>CM037880.1:103580898-104191360 GCA_021292165.1 Shinisaurus crocodilurus
CTCTGTATTCCAGTTGCTAAGAAACACAAGCAGGAGTGTGCTGTTGCATTCTTATCCTATGGGCATCTGGTTGGTCACTGCGTGAACAGAATGCTCGGCTAGATCAGCCTTTGATATGATCCAGCATACTCTTACGTCTAGTTCTCTCCCATGTATATAAGGGTACATTGGCAGCCTTCTCATGGCCTACTGCTGACTTGTGAATTATTTGCCTTAGGTGCCTTCACCAGAATGGGGGGAAAGCGATACACAGAAATGCAGCAGGTATGGGTTAATCCCTGACTCTGCCACGCACTACCTATATGAGAGTCAACATTGGACTAGGACTGGGGAAGCTATGAAGCACACTAGGTGACATGGGATCAGTCACTATCTCTCAGCATAACCAGGGATATCGAAATGATAAAATGGGGAAAGGGGAGAACTACATATGCAGCCTTGCGCTCCTTGGAAGAGGTGGGATATAAATGCAATGAATATGATCTTTGGGATTCCTTTAGCCTGTAATATGGCATTAACTGTTCCTGAACAGTCTCATTTAAATCAGTTCATTTGAAATGTTTGCTTGAGCCTGACCTCTCATCCATAACAAGGGTAATACAGATCACATATTTCGAAAATCTGAGACAGATGGCCCAGCTTATTTGCCCGTTGGGGCAAGGAGAGAACTAACAACTATGAAACACAATTTGGTTTCTGCTGTGTTAGTAAGATAACGTCAGTTCTCTCATTACTTTACCCTTGGATTTTCTAGCCAACTCCTAGTTAATGTTTAAATTGGATAT
The DNA here is from genome assembly GCA_021292165.1 of Shinisaurus crocodilurus. Lineage (NCBI taxonomy): Eukaryota > Metazoa > Chordata > Lepidosauria > Squamata > Shinisauridae > Shinisaurus > Shinisaurus crocodilurus. The sequence goes on from CM037880.1 coordinate 103,581,684, forward strand.
GTACTGGTATATTTTATTAGGGCTGTCAACTCAGTTAAAAACAACAATAAATTAATGTTTGTAAATGAACTGATCTTTAATCAAACAAATTTGCATGACCAGAATCATTAATAGAAAGCTCCTTTATTTTTGCAGTTCAAATAATACAAAATGAAGTATCATGTCAGTTTGTGAGTTGCAAATAAGTTGACCTTTCCCCCCCTGTTATCTCATTCTGCAACCAGTGGAATGTGCTCACTCATTTAACATCTGCAGAGCCTGGGATCCTTGCTACATGTTACACTCACCACGGTGAAAGGCAACCACATTTAGTCAAGGTCTACCTCCTGAGAATTCTAAAGGCTTCCCCAGAGACTGGCTGGAAGGGGTCACGGTTATGTAGTCTGTTAAACCTTGAAAAGAAAAAGAAGAGAGAAGGTTACAACAAGGCCTGTCGTCTGCTTTGCCTACCTGACATTTCAGAGAAAGGTCTCTTTCTTCAGTGGCTGCCTGCATTACTTGCTTAAACAACTCAACATTTAACTGGCATGGCTGGTGTCTGTGCTGGCTGGGAATGGTGGGAGTTATAGTCTAACACATCTGGAGGGCACCAGGTTGGAAAGAGCCTGCTGATACTATAATGCTTAATTTTTCATGGGAGATAGTCACTGTGGCTTAGGGCTGCCTGTTGAGAAAAAAGGCTCTCTGGACAGGCAGAGGACACTTTTCATATGATTCATGGCTGACCCTTGGCCCTAAAGACCGTTTCCAGGCCTAAGATCCCTGGCATTTTGTATATGGCTATGCAGTGATGGAAGTAAGAGCAAGATCGCTATGAAATTTAAATCCTACTGTTCTTTTTAAGTGCCAGCAAGTGAATTTCTACTGGCAGCACCCTTTCTTTGGTTGCTTTGCATTTAATTGTAAGAAGAAAGTGCCTCTTCTTGCTCTGGTGTCTGGTCTGGCTGCAAAATGTGCAGTGCAGCGCTGCTGGCTGTGCACTGTGTGTTAACCACTGGTTGTGCATCAAAAAGACAAATGACAAATGGCTCATGGAACAATTGGCTGCTGGCAGATCTTAGTAAAAATAAATGCTTTGAGTTCTGGGACTAAGCTCAAGAGGACACTGAGCATACAGAGACTGTAAAATTCAACGTTATGGGGGAGTGTTTGTTTTTGTCTTCCTTGATAGCCCTAGATCTTCCTTGCTCTCTGCCTACTCATGGCTTTCATGACTGTGTGTACTTCAGTTTGTTGCTGTTGAATCTCACAGCACAGACTAGATTCTTAAATGGTGCCAACAAGTCTTGTTCTATTGCTTTATTTGGAGTTGTGCTAATGAAAATGTTTTAGAGCATTTTGTCCCAGCCTCATTAATGGTAGTACTGCAATGTTTAGACAATTAAGTGATTAGATGAATCAGTTTAAAATCTTTTGATTAATTAACAATGTGTTTCAATTAATTGGGCATCAGATTTGGGGGAAATATTTGTTTTTACTACAAATATTTAAAGCCACCGGCGGTAGGCACCATCTTAGAGAGCCATCCTGATTTATAATACAAATAGGAGGAAATGTTCTTCTAAGTCCTACGGTCCTACCGCCCTTTCTCGGCATCAGTACAATGCAGCCTACTCCACCGTTATTGGAAGAAGTGGACACTCTGTTGCAGAAGGGCGCCATCCAGCCTGTCCACCCATGTCATCTCCAGGAGGGGCTCTATTCCCGGTACTTCACGGTGTTGAAAAAGGGTGGAGGACTTCGACTGATCTTGGACCTTCGACTCGTAAATTTCTTCATAACAACAAAGAAATTCAGAATGGTCACCATCCAATCGATTCTGCCACTACTTCGCAAGACCGAATGGTTCACGTCCATAGATCTACAGGACACATATTTTCACATCTCCACATCTCCAAAGACAGTTGAAAGTACCTGAGGTTCAAGATAGGAGACTATGCTTATCAGTTCGTGGTTCACAGGGTTGTTGTGAGGATAAAATGGAGAGGAGGAGGATTATGTAAGCCACCTTGGGTTCCTTGCAGGAAAAAAGGCGGGGTATAAATATAATAAACTAGCTTTTTTTACCCGGTGTTGCACGGGTCGTCATTTTCCTATAGGCACTATTTGTTCGAAATTCCTTAACGGAATTTCCGAAGCAAGCTCAGCACAGGCGCAGAGCCCATATGTGTGACTGCACAGATGACCACTCGAAGAACTACAGTTACAAGTAAGCAACCTGTCCTTTTTGGCTGAATAGAATTTATGGCATCAGAAGTGCAGCATCACCAAGTCATACCAGCACCTAGACTAGGATGGAGTTGCCATATCTCTAGTGCTGTAGTAGGCCTCCTTTGGTGGCCCTCATCTTTGTTTTCTCTCTCTCAGCAGATCCTTCTCAGTTTCTTTGACTCCCTTCTGTGCTGCTTTGAATAGAGTTCTTTGGCTCCTCTTGCAAAAATGTTTAAACATCAGCTCAGTTTGGTTTAGTAGCCTTTGAGCACCAATGAGTTTTCCATAAAGAATACAATTTTAATATGTTATTTAGAAAAGTGATAATATACAATAAAACATATACACATCAAATGACACATCAAATAATTTCAATAATTCAAAAAAGAATAATCAAAATGCTTCAGAACACCATTATCTCAACCCAACCATATTTAATATTACTTCTGTACAGGCACTTTTTGATTTGGTGGAGAAAGTGTGAGAACATACAATTTAATAGATAGGAGCTACTAATCATTGTTAGAAGGAAAATCCATCTTTTATGTGTTCTTTTTACATTTTCTATTACAGAAACACACAAGAACCAAAATAGCCTCAAAAATAAAGATTAACTCTCAGCCCTGCTGATTTAAAATTGGCTCCCACCAATTAATCGACTCCTGCTTTAGGGCACAATCCAGGGCTGTTCTGTCCATTAAAATGAACAGGAGCCGAGCAAGAGCTCAGTCAACTAATTGTAGCTTACAGTGCTGAAAATTAATCTTTTTACCAGCAGTATTTTGCGAGTATAATCCATGTCAGCCATAAAGAGCAACTCTAAATTTACATGCATTTAAAATGATACCGTATGTAACAGGAACACTAACTAGTTTGTGTCTGAACCTTAGTTGTATCTCAGCTTAGAAACAGAATCTTATGTATGTATGTATTTAAAACATGTATAACTGATATTCCTGTGTTCAAAGCAAATTATTAAAACAATATAGCCAGAAATGTTTAAAATTATTAAAACAATGCTGTTAGATGCCTTCTAGCCAGGTCTGTGAATACTGAAGGTTAACTCAGATTGCATTGAATTTAACAGAGAATATATTTGGGAAGTATATAGGAAGTATTATATTATTTCCTATTATTGTGTTAAAGAACTCATTGTGTTGGCTTGGTTATGCAGTTTCATAGAAACCGAGGAGGTCCAAAGGCTAAGCTTTGACAAAGTCTTAAAGGCACACATCCAGCACAGAGAGCTGATGGGAATGCAAAAGAACAGAACTAATGTGCTCAGTGCTGCTTGGTAAAGTACTATCAATCCATGACTTGCCAGTTCTTCTATCAGGCTTTCCTGGGCAATGCCACCCACTCCCCTTTACCTGATCCAAGGTGTGACTCAGGTTTACACGGACCATGCTCCTATCAAATTATCTGCATGAAACTCAGTCCTTAAGTACATATTCAGTAAAATAAAACACAAGAACCATGCGAGTCGCACAAAAAGGTTACTGAGTGTGTCCCTTCCCCTCTTTAAGTATAATGAGAAAAATGGAAGTTCCAATACAATCCCAAATCAGCAAATGCATCTTGGTGCTGGTATACTTCAGCTCAACCTTATGTTTGCTTCTTTTTTTTCTTTCTTTTTTAATTTTTATTTAAAATTTTTTTTCAAACAATACATAAAACAACTAAATAACAAACATACATTGCTCAGAGTGGCCAGATGACAGGCCAGATGGGCGATTCAAAAATAGAATAAATAAATAAATAAATACAACTTATATAGTGCTCCCATCACCACGGGACCATATAATACATTCTATCTCTATAATCTATAGTTATTCATTATTCCAAAAATACAACATATCTTGACACAGCATACTCCCTTTCCCCTTATTTAACACAAAATCCAAAAATAAACCCCAAATATCCTTAAAATTGTTTTTCTTTAATTGTCCCCTTTTGCATTTGATATTACAAGTTAACATATCATTTAAAGCCATATCCCACACTTCTTGATACCAGTCAGTGATAGAGAAAACTTGCTGAACTTTCCATTTTCTTACTATCATTAATTTACCCGCCATTAACAAATTTACAATTAATTCTTTAACATTTTGAGGACCAGCCACCTTTTCAGTTATTGATAACAATGCTAATTTAGGACAAACTTCTAAATCAACACCAACTATTTCTGATATTTCTTCAAAAAATGGACTGGCTGGAAAAAATGGAGAGAAGGCAGCAAATAATTGAAAGGGTTGGACCAGGAAGAATTTTGTGGTTAAATTTAATCCAATTAGCTCAATGGGAAAGAAATAGAAGAGGAGACAGGAGCATGCTTGCTTCTATGTAAGTTAGTCCTATGTGGCCTGTTCTAACTGAGGATGTAAAACCTTATCTGGACTGTACCATTTCAGGTTGTAGGTGGGTGCTCACTTGACAGAATGTGCCTCCATACAAATAAAATCCCTGGTTCCAAGACATGTCTCACACTGATTACTTTCTTCATTTCTGGTATGTTCTAATCATAGTTGCTATGATGCCCAAAATTGGACAAACTGGTTAGCACTAACCGCCAAACTTTGGTTTGCTAATCATTGTCAAAGTATGCTTTCAGATCATGGTCTGGAGGTTAGTGCTAAGCATAATTTACCCATTTTGGGTGTCATGACAAACTATGGTTAGAGAGACCCAGAAATGGAGATGGCAGTCGGCAGCACATGATAGTGGAAGGGAAGGAGGGGGTGTATATGCATGATCCTCCAGGTCATGGTTTGGAGGTTCCTCCAAACTAAGCCCTATCTTCTAAAAATAATGTCTTCTGTCCTTAATGGTATGGCATGGATTGGGACATCCTCATTTTTGTTATCCATTAATAAGAACTGTTGATGTTATTTTTCTAAAATAGATTATTACTGGGAATAAAGATTAAGCTTAGTATCTTGATACAAAACATGGAAGTATTTGAGCTTTAGTCCTGCAACCTAGTCTTCACAGGCAGATGTTCCCACTGGGGCTGCATATGGGATGATGGACATTTTTGTAGTCTTATTCATTTCTGCTAATGAAGATGTGAGTCAAGTCTTGTCAAGAAATGGTTTCCTGGAAACAGCTTGGGACAATCATTAAGCAGTACCCACCAAAGCTCTATTCAGGCATTCTAAATCCCCCACATGGTGAGGGAGGGTGAAGGTGAGCATGCTGGCATCATCCTCTCTATGAGGTGGAGGGCACCTGTGCAGTGGGGAGCCTGCTCTATTTGTGTAGGCTTCCCGCATAATTTAGAACCCCAGTTTTTCAGGATTCTAAATCAATGGGGGGAGCTTACATGAGTTCCTTATTGCAGATGGTCACCCTCCAACTCATGGAGGGCGACAGGCGGGACAGACTGGCATGCTTGTCCCCAGTCTCCCTCATGCAGTTGTATGAGGGAAAGTGATATCTGAATAGGGCTCAGTTTGCCTTGCTATCTAGCTCCTGTTAATGCAAATGTAGATGCACAACTGTATGGTTCTTACAGGTGTTCTGAGAGGCAAGCTGTTTTAATTTCCCTTTACAAGTAGGAAGTGAGGGTAAGAAACAGTGAGTGTGTCCAGTCCCTCTCCCTTTTGGCCACTTCTCCCAGTGAATCCCTGACTGAGCTCAGATTTACATTCAGAGATCCTAGAACCAAAACCAACACTCTGTCCATTTGACCACACTGTGAGATTTCCTTGGAAACTGCTAAAACACCTGAGGAGAGAAAGGAGAAAACATGGTAAACAAGGCCTGTAGTGTCATCCGCGGCTGCCAGAATTTAACTGACATTGCTAACATTGGCTGTAGTCCAGCACACAGTGTGGTGCATTGCTAATGGGGAAGGTGGAGATTACACCGATAGAAAAATAATAACAACAAAGTAGTCCAGTAACACAACCTCCCATCAAGAACATCGCCCTAAACAAAGCAAGCCACCTAATAGACAAAAACATTTTCAGAGCAGTAGTTAATAACAGCATATTTTAACCAATGTTCCACTGTCTGCAGGGTTCTCAAAGCATGAGATAGGCCACCCCTTACAGAGACTATTTGCTAGAGGAGTTGAAAGCTCCTCCTTGAACCCTTTTGTAGATTTTCTTTGTCAGAAATGTAGTCCTATATATTTGATGTGGGTGGAAACACAAGCCAGATTGTGTTCTTCCTTTCCCATTGCTACCTGCAGAGAAACTATTGAAAGTTTCAGCTTCCCAAATTGTGCAGAAGATTATTAGAATTTAATTTTAAACATGTCTTCATATAGAAATAAGAAGTTGCTGTTTATATATGATATGATAATAGGTTAAAAACTGTTTGTTACCAGCCAGCTGCCTGTCTGCATACTTTCTAGGTATTGAATGAGGTGTTTCAGTATCATGGAACAGGAACATACAGAAATATTCTTTATGTTCTAATTAAAAGCAGCACCTGAACATAATTTCTCTGGGCCCAATACAGTTTTGTAATCAAGCAGCCTTTCCCAGTGTTGGGTACCCAGATATTGTTGGGCTACAACTCCCATCATCCCTGATCATTGGCCATGTGGGCTGGGGATAATGGAAATTGTAATCCAACAACATTGGGGACCCAGTGTTGGGAAATGCTGTGTTGGCTCAGAAGTCAGAAGAAGCCATGCTCCTCTGGTGAGTGCCCTTTTGATATTCATTGGGAAGAGTTCTCTGTAATATGTGTGGAGAGCTCCTATGCATGAGAAGGGACCCTCCCCCTCCCCCTCCCCCTCCCCCAAGTATAGGAGCTCTCCTTGCATACATCTGTACATGATCTGATATTTGTCAGGGGAGTGTGGTGACAGTGCATGGGATGGCAGTGTGCTGGGCTAGCTTGAGTGGCCCTATGACTCCTCTGCTAATTTTCCTTGACTGACAGCTCCAGTAATTCCTCTGCCCATTGTGCAACTACTGGTAGATGCTTGGCCTTCCATTGTTATGTACTATAAGGTGCCTGCATGGTTACAACTGCCACCTATAGGAGTTACTTTGTATTCTTCCTTAGTGAAACAAATGTTTGGAAGGAAGATTTTGAAAAGCTTGATGAACATTAAGGTAAATGCTAGTCCCCTTTTCTAATTCCATCTTCATACCTTTTGCTATGCTGCTACATCTGGCTGGAATAACTTCCACCATTCTCTCCATCGAGCGAACTCTTCCCCTTTTAGAACCCCCCCCCCTTAAATCATATTCCACAAAGCTTTTCTAGCCCTATAATATTCCCCATGTTTTCTGTGTGGCAAATTAACTCTTCCTTCCTGCATTTCCTTACCAATCTTCACGTGTTTCCCTTTCCTTTCAGTTTTTACTAGGATTGGATTATACTTTCCAACTGATCTGGCCCATCACATGGAAGGGAGCACAAGCACACCCACCCAGCGCACTAGTCTAACTTGCACCATCCCTGGCTATCCATGCAGGAATGGTATGTTCAAATACAGCCTATGTGCATAGGCCAAAATTGTGCAGTCAGTTGCCCTATTTTTCCCAGGGGACTGGCCATGTAACTTTGGCCAACAGGCATTGGATTTTAAGCATGTAGGCCATATTTAGACATTCTGCCCTCACATGAACAACTAAGGATGGCAGAGGCAGGGCCAGAGCTTTGGACTGGCAGTGAGAGCAGATGCGCTCTTATTCCCTACAAAAGAGAGAGAAAAATCCAAGTGCCAATAGAGATCTTTGTGTATTTTTATTTTGCCCGATGCGTTTCGGCCTAAGCCTTTTTCAAGGGTGCTTATTTTCTTATATTGTTCGAGAGAAACAGCTTCATCAGTCAATAAGTACCCTTGAAAAAGGCTTAGGCCAAAACGGGTCAGGCAAAAATAAAAATACACAAAGATCTCTATTGGCACGAGTTTTCTCTCTCTTTTGTCTTTGGTTAATATAGTGCCTTCCCCCTGTTTTTTTCCTGCTCTTATTCCCTACACACAATGGACTGGATCAAGGGAGAAAGTACAGGCCAATCCGGCCGTTTGTTTCCTGTATTTCACTTAGAATGTTCAGTAGGAAAGGACCTCTGCATTCTGGTATAATGCATTGGTAATCTTTGACACCTATGTTAATAATATAGTATTTGACGCTCTCAAAGGGACAATTCCACCAAAACATAAAATGTGATGAATACATGTGAAGATTAGCATAAGAAAGCTATTTTAAAATAAACATATACACATATGGGAAGATATGCAAGCTAATTTTAGTTGATGAGGATAAATCAGTAGGTAAAGTATGTAATGAAAGCCAAAAGAATGAAAAGGATAAATGTGCAGGTAACTTTAAAGCTTAGCTGAACGAATGCAGTGAACTAGGGAAAGGCAATGTGGCAGGATCATGGTCTTTATCATCCACACTTACCAGAGCTACCCAGGCAAAACTTCCAAATCATATTGTTATATCTATTAATAGAGTTTGTTGGCCATATTTCACACTCATCACATGAAACATGCTTATTTGTTTAATATGTTAATATCCTGCCTTGGAATTTGTAATTTCAAGGTGTCTAACACAATGATGCAACAAAACATGTCAATATAAAACTATAAGAATAAAACTGTTACCGTAATAAAACAGAAAAAAGCAACAATTAAAACGGCACTGAAACATTAAAAGTAGCAGGCAGATTAAACAACAGTAAAAGTAGTAGACAGATAGAACACAACACACATGCTACACATTCAAAGGCCAGGACAAATAAAATCATTTCCACCTGATGATGCTTAAAACTTAAAAGAGTAGGTACAAGAAACACAGCACTGGGGAGGCCAGTGTGTAATCAGGGTACCACTACAAAGAAGGCATGATCTGTGGTCACCTATTCTTAGTAGGTGGCAGTACCCAAAGAAATCTTCCGCAGATGGCCTTCAAGAGTGGGTAAGTTCACGCATAGGTTCATACATGTAGCCACATGTAAGCCAGGCTCTTGACTGTGGAGAATTCGGGAAATGCCTGGAGACATACAGACACAGAGCTGGAGGGGATTGTACAGTGCTGGCTTCCTTTCTCTGTCAGTTCTTCTATGCTTGTCTTGCTTCTTCTTTATTGTCCCTAGGGATTCTGAGTGGGAGGATCAGGGGAAATTAGGAACTAACAGAGACTTAAGGTAAGGACAGATAAAATAGTGGAATGGAGAAAGGCAGCCAAGGACTCCACACTCCATTCCAGTTCTCTGAATGTCTCCAGGGAAGCCTTCAGGGCTCTCAACATCCAGTACTTCATTTATATGGGGCTATTATTTACAATAAGCCGCTTAATTGTTGCCAGGTTCTTAGTGTAGCAGTTTTCATTTCACTGGGTTTCCAAAAGGAAACCTAAAGCTGCTAAGGAGAGGTTCAGAATGATCAGTATAGCAATATCAAAATAACAATCTGAATACCTTTGCACTGCATTTTGTCAAGAGTGTCTAAATACCTCTTAATACATCTACAGTAATTGGGGAAAGGGGTGACAGTTGCACCCCTGCCAACATTAGGAGTATATAGGATACATTGGGATGTGTCCCCAGGTACATTTGAATACTGGCAATTCCTAAAGACTAAGGGTAGAAAAGAGATATGTGAAATGTGAGGTTTCATTCATGTGTCTAGGCCACGTGGTTTTGTTGTGTTAAATAGCAGCCACTGGAGTGGTGGCATATGTGGAGGGAATTAACCATTTCTTGTCCACTGCAGTCCAATTAAAATTCACCTCAGTGCTGCTATTTGCCATAACACAGAAGTTGCTATTGAATCTAGTTTTTTAAACTTTCTGTTGGGACTTTGGTAGAGAGGGAAAGGATAATCCCCTCCTCTCCACACACACACACACACACACTGCATACAGATCATTCAACTTCCCTACAACTACTATTTAACAAACAATTAAAAATAGATATGTGAAATGTGATCATGCATTGCACTTATTATCAGTTCTTAGAAAGACATTGGACTCAGGAGTGAACCCTGACATACTATTAGCTTGACAGCATGGGCATTTCCACACTCCTCTTCCTTCAAAGGTTCGGTTCATGTCGTACATTTTGAATTCAGGTATACAAAGTACCTGGGTTTACTTGGCAAAGTACACATGCAGTGCCATCAGTTGTCAATGGTGCACCTGGCATTTACACATCCAAGTAAACATGGAGACTTGGGTACAGTCCATTCTTGATCAAATCTTCCATATTTATTTAAGTAAACATGGCCATTTTAATTGCACATTTACCATTCAGCATTGATAGTGCTGTACCTGTATTTTACTGTATAAATTGAAGTATTTTTGTACCTGAATTCAGAAGGGAAAGCACTTATTTATCTATTTTATTTTTATTTTTAAATGTTATATCCCACCACATGCACAACAATGCCTTCAAGGCAGCTAAAAATAGCCACTTGCCTGATCACTGAGGGAATAAGAATATCCTCCAGGTGTTCAGGCAGGGAGGTTTTGTACAAGTTGGTGGTGGTTCTTTTCAGCCACAAATGGCTATACAGTATGTGTGGGCAGAGTGGCTGGTAAAAATATTTGTGAACTAAAAACATTTGTGGACTTGTTGGCAAGGCTAAAGGAAAGCATGATTTGCCTCTAATTATATGTGTTCGATGGGGAAAATGTAGAGATGTGGGAATATATAAGATCATGACTTGCTTTGCTTTTGAATGAACATAGGTTTGTGCTAACCAATGGCAATATAGTTTGATTCGCTTTCTTCAGTCACCTATTCTCTTTTATTAATAGCGGGGAATAGACTTTGCTATGAACTGCAGTAAAGGGAGTTAATGGTTTTGTAACTCTGCCTGCATGTCTTTATAGCTCAATTAAGTAAGCCTTCCTTGCAAGTCTGTGGGCTTTCAGTGTCAGTAATAGCTTCTTAAAAGAGAGAGGGAAAGTTCAATTAGAGCCTCATGAAAAATAGACTTCTCCAGGATAAGATTGATTACACAAGAGCTTTTTTTATTCCTTGTCAGGAACATATGGTTAAAGAGGCAGTTTATGGTATCTAACCTAGTTTTTCCGTCCTGGATTTTTTAAAAGCATCCCCAAAAGTTGCCTCCCCCACCCTAACACACATTTAGAACAAATCCACATCCAGTGACATATCCTGCCCAACAGTAGACAGGATACCTGTGACTGAGGGGTTTATGTCCATCCTGGAGTGCCCCCTGCCAGCAGGCCCCATGTTGTCTCTTAAGGGATAACGTATGACAGCTGCATCCCACTAGGATTGCCTTTGCAGGATAAAGCCTTGTTCTCAGATTGCAGTTGAGGGCTCACATATATAGATAGTATGCCAGGTAGGTGTGTAGGCTAGAACCATTCTCTCTGATGTCTAGTTTTCTGGGTGGAGGGCGTCTATGAATGAACATTCCATCATGAGAGCCCCCACCCCCACCTGCAGAGTGAAGTGGTACAGTCCACATACAGGTTTTCTGTCTCAATGAGAACTAGTCTTAAATTAGGCCCTGCTCCCTCCTGACTGTTAGTGTTAGGACAGAAAAATATGGTATCAGAATTGTAATTTGGTACATATGGTCAGATATAGCTAATAGGTCTTTTAAGAAGATCGCCAGTATGGCATAGTGGTGAGAGTGTTGGACTGGGACTCGGAAGATCCGGGTTCTAGTCCCCGCTCAGCCATGAAACTCACTGGGTGACTTTGGGCCAGTCACTGACTCTCAGCCTAACCTACCTCACAGGGTTGTTGTGAGGATAAAATGGAGGAGTGGAGGAGGAGGATTATGTAAGCCGCCTTGGGTTCCTTGCAGGAAAAAAGGCGGGGTATAAATATAATAAATGAAAAAATGAAAAATGGTCCTAAATGTATACACTGATTTCAGCAGATCTTGCAGTCTTTGAAGCATTTGCCTTTCTGTGGTAAATGGCTCCCCACCAAATCTCTTCTCTTGTAAAAGGAGTTCCAGTGTCAAACAGGTTTTAATTACTGCCTCCTAGCTTGAGATGTCATCTGAAGAACATGGTTTTGAATTTTAGACAGAAGCCCCTTTCCTTTCATCCATTCAGCCACTCCTTAAATCTCTAGAAGCAACTTCAAAAGAAGATTGTTGGGAATGTTGGTGCCTCAAAGGCAAAGTATGTGAGCTGAGGCATGCCTCGGATTTGTAGCATATATTATTTAAGCGGCAGGGGGCAGAAAATAGATCTCCAGATGTTTGGGACTTCAACTCCTAATATTCCTGACCATTGGCGATGCCGGCAAGGGCTTTTGGGAGTTGAAGTTCAAAACATCTGGAGATCTATCTTCTGCCCACCCTTGTATTATTTGCAGGGATGGGGACTCGGACTCGGGGACTCGACTCGTGAGTCCGACTGAGTCCCCCCTCTGACTCGAGTCCCACTCGAGTCCCAATAATTTATGTGGGACTCGAGACTCGACTCGGGACTCGAGCCCAAGGACTCCTCCGCCCTCGCCTCTGCCGCCGCCGCCCTCACCTCCTCCTCCTCCTCCTCCGCCGCCGTCGACCTCGTCGCCATCGCCGTCGCCATCGCACGCCGCGTCACGCCGCCAGCGCCGTCGCTCTGTTTTTGGCGGGGTTGCTGTGGTTCAAAAACAGCGCCGTCGCTAGCGGCGTGATACGGCATGCCACGTCACGCCGCCAGCGCCGTCGCTCTGTTTTTGAACCACAGCAACCCCGCCAAAAACAGAGCGACGGCGCTGGCGGCGTGACGCAGCGTGCTGTGTGCTACGGCGATGGCGACGAGGTCGACGGCGGCAGCGGAGGAGGAGGAGGAGGAGGAGGAGGAGGTGAGGGTGGCAGAGGCGAGGGCGGCGGCAGCGGTGGAGGTGAGGGCGGCGGCGGCGAGGGCAGCGGCGGCAGAGGCGGTGGCAGAGGCGAGGGTGGCAGGCGAGGTGAGGGCGGCGGCGGTGGCGAGGTGAGGGCGGCGGCAGCGGTGAGGTGAGGGCGGCGGAGGTGGAGGTGAGGGCGGCAGCGGCAGCGGCCCATGGAGGGAGCAGGAGGGTCTTCGCGGGAGGAAGGGCAGCTCTTCTTCCTCTCGCGGAGACCCTCCTGCTCCCTCCATGGGCCGCCGCTTTGGGAGGGACTCGGGACTCGACTCGAGTCACCATTTTGGACCTCGGACTCTAGACTTGACTCTAGACTCGGGTCCAAAGACTCGGGGCTCGACTTGGGACCAAGGACTCTTCAACATCCCTGATTATTTGATATAGGTCTGACTCTGACTGAAGAAATAACAATTTAATGACTTTTGTCTTTCTCTTAATTTTCTGAAAAAGCCACTGCAAGTGGACATTAGCCCCAAGTTGCTAAATAATGAGTTGGATCCTGACTGAAGTGATTCATAGATTCATAGATCATAGAGTTGGAAGGAGCCTACAAGGCTATCGAGTCCAGCCCCCTGCTCAATGCAGGAAACTAGAGGAGGGGTCTCCCATCCAAGTAATAACCAGGCCTGACCCTGCTTAGCTTTCCACACTCAGACAAGCTGAGCCAGCGTAAGCCACAGGCCTTGAAGTGATGCTAACGGTCAACCCATTTAAATGAATAGGAACTTTAGTTAGTCAACTCTACTCTAAATATGACTAAGTCTGGAACCAACCCAATATTTTTTAAAAGAGTACCCACCCATGTTAACCTGTTACAAAACTAACCAAAATTCTTGTGGCATCCTAAAAACAACAAATGTAGAGGTGTGAGCTTTCGGTAGACAAGAACTTACTTCATCAGATACATTAAGAGGACATCAAAGAAACTGGAGATACATGTCTAGAGATACATGTCTAGAGATACTGTTTACCAAAGAGATTTAAAAAAGAATGCAAGCCTGCTGAAAACATGAATTAGCCATGGTGTTTGGGGATGATGGGAGTTGTAGTCCAAAACACCTGCTGGGTGCCATGGTGGGGAAGGCTGCTATACATAAATCTAGTCAATTGAAATAACTCAAATTTACCGATAACAGGTCCACAAACCCATAGATTGGTCCAAACATAAATTGGCAACCAAACGTTGCATGCTGGGGCAAAATTTGCATGATACCATGTGTATGTTAATTACAGTTTGCAGTGAGATACCGTATTTTTCCGTCTATAAGACGGCCCCATGTATAAGACGCCCCCCACTGGGCAGTTTCGCAACCGTGCGGTTCTCTCCTCGGCTTACTTCCGTGTATAAGATGACCCTCAATTTTTAGTCTAACAATTTAAGGAAAAAGTATAGTCTTATACATGGAAAAATACTGTAATCACTTGAGTCACAATTAAGGTGTGAAATTGTGTCAAAATTGTTAATGTGCTCAGGTTCATCAGCCTCCCACTCTATCTGTCCCTTAAACATCTTTAGTATTAGTGCCCTTGAGGGCAGAAATTGAATATTTCAAGATGAAGCCTGAGGCTTTGCATTACAGTAATACCTTGGATTGCAAGTAACTTGGTTTGAGAGCGTTTTGCAAGACAAGCAAATTTTTAAATATTTATTTTTTAAAAATTGACTTGATATACAAGCGACGTCTTGCAATACAAGTACTGTAGTACGGCTTAAATTAAAAATCTCTGTACAAATTTTTTTTGGGGGGGTTCGTTTTGATATAAGAGTGTTTTGGATTACAAGCACGTTTCCGGAACGAATTATGCTCTCAATCCAAGGCATGACTGTATATAAATATTGTATAGACTAGTTTTATTGTCCACAAAACAGCTTGTGTTCTGATTTATTGAAGTCATGTCTGCTAACACATTCTTTGGGTGGGTGGACTTTTTATGGAACAGATAGTGAAATCCCTATGAAGACATTTAAAAGGTTTAAAGGTTCCGCCTCTATTTGCCTGTATTCAACAAGTACTATATAATGAATAGCAGTCATTCTTTTGTGTACAGAAATGAGAAGTCATGTTGCAACACCACCATTGCATTGGGGCCTAACCCTGCCCCTTGCAATCCCTAGTGTCTGCAGTGAGGAACAGGTTTTGCCCCCTCTCAACTATGTCATAGATTTAAGCCTGTTTGCTTTATCTCATAATGGAAGCCACTGAGAACTGAGCTAGGCCCTGTCTATGCCCTGCATTCTGTTTCTTAGGATATTTTGCACCTACCTTATGAAACAGCCATAATTTACTCCAGCAGTAACTTCAGCAGTAAAGTACTTCACTTCTGTACTATCTACATTGTGACGATCAAACTCCTCCTCTTCTCTACTTTAAACATGTAGAGTGATTCCAGATTTATGCTAAAAGTTGTGTCCTGTCTGACCTCCTTAGAAGCAAGGAAGAATGACACACTCTGATCAGTTGCAATGGTGGAGAGGTAATATTTATTCAGCTCTTTTGGTTCAGACATGTCTGTTTTATATCCTAAATTCTGATTGGTTGGCAAGGCACATGGAAACCTTGGATCATGTTTCTGGATTCTCTTACTTGTCGCCAAGCCAGCATAGTCATTCCATTCTAAGCATGCATCTAGCCAACATAAATGCAAGCAAATATAGGCATGTTGGAATGCATTGTAATATTTACTCTGACAATTTATCCTATTTAAGTGTACTGAAAATGTGCTGGATTTAAGTTGCATGCAGCATGGTCCTGTGCACGTTAAACCGGAAGTAAATCGTCTAAAGTTCAATGGGGCTTACTCTCAAGTAAGTATGCATAGTATTACAGCCTTAAAAGGGAAAATGGAACCTGATAGAGTGAAATGCAATAAACAGCACACCATTGTCTATGAAGCTTGAGTTGTAGTTCTTGCAAACTTTTTTCATTGCTAAACTCTTTTCATTACTGTGGGTCTCTTTTAATTACTGTCGCTTCTCCTATTTCACTGGGTATTTTCTGCTAATTTAATCTCAAAGAGTTCCTAGTACTGATGTTCATCTCCTTTAGGAATGTTTACTAATCTTTTTTTTTTTTTAAGTGGTGCAAGCAGAGCTGGAATTGGAGAACACATAAAGAATATACTTCTAAGGAATGAATTTTCTAATCACTTCCTTCTTGTTGTTATCTACCTGAATAAATTTAGTAACTTTAGCAGTAGATTTTGCCTCCTGGGTCTCTAATTAGCCATCCTTGAAATAACAAATTTGCTTTTTATTTAAGGAGGAGGATTAAAAAGAAAGACACAAAAGAAACAGTATAGAGGATTTAGAAGAGATCATATGCCTAAGCAAGTCTTAAAAGATGGCAGGGAGGCTATGGGGAGGGGAAGGGAGGGGGAATTTCTTCTGTGCAGCTAGTTTTGCTTTTTTAAGGTTCCTAATGAGAGCTGGTGAAGTGTAATGGCCTAAAGGCTTGAGCTGTTTAGAAAGTCCAAAGTTTCAGTCTCACCTCTAAATAAACTTAGTAGATGGCCCTAGGCAAGCCACTGTTTCAGCCTCAATCCCCATCTGCAATATGGGGAAATATTACTGACATACTGTACATGGCTGCTGTAAGGAATACCACAAGATACTGTATGTGACATGTGTTGAACACTGCAAAGTGCCATATAAATTCTAAGTATTATTCCAGCTCTTCTCTTGCATTGCCATTTTTAATTTTTTGTCCTATGCTTGGAAAGTAGCAAGTATCGCACAGTATGAGGGCAATTTAGGTAAATCCTATATAATTATAGTGAATTCATGATCAGAGTGTGGCTCCTTATGCAGCTAAAACAGCACCATCTCCTTCCCACAGGTGATTTCTGGAAGGAAGGCACCAGCAGGCTCTGGGATGCCCCACGGTTTGCAGAAGTACACACACAAAAAACCTTAAGGGGAAAAAAAATAATTAAGGGGTGGGGACCCAAAAATTACCAAGTGAGGACTGAGCATGCTCAGTGGGCATGGAATGCTGACTGTCTGTTGATACAGGGCGGTGGGGGGTGGGAATGGAGTTTCCAGGAAGAGGCCATGGCTAGCTGTTTGGAGCCCTGAAGGGGAACACTTCATACTGCAATATTTTGTTGCAGCTCCCACTTGACAAATAGGAGCAGTAATGTGTAATGAATATGAGGCTTCACCTTAAACTGGTATGTCCAAGTATTCGTGACTGTCCCTGCATTTTCAGGGTATCAGAATTGCTTCAGTTCATGAGATCTCTTGGGTGTTGATTCATCTTGTTAGTATCCGGTCTAGAACTCCTCACCAAAGCATATTGCCTGTGATAATGAACATATACACTTCATGTTTAGGATATATTTGGGTATTCAAACTATTTATAACAATTTTTTTAAATGGGCCTGAGATTGCCATGAACGCCAGCTGCCTCCAGCCACAGATGTTCATCTCAAAAATCTATTTCATACCTGTTAGCTGGGTGCTTCCTATTTCATCCCAGATTACATTTCCTACTAGCCAGTGAACCAGTAACCTGTTAAGTGCTGTTCTGTCCACCTTTCCACCGACTCAGCTCCTTGATAAATATTGTTCTACTCTTTTGGTTTAATTGCATTTAGTACTTTTAACAATACAATACAAACAACTGAGGACCAGTTTCAAATCCAAGTTGATATTGAATGAATGACATTGACTGTTTATAATGCTGCAGGCTGAGCTGGGTTATTTGTTAAAATTGAAAGTACTTGTTCAAGTGATTAAGCAGTATGATGGCTTCAAGAAACCATTTCTCACCATTTTTTTTTATCTTATTGGTTTATACTTAATATCCAATATGGTCTGCACAAATACAACTAAATATGATCCTCCACCACCCACCACCCAACAGCCCAACAAGGTCTGAACACACTCAGTAGCCACAGAATGTTGAAGGTCAGTTGGAAAAGAAAAAAGGAAAGTTGTTGTTGTTGTTGTTGTTATAATTATTATAATATTTATTTGTTTCCCGCCTTTCTCCCAACACTGGAACCCAAGGCGGTGGGGGTCCCAAGGTGGGGGTGGAAGGGCGCTGGAGGAGGGAGGGGCTGGCAGGCTGCCTCCAGCCTGCCAGCTGGAGGCTACGTACCCTGGATTTTAGGAAAGCCAATTTTAACAAACTCAGAACAATGATAAGTGAGGTCCCATGGCAAGCGACTCTAATGAGAAAAGGAGCCCAGGATGGGTGGGAGTTTTTTAAAAAGGAAATTTTAAAGGCACAATTGCAAACAATTCCCACAAGGGAAAAAAGCAGAGGGCAACAGAAGAAGCCAATGTGGCTTCACAAAAAACTCAGAGATGACCTGAAAAAAAAAGGACACGTATAGGAAGTGGAAGGAAGGACAGGTTACAAGGGAAGAGTACAGGCAGGTAGCACAGAACTGCAGGAATAGTGTCAGGAAGGCTAAAGCTGAGAATGAGCTAAGGTTAGCGAGGAATGCTAAAAACAAGAAAGCTTTCTTCAGATACATGCATAGTAAAAGACAAAGGAAAGAAATGGTGGTTCAACTACACAATGAGGATGGCAAATTGATAACAGAAGACAAAGAAAAGGCAGAAGTGTTCAATTCCTACTTCGGCTCGGTCTTCTCCCAAAAGAGGGTCTATGACCCCCCGGCAAACCTGAAGTGAAGACTGAAGGGGCAGGATTGCAGCTTGAGATTGATAGGCAAAAGGTCAAGGAGCACCTGATTACTCTGAACGAGTTTAAATCTCCAGGGCCTGACAAGCTGCATCCTAGAGTAATAAAGGAACTGGCAGAAGAACTCTCAAAACCACTGTCTATTATCTTTGAGAAATCATGGAGGACAGGTGAAGTGCCAGATGACTGGAGGAGGGCAAATGTTGTTCCCATCTTCAAAAAGGGCAAGAAGGAGGAACCTGGGAACTATAGACCAGTCAGTCTGACATCAATCCCTGGGAAATTTTTGGAGCAGATTATAAAAAAGTCAGTTTGCAAGCACCTTGAAAACAATGCAGTGATTACTAGAAGCCAGCATGGGTTTGTCAAGAACAAATCCTGCCAGACTAATCTGATCTCATTTTTTGATCGGGTAACCTCCCTTGTGGACTGTGGGAATGCTGTGGACATCATATATCTGGACTTCAGCAAAGCTTTCGACAAAGTGCCTCATGATATCCTGATTAGCAAGCTAACTAAAAGTGGGCTAGATGGAACAACTATCAGGTGGATCCACAATTGGCTACAGAATCGGACTCAAAGAGTGCTTATCAATGGTTCCTTCTCAAACTGGGGAGAGGTACCGAGCGGGGTACCACAGGGCTCGGTCCTGGGCCCAGTGCTCTTCAACATTTTTATTAATGACTTGGATGAGGAGGTGCAGGGAATGCTTATCAAATTCGCAGATGACACAAAGTTGGGTGGAACAGCTAATACTCTGGAAGACAGAAACAAAATTCAAAGCGATCTCGATAGGCTGGAGCGCTGGGTCGAAAACAACAGAATGAAATTTAATAGGAATAAATGCCAAGTGCTGCAACTAGGGAAAGGAAACCAAATGCAGAGTTACAGAATGGGGGACACTTTGCTGAACAATACTACAAGCGAGAAGGCTCTTGGAATTGTGGTAGATCACAAACTGAATATGAGCCAGCAATGCGATGTGGCTGCAAAGAAGGCAAATGCTATTTTGGGCTGCATTAATAGAAGTATAGCTTCCAAATCGTGGGAAGTGATCATTCCCCTTTACTCAGCACTGGTTAGGCCTCATCTTGGTAGGGATGTAGCCGAGCGCGGGTGCGGACACGAGTGAGGCCCGAACTGGGCCTGCTCGTGTCCGCGCGGGCTCTCTCCCGCCCCCGCGGGCTTATCTGCAGGCTCTGCGGAGAGCCTGCCTCCCCGCCCGCTGGTCCCGTCGCGTCACTTCCGGCACGGAGGAAGTGACATGACGGGGCCATGCTCCATCGCGCTGGACCCCCGCCCGCGCTCTGTTTTTGGCGGGGAAAACCAGGGCAACAGGGCTGTTTAAGCCCTGTTGCCCTGGTTCCCCCCGCCAAAACAGAGCACGGGCGGGGGTCCAGCGCAACGGAGCAGTGGCAGCGGAGGCAGTGCGCAAGACAAGGTAGGCTGCGGGGGGTGGGGGTGGCGGGGGGTCCGGCGGCGGTCCGGCAGTGGGGGGGGCAGGGGGGTCCTCCGGCGGCGGCGGCTCAAGCGGCGCAGAGAATGCTCCGCGCCGCTCTGAAGAGCGAGATTGGGCGCCGCGGAAGGCTGAGCCCGGAGCGAGCCACGAGCCTGCTGAAGGCTCAGTCCCACCACTAATTTTCTTGAGTACTGCGTCCAGTTCTGGGCACCACACTTTAAGAAGGACATAGACAAACTGGAGAGGGTTCAGAGGAGGGCAACAAAGATGATAAAGGGACTGGAAACAAGGCCCTATGAGGAGAGACTGAAAGAACTGGGCATGTTTAGCCTTCAGAAGAGGAGACTGAGGGGAGATATGATAGCACTCTTCCAGTACTTGAAGGGTTGTCACACAGAGGAGGGTCAGGATCTCTTCTCGATCATCCCAGTTTGCAGGACATGGAATAATGAGCTCAAGTAACAGGAACCCAGATTCCACCTAAACATCAGGAAAAATTTCCTGACTGTCAGAGCAATAAGACAATGGAACCAACTACCTAGGGAGGTGGTGGGCTCTCCCACTCTGGAGGCATTCAAGGTGCAGCTGGACAGCCATCTGTCAGGGATGCTTTGACTTGGATTCCTGCATTGAGCAGGGGGTTGGACTCGATGGCCTGGTAGGCCCCTTCCAAGATTCTATGATTGCCTCCCTTCTATAAAGAGGTAAGAATACATTGCAACCTTTTGTTGCAGGTCCCATTTGTCTTTATTAATGCCCAAACTTCCTCTAGCAAGTAAACTGAAGTCAGCTGCTATGGTGAAACAGTAAAAGAAGGTGCCCTTTAAACATTACACTTAGTGCCATGGGAGGCTCTCCTTTTCTGTGGGTTAGACCCATGGCACTATTGTAGTGTTTAAATGCCTGCAGCCACATGGCTGGGAGCTGTCACGTGGCCTTTCCCTCACCATCACAACTCCACCTTAGCCACTTCTCCCCTGTGTTGTATCACCACTGGATGAATGTATGAATTTGAGCAATGTCACCTTATGGGAATCCTGGCAAAGTAGGGATACTATGCTGTACTGTTCTGCTCTTGGGGGAAGAGGGCACGTGCTGCCAGCCAAGGCAAAAGAAAATCCATTCTTCCTTAATGAATGAAAGCTGCATACAGCTAAACTACATCATGTCTATGACTTTGTCAATTTTGACCTGTTATCAGATGCATGTGTAGTAGGTGATCACTCGTGACCGAGTAAGATTGTCTTCCAGGATAAAATTACAAAAGAAAATTATATAAAGAGGAAATTGTATAAAATTGTGTAGACTCTAGCGATGGGTCCGTAAGTGACTGTGGAGGCCAATTCTAGATCCACACAGCTTCCCACAGTGAGGACACAGGTTACCAGATGGAAGATGGTCCTTTAAAGGATTCATTTGACATGCTTTTCGCTTAGCACATTTCTCTCTTTCACCTTGCACTCGGGCTTCTTCAAAGTCCATGGAACCTTTGTGAAAGGCCAACCTCCGGTTAGATCGTTCATGGGCCAGAGCTTCCCAGTTTTCAATGTTTATATTGCATTTTTTTAGATTAGCCTTAAGAACATCTTTAAACCTTTTACTGACCATCGATATTCCGCTTTCCATCCTTGAGTTGGGAATAAAGTAACTGCTTTGGTAGCCGGCGGCAGTCAGACATTCGAACAACATGACCGGTCCATTATCAGATGCATAAAAATAGCTGAATGCAGTTGCAGTTGCTTTTTGAAAAGCAACAGCAAATGCACCCTGTGAGATGAGATAAGAAGCTGGAGGCTGATATAAATACATTGTTTTAAACTCTCCTCCTGTTTCTCTTTAATTAAATGACTATATTTTGTAAGGACCCATGTAGAGTACAAAGCATAAACAGCATAAACAGCTAGGCTGACAAAAAGGACTATTCAGAAGAACAATCTACACTGATAAGTGCAATTGTAGTTTGGGGTTGTTTTGAGACTTGTCAATAGGTTTGGGAAATGAATCAGACTCATGGACTCCTTTTTGCTGCATCAATCTAGTGTTCGAATTATGGAGGGAAATGAGGGGGGTTTAAGACAAGCCCCACCCCAATTCCCTTCCGTTTTAGTCAAATTGCTCCCTTTGTAGCTTTCTAAAAACAGTAGCCATCAAAATAATTAAGGGGAGCAGGCCCCTCTTTAATTGAACATGGCAGCCATCTATCCTGGCACACAAACTCCTGAGAGTGCAAGAACCTTTGCATGTTGTATGTCAGGGTTGCCAAACAGAGGACCCGCTAGCTACAGGATCCCCCATCTGGCCTGTAAATCTATACTTATTAAAACAAAAATTTAAATACAGTTGTTAAGAACTTAAGAGCATGAGCCCAGCATACCTATCCTGGCTTGTCTGATGCAAACCCCCCCCCCCCCTGAAATGATTCGCACACACAAGAAGTCAGCGAGATCCTGCAGACCCATGGTGATAAAGGTATGATGATAAACTGAATAAATTACAACAACCTCAAAACTCTGCAGGTTGGGGGACCTATTAGGATAGTCTGCCCTTGGAGACTGATGGACCCAAACATCTTTTTGATGGCTCCAAGCAAATTTCCTGTTGACATGGGTGGTTGTTCTGTTGATATTGGTCCTGCTGACCAAGGTGGTTGATATGAGTGCTTCTAGATACCCTGTCCTGCTTCGAGCCTCCATAGTTTACCACTGGACTAGGAGCAGTAAACAGCTAAAGCAATAATGCAGAAAAACATATGCAAACATGGGGTGGAACCCATTTTCAGGCCTAATCTGGCAGAGGTTATTAATGTTTCAGAGACAGTGTACAAACCAACTGTTTTGAAGGAGGTTGTGGCCCATTACCTTCTAGATAAATTGTCATTGGACCCTTGTTTTCATTGAACCCCTATCAACCTGTTTCAGATATTTCATTCTTGGGGAAAGTGTTTCTGTTTGTTTGGTGGCCCAACCCAGGGGTTTCCTGGATGAGTTGGTTTCCTGGATGAGACTGAAGATCTAGATTCATTTCTGTTTGCCTTCTAACATGGTTTTGGGACTGATTCTTCCCTGGTCGCCCAAGTGGATGTTCTGTGCTAGAAAATGGATGTGGGGCGTGTGACCCTGTTAATTCTTCTTCATGGCCTCTGTGCATCACACATATGGGCTCTACGCCTGCGTGGAGCATGCTTCGGGAAGGTTCTATAGCTGAGGATTTTAGGCGGGAACCCCTCCCCCACCATCCTACTGTGCATGTACCGGCAGGTTCCCGCTTGCTTCTTCAGTTCCTCTTCAACCGCCTTTCTGGGTGCCTCGAGGAGCATTCTCTGTGTCCTTGGACTGCAGTGCTGAGGTTCTGTTCGACAAACTGGTTTTTTATTCTTCTCTTTCTCCTCAAGTGTTTTCTTCCTTTCCCCTTTTTGTTTATTTCATTTTATTTTCCTTTTCACCCGCTTGGGTGAAACCTTCGTGGAACAGATGGCCACCAAGGCCCTGTTTCAAAAATGCGTCCGCTGGGGCAGTAAAATGCCTCCCACGGACGGTCACGCCCTGTGCCTGCTTTGCCTTGGCGAGGGGCACAAGGTTGACTCTTGCCCCCACTGCCAATCTTTCACCAAGCAGGCCAGGAAGAACTACGCCGATTGTCTCCAGGTGGTCCTGTGACAAAAGCGTTATAGGCTGTCAACCAGCCGGCTCCAATGGTGGCGTCTTTCTCTTTTCCTCCCAAGCGGGTGGCAACGCCTCCTCCAGGTCAGACCCTGGCAATAGGGAGAGGCCCTCTGACTCCGTGCATATCTCTGTCTGTTCTGACTGCAAAGAAGTTGGCCAAAAAGGCCCGATCTGGCCTGGAGCAGAAGAAGAAGCAGAAGAAGGAGAAAACCCGCTCATTTATTTATTTATTTATTTATTTATTATATTTATATCCCACCTTTTTTCCTGCAAGGAACCCAACGTGGCTTACATAATCCTCCCCCTCCTCTCCATTTTATCCTCACAACAACCCTGTGAGGTAGGTTAGGCTGAGAGTCAGTGACTGGCCCAAAGTCACCCAGTGAGTTTCATGGCCGAGTGGGGACTAGAACCCGGATCTCCTAAGTCCCAGTTCAACACTCTAACCACTATGCCACACTGGCTCTTTTCTCGTCGTACATTTCATAATTTGTCCATACTTTTCTCCTAGCCCATTCAACTGTGGGTAGTATGGGCTTGTGAGTGTTTAAAACTTCACTCTTTGGCAAAATGTTGATATTCAGCTGATGTATACTGTGGCCCATTGTCAGGTATAATTTCATCACATATTCCACGTCTTGCTAGAATTGATCTAGGGAGCAATCCTATGGCCCATTGACACCGAGGGAGTCTTCGTCACCTCCCCAAAAACTTCGGACACCGGTCACCTCCCCATCGACACTGAGGCCGCCACCGATCCTGATAGTCTCGGTACCGATCTCTTCGGTATCAGAAGGGGAGATACTGGACTCTCCACCTCCAGACCAGCATCAGGACCGTTCTCCATCTCCTTGAACCTGATCGCCTCCCCTACAACTAGGAGAAGCCCAACCGTCTCCTCATGTTGACTGGCCTGAAGCTCACGAGTGGAGAGCAGCCCAAGTCCCCACCATCCCCAGTACCGTTCCTGGTCTCTGCCCTTGGATTGGGATGCCAGGTCAGACTGGTCACTCCCTCCACATCCTCGCTACCTTTGGCAGGACTGGCAACTCCACCTGCCACAGGATCCCTGCTATGATCCTCGTGGCTACTTCCCTCCTCGCTTCCATCAAGAGCCATTGGCGTCTCTCACACCACCTAGCCCTTAAAGGATGCCTCCTCCATCACCTCCGAAGGGATAATGGGGAAGCTAGATGCTAACTGACTTCTTCGGTACCGGAGCGACGACCACCATCTCCTTCAGTACTGAGACACGACGCACCATCTACATCAGCACCACCTTCAGCGCGGGACCCTTTACCACCTGCTCGGTCCTCCAGAGCTTCCTCTCTTGAGGACTGCTACTCAGAGTCGTCTTCCATATCCTCCCTTGCGCCTTCCATCTCATCTCCAGATGTAATGGTCGGCTCTAAAGATCCCGACTCGCCATCGGAGTGTATGGGACACTTCTCTGAGCAAGTACATCATATGGCGCAATCACAGGATTGCAACGCAGCAACAAGGAGAGCGCATACAAGACCCGGTGTTTGACGCGGTCTACACCGAAGAAGCGGCCCCGGTCTCCATCCACTTTCTCCCAACCCTTCTCCATACTGTGAAGTTGGCCTGGAAGAATCCCTCCTCGGCGCCACCAACTTCTAAGCATCTAGAGCGGATGTACAGTGTCCAAGACCAGGACACCCCCGTTTTGTTTTCACATTCTAAGCTGAACTCAATTATTATTGAGTCAGCTCAAGGCTGCTGCAGACGCTGTTTTATTTAATTATTTTTAAAGACACATTGGCTTGGGCATCCATAAAATGAATAAAATAGTCAAACTTTTCAATTCATTTACTATAATCAAACTATGTGATCCTAAATGGCTTGGGCCCATGGGATGGCCTCCTGACTTCACATATGATCCTGCCTATTTATTAGGATCTGTAGGAGAGGCTCTCCTCCACATTTCACCAGTGGTGGAGGCGTGACTGGTTGGGACACAGGACAGGGCCTTCTCTGTGGCTGTGCCTCAGCTGTGGAACTGCCTTCCTCAGGAGGTTCATTTGTATCACTTGACTTTCTGCTGCCTGGTAAAATATTTCTTTTTGGGATGCACTTAACCTGCCAGGTTGAGAGGTTTTACTGAACTGACACTGTGGGCGTGTTCAGATGTCATGCTGAACCACCCTGCAAATAAGTCATGGTGTGCTGGTCGTTCGCTGAATAAGCCACGGTACACATGACAGAAGATCGGGCTCACTGTGGCTTGTTCTCCCCTCCTTCCCCCTTGGTCCTCCAGCTGGTATCTCAGTGTGCTTGGCCGCAGAACTTGTCTTGTCTCCCCCTCTTCCCTCTAATTGCTGCCCCTTTTTGTCCTCTGCTGGGGGGGGGGTTCTCCCCCTTTTCCAGAGCCTCAAAAAAGCACAATTGGGGTCGTAGTTTTATTTTTATTTTTTCAGGCCCTGAAAATTGCGTAATTTTTTTAAAAAAAAAATTGGTTCAGCTTTTGCAAGTGTGCACTTACAGCTGTCTGATATGCATAGTCTTGCCTGGTGAATTTCCTTGTCTGTTTCAGCTGTCAAAGGGAGTGAGGAAGTGGAGTAGGCAAGGCAAAACTGCATATAGGCTAATTTGCACACAGTTGCCTAGCTGTCAATGGAAAAGCGCCAGTAAAGGGGGCAGGGGAAGCAGCAGAAGAAGGTGCATCAAAAGGGGGTGCAATATCTCCCTCTTGGTGATGTGATCCTCTGGCTT
Organism: Shinisaurus crocodilurus; assembly: GCA_021292165.1. Taxonomy (NCBI): domain Eukaryota; kingdom Metazoa; phylum Chordata; class Lepidosauria; order Squamata; family Shinisauridae; genus Shinisaurus; species Shinisaurus crocodilurus. The sequence continues at coordinate 103,608,200 of CM037880.1, forward strand.
TTAAACTAACAGTTCTCAGTGTCCTTCACCTTTTCAAAAATTCCCCGAGTCTGCAGCTACTCCAGAAAGGAGAGATATTAACTCCCCCCCCCTTTTTGGAGCAGTTATTGCAAGTGTGCAAATTTCCCCTCCATTTACTTCCCAACCCTTAAATTTGTGCATATTTCTATGTTGTTGTTTTTTAACTCTCAGGGAACTGCAGGAACCGCAGCAGTAAGTGCTCTGAAAAGGAGCCGTGAAAAGGGTGGGATATTGCCCCCCCCCTTTTGGCACACCTTCTTTTGCCGCTTTCCTCCCTTTACTGGTGCTTTTACATTGACAGCTAGGGAACTGTGCACAAATTAGCCTATCTGTAGTTTCACCTTGTCAGTCTGTTGCTTACTCCACTTCACCATTCCCTTTGACAGCTGAAACAGACAAGGAAATTGACAAGGCAAACTACACATATCAGACAGCCATAAGTGCACATTTGCACACTTGCAAGAGACCGACAAAAAAATTAAAAAAAAAATTACGACCCCAATTGCGCATTTTTGAGACACTGAAAAATAGTTGTTAGAAAGCCAAGGAATGACTGACGGTCCTTCCAAAGTGCCATTTCGGTATCGGTGGAAGGGCGGTCACTGGCGACATTATGAAAGTGAGCAGCAGGGTGGTTTTTTTGCCACTCTTGCTGAAGGGCTCCATAGCCATTCCTGACAATCCACGATGAAGTCACCCTGCCAGGTTCAGATAGCATAACAACCCATCGTGGGCAAGAACAACCCCCAAACAAGCCATGGGTTGTCATGTTGTCTGAACCAGGTCACTGAGTTTAAGGTTGTTCTATATGCTGGAGGGTTTTTTAAAATGCTGCTTTAATTTTTTTTATTATATTATATGTTTTTGGATGGTTTGAGTGTTGTGGTTACAGTGGAAGGTGGAAAGTATGGTAGATATTCTTATAATGCAATCCTATACATGTCTACTCAAACATAAATCCCATTGAGTTCAATGGGGCTTACTCCTAGGAGAGTGGTATAGGATTGCAGCCTAAATAAATCAGTAAATATCAGAGAATCTGCAGGAACCTGGTCCACTAACTTGATTCATCCAAAAAGTAAACCTAGTTGTATAGCCCTAATAGAGCTAACGTTCACAATATTAAGCCCCTGTTGAATCCTATGGAACAAGTTTGTTATGCCAAAGTCCTATTGCTTTCACGGAGAGTTAGTCATCAATGACATTTGCTAGCCTCAGTGCTACATGATTTATGTTTTGTATATGAAATGTGTTAGTGGACTGGCTACCTGCTGATTCTCTGGAATTTAGCTGGGCAAGGATACAACGACCACATGTGGGGTGAATAAACTGAATCTTTATTCAGTTTTAAATTCCCTATATTCTGTTGCCATTATGGGAGTATTGACTTCCCTGTTGCACAAGTTCCCCATAAATTCAGAATCTTGTGAAGATACCCCACTAGGGCCAGACATCCAGGAAATACTGCAGAATCTGCCCTCCAAGATCTTTGCTCTCATGCTTGAATCTACACAAGGTGGGATTGATGCTCTCTCACAGGAGGCTCCATTTTTACTGGGCAGGTGTGCAACAAGGAAGTTGATCCAACCAAGTAATGTTTGCTGGGTGCCTTTAGTGTTTCAGTGTAACTTACTGATGAGAGTCAATTTCATGTTGTGAAAAGGGCTGCCAACAGGTCCTTTACTCAAGACCAGAGATCAAAGGTGCACAACTGCCAGCCTTAGCTCTGCCATCTTGACCTGATTCTCTCAGGGCCTTGCCCTGGGTCTATACACTGGATTTAGCACTGGACCACAGAGGAACCACACACTCCATGTGGGGTAAAACCAGGAAAGTTTATTCAAGGTAAACAGATTACAACAAAAGGTGGGAAATGAGGGAAGAGGGAGAAAGGTGGGGAGACACTTTGGTACATACACAGTAGAGCTATAAAACAACAAAGCTAGTTCCTTTACTATATCACTACCTAGGCCTTACTCTCTTTACTTGGGGGTTGGTGTTCTCAGGGTTTCCTTAGCAAAAACCCTACTCCGTGCTGCTTCACGTCCAGACTACAACAACCAAAACCAAATGCCACGGCAGGCAGTATAGATTCTCCCCCCCTCCTTTCAGTAGCCCAGGTGTCTTTAGCTAATCAGGATGAACTTCATCTGGCTCAGGCAGGTGAGGGGGGGCTCATGACTAGAGGGCTTGGGCCACATTTGCACGTGAATGGCTGTGGCGACTCTGCAGCATCAAGAGCCATCATAGAACTATGTGCCTTTTGCATTTCCCAGCCCCCAGCTGGGATTATACTTGCTTACACGTGACTGAGGAGGTGTGTGTGGGTGTGTGTGTGTGTAGGAAACTCTGACGCTTTTTCTCCACACATGTGAAGGTTCCTCAGTATCTCAACTGCCCACGGACATTACATTAGCACACAGATTTTGCAGGGACAGTTTTCTACCAGGGTTTAATATCTGTTACAGGCATAGAATACGAGAACATTACTATATAGTGACCCTATTTTTCCCCATATAGTTGATGTAAATCAAGCCCCATAGGTTTTGTGTGTGTGTTGGTGGTACAGGCACAATCCAGTAGGAAGTTCTGCACAAGCCCCACTAAAATGAGTGACAGCTGCACAGGAGCACAACTGCGTTGTTCTGCAAGTGCTACGTATTTAACTGGGGCTTGCGCTGGAGAACTCGCTGCTGGATTGTTCCTAAACTTTGTAGTTGTAGCACCAGTGTTGCACTTTTTAATTGAACTAGATTTTTTTCTTCCTCAGCATTGCCTGTTTCTTTGAAAATGATAAAGAGCATGGATGATATCTCTGTTAGTGTTCTTCTATGAGTTTTTAAAATATATATCTTTATTCGTGTTTTAGAGGAATTTTTTTAAAGAACAAAAAAGTAAAACAGTCAACAACGGTATAAAAAAACACATTAAAGGGAGAGAGACATATAGAGTTGATCAATGCAAAGTTGAGCTAATCTTCAAGTGAAGAACAGGCAGTAATTTCAGTGCAGGGAGTCTTTCCAGAACTGTTTACTGAGCATACAAAGGGCTAGGAACAACAGGATCCATATTAACATGAGAAATGAATGTCTGCCCTGTAGGGTAAAAGTGTTGGGACATGTAACACAACAACAGCTGTGCCACAAGTGTTTTCATTTGGAAAGGTACAGGGTGGCTAGAATAACAGGATGGCTAGAAGATTATTTAGACTGGAACTGTTGTTCTCTTTCTCATGGGAAAAGTGGGCTGGACAGAAATATGAACTGATCACATGGTTTGTACTTTCTGATGACGTGTTATGTTTTTTAAGTTTCGTTTCCTGTAACTTGGTAATGGAGAGAAGGATTGCTTGCTGTATGCATTCTGTTCTGTTCCTGTCTTCTCTCTGACTAGTTGCAATCATGTAATGATGTGTGCTTGCCAGGACTGGCTATGCACTGGATTATGCTATGCAATGTAGTTTGTATTAACTCTGATATAGGTGAATAAACAGATAGAAAGAAGTCCTGAGTAATGGATTCTATCGGAGTTGAATTCCTAACTACAGTGATGCTGGAGAGGCTGTAACCCGAGACGCTTGGAATGTACTGCGCGCAGGGGAGACAGTAAATCTCTGTGGAGACAGAGACAGAAGCTGCTCTTTCCAACTAACGCTCTGCTGGATCCACGTAGGCAGATGGGCCTACAGAGTGGATTATGAATCATATGGCTGGAGTCATTTTTACAGCCATAACAAAAAGTCCTTGGGCTTAGCTAGATTCTGACCTAGTTTGCATGTCATGCTAAGCCACAATGGGTTGTTATCGTGGGTGGCTGCAGGGTGGCTTAGCGTGATGTCCAAACCCATAGCAGTTTTTCCGACGTGGGTTGTTTTCACAAACAAGCCACCCTGAGACCCCATGACTGGGTTCACATGACACAGCAATCTATCGTTGGTAACTAGCCACTGTGGGTTGCCATGTTGTCCGAAGTCGGACTGCTTCCCTCAGGGTGACTTGTTTTGGAGCAACAAGATACTCTGACAACCCATGGCTTGTTCTAGGGGTTATCACATCCATGATGGTTTGGTGTGTCATCTGAACCCAGGAGAGCAATTTTATCATGGGTTGTTGAAAAGTGCCACTGCGTCTTTGGGCAAAAGTGGCCATAAGTGCTGCCACTCCTCTCCTGGTGTGCAAACTCAGTTCCTGAAGTCTGCCTAGCAACACATCACAGTGAGGCAGTCTACGCCCTCCCTCATTCCTCGGTATTCTTCTCCCCCACCTCCTGTGGTCTTTCGCTGCTTCACTTGTTTGCAAATTACTTTCTCTTGCACATGTGAGCCCTCTGTGTGTAATCTACACAATGACCTTGAAGGAGCATGTTATCCTGCCAGCTTCTGCAGTGTCTTACAGTCGCTCTTCCTCTGCCTCCGTCCCCTACTGCAATGTTTGCCCTAGGGATTTTTCCAGGGCAAAATCCTGTTTTTTATTTTTTTTAAAGGCAACTTGTGCACTAGTTTGACACTTCATAGTGCACAATCCCTTAACACGATATCATGTGTAAAATTGTGTTGCATTTGTGCAACCAATAAGGGAGGGGGCAGAGCGGGTCTACTTAAGGAGTCTTTCCCAGGCTGTGGGAAGGTTTCTTGGTCTGCAGTGGATGCACATCTTGACCTCAGTGGAAGTAGACCATGACACCATGCTTGTTGCTGCCATGGCGGAAGAGCTCACCGCAGACAGATGTGTCATCCGCCAGTGGATATTGCTGCGTACTGAAACCATCTGAGCATTGATTTTGAACATAGATGCTTGGGATGATGCCAGATTCTGGGGCAGTTTCCGCATGTCATGGGCCATTTTTGAAATCATAGCCTTGGAAATTGGGCCATAATCCAACGGTCAGACACTGCAGTGTGGAAATACAAATCAGTAAATAAAGGCTGGGCCTGACCCTGTACCAACTTCCTTTCAATATCCGGTACCTACCACTCAGCGCTACCTTCAGAGTAGGGAAGTCTACAGCATGTGAAATCTTCAGAGAGATGGTGTGTGTTCTGAACGAGCTCTACCTCGCTGATGTCATAAAGGTGGGGGATGAAAGAACATGAAGAGCTTCCATGACCTGGGCTTCCCTTGGGCTGCAGGGGCCTAGGATTCCTTGCATGTGCAAATTTTAGTCCTGCCAGGACAGGATGAGGAGTTCTACAACTGTAAATACTTCTACAGCATGGTCCTCCAGGCGCTTGTGGACTTTAAAGGGAGATTCATGGACATTTATGCTGGGGTTTCTGGGAGAAGTCATGACATGGCTATCTTCTGGAATTCGCCTTTGGCAGACAAGCTAGCCACTGGCAGATTATTCACTAGCCAGCCACCCCCATGAATGGCCTCCCTGTGCACCCCCTCATTCTAGACAACCAGGCCTATAATGAATGAATATATTTATTACGGTCAACGACCAGCTCCCAATAATAAAACAGTATCAAATATACAAACATATAACGTACAAAGCACCATTATAACAATAATACATTCCAAGGTGTATAAAATTTATATCAGATTTAAAAACAACAAACAAACAAACAAAACCATAACCAGGATAAAGGATCACTATCTTAACAAGGAAGTGCGGCAAGCTATGGCAGCTGTACAAAATTTGGCCACTTTATTAGTAATAGAGGGGATCTGGTCAGAAAGTAGCAGCAGTATGTAATGATCTTCTGATCTACTTGGGAATTTACACAAAATAGGTAAAATAAGTTCTCTGCGAATGTCCCGATAAAAGGAACAGTATAAAAGAACATGACCCACGGATTCAACTTCCCCATTATTACAGGGACAGAGACGGTCCTGGAAAGGTATTCCTTGATATCTCCCCTCCAAAAGCATGGAAGGCAAGACATTAAATCGGGCCAAAGTAAAAGCTTTTCTGAGCTTGGGAAAAGTTAAATTGGCCAGATATGAAGGGGGGTCAAAAATCTTATTACCTATCCCACTAAATTTGGGCAATGCACTTAAATGATCTTGTAATTCTATGTCCCAGATTCTCTGCTTAACAACTGCTTTGGCTTTGGAGTAACCCAGCGCTATTAAGGTGTTGGGGGAGAGTCCCATTAATAACAGTTCTTTAAGCAGGTGCCTTTTCCACTTCGATTGAAAGGAGTCCAACAGAATCAGTGGTGCAAGTCCTACTGGTGAAAAAACAAGTTTTAGCCAGTAGTTTATCATATATACCTTGGCACGAGCTTCAATAGGGATTAAACCAGCCTCCAGTCGCAAAGTTATGTTGGGGACACAATGAGGAACTGAAAATATGGCTCTTAGGAACTTTGTCTGAATAATTTCTAGGGGACGAAAGTTGTAATAGGCACACAATTGGGAACCGTACAACATTTGTGCAACAATTTTAGCCACAAATACTTGAATCACGGAGGGGATATATTGCCCGCCTTTAGTATAGAAAAATCTTATCAGTGCTGCAGCACTCCTCCGTGCATTAGCTGCAGCATTATTTATTTGAGAAAGCCAGGATCCAGAAGTATGAAACATTATTCCTAAGTATTTGTAACTTGACACCTGTTCTAAAAGGTTCCCATTAATTGACCATTTGTGCTTGATTCTCCTCCTACTAAAAACCAACACTTTAGTCTTTGAATAGTTGATTGTCAGCCGTTCCTCATTACAGTATGATTGCAAGGCCCTCAAAAGTCGCCTTAGCCCAATACTGGATAGAGACAGTAACACCGCATTGTCAGCGTAAAGGAGAATTGAAAGAGAGCGGGTAGCTAACTTGGGTGGATGAAAATCAGGGTTTGATAAACTTGCCACAATTGAATTAATATAAAAATTAAACAACGTGGGGGCTAAAATACAACCCTGCTTAACTCCATTAAAGGTGGAAACTGGCCTAGACAGAACCCCAGCCTGGTTACAGTTCACCCGTAGCCTAGTATTTCCATACAGACGACGCATAAGCAGTAATAATCTCCTGTCAATGTTGGTATTCTCAAATTTGGCCCAAAGTTTATCTCTAGGGATTAGATCGAATGCTGACTTAAAGTCTATAAAAGCAGAAAAGAGGACACCATGTTTTGGTGAGGCATATTTGTCTACCAGATGTTGAAGGATAAATCCTTGATCTATGGTTGACCTTCCAGATCTGAACCCCGCCTGTTCTTCTTCAAGAATGTTTTCTGCATGTAGCCAGTCCAATAGTTTTCCAAGCAGATGGCGAGCATATAGTTTGCTAATAATACTCAGCAAGCTAATTGGACGGTAACTGGTTGGGTCTGATCTGTTCCCCTTCTTATATACTGGGATAATGATGGCTAAACCCCAGTCTTCAGGGATACAAGCTGTATGGTCAATCCATGTAAACAAAGATGCCAATACAGGGGCCCACCACTCTAAGTTGGCCTTAAGCAGGTCAGATGAAATATTATCTGGGCCTGGGGCTTTACCTGATTTTAACTGTTGAATCAACTTGGTGGTTTCTGCAGTAGATACGGGTAGCCATTCCTCCATACAATCTAGTCTTTCCTGCAGTCCCTGGTGACTTTCTTGAGTCACTGCAAAAATGCTCTGAAAGTATGATTCCCAGGTATTCGCAGAAATACAGGAATCAAGTTTGGAAGAGTAACTATGCAAGCCTCGCTGCAACTATCCTCCAAAAGGAGGCTGAGTCATTTAATTTGGATGCAGTTATTAGACGCTGCCATAGCTCTTTCTGCGCCTGAAGCTTTTTCCTCTTAATCAAGGCTTTGTATTTTCTTTTCATCGTAAACCAGTCTGCAGGGATCCTTGCCAAATTCTGCTCCCTATATGCTCTGTATTTCGCTACTAATCTATTTTTCTCCTCACTACATTCCTTATCGAACCAAGGTTTAGAATTATAAACCGAATTGTGGATTCTACTTGGCTTTTGATATATTAAATTTTTTTGGAGAGAATGTATCAAATTCCCATATACCTCTAGTACAGTCTCAATTGAGTCTGCTGTTACAAGAGAGGAACTGAAATGCATGTAAGACTCTGACTGAAATAATTGTTGCAAAGATTCATCAAGTTTACTAGACCACTTAATACGGGTGGATCTTAGATCAACCGCAGTCAATGATGCTAATTCAATGTCTGCATACACTTTTAAGTCTCTAAGTTTCACATTCAGGGCCAAAGGCAGATGGTCACTCTCTGGGCGGCAATCCACCTTAAAATCCGATACCAAATCCAACAATTTATGAGAAATCATAACATAATCTATGGTGGATGCTCCAGAGTTTGATAAGAATGTAAATTTCCCGGGCCTGTCACCCTTCAAGCTTCCATTTACAAGGACCAGATCAAGATTATTGAGCATATTCATAAGACAGAAGCCAGCATAATTGCAACCTTGATCTTTAGAGTACCTATTGGGAAGATGGTGGCCTAAATCCAATTCTGGGGGTAACGCATGGAAGCGTGAAAAAAGAGCTTCATCATTTTTGCCTATCCTTGCGTTAAAGTCACCAGTAACAATAATAGAGGCTTCGGGATATAATAATGACAAATTATTAATATATTCTTCTAATTTAGTCCACGCCGCCCTAGTCTGTGATTGCAACTGCTGGGGAGGTAAATAAACATTAATGATCAAAAAATCAGTTAGTCTAAATTTAAGGATCAGGGCAGTGGCAAACTGAAGCAGAGGCTCAAGGCTAAAAAAAGAAGCACATAACTTAGTTGATATAAGGATACCCAATCCACCTTTCGGACGACCACCTCTTTCACTGGGGACTGCTTTAAGTATATGAGACACGTAACCATCTATTATCAGGTCCTCCTGGGACCATGTCTCTTGAAACAACAAAATGTCAAATTTGGCAACATAATCTACAAATGAAGAGTCTCTAGCTTTTGTAAACCATCCCGCAATCTTCCATGATAAGAACTTAATTACAAAATTTCCCTGATGTAAAGATGGTCGATCTAGAACTCTTGTGTGACTAGTTCCAGTTACCAAATCTGCATTACTAAGTAAGACTTTGTCTGAGTTTGGATAAATCAGTTGTTGTTCCATCTGAAGTTTTAGCAAGGACTGATCAGAGGGTGTTGTAATTCTGTTCTCCGAGTCAGTTATTTCCTGCTCAAGTACAGATATTGCTTCTATGTTAGAGTGAGTGCAGACGGTGTATTGCAGAGAATCCAACTCTTCTGACAGGGGATATGTGATCAAATTCCCCATAGGGACAACAAAATCCCTCTTACATGAGATGTTGGCAGTTCTAGATGGTTTCTTGATGGCTACTCCAAGGTGTGTCTGTGAATTTAGGTTATCCCCATGTCAGTAGATGTATTGCCATTCCGTTCTACCTCCATGACTGAACTGTCCCCTCCAATCATAATTGGCTTCTTTGTCATTTGCCTGTTTAGGGGCACTTTGTTGCCACTCAGTTCCAGGAAACAACATCCTATTAGACCCCTTATTTACATATTCAGTCCCATCTTTGAGCCTTCTGTTCTTCCTCCATTTGGATCTATATACTGTATTTCTGTCTCTGATCAGAACCGGAATTGGATTGCTTTTATCTGTTCCAATATTGTCTAACTCCAGACTGGTAATAAGGACTTCAGGTTTCCCGGCATATGAGCGTGGTCCTTGGGCTGAAGTTTGTGACTCCTGTTCATCCAAGTCTGGCCCCTCTGAATTTAAAATATCTGTCACACGTGAAAAAGTGTTTACTTGGGTCGTCCCTGGAACTGTTTTGCTGTAAGGCTTATCCTTCACTTTTGGCATCCCCTTAGTCGTTTCTTCTCTTCTTATTGTTTTGACACATTTGTCCCTTTTACTGACATCCCCTGCATCAATCAGTTTAAAAAGAGGCTTAAAATTCATACTACTCTTTTTTGTCAGATGCTTCTGGCCCTCTTTTTTCCCATTTTTAATGCGCTTGGTTTGTTTGCTCTCTGTAGTAATGATGGATGTCAGTTTCTTAGAAGGTGCTTTGTCTTTCCTTCTGTCATTTAAATTTGCCTTTACTACTCTGGCATTTCCTTGAGATGTTATAACTTCCGGATCAGTGTTAGGAAGCTGAGGAGCAACACAGTCAGCTTTGTCTACAATAGTTGCCTTGGATATTGAAGGGCCCAGGGTATTCTGTCCTATGCATAGCAGTAGTTCCTCGAGAGAAAGGCTGGCAATTCTTTCGACTGTTTTGGGGGATAAATTGTAATGCTCGTCACTATCTGCCCAGAATAAAGATTTTTCTTTCTTTCTTTGACCCGGGAGGTCCTCAATTTGAGATGGAGCTCTCTCCTTCAGTAATCCCTTTACTGCATTCAGTACTTCTATTATTTCCTTCACTAAGTCTCTAATTTCCAGTATAACATCAAGTGATGAAAAGTTGCCCCCATCCTTAGTGGATACAGGTATATTAGGGGAAATATCTGCTTCTTGGATTGAACTCTTTGTGATGAATGTTTTCCTAGATTGATGTCCCTCCTGCACCTTCCACTGCCCTTTACTCTTATTGTTTCCCTCAAATTGCTCAGGTGGAATAACAGGGGAGAGCAAAAATTCCTCCATTCTTAATTTACCAAAGTCCACACTCAGAAAACTATTTAGATGGCTGCTATCCAATAGCTGCTCCTTGTCTGGTGCAATGTCAGGTAAATCAATAGGTAGGTTTACTTGCCTCTCCATAGGTGCCTCCAACACATACTCCACCCTGGGGGCAGATGAAACCTGTTTCTTGATAAAATCTGTCATCTTTGTTTGCTTCCTTCTTTTACTTGCTATACCATAACCCCTTGCCATGTTATGTCCATTATTACCGTCTCGGCTATTGTCCGAGGGGGGTGAAGGAAACAGCGAGTCTCTGATATTCCTTGCCAGGGCGGGAGGATAATCCAAAATCCCCGCGCATTTGACCTTTTTTCTGAGATCAGAGATGGGGGTAATAGACAGTGGCGTCATCATCTGTACCTGATGCAATACTGGAGGAGACAGAGTTATGTCTATAATTTCAGCATCACTTGGATGAGACTGTTCCATTTTATACTTCAGATTTAAAGTTAGCTCTTCTCTCAATATCTACTGGAAGGTAGAGCTATAGCAGAGACTCTCCTTTCATTGGAATGTCCTTCCTAATGACAGAATAATAAATAACACCTGGTCCTCAAAAGTTCAGTAGCACCGTTGGTTTCTGTCTATTTCAATGGCTTAAGCAATAAAAGTCATGGCATATAAGCCAACCTTTAAAAATGATTTTATTAAATATAAAAAACAATTAAAATTTATTTAATATTAATGATTAAAAATTATTAAAAAATTAGAAAAATATATTTAATAAAGGTCAGTCTTAAAAAATTGTTTTCGGCAGCCTTCCTAGGCTTTCAAAACTCGTTTTCTAATCTGCGTGAGTCTCTTGCATCTGCCCCTTACGCTGTTTATCTAACACGTTGGTTTATTATTGCAATTAGCTTCAAATCTTATCTTCATAAGTGGAGTTTTCTTACTGTTTAGTACTGTTGTTCCGGGAGCTCTTCCACATTGCATTGCACATCCAACGTAAATTCTTGGCTTCTTAAATTGAGGAAGCCTACAACAACTCGTTAGAAATTAGTTCCCTTCTCCCAAAGTGGGGGAGAGAGTTGTGGCGGGGTGTCGTAATGCCAAGGTTATACCGTTCACAGTGATAATCCTTTGCTTTTGTAATAGTAAAGGACAATGTTAGCAGTGCCAAGATAGAAGTCGAGCTTTAGGCTTTAAACTGTAGCCAAAATAAACAAGTAAAACAAGTGAAATAAATTAAAATAAACGGAGCTGCCGGACTGCGTGTGTGCTGCCGCACCCTACCGGAACCGGAACCAACCAGGCCTATACACTTCAACCCTGGTGCATGGCACCGTATTGGGTGCCTAGGATGGCAAAACAGAAAAACTTCAGCTACTACCCCAGCTGTGCTAGGCTCCCCACGGAGCACACATTTGGCTGCTTAAAGGCACAGTGGCACTCCCTCTACACACTTCTGGATGTGGAAGAAGACCTCGTACCAGATGTGATTGTGGTTTGCTGCATCCCACACAGCATCTGCGAGTCAATGGTGGAAGTGCTCCTCTAGGACAACCCTGGCTGCCCTGGACCAGGCACTGAAAATGATGCCGTTACTATTACTATTACTTATGGGCGGGGGAATGATCTCCCACTGCTTCCCTTGAACCCAGCATCTGTATTAGCTACTCAGGAGGAAGCTAGAAATATCTGTTCAGCAATCTCTGAGTGGATCTGGACCCAATACCCATGTGTGCACTGTCACTAAGAAGGACTTACAACTGCACAAAACACAAGTGCCTTTCCCATTTGCCTATGTTATACTTGCTACAGTAATGTAAAATAATCTCCCGTTCACCCCCAACTTATAAGCATCCCTTCCCTATAAACATCTGCTGAAGCATCGCATTCCCCTGCATATGCCCCCCATAGCCTCCCAGAACTTTGTTTTCTAACATCGCACCCCACCCCACAAGGTAGTAGCTCAGTTCCTTGCATTTCCCATTTCCCACCCCATCAGCACCCCTCATACAAGTGATGCCTAATAGTGCCTTCCGAAGGAAAAGTACTAGGTTTTTAGCCGTTCTTACTGAAGAAAGATCATATTTGGAGTAGCAACACATTGCAATCTTTGGGGGGGGGGATAGGCTGTCTGTACGTAGCAGGAGAGAATAGGGGGAGGAGGGAGGCTGGTAGAGAAACCACTCGAGAAGTCGAAGGTGAAGATAGTCTGCTAATAAAAAACACAGAAGGGCATGAAAAGCTTTACAGGTTTTATTAGTAAAGGCAAGTATAGGAAGGAATGGGAGGGGGGATAGGAAATCTTTTAGACAGAAGCTGGCAATGGCAAAACATGACCTGAGCACGCAGTGAACCAATTGTAAAAAGGGCTGCTGACATAGCAAGGGAGCAATGGATGTGGATTCCGCCACAAACATGCCTAGGATATGTGTGGGAGCTGGTGGGAGGACTGAAGGGGAAGAGGGGGGAGAATAACCCACGGTGAGTCCATTTGTGTGTCAGGCGCATCGTGCATTGTTCTGTGAACAACCCACACTGCTTAGCTTATTTGCAGGGTGACTTAGTGTGATGTGTGAACCTGCCCCATGGCTTGTAGTAGGGTTGTTTAGCAGGGCTTGTTCTCAGGATGGCTTGTTGTGACATCTGAACCCAGCAGAGCAATTTAATCATGGGTTGTCAGAAATGGATAGAGAGCTGACCAGCTAGAGCAGCGTAAACCCCTGCCGCTCCTCATGATCTGACTACTGCTGCCGCCATTCTCCCTCATCCCTTGTCAGTGCCTCTCCCACCTCAAGATGGATTTTTAAAAAAATAATAGAAAATTTTGAAGAAAGGACACAGTGGAGTGCCCTGAACTCATTTGCAATTTAAACAAATTATTTTCAGTCCTGTGCAAGTGCGCAGGAATGAATGTCCGCTGCTAGGAATTTTGCGTAATTTCCCCCTCAGCTTTACTGCTCTGCCATAAAATTTGTGTATTTTTAGCGATCCACCTCACTTGCCTGCCTTGAAAACTGCGTATGTTTTCCCACCCAGTCACTGCTCTGCCTTGAAAGTTGCTCTGTAAGCGCAGGGTTTAAAGATGCTTCCTTGATTTGTGCCAAAATGATTTTGAGAAGGGGGGATGAACAAAGCTGTTTCCACTGGGCCTCTAACAGCTGCATATCAAGGGCCATTTCCCATTGGATTTTCAAACCATGTGAGCTACCATAACTATCCTGTAATAGCCATCCAAAGAGAGACAATACTACCCCCTTCAAAGAGGCATGCAAAGATCTTTGGAAATAGTTCATTCATTTCATTCATTTATTACATTTCTATACTGCCCAATAGCTGAAGCTCTCTGGCAGTTTACAAAGATTAAGAAACATTAAAAATACATTATACAAAGTGTAAAAACCATTTACATATATACATGTAAACAGACAGCACACACACACAGACACACATATATCAAACATTTTTTTAAACTTTTAATTTTTATTCATAACAAACAAACAAACACAAACACAATAATGGACTTCCAATCTCCTCCACAGCTTAATCAACCACAATTATTCTTAAAATCTTTTCTGTTAACAAAAAATCACTTCCAGTTATGGCAAAAAAGAACCCTAAAAGGAACAAACACCAGAGGTCTCCACCCTCCCCCAATATACATCAACTATTTAATCTATTAAATTCAACATTTATAGATACACCAAAAAAGAAAACCTATAGTTTCATTAAATAGTGTTTTCAATTACAAAATACAGTATATTAAGAATCCCAAAAGTAGAAAGTAACTATAAACTAATTAGCAAGTGACCACATAACAAAAGCATTTTGTATTTCCCCCCCCCCCGCACTCTCTAGTACCTAACCATCTAATCAACACATTTGTATTATTACAATTACTCATTATTTCTTTCTATCTAAACAGAAATTCCTTCACTTTTAATCTCCAAGATATTTTTTTTAAAAGAAAAGAAAGATAAGTCTAAAAATTAAGAAATAAGTGACATCTGACAAAACAGCAGAAGCACATAAGCCATCATGCTACTTATAGAACAAAAAACAAAAGACCTTCCCCTTTAATACTTCAAAGCCTCCACAAAACAACAACAACAAGAATTATTTTTTTTAAATAAATATTTCCAAACAGACCAAATATAATTATACCTTAATTATAATAATTTCTCTTACACCATTAATATTTAAAATTCAAATAAGTCATATAAGCAATCCCTTTACCTTTGCCATTAATATTTAAAATCAAAAGATTATTTATATTTCCAACTAGACACATAATACAGTATACATCATCAACCCTTTATCTTTTGCCAATAAAAGACCATGAAGATAGTCTCTTTCATTGCTTTCCTCTGTCAAAGGGATAATAATTAAGTTCCAGGTTTTGAACCAAGAATGAAATCAGCTTGTTCTGTTGTTTTGTGGGCTCCTGCATATCGGTCTCCGGTTCCGCCATCTTAGATTTTAAAAAGTGCATCACAACTTCTTGCTGAACTGTCTTCTCGTGCCAATTCAATCCAATTATAACTTCACAGTCTCTGAGAATTTCTGGTAAGTTTCCCAAGTCCTTATTTACTTCTTCTGTCTTCTCCTCTGCCGGTCCTGTAAAGAAATCTGTCTTACGTTGTTCTTCTGATTGATCCACTTTAAGATTTACGTTCAAAGTCTGGATTCTTACTTCCAATCTGTTTAGAATTTCTCCATTTCGTTCCACAGGTTTAAGAATGCTGCAACTGCAAACATCTTGCCTTGCGTATAGATATTTCCAAGACGCTTCCAAACATATAAGATTTATAGACCTCCTTTCAGGTTTCCTCTCATCTTTTTCACCTCCCAGATAAACATAGTCTACTTACAGTTAATTATAAATCCCACTCTGCTGCAGAAAGATTCCAAATTAGCCACTCCAGATGTACTCCTTTATTTTGGAAGCGAACATGCATACTTCTGATGATCAGTAAAACCGGTCTCCGAATACAGCGCCGTTTTCCCCCACCTCAGATCACCCGCCTCCTTTATCCGTCATAAGACAGACAAAAAGCAATTTATGACCCTATGAGATAATTTGGGGGTAACCTCAGATCTTCGCTTCTCTAATGAGAAGTAGATCCCCCAGCCTGAGACATTCTCTGGCCAGGAAACGCTGTACCAGCTGCCCCACAGAATTTCTGTGTGGCTTTCAAAGCTCCATGTTCACCCGGAAGTCCATATCTAAAACAATTTTAAACAATAAGAAAATAAAACAACAGTAAGAAAAATCCAGGACCTGGTTAAAACCTGATTAAAATGGTTTATCATTTTAGCATACAACTTCTTTGTGAAAGAGCCAACCTGGATCTTTTGCATCCATTTCAGCTCTTCTCCTGAGAAAATCTGATCTAAAGTTGCCATAGTAATCAGCTTCCCCCCTGGGAATTAGTCCCGTAAATTGTATAAATCCTTTTCTTTCCATGACCTATATTGGAAGTGTTTGTATATTATTTGTGTAATCAAATCTGTATTGGAAAAGTACTGATTGCCAACCTTGAAAATCAGTAATAAAGCCATCTTAGGTCTAGTTTGAATGTCCTATTTGGTAATTCACACAAAAAATTGCCTCCAAGAATGTATTTATTTATTTAAAACATTTTAATATTCCATGCCATTTTTAGAAAAAATTTGAAGCAGTTCACAACATTAAAACATACCACATTCAAAAGTATAAAGATCATAAACAATAAAACATATATATCAAAGCATAGGATTGCAGAATCAGTGCTAATAGTCAGGGAATGCTTGAGAAGAGAGGTGTGTTTTTAATAACCATTGGAAGCACACTACTGTGGGTGCCTCCCAAATAACAGGGGGAGGACATTCCAGAGGGTAGGTGCCACCACAGAGAAGGCTCCTTTCCATATTGAAGCCAGATGACATTCCATCTAGTCACCACACCATTTAGTTTACCATGTGGTGAACTTGTCCAGTGGTGACTAAATGGAATGTCCTCTGGCTTCAAGATGAGTTTCAAGATGAAAAGTCTCAGCTCTTTTGAGGGACAAGTAAGTAAGAGCTGGGCAGGCATTGGGGGACATATCCAAAGTATAGAAGAAGTTAGAAGCTTGCTAAAAGAAAGTTTAGTGTATTTCATTTTGAGAAAACTCAGAGGAATTGAATGGTTAGGAATGTTGCTTTTGAGAGAGAAGCTCCACCTGCTCATTACGCAGTGTCTTTTCTGTTTTTATGTAATCAGTATTATGCCAGACCGCTCTTTTCTTCCATCAAAGATTTCTTGCAACTGCATATACAGTCATGCCTTGGATTGAGAGCATAATTCGTTCCGGAAACGTGCTTGTAATCCAAAACACTCTTATATCAAAACGAAATCCCCCCAAAAAATTTGTATAGAGATTTTTAATTTAAGCCGTACTACAGTACTTGTATTGCAAGACGACGCTTGTATATCAAGTCAAATTTTTTAAAATAAATATTTAAAAATTTGCTTGTCTTGCAAAACGCTCTCAAACCAAGTTACTTGTAATCCAAGGTATTACTGTAGATATTGGCACTGACTTCTCTTACATTAAGGAGTATTAGCAACCTCTCCCAAATTCCCCATTTAATTTTTCAAATATATTAGGTTTGTTTCAGCCATGTCTCCTCTCACTTAAAGATATATATATTTGCCGTTCTGTGACTCCTACTTCCAGGATTAAAGGCAAGGTCTCCCCTTTTTAATCAACTGGAATGAAAACCTTCCATTCACTTGGATTTATATGAAGGATTTTAGCAGCCTTTCTTATTAATCAGCTTTAAAGTATAGCTTCATTCTAGAACTCTTCCTGCAGAGAAACTATTATTAAAAATAAGTGTGTTTGTCGCATTTTGAAAAGGGATAAGAAACCAAGACCAGTCTGACCAAAGGCACTTTCATAAGAAACACTGAGGACCTATTCCTACATTACCTGAGCAGCATGGGAGCTGCTGCTTGCACCATAACACTTTCCCACACAGTACACACCTCTGGTAACATACAGCCCACAGGGTCATGTGAAAGAGCTGTAGAGGAGGTTACTTCCCACCTTTTTGTCCTTTGACAATTCAAACCGTCAAGTCCATCATGGGCACAGGAATCTGGTAAGATTCAGTAGAACTTTGTTTCACTGCCCGCCCACCGCCACTTAATCACCTCATGCACACAATGAATGAGGCTATTAGGACAAATGGGGTGGGGTGGTCCATGCACGTCTTCTATGACCTGGTTCACATGACATGACAACTCACTATGGGCAGCCAGCCATGTTGGGTTGTCATGTCATCCAAACCTGGAGCATTTCCCGCATTTCTTGAACAAGCAACCTTGAGAACCCTTGGCTTGTTTTAGGGTTCTTCTTGCCCGTGATGGGTTGTTGTGTTGTCCGAACCCGGGAGACAAATTTTATTGTGGGTTGCCGCAATCTGCTACAGAGCCACTTGGCAAGTGGCAAAAGCCCATACTGCTCACTGTTTGTGATCATGCCAGTTACTGTCCTTCTGTTGATGTCGAAACGGCACTTTGGAAGGACTGTCACTTATTCCCTGGCTTTTTTTTTTCAGTGCCTCAAAAATATGCAATTGGGGTCGTAATTTTTTAAAATTTATTTTATTGTCAGTCTTTCACAAGAGCGCACTTACAGCTATCTGATATGTGTATTGACAAGACACGGTTGCATATCGGCTAATTTGTGCATAGTTGTGAAGGACTGGGGGAGAATAACAGTAAGAGAAAGGAGGGTGTCAGGTGTACCGTAGGTTTTGTTCAGCAAACAACCAACCCACCATGGCTTATTCTCAGGGTGGCTTAGCATGATGTGTGAATGTGCCCTATATCTACCATCCAGCCCTCCTTCTCACCTCAGTACAAGGTACTCATGCTCTAGAGCAGTGTTCTGCAACCTTGGATCCCCAGATGTTTTTGGCCTACAACTCCCAGCATGCCGCAGCCAGCTACACTGGCTGGGGCATGCTGGGAGTTGTAGGCCAAAAACATCTGGGGACCCAAGGTTGCAGAACACTGCTCCAGAGCATGAGTATCTTGCATTGAGCAGAGAGGGAGAGCTAGCTTGAGGATATGAGGAGCACACGTGGACCACTAATTCACTGAAATGGCCCCTTGCATGTCCTGCACATGTTCAGGTGTGCCAGGTGCTAGTTGAATGACGGAAACAGCTGTGTCTGTGTTGAGTCCTATTGGGATCTTTTGCGTACATGTGTTGTATCTGGAGTGGACTGGATCCTGCCCTTTCTTCATTGATTGTGAGATATTGGTCAAATAATGCCATCTCTTCAAATGTGTTTAGCTGCTTCTCCTTCACAACCTCAGGCAGCTCCCATGCCACTAAGGCACCCTAGGGGTGGACCCTAAAACTACTTTTCTTTCCTCACTTTTGTCTAGTGGCCCTGTGCAGCTTGCAGAAGCTGTCTTCCCAGAGACTTCCTTCAACAAGAAACGACAGCAACACTACAAACCTTTCAGTAATCTCACCGCCGCGTGAATATTTCCAATAAATATTTAATTTCCAGCAATTAGGATTCATAGATTTCATAGATCATAGAGTTGGAAGGAGCCTACAAGGCTATCGAGTCCAACCCCCTGTTCAATGCAGGAAACTAGAGGAGGGGTCTCCCATCCAAGTAATAACCAGGCTTGACCCTGCTTAGCTTTCCACACTCAGACAAGCTGAGCCAGCGTAAGCCACAGGCCTTCAATTACTGTAGAGGAGAAAGCATCCCAACTGATTAAGCATTATTTAGAAACTCCAGTTACTCTGGTTGTTCCAGCAGGCAAGCTAAAGACAATGGGTTACCCAGAAATTTTAAAAATACAAAAATAGCAAAATATCCAAATACCAAGTTCCAAGATTTTTCTGTGTGCTAATCACAAGAATTTTGTATTAAAAGTTCTAACCATTGTATTGATTTGCAGGCGTTCCTGAACACTAGCACAGATGTGCCAATTGACGTACCTACGCACCAGATCCCGAAAAGAGATTAGGACTTCCTTTCCAATTAATTTTGACAATTCCAGAATTCTAGAAGTAGCATTTCTGAATAGCAATTGAAATCCTGATGCCAGTGGTCCTGTGGAAACTAAGGCTATAAAACAGTACAAATGTAGATTTGAATCCTATATTCCTTGAGCAAAGTAATTTCACCATATTTTGACTCAAGTCTCTTTGGGAACAAATGAAGTTTGTCATACAGCTTTTTCTTTGCAATGCTGTATTGAAAAATGTTTAAGGGAATATTAGTAATGCCAGTACTTACTCCCTAGTAAGAGTGTTTAGGATTGCAGCTGAAGTAAATGAAGGGGAGGAGTCTCATGTCACAACTATGGTTAGCATTTATATAGTGCTTTAGAACAGGGGTGAGAAGAAGATATATTGGGGACCTACTAGTAGATGTCTGGGTGATTTCCAGTAGATTGGCAAGGATTTCTGACTCTGGCGATTTAGCAATAGCAGCAACAAAATAACCCGCACCCCAAAATTATACTGCTGAAATGAAGAAAGCTTAAGGTAACCAAGAGCAGGTTTGTGTGTGGAAGGACTGCAAGCTCAGTTCGATTCTAGTACTCAGAACAAATTCTTGGGCTCAGAATTCTTTAATTCTAAGTGTATGTCTTTTGGACCTAGGTTTGATTGTGGTTCATGGGGTTTTAGTAAAACAACAACAACAACAACAAAGTAGATCCCACAGGCCTGATGTTTGCCCACCTCTAGTTTAGAATCTGAAGTTCAAAGCATTTCAGATACTCAGTATGGTACTTGTGCTGGATGGGGTTACGCCCAGAAACAGACTGGGAGTCAGTGAAGCTGTTGTAACAGAGGAGTTGTATGCTCCCTATCAAAAAAATCAAAGTGCTTCATCAGCAAGTGAAAGCTAACCCTTTGGTGATGCCATCTATCCAGCTTGACGGGACAATACTGGAAAATGTCGATCATTTTCTCTATCTTGGCAGCTATCTTTCTGTTACAGCTAACATCGACAGTGAAATCCAGCATCGTTTGAGCTCCACAAGTGCCGCGTTTTCTCGAATGAAACATAGAGTGTTCAAGGATCGGGATATTTGTAAGAAGACCAAAACACTGGTTTATGAAGCCATTGTATTACCAACTTTATTGTATGCCTGCGAAACATGGACTATCTATAAACGTCACTTCCACCTCCTTGAAAGATTTCATCAACGTTGCCTCCGGAAAATCCTGCGAATTACTTGGGAAGATAGGCGAACAAATGTCAGTGTACTAGAAGAAGCAAAGACTACTAGCGTTGAAAAAATGATCCTTCAACACCAACTTCAATGGACTGGTCATGTTGTTGGAATGTCTGACTGCCGTCTCCCAAAGCAGTTACTTTATTCCCAACTCAAGGATGGAAAGCGGAATATCGGTGGTCAGTAAAAGGTTTAAAGATGTTCTTAAGAGTAATCTAAAAAAAATGCAATATAAACATCAAAAACTGGGAAGCTCTGGCCCATGAACGATCTAAATCAGGGGTCCTCAAACTATGCTCAAGGGACAGGTTTTATCCCCCATGCTATTTAACATCTATATGAAACCATTGAGTAGGGTCATCTGAGTTTTGGAGTGCATTGCCATCAGTATGCTGATGACATGCAGCTCTACTTCTTTTCATCTCCATCAGGTGAGGCTGTGGATGTGCTGGTTCAGTGCCTGGCTGCAACAATGGACAGTTTAATGGGTGAGGGCTATTAAACTGAAACTCAATCCAGACAGGACTGAGTTGCTGTTAGTGGGTGGTTCTTCTGACCATAACGATGGTGATCATCCTGTTCTGAATGGGGTTGCACCCCCCCTGTAGGAGCAACTTCATAGCTTGGGGTTCTCTTGGAGCCATCTTTGTCACTTGAGGCTCAGGTGGCCTCAGTGGCATGGTGCCTTTTAGTAGCTTCAGCTGGTAGCCCAGCTATGCTCCTATGTGGACAGGGATAACCTGGTTTCTGTAGTCTGCTCTGGTAACCTCCAAGTTAGATTACTGAAATGCACTCTGTGTCAGGCTGCCGCTGTAGACTGTTCAGAAGCTGCAGCTTGTGCAAAAAGCAACAGCCAGATTAATAGCAGGGACCAGAAGGTCTGAACAGACAAGACCAATTCTGGCCCACTTGCCCTGGCTGCCTGTATTATATATAGTTGTGCAAACGAGCCTCGCGGGGCAGAACGAGGCCGAGCATGGCCCCGCTCACGCCCCGGCAAGGCCTTACCTCCTCTTCGGGGCGGCTCGCGCACTCCGCGGAGAGCCGCCCCCGCTGCTTGTTCTGGCGGAGAACCGCCCGCTCTCCTCGAACGACCCCGTCGTGTCACTTCTGGGACTGGAAATGACGCAATGGGACCGTTCTGCGCCTGCGCAGGACCCATTTCCGGGTCCTGAATGTGGCGAACCAGGTAAGGAAATCGTTTGAGCGGCGCTGTGCGCCACTCGAAAAAATGAGGTGG
Organism: Shinisaurus crocodilurus; assembly: GCA_021292165.1. Lineage (NCBI taxonomy): Eukaryota > Metazoa > Chordata > Lepidosauria > Squamata > Shinisauridae > Shinisaurus > Shinisaurus crocodilurus. The sequence continues at coordinate 103,630,237 of CM037880.1, forward strand.
GGAGGGGGCGGGGGGCGAAATAAGGCTCGGGCAGCACGCCCAGCCTTATTTCCACCGCTACGTATATTTCTGAGCCCAATTCAAGGTGCTGGTTTTAACCTATAAAGCCTTATATGGCTTGGGACTGCAATACCTGATGGAGCGCCTCTTCCAATATGAACCTACGATCAACATCTGAGGCCTTCTTCCAAGGACCTCCTCCAAGGGAGGTTGAGAGGGTGGCAGCAAGGGAGAGGGCCTCTTCTGTGGTGGGCCCCAATTAATGCTCTTCCCACTAGGTCTGCCTGACACTAACACTGCCATCTTTCTGGCGCCTGCTTAAGACTATTGTCAAGCCCCACCACTCACCACCACCTGTCAGACCCCACCTCCACACTGTGTCCACCTTCTCAAGCCCACCACCTCCTGTCCACACATCAAAAATCCACACTCTCTTAATCTCCTCTGCTGCCACCAACCTCTTCTGGGTAACTAATTCAGACCACTCCTTTTATGTTTTTAGAAGGAAAACAAGTTTATTCACAATTAAGGCTAGGGAAATGGATAATGCTAATAGATTCTAAATGTTGGGGGGGAACCCCTCTCTCTCTCAGACTCCCCTCAGACTCCCCTCAGACTTCTCACAAAAAACCCTCTCTCCCCCTCTTTCTTTCTCTCCCCTCCTCCCTCAGACTCCCCTGCCTCAGACTCTTCTCTCTCCCCCTCTCTCCCTAGACTCCCCTTTGAACAGCACCGCCCACTGTTTTTATAACACAGGCTTCACACACCCCCTTCTCACTCTCTCAGCCAATCAGCAGACATCTCAACATTCCACACTCCTCTCACACTCCCCCTCCTCTCTCATACTTATTGCTATAACGCTTTGCCCATGGGCAGGGGCATGACAACTATCCTCTACTCCCAGTCATTTGACAGCATGTGATGAGGCATTTATGTCAATTGTCTTTATCAATCCTAATATCTTACTGTAGCTGCTTTTCAGCTGTTTTAAATTGTTTTAAAATGTTGTATATTAACGATTTTATATTATATTTTTATTTTGAATTTGTGGCTTGTAATTCTTGTGAACCACCCAGAGAGCTTTGGCTATTGGGTGGTGTAGAAATGAAATTAATAAGAATAAGAAAAATAATATTTCAGAAAGTAAAATAGTGTGCATAGTTTTGTGTGACATTTCAAGACACTGTGTAATAGAACAGGAGTTAGGTCATATTGACCTTGATCCAGATCCTGTGCTTGGTAAAAGCAAAGCATGGGATCATGGGGTTGCCAGGAAGCAACTGCTTTAGCAAATTATGAAAGTGGTGCAGAAAAGCCTCCCTTTTGATATCATGACATCAGAAAATACAGCCCGATCCTATCCAGAGCTTTAGCTGCTGTGGCCCAAAAAGCACGAACATCGGGGACTCTGTGCCTGATGTGCTGCTTTGCATCTACCAGGCACTAGAGCATAGGATCAGGCCATGTTTCATTGGTGGCTAAATGCATAGCATCTGTGTAAAGGAACCCTTAATATTACCAGTGACTTTGTAACACTCCCAAATCTATAATTTGACATAAAATGTATGGTTGTAGGTGCCATGGTTCATGAGGTAGGTGCTGTGGGAAGATGACTGGTGGCCATTTTTAGAAATGGCTTCCACAGACTTTGCCCAACCTTCTCTGACCAAGTCTTTTTTATTCCATACAATACGTTCTGCCTCATACATATCTGTCAGGCATGAAATTCCTACAGGGATCTATTTCAGGGACTATATTATTTTTTGATTGTTTTTTTTTTTTTTTAAAAAGCCTCTCATTAGTTGAGATATGGGATGATTCTCATATCACTAAGCAAAATGGATAAAAAAGGACCGGAGGGTAGCAGTAACTCCCACTCCAACATTTTCCCCATGTGCACCCTGGTCTTTTTTGAATGTAATGAATGCCTGCTTTTTAGGATCAAACTTGATGTTACACAGAGTACTGTGTTACTTTCCTCCATGTGTACGTACGTACACACACACACACACACACACACACAGTCTCAGTAGGTTGGTTAACTCTTTCCCTTCAGGTCTTTCAGCTCACAGTTCGCCCCAAGTGGCTTTTCTCCCAATGTAACTCAAGTCTCTTCTGCCATAGATGAGAAAACTGTTTGAGGGGTGCAGTTTTGAACAGACCTACAATAAGAAGGGAAGTGGCTAAGTCTCTAGCCATCCAGACTTGCATACTCTTCCACATTTGATTGCAGCCTCTGAGGCTGTAAAAAAATCCTAAGCCACCAGGGGAAAGAGACATGGAACTTTGTGTCACATCTAGTTTGGTCCTGATTCCTGTGGGGAAAAAGAAAAGCACTGCACTGGGTGACATAACCATCTGGTTTGCCGGCCAGATGGGTGATTCATAAATACAACAAATAAATAAATAAATAATGGTGGTACGGGCAAAACCCTGACACTGGCTGGCCTGGCCTCTGCTGGAAAAAACATCCCTCTGACAGAGACCCTGCTGCTCTCACTTCACCCTTCCTGCTATCACAGTGTTCTCCAACCTTGGGTCCCCAGATGTTTTTGGCCTACAACTCCCACCATGTCCCAGCTACGCTGGCTGGGGCATGCTGGGAGTTGTAGGCCAAAAACATCTGGGGACCCAAGGTTGGAGAACACTGTGCTATCATAATGATACATTAGCATGATGACATAATAGCATTATGCTTGTTCAATGTTAACATTACTATTTTAACTGAAGAGTTAAGATGGATACAGCAGTCTATTAGATTTTCTTTTTGATGTAGTACTCTTTTGTTGTTGTTGCAAGATTGTTGCTTAAATTATAATCTTATGAAAAAATAATGAGGTTAATGTTGCAAAACCAGGAAGAAAATACAGCTGGGATTATTTCTGAGGATACATAGGCAGGGCTGGTGCTTGCTAATCATGAATAGCTTGTTTCTAAGCTGATTGGAATCAGACTTGGTGTTAGGGGAGAAACAAGTTCCCAAGTGCCATTTTTGCAGTCAATTTGCAGAGTACGCCTGCAAGCCATGTTCCCCATATAAACAACTGTCAACCTTGATGTGCTTTCTAACCCACTTAACACATCAGGGTAAAAGAGTTTGATTAAATTAATGTCATTTGATATCTATATATATAGATAGATATAAAATTAACCAAACACTTTTTTGCTAGTCCTCATCATATTATCCATTTGTGTGGTATGTATTTGTCAGCTGGAACTGTGACCAAGGAAACACACATGACATCTCTTTGACTACGTGCATTATAGCTAGAAAGCAAACAATGAAGCTATAAGTGAATGACCACTATGGAGGCTTCATAATTTTGCTAATTAACTTCATAGAATACACACTGATAAAACAAGTGAATTATTGTTGTACTATACTTCCTAGAAAATTGAATGTACTCTCTTCACTGTGTCTGTTACCAATGGTAAAGAAGGTGTTTTTTTTAAGTGTCCATGTTTTGGGTATTCCATTCCAAGGTTCAACAGATTTGACCCATCTGTAAATTTGCAAACTCCTCCTCTAGGGGCCATTTCTTACATGTTTATGCAGAAGGAAACCTGGGAGCTGCAGCCTATCAGCTGCATAGGAACACAAGAACATAGAGCTCCCTGATGGCTTTGCCTGTAAGATATATCTGTTTGCAAACATTGGCTTGGATCTTAAGCTGCTCCTCCATTCACATAAGGGAAGGGTATTTTGTTTGTTTGTGGGTTTGTTTGTTTTTTGCCAACTTTCCCTCCAATTGCAGCTCCCCACACTATATCCCACGCTATTCCCAATCGTCTCCCAACCACCAGGAGCAGATTTTTTCAGGGGTTTGCATGGGGAAGGGAGAGGCAGGAAAGCCCTGTTCTGTGAGCATGAACAGTCACAGTCTTTGTGTTTGTCACAGTCACAATTTACATGTTTAAGTGTACACTTTAAAGATCTGAGGTGTGTAGCTAAAAATGTAATGTGTGAAGTGGCTCCTAGAGCACAGGCTATGGGGGATCCTAGCATTGATTCTCCTCCTGTAATGATTTAGCTTCTTCTAGTCTACTTCAGTCCACAATATTCCTGTAGCCTGATTGTGTGTGTAGACGGTGCCTAACGAAGACAGCATCATCCTGAGTCAGAGCAGAGAAAAGCACCTGCAGGATAAGGTCCCACGGAGCTGTAAATTTCACATTCACAGTTCTCTCCTTGCTTGGATAGAACCCTGTTAACATCAACATTTTATCTATGAAAAAGCAATCGGGGATGGCCATTTGCTTCTATGACAGGCCTGTGGCTTACGCTGGTTCAGCTTGTCTGAGTGTGGAAAGCTAAGCAGGGTCAGGCCTGGTTATTACTTGAATGGGAGACCCCTCCTCTAGTTTCCTGCATTGAGCAGGGGGTTGGACTCGATAGCCTTGTAGGTTCCTTCCAACTCTATCTATGAAATCTATTTACTGCATACATTAATCCAATCCAAGAAAAAATGTGGGTCTGACTCATGGTGTCAGCTGGGCTACTGCAGCTTCAGAGTCCAGTTGTTTACCTCCATGCCCCTTGTATTTGCATCAGCAATGTTTGACAGTTTCAGGGGCTAGTTCCCCCCATATCTAAATGTTTACAGCAAGGGTAAATGCAGAAATGCAGTTGAACAACCCTTTGACTAGAGTCTTGTGCATAATGGAACTTTCCATTTGCTTCTTTGAAAGTCCAACACTTGCACAGGCCTTTTTCATTGCACTAACCAAGTGTTTTGCCCTTAGCACAGGGAAATGAAGATGCTAGCATGCACAGGGCTTAGCTTGTTCATTGAGTCTCCTGGGTCACACAGTCCTTCTGTGTATTCAGCCGTGAACTCTACCATAAACCTAAATATATATTTTAGAATTTTGGAATTGGGAGTTGTGATTGAAGCCCTGGGCAATCTGATTCTATATTCATGGATGTGCAGTGTTATCTTATCCATGTTTATTCAGAAGTAAACATTGTGCTTCATGGGACTTACTTCCTAGTAAGTGTGTTAAGAACTGCAGCTTAAGAACAGCTGAAACTGGAAATCATGTCTGTGTGACACACAGCAACCCCAAGCAACATTTTTTTCTCCAATCCTCTTATACATCCATTGGGATGCTCTTGCATGATAGCCACAAACTGACAGCATCTTCTAGCATTATCATACCACAACGATTTACTTCACATGCCCATGTCCTCTTAGTGCTTGACAATCATTTTCTGGTTAGTATCAAGATATTTCCCAGGGCCCTTCATGGTGCTAAATCCAGGATTGCCAGATCTTCTGTTGCTCAGATCCTGAGATTCAGGGAACACAACCTGGGAGCTAAAGGGTTATGCCTTGTATTAAGGAAGTGGAGCTTCATGGGATAGGAGCAGGGCCGATGCTACCATTAGGCCAACTAGGTGGCTGCCTAGGGCGCCGGGCTAAAGGGGGCACCAGAAACGCCTTGGGGAAAAATACAGCGCTAAAGAGTTGGAAATTGAGCCCACTTTTGAAGCAAATCGATCGAGACAAAGGAGAAAGAGAAGGCAAAAGAGCTGGAAGAGAAGCGACAGGGGGATGGCAGCAAAGAGGAGATCCGCTGCACGTGAGAGGAGGAGTGGCGGCGGCGGCAGCCAACGGGGGCCGCTGAATGAAGCCCGTGGAAAGAACTTACATGGAAGTAAACCCCCTTGATCTCGATGGAGCTGGAAACAACATGTTTAGGACTGGAGAGGAAGGGTGTGTGTGTGTGTGTGTGTGTGTGTGTATGAATGAGGATCATGCATAATGGACATAGGGCTGGAGGGAGGGAGGGCTCAAGTGGGAAGGGAGCGCGCTAAATATCTGATCTTACCTAGGGCACCAAACTGCCTTGTGTCGGTCCTGGATAGGAGCAGTGCTTGGTAGGGGCAGAGGATCTCATCTGCACAGTCAGGGAAAGAGCCTGGCTGTGCCTGATGTCTGGCCTGATGGACATGGGGTGGAGCTGACAGCAACCCCTTGATTTTGTCCCTTTACCCTGAAAGTCGAAACTGTGAAATGAAAGTTAAAACCCTGAAGGTAAACTGTGAGACCTGCTTACCCTACATTTGTCACTTGGGTACTGGCAAAGGAAATGCTGACTGCAGCTGTATATTACAGGGTTTCTTCTGTATATAGGTGCAGCAGTAGTAGGAACAATTTAAGGGCTGAAGTAGGCATTACTTTAAATTCTTATCTAGCAGCTACAGCTTTTTTTCATTTTTACTGTAGAGTAGGCACAAGGCCCCCGATCTGAATCGGGACCCTAGCCTAGACTGTGGTGTAGGGGCCTTTTAAGATCCAGATTGAGCCCTCTGTGCCTACTCTTGAGTAAAAATAAAAACAAGACATAGCTGCAGTGTCTGTTTTGGCCCTTAGTGAGCACATTGTCCTAGCAGGCTACTTCTCCCTTTCACCCAAAAGTCACATGCAGGGGTGTTGCAGCAGCAGCCCCCTTGGCCGTGCACTCAGCTAGTCCTCAAGCCCCAAGCTATCATGAAGCTGACTGGGAAGGTGTGTGGGGAGTATGACTAGGTCAGCCAGGGTCCCTAGATGCAAGTACATGACTGTTTAAAGATGTGGGGATACACACATCCTGTATCCACATTTTACATGTTTGCTGTGGGAAACACCACTGTAACAACTGATGCAAACTATAATGTGTGGTACTGTTAAGTAGATGAAAAAGAGGCATAGCAAGAGCCCCTAATTAATGAGGGGATTATAGCCCTCAGTTTCAGCTCTCTTAAGCCTCTGATACAGTATATCCCTTAATCATATAAGCAAAGCAAAGCAAAGCAAAGTAGTTAAAGCAAGGCTAAAGCATTTGGGGCTTCTATGATTTAGAAAAAAGACATGGCATGAAAGACATGGCATGTTTATTTCATAAATAAAATTATGAATGTAGCAGAAAGTGTAGCTAGAAATCCCCCCCCCCCCCAGCACTAGAACTCAGGGTCACCCAGTGAAATTGATTGGCATTAGATTCAGGGAAGTTTTTCTTTGCACAATTAATATATGGATTAACTGCCAGAAGATGTGGTGCTGGCCACAGGCTTAGATGGCTTTGAAAAAGGATCAGACCAGTTCATGGTAGATCTGTTAATAACTATTAGCCATGATAAGCTGGACCTGCAACAGGGGTGCTCCTATTCAGGATGCCAGCCATGCCCTCCTCCTGGATACGATAAACTACAAGAAGCTCAAGCAGGCTGTTCTACTCCCAGTTCTACTCCCAGTCCCACCCCCACTCCCACCCTCACCCCAGTTTTTCATTTCCAACTGATACTGAACTTTTTGTGTCTATTGAGCATGCTCACTATTCATTGGGTAGATTTCGAAGGCGGTGCCTCCTTTGTTCATACAGTACTTTAAAGACTTTTTGTTTTTCTTCGTACTTTGGGCTTCCCCTGAGCATGTGGATACCTCTTGGTTTCTCATTTGCCCCATTTTGGCACAATTTCTGTCAGTGCTGAACACCTGAGTTTGCTATTAGAGGGAATGATAGATTACTAGAACCTCCAGGGTTGGTTTACCTCTTGAGGGCTAAACTATACTCACCATTTTGTTTACCTAGAGAGTCTGGGCCAAATAGTGGCTGTAGAAAGAAGAAGTGACAAGATATTTCTAGGAGGAGGTTTGTGGAGGGAAGAATGTTCCTGTTTGCCCCTATGTAGGTTTAGGTCAGCTCTAACTCTGTCGAGGTGTAATCTTTTATGGAGAACACTGCCTTAGTGTAAGTGTGTGTGTGGGAGGGGAGTGATCCAGATTGAGGCCTCCCCTGTGTGTGCCACCCAGCCACTCTCTCCCCCATCACCACCACTGGGATTAAAAAAAGAATAACACCCACTTCTATTGGTACCAATGACATTTTTTTCTTTTTAGTGCCCATGGTTTGGGGTGGGTGGGGAGATTTTGGATAAAAAGGGACTGGGTGAGTAGGTTTAAACTTCCCCTGCCTGCATGTGGTGATCCCAATTCAAATCTTGTTTACACCAAGGTAACCAAAATTGTGAAGGTCAGCTGCGTGCTGGCTGTGTATTTAGCGTAGTGTGTAGTTTAGGTCAGATGCTGAGGAGAGATGACAGTGGGGGAGGGTTACGCTTGGCTTGTAAGCTCCCTGGAAGCATGGTTCTTTTGGTCTTGTCTAGCAAGTCTCTTCTTATGTTCATGCATTTTTAACTTAAAAGGTTGCTATCTCAGGATCAAAACCCTCCTGTGATCCAAAGGCTGTTATCTCAGGATCAAAAGCACCTCTGCTTCCACTCCAACATGCAGGCCTCTACATCACTAGGAAGGTCCTGTCTTTGCAATTTGAGGGAGAAAGGCTTTTGTATGAGAGGTAATGAACTAGGAGATCAGATTACATGGCTGTATTTTATTTCATTTAAAATTGTACTATCCCACCTTATTAGCGTAGGGTGGCTAACAACACCATTAAAACAATCGATACCATAAAATAGAAAACCAACCAAAATCAACAGGAGAAGCCTAGTTAGAACAATTATGTGGAACCTCTTGCATTACCTTTGATTCAACACCTTTGAACCCCAACTTTCATAGATTTCATAGACTTCCTGGCTGTCCGAGTTTATTTCTCCCCCTTTTTCATCTATATATTCTGAGGTAATACTCAGAGAGCATTACTGTGGATTTGATTATTTTATTCTTGAAAGCTTGTAAGCAACATGAAGCTACATTAAAAAAATCACAATAAACAATATCAAAATAGAACAAGTCATCAGGATCCTTCTCACAGAGCATTTGGTGGGCACTTCTTCCCTAAATGTTCCAACAGCTGAGTAGCATAGCTACAGTATAGATTCCTTTCTCTGCAGATTTCTTTCTTAGATTGCTGGGAAGGGTGTTTTGTATGACATTGAGTAATAAAAGGTGTAACTCCCAACATAACATAACTTAGCTTAATATAAACAGTGTACTTTATTAATATACTTTTTTACAGAGCAGTTACAGGACCTACGGTACTCCTCTTTCCTTGCCTCCCTAACACCTGCCCTTTGTCTCCTCTTCTTCCTCACTTCCTGTTCCTTCTTCAAACCCCATCCCCCTGCAACTGCTGGTTTTACTTCTGTGCTCCATATATATTGTTATAAAGAGATTTCTAAAGCTGTTTCGCAACACTGACTATGTATGCAGGGGGGCTGTGCTACTCAGCTGTAGCTGTCCAGTGTCGACCAAGTAGGGAGGAAGTGCTGTGCTTGTTAGCAGTGGGCTTCACTTGGTAGAATAAGGAGGGTGGGCCAGAGAGTGGCTAGTAGTGCCCAGTGCAGACTGATAGCATCATTGGCTTGCGTTCCTGCTAGAACAGTGTTCTCCAACCTTGGGTCCCCAGATGTTTTTGGCCTACAACTCCCAGCTGGGAGTTGTAGGCCAAAAACATCTGGGGACCCAAGGTTGGAGAACACTGTGCTAGAAGCTTGGAGGTGCTATGCCTCTGAATACCAGTTATTCGGGAACAGGAGCAGGAGTGGTTGGCAACATTGGGAATGGAATGCTGGACTAAATAAGCCTTTGGTCTGATCCAGAAAGCTCTTCTTGTGTTCTTAAGCTGTTAATCACTCTCCAAGCCCAAACCACCCTATATCCACACACACATACATATACATATACATCCACACACACACACATACATATACATATACATATACATACACACACACACACACACATTTTCATATGTATCCTCACTGGAATTGATAACAAAGCCAAGGTAAATCCTATTTGGAACAGGTTTGAAATAGGCTCCTGACAGTCAGAACTCTTAATTATAAAAACTGTAAGGTTTCCAAGCAAGTGTTGTATGTGCTATAATTACATTTTTAATATTTTAATCTAATGGACAGCGCCATCCTATGTGGGTGCCCGCAACCGTCCGAACCCGGAGGATTACGGGCATCCTAGTGTGTGTGGGAGGAGCGTGGCAGATCACCTGGATTCGTCGTAAGACAGTGGTGCCTTGCTCCTCCCCTCCCCACCCCCAGGAATGCTCCCCCCCATGGGGAAACCAAAGACGGTCTTTCGCCTTCAGTTCCCTGCCGGCGCAGAAATAGCTGCACTGGCTGTGAGGGGGGGGGGGCGCCCCGCACTCAGACTCCCCACTGCAACATCAGAAGAGATTTCCGAGGTTGCAGTGGAGAGCCCAAATTATCCTATGGCTCCCCAGGCAAGGTCAGAGGGACATAGGATTGCACCCTAAGTGTTTAAACGTGTTCTTTTACTTTTGTCCAGTATTACAACTCTGAAGATTATGGAATAGGACGAATTTGTTGGCTGTGACCAAGGCAGCTTTATGACACATAATGTTATAGTTACTGTAGCGTAAAATTTCACCATAAATATTTACCAAAAAAAAAAAGAAAAGAAAAGCTTAAGATGGCTAGGGGACAAATGAAGTAATTTAAAAGTAACATGAACAGAAGACAGTTTCTACAGCAAGGGAACATTCAAAGATTGTCATCCTGTAGAAGCATTTGGCTCGTTTAATTAATGTATCTTTACTTTGAACACAGTATTTCCAGTCGTTTGATTCCTTGCTTTTTCCTTCTCAGCTCTCCATGAATTCCCTAATGACATCTTCACAAATGAGGACCGGCGGCATGGAGCAGTAGTCCTGCACGCCTTCTGTGTGAGTCATCGTTTGCCTATATGCATATTTATGTTGTTTATATGCTTTTCCCATAGAGATCCTTCGTGACATAAAAGTCAAAATCAAGAGATAAATCAACAGCAGTGTTAATTGATAATGTCAATCAGCACAATCCCCAGCCTTAAATGCATTCAAAAATAATAAAAATGTCCTAACTTTTCAGTAGAAAGTAAAGAGTGACAACCTGTAGCTGCCACAACAGGCTTTATTTTTAGTGATTCTTACCAGAAATGGCTTGTTCACAGGGATACTTGTAGGAAAGGGTTATTGCCTTCTATTGTGCTGATTCTTATCTGTTGTTTAATCCAATATATTCAGTTTTTGTAGTTCATGGAATCATTGTCACTCGTTTGAATCCATTTGGAGTTAACCCTCAGCCATTTTGAGAATCAGCATTTCTTCTGACAATATCCAGAGTCCAGACTTCCTGGTTGGTTCAAGCATTGAATTCCAGGGAGAATTCTCAACTTGGCATGATAAGTCTTCTCCTTCTCACTGCATGAAGAAAGTAGCAAATGAACTGAGCTGTACTACATATATTTGAACAGAATAGCTTTTTCTGGCTCCCTGTCTGGATCAACCAAGATTCAAATCAGTAGCCTTCAGGTCTCTGTATTGCTGCCGTTCCTGGTGATGGGCATTTGGTTTAATAGGCCTTTGGTCTGATTCAGCAGAGCTCTACTTATGTTCTTACCTGAGGGGCCAAAACAGACATTACTTTAAATCTGTATCTAGCTGCTGCGTCTTTTTTGTTTTTCATGTTTACTCTAGAGTAGGCACAGGGGGGCTGATCTGGATCTGAAAGCCGCCCTATTTCCCATACTAAGGTCCCAGTCTGGATTGGGGGGCCTGCACCTACTCTAAAATAAAGGGGGGAAATTAAAACTCTGTGGCTGCTAGATATGGATTTAAAGTAATGTCGCTTTTGGCCCTGAACCATTCAAGAAGGCAAGGTGGAAGACATATATAGTTCTCCCAGACCCCAGCATGCTTCCAAACATGGTTTCAAACTCCCCTCCCCAAAGCAACCTATTGTTTCCTCAGTTTGGAAGCAACTCTTATAGTTGGTCTTCCTCTCGTCTGCATATTTCTGTCATGTTCACAAGAAGCTTTCTATTTGATAACCATCCAACTCCTTGAGTTGGCAGATTTGCCAAAGGATTCTTGCAGCTGCTTAACTTTAGGCCAGACGGCAAAAGGCCCGGAATATTCAGCCAAATAATTATTTGTTATCCGAAATGTGGCTTTCAAGACTTAAGATGTTTCACACAACTTCCACAATTGATGTTGTTATAGAAAATAATTATCATGCCAAGAAGCAACACAGTTCTGACCATATGGATATACTTTTGGGTTGCTAGATGTCTCTTATTTTCAAGGGACATTTCTTATTTTATGGAAATGCCTCCTATTTCATAAGACAGATCCATAGAACATTAGAAATATCCTAAATTTCAAAACTCCTCACCTCCAGAGATACTACCAGAAGACTCTGTTGGGTTTTGCATAGGCAGAACGAGATTACCACCTGACATCGAGATTATCACCTGACATGGTGGGTGTCTCTTGAGTTCAAGTACACAAGGTCTCTGGTCACGAGACATAGTCTCAAGGTGATATGACTCAGCAACCTTGGACAGGTTTGGAATCAACATGTTGATGAATAGGTTATACAACTGGGGTGAGTAATATCCTATTTATAGGTGGTATAAAGCTAACACACTTGGTGATAGCTTCACTCCTTCTCTCACTCTCTCGTCTCGACTCGACATGTTTATTGTTCTGGACTTCACTTCATCTAGCCTTACCACTGGGGTATTGGATTTGTAGCTGCAATGATGTAGTGAGTAAGAGATGCATTGATTGCCTTAATCCCATGTAATTGGGTCTTACAAATAAACTCTTTAATCTTTATTAACTGCTGTTATCTCCTCCTTCCGCCTGCGTGACTGGGACTGAGGGTCACTGGCTAGGAAAGCTTTTGAACCCGGGTCAGTCCAGCTCTCACAGACTCATGTGCTCCTTCTCTTTTGAGCATAACACTAATCAGGATTCAGCTGTTGTACATCTGTAAATTAATGTTTCAGGAATAAGTGATAGAAAGTAAAAACAGCCTAAAATAAATCTATTTGCAGATGATACTTTATTAACAATTAAAAATCCTATTGAAACAATGGATAGGTTGGAGAACCACTTGAAAGAATTTGGAGAAATAACTGGGCTTCAGATGAATTGGGGTAAATCCAAGATTTTATTGTTTAATTATAGTAAAAAAGAGGAGAATGAAATGTTAAAGAAAAAATATAATATTAAAATTACAAATGTAATTAAATATTTAGGAATAGAAATTACACAAGATATTGATTAAGTAGGAGAACAAAATTTTAGAAAGTTAAAGACAGAGGTTAAAAATAAAATAGAGGAGTATAAAAAAATTGGACTTTCATGGTTTGGTAGAATAGCGTTGGTAAAAATGAAGATATTGCCTAAAATAAACTTTTTGTTTAGGATGTTACCAGTAAAGATTAGAGAAAAAGAAATTAAAGATTGGCAATCAATTATTAATGAATATTGTAATGGAAGGAAAAGATCAAGGATACAGTTGGTATAAAGCTCAAAAAATAGGTGGTTTAGGTCTTCCTAATATAAAGTGGTATTATTTAGCCAACCAAGTAAGACATATTTTGGACTTATAGCAGGGAAAGACAAAATGTGGTTGGAATTAGAATCAAGAGAATTAGGAAACATGATGGTGAATATATTATTTAAGAAAAATATAAATAATACTATAAAAGGACTAGAAAATCCCTTTTTGAGGAGTATGTTAGAGAGTTGGAATAGCACGAGGAAATTTTTCACACCAGAGGTATCCCCGTTAACTCCGGTAGTGGTCATGGAGGACTTTCCAGAAAATGTAAGACATATAGAAGCTATACTAAGGAGAAAAAAGGTGATTAAATTAATGGATTGGGTGGAAAAATTGAAGACTAGAGAACATATAATAGAAATAGTAGGAAGAGGGAGAATTTCATGGTTAAATTCAATGCAATTGGAACTGTGGTTAAAGAAGTGGAGGACAAGAATGGACAGCGAAAGAGAACTAACCAATTTTGAAAATACAGTTTTGACTAGAGAAGCTATAGAAGGTAATGTTTCAACAAGAGGTACAACAAAGGTTTTATATACGATGTTACAAAAAGAAGAATATAAAGATTCCCTTAAATTGTTATGGGATAATGAATTTGATGAGGAAATATCGAAACAAAGTTGGACAAATATTTGGGATAGACATATTGTAAGAGTTATGTCAACTAGGATAAAAGAGAACTTTTATAAAGTGGTATGGAGATGGTATTTAACTCCAGTAAGATTAAATCGGATAGATAACAATTGCTCCGCGTTGTGTTGGAGAGGATGTAATGTAAAAGGTACATATGCCCACATGTGGAGCTGTAAAAATGTTCTGGAATTTTGGCAGAAAGTGTTTGCAGAAATATCAGAAATAATTGGAATGTAATTAGAAGTCTGCCCAAAATTAGCATTGTTAACAATTACAGAAAAGTTAGTTTGTTTAAAAAATACAAAAGAATTGATTGTGAATTTGTTAACAGCAGCTAAATTAATGATAGCTAGGAAATGGAAGGTTCAACATGTCTTTTCAATTACTGAATGGTATAAAGAGGTATGGGATATTACGCTAAATGATAAATTAACTTGTAATATTAAGTGTCAAAAAGGACAATTGGGGAAAGACACTTTTGTGAACATTTGGGGTAAATTTTTGGATTATGTGTTGGGGAAGGGGAACGAACCTTGTCAAGATTTGTTATATTTTTGGAATATAGAATAATATCACACACACACACACACACACACACACACACACGGGGGAGAAATATAACTTGGTCCCAAGAGGTGGGGTGTGTGCACAATGTTTATGTTGTATTTTTGTTGTATTCATTAGTAGCTGTAAGATTTGAAAAAATTAATAAAACATATTTTAAAAAAGAAAAAGAAAGAAAGTAAAAACAGCATGGTTTAGCAGGTATTAGGATTCTCATGTAATCCCTAACAGTAATACTGACAAGCATATCTCCTTGCTTCTCTGTGGGATTTTTAAAAAATTAACAAATGTGTATAGGTACTTTAACAAGAATACAAAGAATAAGAAAACAGTAGCAGTAACTGAAAAGACTGGTTACAGCAGGCTTCCCCAATCTGGTGTGCACCAGATGTTTTACTACAGCTCCCAGAATTCCTGACTATCTGCCATGCTGGCTGGGGCTGATGGGAGTTGAAGTCCAGGACATCTGGAGGGCACCAGTTTGGAGAAGGCTGGATTAGAGGATTATATAGCTTATTGTCAAACACATTAAAATTGCTTTAAACTTTGGTTTGATAATCACATAGTATAGGGTTGGTCCAAAATGATTTGTGTTGTGAGGAAAATCATTGAGCAGAAGGGCATTCATTTACAAAAGAAATATATTTTGTACTAAAGGAATCTGGTTGGACTAAAACTCCAGATAAATTAATCTGATGGTTCAGTTTTTCCATCAGATGTTGATACCACAAATTTAAGGTGGTATCATTAAGGACCTGTGTTTTTCCATTTCTAAAATGGCAGTGAGAAGATGACTAGTTCTTTGTAGCAAAAGTGACTCGGTAACAAAGATTCTTAATAATTCAAGTTTGGGATCAAGGTTAATGATTTAGCATGAGATTTTACTTATCTTCTGGACAGTGTGCCTGAATTCTAATAATAAGGTAGCTTAGCAATTCCAAAACTACTGCCATTGAAAGAAGGCCCGCCCTTATAACTTGGAAGACATGACTTCTTCCAAACACAGAGATAAATACTTATGTAAGGGAAACTGTGTAAAGGACAGACCACTTCTACAACGCCTGGGTTTGCATCACATGACAAGCCATCGTGGGTTGCTACCTCATCGGGTTTTTTCTCCCCAGGTAGTCTGCATACTGGTACACATTTTGCACTCTTCCCCAAGCCTCTAGGTCAGTGGTTCCCAACCTTGGATCCCCAGATGTTGCTGGACTACAGCTCCCAGCATCCCAGCATACCCCATGCTGGTGGGGTATGCTGGGATCTGTAGTCCAGCAACATCTGGGGACCCAAAGTTGGGAACCACTGCTCCAGGTACAGTAATACCTTGGATTGCAAGTAACTTGGTCTGAGAGCATTTTGCAAGACAAGCAAAAAATTTTTTTAATTTTTGACTTGATAAACAAGCAAGGTCTTGCAAGACAAGTAGTGTAGGGATGTAACCTCTCACCTCGAGCGGGCATAGCGGGCCAAAATCGGCCCCACTCACGCCCACCAGAGATTCGCTTTGATATAAGAGTGTTTTGGATTACAAGCACGGTTCCAGAACGAATTATGCTTGCAATCCAAGGTATTACTGTACTTGGGAAAGTGCATCCCCCCTGCCCTTTTCTTGGGAAAAGGAAAACTCTGGGTCCCTTTAAAAGGGTTTTTTGACAGGGCAATGGATGGTTTTTGCCTGGGGCATTTGGCTTTATATGTCCCAGTAAAAAAAACCCACACAAACCCATTTCCCAGCTAGCTGTCAAAAATCCTTTTTCCAAGAAAAGGCAAGTGAGGGGATACACTTTCTCACTTGCCCAAGCTTCTAGAGGCTCGGGGGAAAGTGCAAAACGTGCACCAGCATGTGAACTACATTGGGGGGGGGGGAGAGAGATGAGGTATGAGGACCTTGCTGCAAAGGGGGTATAAATCACACCACCCCTTTTCACGAGTAAAAATCACTTGTGACTTTGGTATCTCTTGACAGCTTGCTTGTCTTTTGGAGCTGAACCTTGGCAGCAGCCCCCCCGGACATGGCCCCAGCTGAGTCTTCAAATCCCCACACTTGTGCAACCGCAAAGGTTCGCAGTTGCAGAAGTATGGTTAAAAAGGTTTTTTTAAAAAAATAATAATGTGGGTTTTTTGCACAAATTTTTTTTTTAACAAAAAAGGTTCTGCCCGCCATAGACAGTCCCTCCAAGGTGCCACTTGGGCACTTTGAAGGGGCTGTTGGTGGCTGTGAAAACAGGGATTGTGAAAGCCAGCTGTCAAGCTGGTTTTCATGATCTCCGGCGGGGGGGGGGGAGCCATGGCGAGCCAGAAATGGCTCACGATTGCAGTGGGGAGACAGCTCGGTCCTCCTGCGGTGTCCCCTGGGATACCCATAGGAGGACCGAGGGGGCAGAAGGGTGCCAACAACCCAAAGTGAGCCCAGTCATCTGTCGGGCTCACCGTGCATTGTTCACATGACAACCAACCTACCGTGGCTTATTGCCAGGGTGGGTCAGCGTGACATGTGAATGTGCCCAATGAGTCTTAAACAGGTTTTCACATTTCTTGTATCTGTGCAAGGACACCATGCCAGCCCACATTTGAACAGCTACAACAGCTTCTATTTATTGGTTGCACCACAAGTAGAGATTCTGTGTGCTATGTTTCTTGGCAGCAAAAATGGCAATTGGGGACCTTCAATCTTCAACTGTTCTCATAAACAGGAAAAGACATATTCATTACATTATTCGGATTGAATAACTCCATTTAATTAAAGGGAAAGAGCCACATTTTGAATGAATATCATCTGAAAAGGAAATGGCTGGCTCTCACATTAGTCATATAGACAATGTGCTAGTGATAAAGAGCCCCAGGACTATCGGAAGCTGCCGCCTTATACCAAGTCAGACCGTATTATCTGCACTAACTGGCAGTGGCTCGCCAGGGTTTCTTTCCCAGTTGTACCTGGAGAAGCTAGAGATTGTGGAACCTGGGACCATCTGCATACAAAGCTCTATCATTGAGCTGAGATCCCTTCTCACCCTTAACATCACTGGCAAATGTGAACACAATGTATGAATAGCCACACAAGTGTCTCTTTAGCTTTGCATATGCTCATTGAGGAATTCATACATAAGGCAGAGTGTTTTATAGACTTCTGTGCAAGTAGTGTTCTGACCTTCCATCTAAATTAAATCAGTTTTAAAATGCAGGAGGAAGTAATGAGCTTTCTTACCATTAGTCTTTCTTTTGTGTCACTAAAGAAAACTGCTCTGAGGTTTTATGGGATGAGTTATTAAAATAATTGGATTGTTTTCTCTATAATTATGCTATTCAAATTAGGAAGATTCAGTCCTAACAAATAGGCAATTAATTCATTCGTTGCTTATCTCCAGTGTCTTTATCAGTTTGTGTTGAGCTGTTTTATTTTCTGGAATAAAAGGTCATGTTTGCAGAGTGTCCTTGCTTGCTGTTTTCCAGCTTCGATGCTTGCATTAGTATTTCTGTAGCAGTGATGCGCTTTCTTAAAATGGAAAGCAAAATAAAATATTAACAGCTATAAAAAGCTACTCTGAAAGTTATGCATGTCTCAGAGTAATACATTCTCTATTTAAAAAAACTATGTGCTGATCCACAGCACTACTTAACACTGACATAAAATCAATGTGCCTGGCCTTTCAATGGCATACTGTTTTTTACATGCTGTGAGGACATCCAGTGTTGAGCTGGTTGCCTGGAACTCCATGGCTTAAACCAGGAACCTAATGACCTTAGGCTGGAACATGAACTGTGTGTACTAAGGCCTCTTCAGGCACACAATGGACAGGGTGCATGCAACAGCTGTGACATTCAACATGAGTGAGGCATTCTGTTCAAAGTAGTAAAAACTATGCAATGTATATAACCCTATCGAATTGTCATGGAGTAGGATTTTAGCTTAGGCATTCCACATGCAGGAGGTTTACTGTGGTAGAGGAGCATACCCATCTGAAGTGGTACTGTCCAGAAAGGATGGTACCACATGCTATTTTTGCATGTTTGAATTAGCTCTGGGTTGTGTATTGAGTGATTAGCATTTCCTCTTAATAAGAAAACTCCACTGATTACAACAGAATGGATGGGGAAAGGTGCCAATCAGAGGACTTTTACTGGTATGAGAGAACTGGAAAGTCATCATAATGTGGCTGCAAACATGATCAAGTTCACTGGTTATTAGGTGCTAGATTTTGTAATGGAAAACTCTAAGCAATAATAAAGCAACCAGGCATTATTATTTGGCTTGTAAAAGAGGAAAGAGCTGACTGAGAAGTTTGTTTTACTGAGGAGTTTGTTTTACATCTTCTGGATTCATGACTGAAGGCAACAAAACTCCTTATAGCAATGCCAGGTCTCCGAGTTTGATCTGGAGTTCCAGGGTCTTAGCCTTTTCAGGTCTCTTGGAAGAGGTGAAATCTCAGGGTGAGGGCAGAATCAAGACAACAGGCCATGAGAACTTTTGCTATTGGCTCTGGTCCTTGTCCATCTGGCTCTACCCTGAGGCTCTTCCCCTGACTAAACTATTGCCATCCTCATCCCCCAGCAGGCATCACTAGGCTCAATCCCTATTCCATCAGGCACCACCACCTGATCTGTCTGGCATTGCCCTTTAGCTCCAAGGCTCTGCCCTCTGCATCTTACGATTTGAGCCTTAGAAGACCTGGCAACCCTAGATCTATCTTCACCGAAACCTCCATTAGGAATCCAGTTCAGTCTTCCAATGTTACAAATTTCCTGCATGGGAGGTACATTTTTCTTGAAATAACTGCAAATTTTGACCGGCTGCAGCTTCCTGGTGCCTACATATATGCAGTAAAAAGAAACACATGATTGTCACATCTGACTATGTTTTGCAAAACTTTTTGCATGGAAAGGCAGCCATCTCATGAGGCAAGGTGATGTGGGTGCTCCAGGCTGCAGTACAATGCTATTAAAGGGGATCAGACAGGGAGACAATCATATGTGACGACCTATAATCCACCAGAAAGTGCTGTACAAGCTCCATTGAAATGAATGGGACTTTTGCAAGAGCAGATTACAGGCAGTCACTGAAGAAGCTGCTAACAGTATGTTGGATCAACTTTGGCTTATACTCAGGGCCGGCGCTACCGCTAGGCAAACTAGGTGGTTGCCTAGGGCGCGCGGCTGAAGAGGGCGCGGAAACGTTGCGCTCCTCTTCGCTGCCGCTGCGCCGCCCCCGCCAGGCCTCCGCTGCGCCACCCCCGCCAAGCCTCTGCCTCTCCGCCCGCCGCTGCCGCCCGCCCGCTCGCTGCTGCGCCACCCCCCACCCGCTCGCTTGCTCGCCCGCCGCTGCGCCTCCTCCCGCCCTCCCGCTCGCTGCCGCTGCGCCTCCCGCCGCCATCGCCACCCCCCCGACCCCCCCGTCACCTACCTTCTCCGCGTCGTGTCGCTTCCGGAGCCCCGCCCGCGTTGTTTTGGCGGGAGGAACCAGGGCAACAGGGCTTAAACAGCCCTGTTGCCATGGTTTCCCCGGCAAAAAACAGCGCGGGGGTCCTGTCGCATCACTTCAGGAGGAGGAGGAAGAGGAGGCAGCAGCAGCAGCAGCAGCAGCAGCAGCAGCCGCCAGGGCGGGGGGGGGGAAGGTAGGTTGGTGGTGGCGGCGCAGGGTTTTGTTTTTTTTGCAGAGCAGGATTGCTTTGGAGAGGGGGGGGCGCTAAATATTATTTAGCCTGGGGCGCCAAACTGCCCTGCACCGGTCCTGCTTATACTGAATGCCTCTGTTAGGAACAGCTGAGATCAGCTGCCTGCTCTGTGCATGCTCTGTACACCTTAGCATGGTATTTTCAAGGCTGCAAAGTTGAGGAAGAAGAGGCACTATGTTGGGGCCCAGCCCCAGTGCTGCAGTGGTCCCTATAGTTTTCAGTCAGAATCTGACCAGAAATGGTCTGGAAGGGTTGGAACCTAGTTCAGTAGTGAGAAACCCAGGGCTGAAGGGTTTGATGATGCCTAGTTACTAATGTAAGGGCAAGAGGAAGCAGGGCTGGGTTGGGCCTAATCAGCCTGTGGAATGTCAGAATAAATGGGAGTTTATCTCACATAAGGGGGTTTTCAGAGGTGTCACACAGGCTGAAACATCAAACCAAGAGGGCAGAACAGAGTCGTCTGTTTGGCATAGGGCTCATTTATGGACTATAATCCCCTGTCAATTAGATCATCAAGAGGTGTGTTATCGGAGCCCCACCCTTGCTTTTAAGATGACGCCTAGGCTGGGAGCCTTGGCTGGGAACATTGTCTTTACTGTCCATTTTTTATTATCCATTGTTTACTGCCTGTAACTCTTCATGTTTGGGACTTCCCTCCGTCTGAGCTGCGAGAAACACTTCTCACCTGGACTTTAATCTGTTTTACCTGAATTGTCTGTGAAACCTAGAACCCTGTCTGTTTGAACTGTGAATCATTAAGAATCTGCCATGGAATGTATTGTTATACTTTTCATAGACCCTGAATTCTTGTTTGCTATGGATTGTGTATCTTCATCTTCGATAGCCTAGAGGGCCTGCTGGCTTGGACTGATTGTGACTCTTGGATTTTTCTATGCCTTGAGCCATGTAGCATGGAGATACCATGGTCATCTAAATCTCTGTATGTATGGGTTTACTTTGGACTTATTCTGGAACCTGTGTTTTGACTCTTAAGAGTTGATAAACCTTGACCCTTGTGGCATGGAGGTACCAATGAAGAATTCAAGGTTGGACTACATCTCTGCATGTGTGGTTATATCTAGGTTTTTTTCTAGAACCCTTGTCTTTGATTGCCTGGGATGGTTTATGCCAGGAATCATTTGAGCCCCTTGCCCTGTATCCAGAACTGTAGAGATTGCAACAGGGAAACCAAGCTGTATTGATCTCTGACATGGTTATAGTTATTAGCTTTTGACTGTTCTTTGAACTAAGTAATGAGCCTATAGTGAATTACCATCAGCTGTATGATTTCTGAAGAGTTGCAACCATTAAACTTTTGCCATGGGAGATAAGAATCTCATCTATGAAACCTGATTTTGCTACCAATAAAAGTTCTCACTGTTTCTGGTGTTTTGTGTTAGCTTGCCAGAATATGTTTGTGCCAAAAGATGGGCACATTACAGGTAACTTGTTGGTTCTTCTTGGCATGGCTATAAACTATGGATGAGAAACTAAAGGCTCCAGGGTCAAATCAGGCCTCCCCAAAGAGGCTATCTTCTTCGTCATGGTCTCTGTGCATCATACATATGGGCTCTGCGTCTGCACTGAGGCCTGCTTCGGGAAACTTCTAAAGCTGAGGCATTTTAGGCAGGAACCCGTCCCTCACTGTCCTACTGCGCATGCTCCTAGCGGGTTCCTCCCATCCCCTCAGTTCCTCCTGGACCACCATTGTGGCTAGGTGTCTTTGGAGCTTCTCTGTTGGTTTTGCTGAGGAAATTATTATGTTTTATTCCATTCTTTTTTCTTCATCTGTCGTTATCTTCATTCTTTCTATTTTTCTCTTTATTTGTTTATTTTCTACTATCCTCTCGGGATACCATGGAGGTATTCCAAGGCCATGCCTCTTAAGTCAGCTTTTAAGAAGTGCGTCCGCTGCGCGCCAAGCTACCATCAACGGACAGCCCCTCCTTGTGCCTGTTTTGCCTGGGTGAGGGGCACGTAGTGGATACATGTCCCCACTGCCAGGCATTCAAAAAACAAACAAGACATCAATGGGCGGACTGCATCAAGGTGGAAATGTCGACCAGGGCTCTGGAGGCAGTGGATGTCTCCAATCCCCCACCGACTGCTGCGGCTTCTACAGCCAACCTGCCAACCTCTCCTCACCTGGAGATGGTCGTGATTGACCCACTGACATTGGGTCGTAGCTTGGCAGTCACGAAGGCCTAGAAACTGGCCAAGAAGGTGAACGTAGACTTGGAGCGCCACTAGAAGAAAAAGGAGCATCAGTGGTCGAAAGGCTCCTCAAAATCGACGTCGACTCTCCACCCTTCTTCTTCTTCTCCTCCACCTGCCTCAGTACCAAAACAACATCCATCAGTACCGATGGCATGACCGTCTACTTCATCCTCGATACCAATGGCTCCACCATCAGCATCCATCTCGGAGGGAGAGATCTGCAACGTCTCCCCAGCTGGGGAACGTCTCACCAAAAAGGAGCCGGCCACCGGACCTCAACAGCTACTGAGGCAACCCTCTCCTCCGCCTGTCTTTAGGGCTCTTCGCCCTCCAGAGAGTCCCATCTACTTGTCTTCAAGAAGGCCTCTACTCTCGCTACTTCACGGTGCTGAAGAAGGATGGAGGGCTTCGTGCAATCCTGGACCTGTGGGATGTCAACTATTTCATCACCCCAAAGAAATTCTGGATGACTATGCTCCAGTCAATCTTGCCTCTACTCCGTGAGGGCGACTGGTTTGCGCCTATAGTTCTTCGGGATGCCTATTTTCACATCGCCATCCATCCTGACAGCCAGCGGTTCCTTCGGTTCTGTATCAGACAAGACGCATTCCAGTTCACGGTGCTTCCATTCAGTATATCCACTGCTCCAAGGGTCTTCATGAAGTGTGCAGCAGTTGTCTGTGCCCACCTATGCTCTCAGGGCATCCAGGTCTACCCATACTTGGACGACTGGCTCCTCGTGTACTCCTCAGAGCATGCACTCCATCAAGCAGTGGACTTCACCCTTCGAATTCTAAGCACCCTCAGATTCTACATGAACTGGAAGAAGTCTGTCCTCCTGCAACTGATGCGATCAATCCAGTTTATCAGTGCCATCCTTGATTCGACTCGAGCTTTCCTCTCTTGGGACCATACCAGAAGTATTTCCATGTTGGCTACGAAGCTGTACCGTGGCCCACACCGTCCTATGCCTCCAAGGTTTTTTGGCCTACAGTCTCAGTGGTTGCTTTCGCCAGACTACGGATGCAACTGCTACAGACTGTTCCTAAAGGCCTTGATACCGAGAAAGACACTCACCACACATACCTGGTGCTTCCACCCCAGATAAAGAATTCTCTGCTATGGTGGATGGACAAAACTCACCTTTCAAAAGGACTGCCTTTTTTGCCAGCGACTCCAGTGAAGACCCTGACAACCGATGCCTCCTTGATGGGTTGGGGGCCCCATTGCGGAAACAGTATGGTCCAGGGTCAGTGGTTGGGATCGGAACTTCGCACTCACATCAACTACCTGGAGCTTCTGCCCATGTGGAAAGCTCTACGGGCCCTTGTCTCCGAGCTGAAAGACCACCACATACAAGTTGTGACGGACAACACCACGGTGTTGGCCTATTTAAACAAACAGGGTGGGACGAGATCCTCAAGTCTCAATGCCCTGACCCTTTGCCTTTTCAACTGGGCCATTCCATGGAGGATGTCTTTCATAGTGATCCACATCGCCGGGAAGGACAATATTCTGGTGGACACCTTCAGCAGGATCACAATGTCATCCCATGAGTGGCAACTGGACTCTCAGGTGTTGGGAGAACTTTTCCTCGTCTAGGGCACTCCAAAAATCAACTATTTGCGATGGCAGGGAATACAGCATGCAAGACTTTCTGCAGCAGGGCAGGGATGGACCCAAACTCCATGGGGGATGCCTTCCTTCACCGCTGGTCGGGAGAACTGTTCTACCTCTTCCCTCCCATTCCGCTGCTCATGAGAGTCATCGCGAAGATACACTCCGACCACACAAACTGCATTCTAATTGCTCCTTGGTGGCCCAGAAAACAGTGGTTCACTCCACTCCTTCATCTGAATTATGGAGAACATGTCCATCTACCGACCTTCCCATCCTTTCTCACTCGGGATCGAGGTCGACTCCAGCACCCAGACTTGCAGTCCCTTCACCTCTCGGCATGGAGGATACACCACTGCTAGGCATGAAATCGAACCAGCAGGGGGGCCTGCCGAGCCCCCACCTTGACTCTCCGCGGGGGCGCCCCCCCGCCTCGATCTTCTGAGCGGTGCGGAGCAGTTCTCCCCGCCACTCAACCCATCCTCTACGGTTCCGTCGCGTCACTTCCGGCACCGGAAATGATGCGACGGGACCCCGCGCAGGCGCAGTACACATCACGGGGGTCCAGCGCGCCTGCGCAGGGTCCTGTCGCATCATTTCCGGTGCCGGAAGTGACGGGACCGGAGCAGGCTGCACGGGCGGCTCGCCGTGGAGAGGCGAGCCGCCCAGAAGAGAAGGTAAGGCCTCGCCGGGCGTGAGCGGGGCCGATTTCGGCCCCATTTTGCCCGGGCGAGGCTCGATTGCACATCGCTACGCACTGACTGAGACACAATTTCCGCCTGACATACAGGCAGTCCTGGACGTGGCTCGAAAGCCATCTTTCAGGAAATCCTATGCAACCAAGTGGGTAGTTTTTCCACCTTCTGCCGCTCTGTCGACACCGACTCTTCCTCTTGCTCGATACTGACAATCCTGTAGTACCTGCACTCACTGTCAACTAAGGGTTTGAAATTATCATTGATAAAGGTCTACCTGGTGGCCATTTTGGCACACCACCCTTCCATCGGTGGCAGGTCATCCGCTGGTTCGACAGTTCTTAAAGGGTCTTCATAACCTCTTCCCTCTGGTCCGGATTATAGTCCCCTCTTGGAGCCTGTTGGTGTTTCTCAAGGCACTCACCTCTGCTCCGTTTGAGCCTTTCGCAACCATAGACATTTGCCTCCTGTCATGGAAAGTGGCCTTCCTCGTGGCAATTACTTTGGCTTGGCGATCAAGTGAACTCTGTGCTCTCCGTATCAACAGCCCTTATCTTCTATCGAGATAAGGTGCTGCTTCGGCCGGACATTGCTTTCCTGCCAAAGGTGGTGTCAGAGTTCCTCTTGAGCCAGGACATCATTCTGCCGGCCTTCTTTCCATCGCCTTCGACGCTGATAGTGAGGATGCTACACACACTAGATGTCAGGAGAGTGCTCGCCTTCTACAAAGCGAGGACCAAGTCCATCCATCGGTCCCAATGCCTCTTCCCCTGTTACAGGCGCCGGCAAGCAGGTCTCCTGGTTTCATCTCAGAGGTTTGCCAATTGGATTGTCCAGACCATAAAACTGGCATATGAGCTCAGCCGACTCCCACTGGACGACATGGTAAGGGCTCATTCGACTCGCAGCATTGCTGCTTCAGCTTCCTTCGGCAGAGGAGTTTCTCTGCCAGAACTTTGTAAAGCTGTGACTTGGTCCACGCCATCGACGTTCATTCAACACTACCACTTGGATGTCCAGGCTCATTCTGACTGCATGTTCAGCAGGGCCATGCTGTCTTCCATCTTGAACTAAGGACACCGACCCTCCACCAGTAAGTCAACTTGGTACATTGCCCATATGTGTGATGCACGGAGACCACAAAGAAGAAGAAGAACAGGTTGCTTACCGGTAACTGTGGTTCTTCAAGTGGTCATCTGTGCAGTCACACAACCCACCCACCTTCCCCGCTTTGGTGTCACTGTCGATAGCAGGACCGGTGCAAGGAAGTTTGGCGCCCTAGGCAAAATAAAATATTTAGCGCCCCCCCTCCCACTTGAGCCCTCCCTCCCTCGGCGGCGGCAGTCTCGGCGGCGGCAGTCCCGGCGGCAGCGAGGAAGAGTCGCCCGAACGAGCGAGCTTCCTGCTGCTGCCGCCGCCGCCGGCCTCCGCGGCCCGGGAAGGGAGGAAGGAAGGCGAGAAGAGGCGCCAAGCTGAGGTGGATCAGCAGCCACCAGCTGCTCCAGCTGCGCCCTGGTGGACAGAGGCGAGCTACTCTACCTGGCAGTAGCTATCCAAGGTCTTGGCTGCCTGCCGAAACAGCGATCTCCCCCCACAAAAAATTTAAAGTGACAAAAAAGCTGCGGTGAGCCAAAAACAGCTCTGCACCACAGCAGGGAGGGACAGGGGGCTTGTTGCTCCTGCGGTGTCCCATTGGATTCTGCCTGAAGGAACAAGGGGGGGAGGGAGGGGGAGCCCGGAGGAGAAGGCGGAGGAGGAGGAGCGGCATTCGGGATTCGGCGCCAAGCGAGCGGCCCCGCGCGGAGCTGCCTTCACGGGTGCAGCTGCTGCTGCCCCATGCCCGCCCGGCCACTCTCCTCGGCTTCCTTGCCCAGATCCGTGCCAAGCGCAGCGAGCCCCGGCTGCCTGACGCCTCGCGCGCTCCTGCTGCCGCTGCCACCGCCAAGAAATCAGGCTTGCTCGCTCCCGTCTTCCTCCTCCTCTTCCGTACACACGTCGCGGAAAGCGGAGCGCAGGCCCCGCGCCCTCCCTTCCTCGTCCGTTCCTGGAGGAGGAGGAAGAGAAGGGCGAGTGTCTGTGTGGGTCTGCGCCCCCTTTCGCCATGCGCCCTAGGCAGCCGCCTAGTTGGCCTAGTGGTGGCGCCGGCCCTGGTCGATAGGGCTACCTGAAGCGGTTGTTTTTTCTTCGTCAGTACTGATGTCAGTACTCCATATCTATGTTTTTTGGTACCAAGAATCCTCTCGGTCCCAAGGTCACAATAGGCGGTCTCAGGGAACTGAGGGGATAGTTGGGAACCCACTAGGAGCATGCACAGTAGGACGGCGGGGGAAGGGTTCCTGCCTAAAACACCTCAGCTTTAGAAGTTTCCTGAAGCAGGCCTCAGTGCAGGCGCAGAGACTATATGTGTGACTGCACAGATGACCACTCAAAGAACCACAGTTACAGGTAAGCAGCTTGTTCTTCTTACTTGCCAACCTAAAAGCAACAGAGCCATATGGAGGAAATAGTGGTTGTGGCACTGGGGCTTTCTGACAGTCTACTAGAGACTGCCCTTTCATCCCCCTCCTCAAGAAGGCCCTTTCACTAGCTGCTGACCAGAGCTATAATATTTCCAGGTTGGGTTTTTCCAGTGGCAGAGGCGTACTGCCAGAGCACCAGCCAGATTCTGGCCTTGCCTATGTGGCTCCTCAACCTAGCCTTACTCCTGGTTTTCCTCCTACCTACCTGCTCCCCTCTCCAGTCTGTCAGTTTCTCTATCTGCTTGCCCACCTGCCAATGCTTCTGCCATATGGTTCCTGCCCACACACTTCGAACAGATTTCTTTTTTCAGGCCCTGGCTTGCCACTGACTCTGCCTCCCAACAGTCCTTCCTAGCCCCACTCTCCGTCCAACGCCGGTCCACTCCTGGAGGGACTCACTCTTCAGCTCATACATACTCAGCTGCTTCTGTTCCACTGCTGCCTGTCAGTCTCTTGGTGTTTCTGTTACTAGGATTTAAAATACAAGCAAGCAAAAGGTAGCTGTGAGGAGGAACTTGCATAATACAGACAGACAGAGGCACAGTGGGAACACAGATGATAATGGGTGTTATGCTGCTGTAAATCAGTCCTTAAGCAATATACACTATGTTAACATAATGATGACATTTCATTTGACATTCCATTTAGTGATACTTGCAGTCTCATTTTATACTCAGTACTGATTTGTTCATTAGTGACATTAACCACATATTTTTGCAGATGCCCCTATTATACGCATCCGACATAATCAAGTACTGTACTGCTTCCTGGCAACTGTTTTAGTCTGTGGAAAGCTTGTCGAATTTAGGTACATGCATTTTCCTCTACCCTCTAAACTGGAGGAACCTTGTCCAGAATAGTCATGCAAGCCATCTGTGCAATTTTGGCACCTTTGCAACCATTACGATTATAGGCAAATATTATAGGCAAATACTATAGACAAATCTAGCGTTACTATTAGCCATATGTAGTAAATAGTGTATTAGCTGGGAGTTGAGGGTACCTCTCAAAAAAGATCAAGTTCATACACTAGCCTGTAATGAAGAAATAATTAATCTAGTGAGATGCCATGATTTGGATTTTATTATTTATGAAGACTAAAATTATGTTTTGATTCTTCAGGAATTGTAATTATGCATATAATTCCATAAAATGATCCTGCCTGCTTGTTTCAAATTTAAATTGTCAAATTGGCTATGGAAATTTGATCATTATTTGGCATCTCAAGAAAGGAGTAAAATTAGTGACCCTAATCCAGTGTCTCAAAGGCATGTGTGCAGAGTTCTGTACCCACCAAATCTTCCTTTTTCTATTACCTGAAGAATATGTTGAGTGTATAATAGAGAATCCCTGCATGTGTTTGCAACATTTCCCTTCATAGAACGAAAATAATTTATTATTAGGGAACAGATTATAACATATAAATGTAATATGTAGGCATGCTTCACTGTTCTTTTTTTTTTTTTAATGATGTATTATATCCTTCACTTTGCATAACAAAATATTTAAATTCAAATAAGTGTTTTAAAGATATATTTTTTTGCTAAAGTAACTAATTAGATAGGGGAATGACATTATTGTACATATCAATGGGAGATGTGTTTTGTGTGGTGTTTTATATATTATATTTACTGCTGATATTCTAAATTAAAAATCACATAAAAATAATAAAAAGCAGCTCCTGTGCATGCATAGGGCTCATGCCCAATGACTCTGGACTAGTCTTCATAAGGCCTCTGACCCAGGACTCCTCCAGTACTCTAAAGCCTAGTACAGAGAGCTCTGTGCAAAGGGATGGGGCTTGTGGACCTTCTCCTCCACAAAAATGAATGCAGACATCCTTGCATGTTTGGGAGCTATGGTGCATATCAGAACTCTCCTGCGAGAAGCCATGGGGCCAAGGCACATTAGCTGACCTTAGTTCAGCATGCAGTCTAAGTTTATTTAATCAGTCTTTGGCCTCCAGTGCCCATGCTGAACACATCTGGGTGTTGGCAAAGGCACCGCTAGAAGCTGAGCAGCAGCAATTAACAAGTCAGTTAAAATATTATGCTGGTGGCTGAAATGTTTATGTAGTTGATATTATATGTCATTTTATTTGATATTTTTTATTATTTATTGTGATAGTATATTTTTCTATTTTTAAAAATATATTTTGGAAACCACTTTGATCTTCCTGAGAAAGTAACAACAACCAAAAAGAGCAGAATAAAATTTACCCAAGCAAGGAGGAGTGCATAGAAATTAATATATAATTACAGTGATTATATAAGTGTAATATACAGAAGGTGCACACAAATGCAAATTAGGACTGTATATCCATATACAGTCCATGTACAAGAAAGTGCATAATGCAAGTGCATAACCCAAGTGCCCAATTGCTACTTAGTATCCAAAACTGTATACGGTGTGCAAGATCATCCACTATTTTATGTGAGCCTGGAAAGATATTTTATCTGAATAGGGACAGTTTTGGTACTGTGCACTATTGTATGTTACACAACCCATTTTTGAGAATAACTCAGAGATCCAGTGCTTTTCTAGTATCCTATTACATTCTCAGACTGTGTCATGTACAATAGTGCAGAGTAAAAACATTGAGTATAGTCACTTTCCCGTTAAAATAAATGGGCAGGCTCTCTTTCAATGTGGAACTGGAGTGCACCCATGTGCCCCTTGTTTCAGCTATATCAGTGTTTCTCAAATAGTGGGGCGCGCCCCCCTGGGGGGGCGCGAGGCTCCGTAAAGGGGGGCGCGCCTGATTGGCCAAACCAATTGGTAGGCCCGCGTGAGGCAGCGTCATGCTGCGCGCCAGGGCTCAGGCCGTGATGCGGCGGACGGGGACGACGGGCCTACCTGCTGCCTCCGTGCCGGCCGCGCTGGACCCGCCGCTGCCCGTCGCATCATGTCCTGCACGCCGGATCCGCCGCCCGTCGCGTCATGCCCTGTGCGCTGGATCCCCGCGCTCTGTTTTTGGCGGGGGGAACCAGGGCAACAGGGCTGTTTAAGTCCTGTTGCTGCCCTGGTTCCCCCCCCCCCCGCCGCCGCCAAAAACAGAGCGCGGGGATCCAGCGCACAGGGCATGACGCGACGGGCTGCGACGGCGGAGCCGGCTTCAGCAGCGCGGAGAACACGCCGCTCAGAAGAGCGACGGACGGCAGCAGCAGCTTGAGCGGCGTGGAGAACGATCCACGCTGCTCTGAAGAGTGAGATCGGGCCGCCGCAGGAACGATCGGAAGAGCCCAGGTAAGGCTCGTATTACATCCCTGCCCGTGCGTTCCCATGGAGCCGCCTCATTCTTGCCCCCCAGCCGCCTCATTCCCTCCTAGCCAGCACCTCCTCCTCCTTTCCCCACATTCTCCCTGGCTTCTTCACAATCCCCCCCTCTTTCCCCCTAAATTACCTTCAGGCTATGTGTACAATGTAGTACTATTTAAAAAAATTGAGTTGATGTTTTTTTTATTTAAAAAATGTATCATTGAAAGCCCTGTTATTGTGTTTTTCTTTTAAGACAAAATATGTTAATTAGTTCAGACAACTGTATGAGTTGTTTTTACTAAACTAAAACCCCAGTATTCAGGTTTAATTGCAGTGTTGGCACTTTGAAATAAATAAGTTGGTTTTGTGTTGCAGTTTGGGCACTCGGGCTCAAAAAGGTTTGCCATCACTGCTTTACAGTCGCGCGGGGGGGGGCGCGCGAAATGTTTTCTTCTTCCTAGGGGGGGCATGACAGAAAATAATTGAGAAGCACTGAGCTATATCAAGAGAATATAGAGAATATGCTTATTCTCTCAGAATAAGCAAGGTTGTGCTGGATATGATATTCAAGAATGAGACAGGGATGTTGAAGAGTCCTTGGCCTCGAGTCACAAGTCGAGTCACGAGTCTTTGGACCCGAGTCCGAGTCCGAGTCTCGAGTCCAAGGTCCAAAATGGTGACTCGAGTCTCGAGTCCCGAGTCACTCCCAAAGCGGCGGCCCATGGAGGGAGCGGGAGGGTCTCCGCGAGAGGAAGAAGAGCTGCCCTTCCTCCCGCGGAGACCCGCTCCCTCCATGGGCCGCCGCCCCCTGCCGCCCCCACTTACCATGGGCGGGTCCTTCCCTCGTCCCTGCTCCTGCCACCGCCGCTGCCGCACCAGGGATGCATTACGAGCCCTCCCTGGGTTTGTAGTTCTCCGCGGCGGCAGCGCAGCCCGATCTCGCTCTTCTGAGCGGCGCGGAGAGTGTTCTCCATGCCGCTTGAGTTGCCGCCGCCGCCTGCCGCCGCTGCCGCCTGCCGCCGCTTCGCCGCCACCCGCTTGCCGCCGCCGCTCATGTCACCGCCGTTGCCGTCTCCCTCGCCGCCACCCGCTCGCAGCCGCCGCCATCGCACGCCACACCACCGCCATCGCACGCTGCCGCCCGCGCCGGTCCCATCATCACTTCCGGTGCGGTGGAAGTGACGCGCCGGGACCCTGCTCCGGCGTGCTTGGCCGCCGCCGCTCTGTTTAGAAGTGACGCCGCGCCGGAAGTGATGACGGGACCGGCGCGGGCGGCGGCGGGCAGCGGTGTGCGATGGCGGCGGCGGCGTGATGGCGGCGTGGCGTGCGATGGCGGCAGCGGTGGCTGCGAGCGGGTGGTGGCCAGGGAGACAGCGACAGCGGTGATGTGAGCGGCGGCGGTGGCAGCGGTGGCGGAGTCCTTGGGCTCGAGTCCCGAGTCGAGTCTCAAGTCCCATTGAAAAAATTGGGACTCGAGTGGGACTCGAGTCAGAGGGGGGACTCAGTCGGACTCGCGAGTCGAGTCCAAGTCCCCATCCCTGGAATGAGATGCCTTGTGAATGAATGCCCATCTACATGGCCTATGGCCTCTCTATTCATTTGGCATATAAGTCCTAAATGACAGACCCAGCTCCTGTGCAATTGAGGAAGGGCAAGGCAGAGGATCGCAAAGGCAGTGAGTAGCCAGCCAGTTGTTAAAGCCAGTAAGCAAGCCCAACTGGAAAGCTTTTATAGGGGAACAGGGAGTATCACCTCAGCTGATCTGGCCTTGCCATGGGAAGGTCAGCCATGGGAAGGAAGTTCCCATGGCTGGTGTGGCTAATCCCCCAGCAGTTCCATCCTTTGGCCAGACCTCGGTGGGAGCGGAAAAGCTGTATCTGTGCCTGCCATCCCATCAGTGACTGGTTCAAGACTTGCCAGTGGGTTTGCATTAAAATGAAGGTACTGTTTTCCCAATTTTATACCACAAAACCAATCATGCAGATGATGCCCCTAGTACTGACACTTGATGGGACTGCTAATAGGGAGCAGAGTTGCAGCTACATGTCATAAGAATGTAAGACGAGCCATGCTGAATCTGACCAGACACTTATCTAGCCTAGCATTCTGTTCACACAGTGGCCAGCCAGATGCCTATGGGAAGCCCACAAGCAGGACATGAGTGCAACAGCACTCTCCCGCTCATGTTTCCCAGCAACTGCCATACAGAGGCGTACTGCGGCTGATACTGGAGAGGTAATATATTGATCGTAATACTAGTAGCCATTGATAGCCTTATTCTCCATGAATTTGTCTAATCCCTTTTTAAAGTCATCCAAGTTGGTGGTCATCACTATATCTTGTGGTAGTGAATTCCATAGCTATGTGCTGTGTGAACAAAAACTTCTTTTTATCTTTCCTCAATCTCCCACCATCACGTTCATTGGATGACCCCTGGGTTCTAATATTATGAGCATATTACCAGCAGTATCTAGATGCATGTGTACAACAATGTTTGGAAGTGCACTGAATGCATTTTGGGGCACATCTACATTCCAGGCATATGTTGATTTTATACTACATATTCCCACAAAGGATCCTAGAATGTTAGTATGGTGAGGTATGGTACTGAAAGACTTCTGCTAGCAGTGTTCTCCAACCTTGGGTCCCCAGATGTTTTTGGCCCACAACTTCCAGCATGCCCCAGCCAGCTATGCTATGCTGGCTGGGGCATGCTGGGAGTTGTAGGCCAAAAACATCTGGGGACCCAAGGTTGGAGAACACTGTGCTAGAGACATCAAGCCACCCCCAACACACACACACACACACACACACACACCTCTAGTTTCCAGGGTACCCTGAAGAGAAGTCTGTGGTGCAGATATGCCTTTGATATCATTCCAAAACTAATATGCAGATGTATCTTAATTCTTTCAACAGAATTAAATGAAGACATTACATTAGTACCTTCTAAAAGGTATCCTTTCTTTTTTCCCAGGCGGTCTACATGTTCTATGCATTGGCTATTGTCTGTGATGATTTCTTTGTTCCTTCATTGGAAAAGATTTGTGAAGTAAGTATCTGCTGATGCTACTTTCTCATAATTATTATCAGAATGTATAAAGCCAGTATTATCATCTTTCCTTTACAATCTGTCATGTTTAATGTCGAAATCAGCCTTCCCCCAATCTGGTTCCTACCAGATGTGTTGGACTGCAATTTCTATGATTGCCAACCAGCAAGTCTGGTCTAAATTATTTGGACATTTCTATTAATGTATCTTCCCTGAACATCTGTAAAAATCTATTGTTTCTTCTCTATACCCTTCACCTTCCAAAATGAAATAAGAACATAGGAAGAACTCTGCTTGATCAGACCACAGTGGCCAACCAGATGCCACCTGGAAGCCCACAAGGTGGACTTGGAAGACATATAGCCCTCTCCCACTATTGCCCTCCAGCAAATATTATTCAGTGGCTTACTAGCTTTGAACATGGAGGTTCATGACTAACAGCCATTGATAGGTTTATCCTATGTGAATGTTTCTAATTCCCCTTTAAAGGCATGTTAAAATAGTGGCTATCACTACGTTTTACAGTAGTGAATTCTATGAATGAATGGTGTGCTTTCTTTCTTTTGCCTTTCATATCCCCACACCTCATAGGGGAGATGCTCCAATCCCCTTGATCATTTTGATTACCCCCCCCTTTTTTTTTGCACCTTTTTCACCTCTACAATACTTCTTTTTAAATGGGGCAACCAGAACTGTACATAGTATTCCAAACCTGGCTGTACCATACATAGATTTGTATAGGGGCATTATGATACTGGCAGTTTGATTTTCTGTTCCTTTCCTAATACACACATAGCATGGAATCTGCCGTTTTCAAAGTTGTTGCATACTGGGTTGATGTTTTCATTGTTCTGTCCGCCGTAACCCCAAGATCTTTTCCTGGTTTGTCACCACCAGTTCAGACCCCTAATTAAGGAATACAATGATTTTATAGGACTTCACATTTATATAATTATAAAAATGGAATTGTGCAAGGGTTATGGCTGGGTTAAAGAATGAGTGTAAAGTTTGACATTTGAAACGATTTATAAAAAGTAGTTGTTTAAAATTATGTAATGTGTTTATACAGGAAATCACATGCAGACAGGCTGATGATGTGGTAATACCTTTTATCAACAGCCAAGTAGATGATGATGATGATGATGATGATGATAATGATGATTGATTTAATAATAATATAAATAATAATAATTGATCCAGTTCAGACAACTATAACACCTAATTGTTTTTGAGGTTTCGTGATCAGCCACTAGAGCAGTGTTCTTCAACCTTGGGTCCCCAGATGTTTTTGGCCTGCAACTCCCACTGGGGCATGCTGGGAGTTGTAGGCCAAAAACATCTGGGGACCCAAGGTTGGAGAACACTGCACTAGAGAGACAATGTGTTCCAATGAAAGAGGCAGAATAGAGAAGAGTCACAGGCTGAAACAAGAGTCAACATATCTAACTGTACCCTGAGCCAAGCATTGCCCATGTTATGATCCATAACATTGTTTCCATGCCTGTCCCACATGATTTCCTGTATGCAGATAACAGGATAAAACCATGGGGAGAAGCCACAGCAATTCTCCTATAATGCCATGAACTCATGTAAAGACATTAACAGCACAATCCTATGCATGCCTATTCAGAAGTACGGTAAGTCCTATTATATTCAGTGGAACCCACTCCCAGGTAAGTGTGTAGGATTGCAGCCTTAGATACTGGATGGCATCCATAAAGAGGTTTTCTGCACATCTCCTCTAGTGTCCTGCCATTTTAGAATGACATTGGAAGAAATCCTTTGGGGAAATAATTCTGCTGCAGCCCCCACTTCTTTGCATATCCTCTGATACTCCTCCGCTTGGGGACAATGTTGGAGGGGATGCCTGAGATCTCCATGAACTGAAGCCTCCAAACCTCAGGCAGGAATAGCCTGGGTACCTGTTTTGTTTTGCTTCTGACAAGACACTTTTTCTCCCTCCATAGCGCTTGCACCTCAGTGAAGATGTGGCAGGGGCAACATTCATGGCAGCTGGCAGCTCTGCTCCAGAACTGTTTACATCTGTCATAGGTAACTAAATCACCAACCCCTTGCTGTCATTTGTGAAAGTAAGCACAGCTATTTATAGTTTTGTTCCTATCCCATAAAGGTGTGTGTGTACATGAGAGAGAGAGGTGGGGGGCAATATTGATGGAAGAGCAAACCCATAAGGTTACCTTAGAGCCAGAAAAAACAACAGAATGATGCAGTGGATCTCTGTGGCCCTGAGCACAGGCATTGGTAAGTTGCCACAATGCCAACCACATCCAGAGACATTGCAAGATGCATGATTTTTATGACAAGATAATTATCCTGTAAAAAGGTATGTTTGGAATGACCCAAAAAAGGAGTGTTGGGGAGAAATGTTGAGTCTGCATTTGTTTAATTAACACAAAATGCAATGCTTTCAAATGATATTCCTGTAGATACCATTTAGAAAGGGCTGTGACGAATGGCTCATTCTTCAACTGGAGGTTACTGTGATACATGAGGTTTGAAGTTTGGTGTGAGCCCTTGCACAGATAATGAAAATGGGAGGGCCCATAGCTCAGTCCGAAAGCACATTCCTTGCATTCCTAGAAGTTCCTGGCATGTCCACAAAGGATCTCAAGGGGGTAGGGCAGGTCTGAAAAGGACCTCTGCCTGAGATGTTGGAGAGCCACTGCCAAATCTAAGTAGATGATACTGGCATGGACAGAAGCTGGCTTGGTATTAGGCAGGTTCATATGTTCATGTTTTCCTTTGTTTCATCTGAGATGAAGGTAGGGCCAAGGGAGAATGTGGAGCAGCACAGTCAGTTGCAATAGGACCTGTCCTTTGCATACATAACACGCTGGAAGTCCAAGCTGATTGGTTGCTGCTGAGTCAAAATCTCTTGGAGGAAAGGGAAAGCTGTTTTAAAAACTCTTTTGCTCTTCTGTTATGGGGGAAATATTCACCAGCAGCAGTGTTCAGACAAGGAGGCACATCCTGCAGCTCAAGTCCCTTACTCCAGAGTGTGATTGTGGGAAGGATCAGAGCCACAAACCATGGCAAACTCAGCTACTTTGTCTCTCTAGGTTTGGGCTTGATTGGTGTGCTTATGTGTGGTTATGCAGGGGAAAGGAGTTGGGGGTACACAGCAGTACTAAGAGCTGTTAGGGCCAAAACCATCATTACTTAAAAGGCATAGCTAGCAGCTTCGGGGTTAGTGGGTTTGTTTCC
Organism: Shinisaurus crocodilurus; assembly: GCA_021292165.1. Lineage (NCBI taxonomy): Eukaryota > Metazoa > Chordata > Lepidosauria > Squamata > Shinisauridae > Shinisaurus > Shinisaurus crocodilurus. The sequence continues at coordinate 103,667,001 of CM037880.1, forward strand.
CCCCCCCCATTTTTACTCTAGAATAGGTGCAGGGTCCCTGAACCAGATTGGGGCCTGCAGGGGGGGGGATGGGGTCTTTAACCCTTTCCCCCCTGCTATGGACCCAATCTGGATCAGGGCCCCCACACCTGCAATGTTTATATTTGTTTTGGTCCCTAGATTCTTGTTATGGAATGTTTCCAAAGGGCTCTTAGTCATCACATCTTTCCTGCATGAGGTGGAGCCAGCATTTTGCATGGATAAACACTATAGTGGAATATGTAGTTAGAACAACCTACTTAGCAAAGATTGATTGATGTATTTAGCCTTGGGAATGGCCAGCAGCACCATTTAGTTTGGTCTCCAAGCACTGTCATACATTTTTAGATCTATACCAGATTAGAATTAATCCAGGAAAATGCATTTTCTGTTTAGAGTCCTAAAGACCTATACACTCATGTCTGATGTCATTCAAATAAAGCTATTCTCTAACTGGATTTTAAGAAACATTTTCTACCACAAATCTGACTTTGATGTCATAGAATCATAGAATCATAGAAAAGTAGAGTTGGAAGGGGCCTACAAGGCCATCGAGTCCAACCCCCTGCTCAATGCAGGAATCTAGGTCAAAGCATCTCTGACAGATGTCTGTCCAGCTGCACCTTGAATGCCTCCAGAGTGGGAGAGCCCACAACCTCCCTAGGTAGTTGATTCCATTGTCTTATTGCTCTGACAGTCAGGAAATTTTTCCTGATGTTTAGGTGGAATGATTATATATGCGAAAGATAGCAATTATTACAGATTAATCTGGAATAAGAGTGTGAATAAGAGTATGTACATTGCCCTGAAAATATCACTGATACCACCAAAATCTGAGAAACCCTTTAACAACTCACTAAATTCAAGTAGGGCTTGGTTTATTGAGTCCTAAGGTGGTAGAATGGGGTGTACTACTTCAGACTGCAGGTGGGGAGAAGGCTGTAGTTTTCAGTGCTCCCCTATGTAAAAAATAAAACTCCCTAGAAGTAGAAACTAGCACAGCTGGGAGCACCCTTTATTTAGCCCTATTGTCTTTTTTTACTTGCAGGTTGTTGGTTGTGTGTGTGTGTGTGTGTGTGTGTGTGTTTTGGTAAATAGGGAAGCATTCAGAAATGATATCCCCACACTACAGTCCATTCTACCGCTTCATTCTGACACATGTCATAAGAGAAACCTTTGCATTTATTTCTTTTTCTGTATGTTTTTGTTGTGTCTCCTACAGTAATTAATTTAGCTGCTCTTCTTCAATTGGTTGATCATGCAGAAATCACCTCTGGGTTTTCTTTTTATTACACACATTTTCTCTGCTTCCACCAGTACTAACAAAGATGCTGTGACATTTTTCCCTAATCCTAATGCTGCACGAGCTGCCGTATTGTAAAGTTTTGGTTCATGTTGGGAATCCCTGCCTGCCTTTGGATAACACCCTGTGCCCATTCTAAGCGTGCCTTGAAATTATTTCTCCACCAGGTGTGTTTATCACAAAAGGAGATGTAGGTGTTGGAACCATCGTTGGCTCTGCTGTATTCAACATACTCTGTATAATTGGGGTTTGTGGCCTCTTTGCAGGGCAGGTAAGAGAATTCATGGAATTCAAAAATACTACTAAAATGTTTTTTCCCTTTATTGTACATGAGAGCTTGTGGGCACCAAGGACATTGATGGTGCTATATATTTAAATATAATTATAAACCTGTGAGCTGTAAGCATGGAAATCCCAGATTGAAATCTTATCTCCTCAGCCATCACCATCACAAAGGATGGTAATTTCTGAGTAAAGGCCTAGAGTAGAAGCAACTCAGTTGACTATGCCCCACTTTAAAACAACCTTGTTAGAACAGTATTAGAGATAGATAGATAGATAGATAGATAGATAGATAGATAGATAGGGGAGAGGCCATAGGCAAGGTGAGGGGCCATAGCTCAGTGGTAGAGCACATGCTTTGCACACAGAAAGTCCCAGGTTTGATCCCCTGCATCTCCAGGTAGGGCTGGAAAAACTCCTGATTGCTGCCAGTCAGTGTAGAGCAGTGTTCTCCAACCTTGGGTCCCCAGATGGCTGGGGCATGCTGGGAGTTGTAGGCCAAAAACATCTGGGGACCCAAGGTTGGAGAACACTGGTGAGGACAGTACTGGACTGGATGGATCCATGATCTGACTTGGTATAAGACAGCTTCCTATGTTCCTATATATATATTTATCTATCTTAGTTCCAGGCATCTTGAAGGAGCATAGCACCAGAAAATTTATTTAATTACAGTTATGTGTGTACACACACTGGCATGAACAGTACACCAGCCCAGTTAGACGTAATCCCTAGAAATCAGCATTGGCTTCTCTCTTTTTTATTTTATTTTTTTAATATTTCATTATACTGCAGATGAACAAATAAGGTGGCCTAGGGTTTTGCTGTGTGACTCTGAGTTACAGGCCAAAGTGAATCCTCCTACAACAAAACCACATGTTAACTGCAGGGGACACAAGAGAGTTTGGTGCTGTTAATGAAACCAAAACCAGTACTGTTTTCTCCGTTGACACGGACACATTGCCAGCCACAAAAGTCTTTGTTACCATTGCTAATCAGAAGGAGCAGAGACATTTAGGGGTGAAGGCAGATGTAATTTGTAGAGCAGTGGGGCTGTTTTAGAAGCATCTTCACCATGGTCAGTACAAAGGTACCTTCCTTTCTTCAGTATCTCCTCCTGAAAAGAAAAACCAGTTCTGCCAGTTTGTAGTAAAAGCTGATTGGCTCGTTCCAACCAAGACATGTCCCGCCCCAATGCCAGCAGCTGTTCTGAAATGATTTAAAAAAAAAAAAAAAAGGTGCGTATAATTGAAAAAAAAATGCACCTGGGGTAATTCAAAGAATAAAAAAGGCAAGCAGATCAAATGAAGTATGGGGCGGGGCAGGGTGGGATGGGATGGGGCAGGGTGGGGGAGGGCAAGACTGACAGTATCCATGGACAAAGTGTGAAGCTGGGGAAAAGCTGAGATCACACTAGGCAAAGTACCTATTGTCACTTCTCTTTAAATGCGATGTCTCTCTTCACTCTTATTCCATGTTTTTGCTTCCAGTTAAGGCATCTCTAGTTAAGGCATTATTTAACATGATGGTTTGTTTGGATTTTGATGTGGGGGTGGGGTGGTACAGAGTCATATAACCCAGTTAATAAAGCAGATGTATTGTAAATGGCATTGGAATCCTTACATAAAACTCATAGTGATGTTAATCAGGCCAAAGAGTAAGGAAAACAGCTCAAGGAAGATGGCTTTTGATCTAATATGCCATCTGTCCTCTGGGCTGCTGCAGCCAGCCAAACTGGCGTAATCACAGCAATTACACAAGAGCAGTTTTACAAGAGCAGTTTTAATCTCATGGAGGGGTGATTTACTACAGACATAGAAATAGTCTGTTAACTTAACTTTTTAAAAATCAGAAACAGGTATGGGTTTTGAGAGAGAGAGAGAGAGAGAGAGAGAGAGAGAGAGAGAGAGAGGCAGAGAGAAAGAGAGAGACTCCCCCTAGTTCAGAAATCCTGAGTACATTATGAAGTTGAGTACCAACTCCTACTTGTTTCACCAAGCACCAGCCCTCCCCTTCACTGCACTCCCTTTCCCAAAATTTATCCTTGAGAGAGGGGGGCCAGTGATAAAAAGAGCTGGTAGCAGGAGCAGAGGCCTAATTTCGAAGGCTTGGGATGCTTGTATAGAATTTCCCTTACTGCCAGATATCATAGGAAACATGCATCAAGGATTGGGTGGAAGGATTTCAAAATACATTTCCCATGCTTGCTTGTAGCAATCAGTGCAACATGCAAGTGCCCAGGCCTCTGCTGCTACCTCCAGCTTTCCCTGTTGCTGGCCCTCCACCTCTCCACCTCTCCGCGGGCAGTGGGGACCTGGGCTCATAATGCTCAAATATTATGAGCCAGAAGTGATATCTCAGAAATACCTCAAGCTTCCTCTGAAAGTTCTCAGAGAAAGTTCAGGAAGACCAAGCCAGTCACAAAGTACTGGCAGGAAACTAGAGGAGGGGTCTCCCATCCAAGTAATAACCAGGCCTGATGACATATATCACATATATCACGTTGGGAGATTAGCTGGTGTATGAACCTCTGACATTATTATATCCTGTAATAGTGTTACCAGCATAGATATGGGGAAAGAACTGGCATCTGGGTCTGCCACAGGGGCCAAGTTTGCACAAGCAGGAGGGGGGGGGGAATAAGCCATGGTGGCTTATTTTTCCCACCCTACAACAACCCATGGGTTCTGGGTGGCTTGTTACCCATGACAACAAACAATTCTGGCCTGGTTTGCATGATATGACAAGCTGCACTGCCAAGGGTAATTATGAAAATACCCCCAGCAAACACACACGAGTGGCGGGGAATAAGCCACCATGGCTTATTTTTCCCTCTGTGATTGTGCAAACCCGGTCAAGCTCTAGTTACTGTGTCTGTCACCTGGTTCACACGATTACCACAGCCCACCGTGGTTTATTAACCACAGTGGGTTGTGGTGCCAGGTTGCCGATCCAAGCCCCTGCCACTGCGACTTCTTGTTATGTGCAAACCTGGTAAGGGTGGTTTGTTGGTGTGGTTGACAAGCCACCCAGAACCCGTGGGCTATTTTAGGGTTTGGAGTGGCTTGTCAACCAACCCAACAACCCACCTGGCTGGGTTCACACTTAACAAGAAGCTACGGTGTATCTGTCACACGCCAAATATTCAAAATGGCAGCTGCATCCTCAACAAAAAGCCCCACAGGGAAATTCAGCAATGGTGGTTTCTCGTTACGTGCAAACTGGGCCCAAATCTCTATTATGTGGTTTGTTGTTGCTGGTAACAAATGGCAATATTCAAAGACCAGTGGGGGAACACTTCAGCCTCCCAGGACACTCTGGGCCTGTGTTTACATGTCACAATAAGCCACGCTGAAAACAAGGCATGGTCAATTGATAAATCGCTCACTAAACCACACTGCTGCCGACAGACGATCAAGCGCTTGTCAGCTTGCCATGGCACAATTCATCTATTCTCCTACTGTGATGATATTCTCCCCTGCTCCTTCTTGCCTTCCAAAGCACCTGCGTTGACATATATATATGCCATATATACCGTACCTGTGGTACAACACAATGTTGTATTAATTTTCCTTACTTTTAAGGATGAGGTGGCAGTGGGTTTTATTTATTTCCTTTCTTTAACACTTTTTTAAAAAGCCTCCTTGGCTGCTCCTCACAGCTGGGGACAAGCAAGTTCCTCTTCCCAGCACAGGTATGCATATGCGCATGATTGACTTACCTCTGCATAAGCATGGGCAGCCCTAATTTGGGACCATGACAATTCAGGAGGGGAGATTTAAGTTTCTCCCCCTCTTATTTTCATGCCAAATCCCCCCCACAGGGGGTTAAAAGAGGGGGGGAAAGAGAGGAAGGGGAATGTCATTATATAACTATAGTTGCTAAATCACGTTCAGGTTATGTGGTAAGAATAGCCACCTTCTACAAGGTTGCTCAGTGAGGAAAAGAGAAACTCAGCTCACAAGGGGAAAAAGCCGGTCGCTGTCAGATGAAGCGCCAAGCAGAAGGAGGAGGGGTGGAGGGTACTGATGAGGAAGGAGGGAGACAGCACTAGCGCACGCTGTTCCTAGGCAGAGTTCAGCAACTGAGATCTTGAGGAGCGGTCAGGCTTTTCGCCACTCTTGCCAGGAATGTCTGTAGCCCTTTCAAACAAGCCATGCACAAGCCATCATGCTGGGTTCGCATGTCACAACAAGCCATTCTGAAAATAAGCCACCCTGAACAACCCAACAACAAGCCATGGGTTCTCAGGGTGGCTTGTGCATGGTTAACAACCCACACTTAAGCTATCATGCCGGGTTTGGACAACACGACAAGCCACAATGAAACAAACAAGGCTGAAAACCTCCGTGGATTGTTGTGTCGTGCGAACCAGGTCTCTGTTAATGACCTTAAGGTGGCCATTCTTGAACAAAGGAATTTCAAAGACCGATTTAAATGTGAAACTGTTGAACTGCAGTTTATCAAGAGATACAACTTCATCTCCTGTGGTTTGAACAGAGACAAAGGCTTTTTAACACACTATATGTGTCAGTCAGCTCACCAATGCAGGGATGCCTGCGTTATCACCCAGCAACTGTATTGTGAATAGCCACTATTAATGTAATTATCACTGTCTGGACTTTCTGCATTTAAATTCTCTCTGAACTCACTGTTTACAATTCCTCCCACACAACCAAGTGTGCATATCCCTGTCAATAATAAACTTCTTAAAGATGTCACAAGACCCTTAAATTCTAAAGTTATTCCCAACACCTGCAGCATTTTGTCATATCCCCAAATGACTGCTAGCACCAAATGGCACTAACTCTTGTGAGCTGAGTGACAATGGACGGATTCAGATGATACGACAACCCACACTGCGGAACAAGCCACACAGTGTGGGTTGATTGCTCGAGGACCCACAATGCCCAACAGACAATCAGGCACATTGTGTGTCCTTGCCCACCTCCTCGCCCTCGGTCCTCCCACAGGTATCCCAGGGAGCACCACAGAAGCACTGAGGTCCCCCCCCTGCCCCTGGCCACCACTGTTTTCGGCTCACTGCAGCTTGCTGTGGCTTGCTGTGTCTCTCAGCGAGTGTACATGCCAAAAATCAACATTGTGGCGATTTGCAAAACCCACTATTCAAGCTTTTTTTTTTTTAAAGGGAATGGGGGCCTCAAAAGGGCCCTTTGCAGCAGAATCCTCAGGGGTTTTTTTGGGGGGTGCTCATGTGTCCCTGGGCTGCCCTCACTTTTCCAAGTGTGGATAACCCAGGCGCACATGATGTCGTCGTCCCCAAAAAACCCGAGGATCATGTGGAAAAGGGTGTTTTGGGAGCCACTCTCTCAATTCCCCCCCTTTCCAGCAGAATCCCTGGGGGGGGGGGGTTGTGGATGATCACAAGTCCCAAGGGTCCCCTCACTTTTGCAAGTGTCCCCAAGATGATAGTACCTCAGGGAGCTGCAAAACTTGGGGGGATTCCCATTGATGGGAGTAAGCGAGGGTTGAAGTTCACCTGAACCTGTCAAGCTCACAACTCCATTTTTAAAGTGGGACTTGGAATGGGTTAAAAAACTCTGTTTTGGCAGGAAGGTGTGCAGGTATATGGGGTCTCTATACCTGCGCACTGTCCTGGCAAAAAAGAAATCGCTAAGCCCTTCCAAAGCCCACTTCAAAAATGGAGCTATGAATTTGCATGAGTTTTACACATGTCAAACTCAGTGCTCCTGTCAGTGGGAATCCCCTCTAGTTTTGAATGTTCTCCCGATGCTGGCATTGGGGGGACCCTTTCAAAATGGAGGAGCCAGCAGAGACACCTGATCACCCTCAGAGAAACCCAAGGATCATGCTGTGAAAAGCGGGGACTGAGTCCCTTTTTGCAAATCGTGATCTCCCGGGACTTTGCAAGGATCTGAGAAGTTGGGATCTGTCAGACCTGCGAGAGTCTTGCAAAGGGGGGGGGGGGATACTTACCTGCCACCTGTGTTAGGCATTGTACACGGGGATCACGAAAGCTGGCTTGACAGCCAGCTTTTGCGCTCTCAAAAAAAGGGGGGGGGAGTCAAGCCACAGCAAGCCCAAAACAGCTTGCAGCAGGGAGTAGGGGAAGCCGTGCCAGCTTCCCCCAAGTGCCACTTGGGCACTCTGGGGGCAGCTGGCAATGGCAGCCACCTGCTAGTCACTTGGTTGGCAAGAGCAGCAAGGGGTTTTTGCTGCTCTTGCCAAGTGGCTCATTTGTAGTTGGGTTTGACCCACAATCGGTCGTGTTATGTGGGTTCAGATGACACGACAACCCATTGTGAGTCAAACAAATCCAACTACAAGCCATGGGTTATCAGGGTGGGTTATAACCCCAAAATAAGCCACCCTGACAAACCCGTCCCGGGTTCACATGCCACGACACGACAAGCTACCATGGTGTATAAGCCACAGTGAGTTTTTGTGTTGTGTGAACCCAGTCAATATGTGGAAGAAATGTATCATCCAACAGCATGGGGATAGACAGTGAAAGGCCCACAGCTGGTATCTAGCTGCCAAAGTTATTCCCCAAGAAAACCTACTTCCTTTCTGTAGAATGACTGTCGAGTATCTTGGAGTGAAGCTTTGGTAAGCCTGGTAATGATCTACAGCTCTTAGATTAAACTGATACATAAGCAATGTGATGTGCATGACACATCATTCCAAACCACAATAAATGACCAGCAATTGTGCATCCAGTTTGTGAATTTAAAAGAAAATTTGTATAAACAAACTGATTTTAAAATGTGAAATGTTTGAGCATAAAATGCCAGCTTCAGTCACAGTGAATGTTTATGCTGAAACGTTTCACATTTTAAAACCTGTTTGTTTATACACATTTTCTTTTAACATTTGTAAACTGGATGCACAATTGTTGGCCATTTATTGTGGGTTGGGCCTCTTAGAGTGCCTACCTTTGATCTAGCCCAAGCAATATATAACCAACATATAAGAATAGGTTACCGAAGAAAGATAAAGAAATCAATGTATTGGTTATTTAAGAGGTTAAGAGAGCGATCCTATGGCCCCCTAGACCAGTGTCCTCCAACCTTGGGTCCCCAGATGTTTTTGGCCTACAACTCCCACTGGGACATGCTGGGAGTTGTAGGCCAAAAACATCTGGGGACCCAAGATTGGAGGACACTGCCCTAGACAGCACCTAGCAGGCCATGGGATACTTCAAATTCACAGACCTGAGGTTGGAAACAGAGCTCTGACCTCAAGAGTTGGCGATCTGTGCTTCGATCCCCCTTCCCCCCTCCTATACAGCTGGGGCAGAAAGAACCGTGCCGGCGGCTGCTCCAAGGTCAGAAAATCGACCTCAGAGAGGGGATAAAGGGGGTGGGGAGCAGGCAGGGAGGGGAGGAGATTGGGGCTGCCAGGATACGAGGTATCCTGATGGGGCTCTGGTCTCCTTTCCTCCCCCTCCAAAGCACCACAATTAGACGGCCAAAATAGACTGTTTAGCTGAAATGAAGAGCGGGAGGAATGGGGAGGCGGAAATCACCTCCACCGCTTACCCCGCTCTGCACTGAATGCTTTTAAACCTCCGAGTTCGGAGGCTTATGAGCATTAAGAGGACAATCAATAGGATTGTGCCCTAAGATACATTTTGATACGGTTTTTCTGCCATGTTGCATGGATCTTTTAAGCCTTAATTTTAACAGCTATGAGTAATTCAAATTGGCCCAGTCTTTGATCTCTGTTAACATTATTGCTTATATGAGCTTTGTCCCCCGTAAATGGTTTTGGGTGTGTTCAGTTTGGTACATAATACTCACTGAAAAATCTGATAGCCTACAGCAGTGATGGCGAACCTTTTTGAGCCCGAGTGCCCAAACTGCAACACAAAACCAACTTATTTATTTCAAAGTGCCTTAAATTTGGCAGGAAGGAGGAGGGGGCACTAGCTAATCGCGCCCCATTCTGTCTCAGGGGGCATGGCTCTTCACCGGGCGCGCAAAGATTCGGGCGCTCGCACGCTCGCTGTGCTTCTGAGCTGTCTGTTCAGTTAGAAGGAGGGCTGGGTGCCTGCGCGGTCCGCTTCTGGGGGTGGAGATGTTGGAGTGTGTGGCTGCCTGTGGAGGCCAGCGGGGAATGAGTGGAGAGGAGTTACTATGGAAACCCCCCGATGCTGAATGCAGAAGGGGACGGTCTTTTCGCAATCTGGTGACCAATGCCTTGAGTGCCCACAGAGAGGTCCCTGCGTGCCAGCTGTGGCACGCGTGCCATAGGTTCGCCATCACTGGCCTACAGTGTATTCAATGTACTGCCTGTTATGAACACTTCCATTTCCCCCCCACTAAAAGGGGAGATAAAAGTAGTCTTGTATCATGCCATATTTTCAGAGATTATCAGCTAGAACTTGACATCAGCTCCACTCCACTGGAGCTAGTGAAGTTGCTGAATAAAAATCAACTACAGATCTTTCCCTGGGGATTTTTGTCGAATGCAGTTATTCTGCTAAAGAGCAACACTGTAAATCTGTCTGGAAATATTCAGATACCACACACATGCAGACGTGCACATACGTACACACACACACACACACACACACACACACACGCACGCACGCGCACGCACACACACACTGTGGTATCAGCTGCAATATCTGGCCTGGTCTACATGCAGCAGCAGAATGAGGTAATAACAGTTCTGAGATGTTAGAATGGGCTATACCACATCAGAGTGCAAGTTGAGGTTCACATTTTGGAAAGCTCTCCTAGGTGAACAATTCCCCGTAAGTAGAAATTAGCACAACAAGGAGTGAGTTGATCTCTAAACTCTCCCTGATGCACTAGAGGGTTGTTGTTTTTTTTAACTTGCAGGGATTTTATGTCAGAGAACATTAAAAAATGGCATTCTTCCAACTGCAGTCTGAAGGGATACAGTCCACATACTTTTAATACTTCAGGATTCTACCACCTCAGATTAGGTGTCTACAGCAGGACAGTAGTCAATCCTCTAGTTATTCATTCTCCATTAATGTCAAAATGTGGTCACAAGGTTGCCAGCAGTTATCATAACTCTTACATAAATCTCTTTCTGGCTGCCGGCTGCCTCTGAATGCCCAGTTTGAAATGAAGGGAAGGGACGCCATGCATAAAGAGAACTTGGAAGGTAGAGGGGTCTCTCACTTCATGCCAGGCAGGAGAGACAAATCCTCCCCTGAGTTCTCTGGCACATGTAAAGAGTTTGGGCCAATCTCCCTTTGCACCAAGCTTTGGAGACACTCAGAAACACTGAGAGACGTTCTTGCTGTCTTTGAGCATCTCCAAAACCTGACATGACACAGGACTGACCCCTCTTCTCCCCTGAATTCTCTGTCTATGCCAGTGTTCTCCAACCTTGGGTCCCCAGATGTTTTTGGCCTACAACTCCCAGCATGCGTAGCTGGCTGGGGCATGCTGGGAGTTGTAGGCCAAAAACATCTGGGGACCCAATGTTGGAGAACACTGGTCTATGCGGAAGATTTGTGGGAAGATTGGGTGGCACAGATAATGACTGGCTACCAATGCTAGCCAACATTTGTAAACCCCTGATTAAAGTCGTCATATGCTGAGGTATCCATAAGGCTGTTATTCTGTGATAGGAATGGGGCACTTTGAGTCTTCTTCCCAGTATGTCTTGGTGTGTGAGTTTCCCAATCTTACCGTTTAAGTTGAAGAATGTTTATTCATGTGAAGATCTACCATAAACAAGTTCTGCAGCTAGTTAAACTGTTATCATTTCCCCACATTGCTCTCTTGATCTGAATGTACCAGGAGACCATAATTATCTCTTGTATGTAGAGAAGCCCCATGTTCAGTGGCGTAGTGGAGCCAGTGGGGCTCACAGGGGCACAGCATTTATCCTTCTAATTTTGTAATATCAGTCTTTTAGCTGCCAAAAGGGCACAGAGAATCCATTTCCCCTTCAATTTGTTGATTTCCACGAAGCAGATAAATAATTTAAAAGAACATATATGTCAGTGAATATTGAAGACTGTTCCAGTACAAAATTTACCTGTGTAATAACCTCCACCCAGAAAGGACCAGCTACTGGATATTGCCAAAACATATGTTTAAAAGAAGCATTACCTGCATCACACCGCCAGCAATTAGCCGAATTAGATAATCCCTTATTAAAGGGATGTTGCAACATCTAGTAGACATGAAACAAAAGTTTTTGCTGAATAAGACACAGCCTAAGATCCATATATGTGACAGGTAGATGCCAAAGTAGCGATCTGCTGATTAGACATTTTGTGGTGATACTACTGCAGTTTCTCATATTCCCAAATGTGCCCACAGGTCCAAAAAGGTTGGGGACTCCTGACGTAGTTGCTTTCGAACAATAGATTCAAAAGGTTGAATTCAGTTTTCTCATCCAACGTAATCCTTACTATTATTAGGCATCACTGACCTACTGATCAACTTCATTAACACAACTGCCTGGAAAAAAATGTTTTCTTGGTCTGCATAAGATTGCCCAAATCTCATAGGAACCCTTCAGTATAGACACCTTCCCATGTGGTTAGGAGTCCACAAAATGGGTTGGTTCGCAGGATCAGACAGCCCACCGCGGCTTGTCATGTCATCTGAACGTGGGTGACAGGGCTTAAACAACCTTTGCATAACACATGGCCTGTTCTAGGGTTATACGTGGGTTCTTCAACCCTCACGCAATCCCTGTCACCCAGGTTCGGACAACATGACAAGCCACATGTGCTGCAGCTCACTGTGGCTTAAATAAGCCATGATGGACAGCAGTGATCATGCGAACTGGATCAATCTGTTCTCCCAACAGCAACCATGCCATCAGTAACACAGAAGAATGAACACATACACTGAAGATACTTGCCCAAATGTAATATATCGGAACTGAGCCATTGAAGTTGTTTGGTAGTGATTTTAAAAAGCCACTGAGGAGAAGTGAGCAGTGCTGCCAAGTTAATATTTTCTAAAAATGCCAAGTGTCTATGTTTATTTATTTATTATATTTTTAAATTGCCCATCTGGCTGGCCACCCAGCCACCCTGGGCAATGTACAACAGGATAAAATACAATAAAACACCATTAAAACAAACACAAAACAATATAAACGTTTTTTTAAAAAATCCTAACCCACCCCATATTCCCGCCTGTTCACAGCAATGCAGCACCCACTTTCCTAGTCAATGACCTACAAAACCCAAACTTGTCTCTTCAACGTAACTGGTACAGTACCCTTTGGCAAATCAGGCCGACTTTGGGAAATAATTGGCCTTTCCACACAATAATTGCTTCCCCTCAATAAATACTGATTACTCATTAATCGTGTGGGATCCAGGCATCTTCTTTCAAACACTTTTGTTGTAAAAAAATAAATGAATGGCATTTACAGAGCTCTCAAAGTGAAATATTTTATACTTGGGGATATGTGATTCTACTAACTGGGTAGTGCAGCTATTACAATGACTGTGTAGAATTCTCTGATCTTCAGGATACGCCCAATAGCTCTTCCTTGCAGCTTGCTATTAATGTGAATCTTGGGGTGGTACAAAGCCAGTTCATTTTCTTCCTGTTTGTTTTCTTAGATCGTTGCACTTTCACCTTGGAGTCTCCTGAGGGATTCATCATATTATACCTGCTCTGTTGTTGCACTTATTTTGGTGAGTGCTCTGTGGTTGCTCTCCTGAATAAGGATTTCTTTGGTTGCCCTTGACAATCCAGTGTGCTAGTGCTCCCACTTCATAGCCTTTTGCTGTGATCATGTTTTATCAGAGGGTGCTGTTTGTTTTTCCTTTCTGTAGAGTTCCATTTAAATGAATATGCATCCTTGCTCGTTAAGACTTCCCTCTGTTATTGTGACTTTGCATTTTATCCATAGCACTTTCAGATGATCCCTGAAACCACAATGAAAATCAGGGGCCTGGTTCAGTTACTTCAGTTACCCCATCATGTGATTTTCCATGGGAGGGACTGCTGGTGAACATGTGGACCTGTGCTTTGCAGGTGGGAGCAGACGGGTGGCTGCCTTGGTCTGCACAACCATGGCAGCACCAAAAATGGAGCAAATTGTTGTAGCCACATGTGCAGCCACAATAGGCAGGCACCAGTTCAAACAACCACCGCATCCTCATGATCCTAGCTGGGTTGTGAGCCTATTGGCAGTCCTTCCTATGAGAAGGAACTCATCAGAGAGGAAAAGCTGGTCTTTGTGTTCCGTCATTTTGAATTGCTTATTAACTGTATTGTTGTTTTCTTAAGGACTGACATGAACATTTATTTATAGGTTTATTGTAGCACTTTTATTGTCAGATAATCTTTCATATTGTTTGTCTGGGTTTTTTCAATTATTGTATTTGTTTTTGTATGATGTTGTTAGCTGCTTTTGGAGGGGAAACTTGGCTAAAAATAAATGGAATGAGTCATGGCAGCAGGTCAGATATTTCAGGCAGAAGGTGTCTCTCCCCTGTCCCTGTGGGTGCTTTCCTGTCCCCTGTTGGTCTCACCTGCAGCTCTGTCTCTTCTCCTTTTGCTTCTTGACTCCATGCCTTATGTGAGAGGTCTTGATGTGTGTGGAGCTGCCAGATGACTCACAGCGTCTTATAGCCTCGTATTGTGTCCGTGTCCCCAGGAGGGAGGAATGTAATACACAAATGTGATAGTACTGGTTTGTTGGACAACTGGACACTAGCTGTTTTGGGCACAGCCCTTTTATAGCAGCTACTAGTCGCACCATCTTGGGCTGAGTGCAATGTAGAAAGGTTGCCCCTCTTTTCCAGTTATTATATAATATAAAATGTCATGTTCTGAGAGTATGTAGCCAGTCTGGGATGGCAGGAAGCAGGGTGGTAAAACCTGAGGAAGAACTGCATTCTTTCTGCCTGACATTGCATTGTCACATTTTGCCCTGACACCTTATTGTAGCATGAACACATGTCCTTGACAATAAGCTACCGGTACTTCATAATGAGGCCTCTAGTTGTGGGTGACAGCTAAGAGCCAGCAGAGAAGCAGATGTGTCCCCCCCACCTCACCCTGACTCTACAGGAAGTAGAAGGCTAGAAGGGTGACAGTGCAAATATTTTCTCCAAAATATGCCAGGCTACTTCATTTGCTGCCATCATTGCAGGCACAGCTGGGGGAGAAAAAGAAAAACCGAGGTACAGAATGTGAGTGCAACCTAGTGGTGACTGTAGGGGGAAATCTCTTCTATATCTGAATTTCAGAAGAGTAGACATGCTTGGGCTGATCTATACATTCTGAAGAATGAGGTGCTAGAATTATGGGCAATCTCTCCAGACTGCAACTGGAGGATTTGCATATTTTTTTTTATGCTTCCCCACATTAAAAACAACAATACATTGGGGGAAAGGTTGAATGTGGCTCTGATGTGCTGGGGTACTATATGATTCTATCTGGGGGGGGGGCATTCAGACATATGATACCTATACCACAGTCTGAAGTGGCACAGTTCAGAATCCTACCACTCATTACATATTCAGATACAAAACATGATCTGGAAAGCACAACTCTATGCAGGGTTTATTGTAGGTGCTGACATGCTTGTCAGATGAGCACCTTAAGCACTTGGACCATTGCACATAGCACATAGCACTTGGATTCATAGCACAAACCCAGGGTTTCTGAGTACATGAGTACATGAGCACCCAGTTCAAGAAACTTCTGGTAGAGGAGGGAATCGGGCACAGTCTGACTGCTCCGGTTTCTCCATTCCAGAATGGGGTTGCTGAAAGAAAGAACAGAACACTCCAGGACATGATGAGGGCTGAATTGGCAGAATCTGGCCTGGGAAATCGTTTCTGGGGTGAAGCTCTTTCCAATGCACATCATTTCCAATGCAAATAATTTGTCTCCTGGGTTTCTGAGTTTCACTTAAAAGCAGCTGCAGAGGGAGGAGGGTGCAAGTTAGATCGGGACAGGACTGCTGAGTGGTGTGGGGTTTAGCACTTCCTCTCATTAACCATTACTCACCCCTCCCCAGTGTCACTGCCTCTCTCCTCCATAGCTGCTAAAATTAAAAAAAAAATGTCTTCAGATCTGATCACAGATATCCTGGGTACCTTGTAGATTGGCCCTGAGCGCACCTGCTTTCTCTATCACCTCAGCCTCTTTGCTTTCTATAAAGGATCTACATTGCTGACTACAGAGAGTATCCTTAGGCATGGAAGTCAAGGCTTGGTTACAGGAAAACTGGCAAGTCTATAGGAAATTAGGAGCTGGAAGGGTGATTGCCAGCCAGGTAAACGAACATCTTGGTGCCAGGAGAGGTGGTGCGACTGAGTCTTTTGCATAAAGCCTGTCATAACTCAGTGGCATGTGCCTTGCATGCACAGTGATCCAAGTTAAGCCCTGCCTGACATTTGTACCTGGGAAATGTGATGGCAAAATGTAATGTCACAACCTTGTCTTTGCTTCTCCGTGTGGTGTTTTAGTGCATGGGAAGAGGATAATAATTTATTTAAACGCTGACACATTGTTAGGTAGTTAAACTGGAACGTGTGAAAATGTTTGTTACTCCATTTCAGTGAACTTACTATGTTTGTTCATAAAAATAATGTTTGTTCATAAAAAATAAATCCCTTACATATAATAATAGAGCTATACATTACAGATGTTAAAAAGTTATGCTGGGAGGGCGGGTATGAAATCTGCCCAGGACAACTGTGGTGGGAGATATTAAAGGTCTTATATCTAAGTGTGGTATACTTCGTAGGCAGTCTCACATGTTAATATACCTTTTTAAAATTTTCTCCACAGTTTATTTATGACGAAATAGTTTCTTGGTAAGTAGTACATCTGCCATTTTCTGACTAACGCAAGCAAAGCTTCTCCTGAGCAACCCAGTGAGCAATTTCTATCTCTGCAGGAAACCTAAATAATAGAGTGACTCATGTAAATCTTTTTCGAGGTGCAAGAGAAAACCTCCTTTTTCCAGTACTTTCTTGTCAGTCAGTTAGTTCTACACACCCACACCAACTTCCAGTGAAGGCACCAGGCTTGTATAAGTAGGCTGAATGTGTGAACAGTCTGCTTCCACAATCACAGTAGAAGTAGGAAGCTGATGAAATCACAGGACATGTGTATTCATATTGCCATTATTGTGGATCTAAGAGCCTTGCTAAATGCTAAAGCTATGACGGGGATGCCACCAAAAATGGGCTCCCTGTGGCGAGCCATTCCTGTGCCAACCATAAAATCCATAAGTATTGACTGTGATCATCACCATTGCATTGTGAATGAATCTCCATTACCTCCCTGTGGTTGCCAGAGTCTCTGGTTAAGTGGGTTTTGCCAGGTTTTGAGGCACTACAACAACCTGCAAAACCTGTTTGAGTAGAAAGTGAAATAGGAAAAAGTGAATGTGTGTACCTGCAGACAATCATCGTGTATTATATTGCAAGTCTATTATATTAGGTCTCTGTAAACTGTTGTCTGTGCCCAGTCCCTTCCAAAAGTGGAGCAGAGAGTTGGGTTTCTGGAAAAGAATAGGAGAATTGTGAGGATACAAAGAAGACAAAAGAGACATGA
The DNA here is from genome assembly GCA_021292165.1 of Shinisaurus crocodilurus. Taxonomy (NCBI): domain Eukaryota; kingdom Metazoa; phylum Chordata; class Lepidosauria; order Squamata; family Shinisauridae; genus Shinisaurus; species Shinisaurus crocodilurus. Next base: position 103,684,125 of record CM037880.1, read on the forward strand.
GCAAAGGAGTTAGCAGAGAGAAGAAAGAACTGTGGGATGCAAGTCTAAGGAAAGTTGGAGCTAGGAGGCAATGGGTCAAGAGGAGGGCAACTGAGAACTGGAAATGAACATGAGAAGTATTGCTAAAGGAAGGGATGGAAGTTTACTGAGTACCTGTGGAAAGGAGGAGTTGGCTACACCGCTGCTTACTAGCTTCCAAGCCAACAATAAAATGTGCGATTTGGCCAAGGCCACAACACTGGCAATGATATAACTGGGACAAGTTGGCTGCCTGTGTCACCAACCCTGAGGTCACACAAGCAGAAGAGCAAGTGCTGAGTAGAGACCTGGACCAGCCAGGGAACTGTCCAGCAAAAACTGAATAGCAAGAGGAAGGGCTTGGCCATGAGTCCTGAACCAGCAGGGGAGCTGTCCAGCAGAGCTCAAGTAGCCGAGCTAATTTTGCAAAACTAGGCGAGGAAGGAGCTATTGCCCCAGGACTGAGCCGCTGGTGACTGTTGGTTTTCTAGTGAAACTTGGTGGCTCTACCTCTTCCTGGATGCTCAGAGCTCTGATCCATGCATGTATGGGGCTTGCCTCCTTTTCCCATGTAGGCCACATGAAGGGAAGGCCTCAGGCTGCCAAATGGGCTCTGTGTCATCAGAGCTCAGTTTCATCATAGACTCACTGTCACTACTGTTTGTGATGTCCTGGGAGTGATGAGGGAGGGTCTGAAGCTAGGAAGCGGTCTCAGCCGGGTCCTTATTATTGCAGCCTCATTGGGCAGGATGTCATCTGAGACGGTGGCCTTGGGCTGTCCCTCAGAGGGTATTACTCACCTCACATGGTGTTGGCCTACAGAGCAAGGACCAGCCCACAGAACATAAGCATTGGCTGGGCTCATCTGAGGAGAGGTAATCTCTGGGGTATATGCAGAAGGCACCAAAGTTTGAAAGTGTTGGGCTTGTAAATTGATTGCAAGAGTTGCTCATACAAGTCCCAACTTATTACAAGCCATGCTAAAATGCTACTGGAGTTAATTATAGAAAATTCATAATGAGCTCACACTGGCACTGTCCATGCAATAACAGCCATGCAATAACAGGCACCTCAAGAGGCTTCCTTGCTGCTGCCATCACCTGAAGGTTTGGAGGAAGGGCAAGGGGGCAGAAGGGCAGAGCTTGGTGTTCACAGAAGGTTGAGGGGAGGCATTTGGGTCCCATCAAATAACAGGCATGCTGGGACCAATCTGTATTGGAACCACAATGCGGGACAAAGGGTTAACGCCCCCCTGTGTCACATGCTACGGTCACAATCTGAATTGCCACCCCACGGACACTTACTTTAGAGTAAGCAAGAAAGATGTAGCTGTTAGTTTCATCTTCAAAGTAACATTTAGCGTAGATTTAAGCTTCAGAAGACCAGAGGACAACTCTAGGTATGAGTTGTCAAGGAAAGGTACATGGAGCCCTATTCCTTATTTGTCTTTCTTTTCTTCCTGGCTTGCTTGCAGGTGGGAGTCCTTAATTCTAGTGCTGATGTATGTCATCTACATTCTCATCATGAAGTAAGTATCGTAAGTTCTTGTCTGCTTATTGTTCAAGGTTACTTTAAATGGATGTTTAGAACATTCCAGTGGAAGAAAAGATAACCAGAAGGATCAAAAAATGCTGCCTATAGGTATAGTTTTTGATAAACAAAAACCAAGACCCCAATTTTCCATATATATGTTTGGCCAGAATAATAATATAGGTATAATTGCATGACTTGGTAAGTCAGGGAATTTGACTCAGCATCCATTTATTTATTTATTTATTATATTTATAGCCCACCTTTTTTTCCTGAAAGGAACCCAAGGCGGCTTACATAATCCTCCTTCTCCTCTCCATTTTATCCTCACAACAACCCTGTGAGGTAGGTTAGTTACAAGTATGAACAACTTTCCAGGAAGGACCCCTTCACTCACTTTTGATTTGGGCTACAATCCTGTAGCCAAGAACCACACAGTCACATGACTTAGAGCAGCTCCAAGTCCCAAGATAATCACAGTGAAAACAGAAGCCAGTGGGTGGGTACTGATGCTGTCAGGGTTCCTTTGAGATCCCACGAGTTTGCATGGTGAGAGCCCCAAGGTCAGGAGGACGCAAACAAGGTGGAAGCCAAATGCCAACAGCAGCTTCCAAGTAAGGTGAATGGTCAGGTTCCTGAGTCAGAGTGTGGAGAAGGATGGAAAGCAGAAGCTCATCGTGTCAGAATCTTCTCACAATGGAACAAGTTGCTTAGAATAGGGCTGAGACTTTATAGCAGGGTGGGGCAAACACTTTTTGACCAAGGACTGGATTACCCACCCACCCCGGACCAAGCCGGCAGGCCAGATAATTCCGGGGTTGGGGCCTCATCCCTGCAGCCCCACCCATCCCATGACATCATCCACCCCACCCACTTCTTTTAAAAGATCTCCATGCAGAGTGGGGCATAGAACTCCATGCCTCTCTCTGAACAGAGAAAGGGACTCGGCTGGGGCTTGCAAGAGCCAGCTCCTACAACCCCCAACCGAGTCAGGCTGTTCCTTCCTGCACCACTGCAAGCAGTGCAGGAAATGGTGCTAGGACATTCCCAGCTTATCTCCAGTCAAAGAGATTCCCCTTTGCATCACTCATTCTCAGGGAATGGGACTTGGGGAGGGCAGGGGGCAGAGCCCAGCACAGACTCCAGGATTAGGCCCATGGTCCAGAGGTCCCCCCCACTTTATAGGACCAGGTGGACCTACACTGGTTCCCTTGGTTCCCTGACTAGATACCATGTCAGGTAATGGGGCTTCTAATGCTTCCCCAAGGTAGCACAGTTTGGTCTGCAACTCCTTCAGTTGCAAGACATTTATTCATCCAACCACATAATCCCAATTACCTCCTTTCCTCTGCTGTTCCCTACCCCCCTATATGCATAAACATACAGGTACAATGGCCATGAAGGGAACTGTCTGAAAGAAGGAAGCACTGCACATAAACTCAAAAGAAATTAGGCCAGGGGCAGTGTGGCATGTCATAGTTCCCAGACCAACCCACGGCCAAAATGAGTATCTGCACCCCCAATTAACTGGAGCAACAGAGCCATTGGGCTGAATGCAGCAGTATGTGACATAGCCCTGGGCGAGGGATGGGCAACACTGTCAGTTCCGCTTTCTTCCACATTCAGATGTTTAAAGTTTCTGTTCCATTTGTGAGCAAATCTGCTAATTTTGCTAAGGTCTTACTTAAAACAAAACAAACAAAATTCTCACCAAGCCACATCAGCCAAGTTCAATAGATACGGCTATGGAGAGGACCATGTTGTACCTGCCTGCCATGTAGTTGTTAAAAATGAGGAGCCTACCGGAAAAAGAGGTGGCAACCCTAATTCAGCACCACAAACATGGCTGAATACACAGATTCAAACCCAGACTTTTAAGAGCTAAGTGCACAAAGCCCTCAGCCTGGGTGGATGAATCTATCAATTTCAGTTTCTCCAGCATATGAATTTTTAAAATCTCAAATTCTTTCCTTCCCATTTATGAAGAAATGTGCAAATTTTGGTAAAACAAAATCTGTTCTTGGTCTTATCAAAACCAAACCAAATTAAATTCTCACTCATCCCTACCCCTAGCTTTATTTCTTATGGCCTCACATTTTGAGTTTTTCTTCTTAAGATTCCTATATGAGGAGTATTGCAGGTAGGAAGAATGTGGCCAGTTCACACATGTGAACTGTGCCTAACTCAATTCAGTCCTTATTCCTTCTATTTTAAAAATCATTCATCTTCTATAAAAGGCTTGCTAACCATCAAAACAAATAAATTGACATACAGGTCATTCAGGAAAGCCCTGTGAAAAAGCTGTTGAGAAGAAAACTCTTTTTTATTTGTATAGATTTAATGCCAGTCTACAACATATATTTGAAAAGAGGACGAAGAACGCAACAAATATGGTGAATGGATTAGCAAGTAACACAGAGATGGATGACAACAGCAATTGTGATGCTACTGTAGTATTACTAAAGAAAGGTAACTGTTCCAGTAAGTCACACTGCTTGTTTGCAGAACTCATCTTGTTGTTATGGCGGACCAAGAACTGGAGGCCAATCTAAACATCACTTTCCGTATGACTTTGATTTCTATACTTGGGAATCCCCATGTTGTTTCAGGTTTTAAAAACTTGAAACAGCAGTACGGGCCCTGATCAAGATCGGGACTTGACACAGGAGGACTGGGAGGGTGAGCCCTCTTCCCACACTGTCTTCCCTATGCAAAATCTCCCTTTAACGCTGCTATTTGCTCAGGGCACAAGTTGCAGTGGGAAAGCAGCATGACGGAAAGAGTTACATTCCTCTCCCCCTCTCTCCGCAAGCCACAATTCTGATCCAGATCACAGTTGCTGCTTTTGGCAACAACATCATCATCATCAACCACAACCACAACCACAACCACAGGATCCAAAGATGTGTTTAAAGTAATCTCTAGTTTGGCCCTCATTGTATAGAACATGTTAACATTGGACGAGTTAAGTGGAAGTGGAATGTCATCTTTGCAAAAGAGACATGCATATATAGGTGCCTTGAAGACAGTATAAGCACAACAGATGATGATGATGATGATGATGATGATGATGATGATGATTGCATTATGTATGCAGCACTTCACAGAGTAACTTTTTTAAAAAAGAGGCCCATACCACAAGGAACTTCACATCTAAATTTAGACAGTGTGGAAGATAATAGAAGGAAGGAAGGAAGGAAAGAGCCAAGGTAAACTGGGGATGAGCAGTTTGGAGGGGTGAGAACTAAGTGGTGACAACTAATGATAGTATTTTTAGAGAGCTGAAGATAGCTTGAAAGAGGGATTGCTGTTTGTTGTGTACACTCATCCCACTTTTGATTCTAGTAAACAAGGTGTGCAGGGTTTTGTATTGTTTCCAACACCTATAAAACCTGTGTGGCAAATGTGACAGTGGGATAAAATGTGTGTACACCATGGGAAGCAAAACCTCTCTTGCGCCATTTTCAGTTCTCTTAAAAACTATTATCTGCCTCCAGCCTTAGTTGTCACTAGTAATCAGTAGTGTGCCCTCCAACCCGGGCTTTCCCCCTCCCCCCAAAAATGCCTAAACCAGGGGTGGGGAACCTTTTTCAGTCCTAGAGGAAGGTCTTGGGGCCACACTCCATGTGTGGGCAGGGCTAAAGATAGAGTGGGCAGGGCTAAAATGTGATTCTTACCCATTTTAAGCATACTCGGAAGTGAGCAGGACAAGCATCTGCATATGTACTCAGACATAAGCAGGAATGAATCACTCCGTAGCACTTCCAAATAGCATCCCAAATGCCAAGCCTCTGAGTGCCTACTCAGAAATAAGCAGGACAAGCCTCTGATATAATCAGGACTACATCATTCAGCAGGTTCCTCCCCAGGCCTTGTCCCCTCTCCCCAGCAGGGAAAAGCTCTTATCTCAGTAACTTACTGGAGAGAAAAGCTTTTCCATGCTGAGTGCTGAGAAAGGGAGCATTTTTCACTGCTTCCCTGCTGGGAGAGAGGGCGGGGCCTGGAGAAGAAGCTGATGAACTGAATGGACAACCTCTACAGAGTGTATCTGGCCTGCACAGTCAGAGGTTCCCCATGCCTAGTCTAAACCTTCCAGTGTCTTCATTAAGACAGTCTGTATACTGACATGACCACTCAAAGAACTAGAGTTATAGGTAAGTAACCTGCCATTTTCCTAGAAGATAGTGTGTATGCAGATTTCATAGATCATAGAGTTGGAAGGAGCCTACAAGGCTATCGAGTCCAACCCCCTGCTCAATGCAGGAAACTAGAGGAGGGGTCTCCCATCCAAGTAATAACCAGGCTTGACCCTGCTTAGCTTTCCACGCTCAGACAAGCTGAGCCAACATAAACCACAGATAGAAATAATGCAGCTTAAAACCCCACAATTACAGCTGATCAGTGAGTTTATGTAGACGCAAGGTAGCAAGCAAATAATTTCAGCTGCCTACAAAGGTGATGTCAGGTAAAGAAAGCAAAAACCAGCCATGGGCTAGACTGAGTTGTTTAGTATTAATTTTGGAGAGTGCAGTGGAGTGTAGTCTGCCCTTTTCAGCAGATGGTTGAAGTATTTTACAGCTAATCCAGTATCTTCCCTGTCTGAGGATCTGGTCCATAAAATTCTTGTACATAAGTCTTATACAAGCTGACCAAGATAAATTCCCTTTTGTAATATATTTTTATATATCTCCTATTCTGGTGCAACATGGCAATAAAACTCTTGATATCTCCTGTTTTTGTTTGTTTGTTTTTGTTTTTTGCTTCAAATCAAGTATTTAATATGTTGCAACTACTTTTGGATCAGAACTTGCATGCCTCTTTATGTCACTGTCCCACTGCAGATTAAGTTGCCCTGAGTAATTCCCAGTAACATATGTAAAGAGCTGCAGGGTAGCCAGCTAACAGACCCGCCTTACTCATGTGAGAGCAGCTCCACACTATTCATGGAAAACATGATCACACCAGCATTTCCTGTAGCAAACTCATAAAGTATGGATAATATGCACACATCTGGGGAGAACTGTACTGGCTCCCAAGATCAATTTAAAGTGCTAGTTTTAATCTTTAAAGCCCTAAATGGCTCGAGACCACGTGGTACCTAAAGGACTGCCTTCTCCTACACAAAACTGCCCAGAGCTGAGGCACATGCTGACTTACAATAAGGCCTCTTTAGTTGTGGACTTCCAACTCTGGAATGCTCTACCCAAAGAGGCTCATCTGGTGCTGAGTCTGATAAGCTTTGGCACCAGATCTTTTTATTTGCCCAGGCTTTTTAGATACCGAGTTTTTATATAATATTTTAATCTGTCTGATCTGCTTTTCTGTTCTTACTGTTTTGTGCTGATTTTATGGATTTATTGTTTTTGTCTTTATCATGTTGGTTGCTCTGAGAGGTTTTATCTGAAGTGCAGGTTGGAACTGTCTTAGTTAAATATAAATAAAATAAAATCCTGACCCAGTCAAGACTCCCAGATGAGTGTACATGAACTTGTAAACACATGGCCATATTGCCCACACTTTACATGTTTGCTGCAGGAAGTACATGTAGCAATCATGTTTGCCAAGCAAAATGATCCAGTGCTTTGAAACAAGAGAACGAGGTGTAGATTCATAGATTCATAGATCATAGAGTTGGAAGGGGCCTGCAAGGCCATCGAGCCCAACCCCTTGCTCAATGCAGGAAACCAGAGGAGGGGTCTCCCATCCAAGTAATAACCAGGCCTGACCCTGCTTAGCTTTCTACTCTCAGACAAGCTGAGCCAGCGTGAGCCACAGGCCTGTGTACATTTTCCCTAATTTGAAAAGCTCTCCTCCTAGGCAGATGGAATAGAGAAATCAGTTCAGACAAGGAAAGTGTTAAGAAGTAAGACTGGGAACTGGCAGCTGCCATTCCCACTCACCCCCCAGAACCCCCCTTCAAACAATGCTATGACATGATGTACTGTCGTACAGAAGGGTGATTGCAGCCGCCGGAAGAAAGAACCTTGCCTCCAACACCAGTGAGTTTCATGCCCCCTAATTTCAATCAAAATGCCCCCTACCATTTTTACTTTTAGACAAATGGAAGTGGGGTATTTCTGCTCAGCCTTATATATAAGAACTTTTCCGACAGCATAGTCTGGACTGGAGGCATGTGATGCAGCAACTGTGCTGCTGCTAAGCAGGTCTAGATATGGCCAGTGCCTGAATGGGGAATGTCTGCCATCTTGAGTTCTGCAGAAGAAAGGCAGGATATAAATACAATAAATAAATAATTCTAGAAATCCATTCACATTGGAATTAATCAAATTAGTAAGGAATTACCCATCACAAACTCAGGTGTGTTCAAAGTGCCTTATCTTCCTTTCTTGATACTAAATAATAATGATAGTATGTGATCACAATGCAAAGGCAGGATATAAATCCTTCTAATAAAATTCATATATAATAAATGTATGGAGCACAAAGTCACATGAGTTATCTCAATAATCCTAACAACAACAACAACAACAACAAACAACAACAACAACAATTTATTACAGTCAGTAGACCTGCACATAATAAATACAGTTTAAAAGCAATTTAAGAACAGCTGTGACAATAAAACAGCTATACAATGTAAACAAATAAGGACAACAGCTTCCATAATAAATAACCATTGTTTAAAATAAAATAACCACTGAAATAGCTTTAGCTAGTAGACATGGTAAGTTGTTCTCTAAATCTAACGGCTATTGGCAGATACTTTGGAACTTTCAAGGACACCCTGGGATTTTTGTCTTCCAGTAAATATTTAACATAAAAACAAACTGACCTCCCTGGTATATTAGCCAATAATTGACTAATCGTATGTTGCTGAACTTCCATATAAAATTTACCAAATAAAACAACATGTTCGATTGATTCAATCTCTTCGCTGTTACAGGGACATAATCTTAAGGAAAAAGGAGTACCAGCAAATCTGCCACTAAGCACGAGAGGGCAGAGCATTAAATCTAGCCAAAGTGAAGGCTTTTCAATATTTGGGTACAAACAAATTCTCTAGGTATGCGGCTTGACAAAAGGGGCCAGAGTACCATATACCCAGGGAGCATGGTGAACAAGATGTTTATGAATGAGACAAGAGATCCTGAGAGGCAATATCCCAGAGTCTTTGTCTAATTAGTTTAAGTGCATCACTGTACCCCAAAAAGAGTAAAGAAGACAGTGATAAACCAATAGAACTGGTCCCCTAGATAGATATACTAAAAGTCCTGCACCCAACTTAAAAATAAAAACCTTCAGCCAGAGTTTTAAACCTGCCAACCACGCTCTTGTTATAATTGGGCATTCACCCGTTTTCAATAGTACAGCTGAATTAGGAACGCATCTCGGAATCTGAAGAGTTCGCAGAAATTTAACCTGGACAGGATTGAACTCAGGAGTTATACCTCTAATCCAAATAGCAGCACCATAGAGAAGTTGTGTAACTGTCTTTGCATTAAAAACCTTAACAGTTAGGGGTATATTCTGACCCCCTTTATTGTAAAAATAACGTAAAAATCCTTACAAGAATACTGCATGGAATTATACCTACATGGTGTTGAGAGAGTATGGGGAGAAATATTGTTCTCTTTCTCATAATAATGCAGTTCAGGATCACCCAATGAAACTGATTGGCAGTACATTAAGGACAGACAAAAGGAAGTACTTCTTCATAGAACACCTACCGGTAGTTAACTTACACTGCACTACCACAAGGCCTGGTGCTGGCCATTGGCCTAGCCCTAGATGGCTTTCAAGGGAAGTTTAGGCAAATCTATGCAGGATAGATCAGGACCATTAGCTCTCAGGACTAGATGGAATCTTCATGTTCAGAGGCAGCGTGTCTCTGAATCCCAGATCAAATTAGGGTCGGGGGACAACAGCTGGGGGGGGGGCCTGCTGCCTGCTTGTGGGTTTCCTAGAAGCATCTGGCTGGCCACTGTTGGAAACAGGATGCTAGATTGGATGTACTTGTGGTCTGATTCAGCAGGGTTATTCTTATGTTCTTGGGAAGGTTAGTATTATTACACCTAGATTGAAGAGGGGGAGTTGTTAGTGAGTTGCCTTAAGCCAGCTTGTGAGTTTGTGGCTGAAGTAAGATTTGAACTGGGGCCTTCCTGACTCACACATCATCCTCTTAGGCTGCAACCCTGTACACACTTACCTGGCAGCAAGCCCTGTTGAATACATGGACCTTCCTTTTTTTATTTTTTATTTTTTTATTTTTTTATTTTTTTTTAAACAATACAAAGAAAATAACATACACACATAACTAATATTGTGCTCCCATCACCATGGGACCAAACAATCCAATAACTCTATAATTGTTCATTATTCCAAAAATACAATATATCTTGACAGGGTAAACTCCCTTTCCCCCACATGGACCTTCCTTCTGAGTAGACATGCATATGATAGGACTGCACTGTTAGGCACTACACTACTCCGTCTCTTCACATCTGCTGGAAAAGATTTTAAATCCTCACAGTTACTAAGAGAAGGTGTCTGAAAAATAGTATGCTGCTACTACACATTTTGAAAGCTGAGCTGTTGTTGTTTATTTTGGGAGTCTTTGGTTTAGGGTTGGCAGTAACCACCCAAAAACTGCAGGCATTAAATATTTTGTGGTTTGTTACATGTTAGTTTATAGCAAAGCACTCAGTTTAGCATTTATAGAACTGTGAAGAGAGCCTCATGCTGCCACTGTCAGCTTTTAAACTGTGTACAGCTGCTAGCTTTTAAGATGTTTGAAAGTGATATGATGGAGCCATTGCTGCCTTTAGATGCATACGTTTATTTATTTATTTATTTATTTATTTATTATATTTATACCCCGCCTTTTTTTCCTGAAAGGAACCCAAGGCAGCTTACATAATCCTCCTCCTCTCCATTTTATCCTCACAACAACCCTGTGAGGTAGGTTAGGCTGAGAGTCAGTGACTGGCCCAAAGTCACCCAGTGAGTTTCATGGCCGAGCGGGCCGCGGGGACTAGAACCCGGATCTCCTGAGTTCCAGTCCAACACTCTAACCTCTACGCCACACCTTTGACTTGCTTTGGTTTCCAGTTAAACAGGATTTGTAGGCTTCTGCAGTGTATTTCAGAAACCTGTTGGGCCAGAGGCTCTAAGGGGGAACACACACACACACACACACACACACACACGATGCACTTGATCAATGGAAAGTGCAGCGGCAGATAGAACCCTTTTCTCCAGAAAAAAAGCACTGAATACAGGTATTAAAGTTCCAGTTTTTTTCAGAACTAGACAGGCAGCTTTTCTAAAAATTAGTGAGTAATTATTAGAATTGGTTATTAAGAAGTAATCTTAGGGAACACCAATGCATGGTAGACACTTAAGATAAGAGAAACATCTGATGATGCAAAATACTTTTTTCCTCCTACTCTGTTAATTATCTTTAGGAAATTTCCACCGCAAAGCTTCTGTGATCATGGTGGATGAATTGCTGTCTGCATATCCACACCAGCTTTCCTTTTCAGAGGCTGGACTCCGGATAATGATAACTAGCCACTTTCCTCCCAGAACCCGACTCTCCATGGCCAGCCGAATGTTGATCAACGAGGTATATTCTATGTTTCATTCAAATAATGCACCCCATCCCTTCCCCTCCCTTCCCTTGCTCCAACTATGATCTCTAAACTGGAAGCAAGTCTGTGGCACTCCTTGTCTGCTCCTAAGGCACTGTGTCAGAAAGGGTGACAATGGGGCATCTCAAATGTGTCAGTGATACCACCGAGGCTGAAACTGTATCTCATACTGTACCTCTTCCTCTCTCCTCATACTGGGTGGCCAGGATCTTTATCGCAGCAGGGTGGGACAGGGTTGTTTTGTGTTTTGTTTTTCATAGGAATATCCTGCATAAGACTGATAAGCTAAGCAAGTGTCAGAATGAGCCATATTGTGGGCACTGGGCTGCAACATGGGAGTTGGAGGAACAGGAGCTGCACTGGCAGGGTGGAGGAGGAACTCTGGTGCTGAGAGATTGGAAGGCTGTACTGAAAGTGTGTGGAGAAACAGGGGGAAAGCAAGTCCCCAAGGGAATAATTGGAACACAGCCTACTCTTGGCATATATTTAGAAACATTGTCCAAAAATATAATATTGCTTTGTTTTCAAGACAATGCTACTGGTTTGGTCACTTTTGTTCCCATATTGTAGATGGGGAACAGAGATTGTGAACTGACAAAAGGTCACCGCATAAGTTTCCCAAGTGCAAGTCCCATCCTCTATCCCAGTAGTTATCAGGGCATTTCTGCACAGGACAGAGAAGAAAATACACCACCTTACAGTGTCCTAAATATTTGCATAATAAAGTATTGCATTGATGAAATGGTGAGGTATTTGGTTATCAACATTAAATACATGGAGACATTGTTATTTGTACTGCTATTTAAGAGCCTTTAAAAGTAAGGCTGCAGCCTTTAAATAGTTTACTGAGTAGGTTAATCAACTAAAGCTTTAGTTGATTGATCGCCATGTCCATTTTTAATCGGTGGGGTTGAAAATTAAAGGCACAATTGTTTATTTCTTGAGGCTATTTTGGTTGTGATGGGTTAATGTAATACAGCATGAGATGGCCTTCCCACCTAACAAGAAATGATAGATTTTGGAAGTTCTCTTACAAAAGTTCACATATCTCAAAAGGGTGTGTATATTGAGGCTTCAATGATATGCACTTGTATGTATACTTGATTGATTAAATCATTGTTTAGTCAATTTTAAATCATTATTTTAAAATTTAAACAATTCTTTGCATCTTCGAAGGCTAGCAACTTCAGCTTTTATAGCTGAATATTGAGATTCTCATGGAATAAGGTATGCAGGGGGTTTGTACATCAACACAGTTTGTAAGAGCTCTGAAATCACATGAGATGACATTTCTATATTGATTGCATCAGCTAAAATACTTATTTTCAGCAATTAATTTGCACATTTGATGTTCCAAATGTTGTTGTTTTCTTTTAGTCTCTGACTTTTTTAAAAAAATATATACTTATATGTGTGTCTTTATTTCTTCCACCAGAGACAAAGACTGGTAAACAGCAGAGTATATAGCAATGGGGAATCAGAGGTGTCCATCAAAGTTCCTGTCAAACATACTGTGGAGAATGGGTCAGGACCCAGCGGTTCTGCCGATAGAGGTGCAAATGGAACCAGAAGAGATGAGGAAGCTGCTGAAGCAGGGAATGAAACAGAGAATGAAAATGATGACAATGAAAACAATGAGAATGATGAGGAAGAGGAGGAGGAGGAAGAGGATAATGAAGGTCCTTACACTCCCTTTGACCCACCCTGTAAGAAACTCCTGTGTTTTACGTATCAACTTCTGTCTTTATTAATATTTCAAATCCTTCTCTTCCCAACATTCTTGAAACATCTATTTAGACAGTTTGGCTAGACCTGCTTCAGTTTATTGCAGGCTATTAGAAAGGCCAAACAAAATGGTGAGAGGGGTGTGGGAGCTATCTCCATGAAACCTGTGCCCCCCATCACCTTCCCTTTCATGTAGCCCTAGCTAAAAATAATTCAAATTAATCTACTGTATAGAGTTTATTGGATCCTTTGATGTCTAAAAAAGAAGGAATAAGCCATTCTGGTAACTGCTGGAGGTATCATATTACAGCCAATGCTTACATGTGATCTGGCAATATAAAGTATTTTTCTATTTAGGGGAAGAGGTTCTACAATCTGTTAATCTTGTTTTAAGTTCCACTTATATTTTCATGCTCCAAAGCATGGTATTAGGCTGTATCCCAGTTATACGGATCCTTGACAAGAGTCAACAAATATTTGTATCTCAAACTACTTTAGTTGTCAAGCAACTAATATTAGTAGCATTGAAGTCTCAGTGTACACCATCAACAGCTGTTTCATAGAATAGTAGAGTTGGAAGGGGCCTATAAGGCCATCAAGTCCAACCCCCTGCTCAATGCAGGAATCCAAGTTAAAGCATCCCTGACAGATGGCTGTCCAGCTGCACCTTGAATGCCTCCAGTGTGGGAGAGCCCACTACCTCCCTAGGCAATTGGTTCCATTGTCGTATTGCTCTGTCAGGAAGTTTTTCCTAATGTTCATCCAGAATCTGGCTTCCTAGAACTTGAGCCCATTATTCCGTGTCCTGCACTCTGGAATGGTCGAGAAGAGATCTTGGCCCTCCTCTGTGTGGAAACCTTTCAAGTTGAAGAGATCACTTTGAATTTTGTTTCTGTAATGACTATATGACCTAGCAGTGAGAGAGAGAAAAATAGCATCTGATTTGGTCCTCCATCTTTGAATGTTTTGGAATTGATGGGCAGAGCAGAGCAATGATTCTGCTGCTGCCGGCTGCTAATGCTAGCATAACGCCAGAGTAATATCATTGGGATCCTCTGAGCTTCCACCAGAAGAATCAGCAATGAAACAATATCACTTTAAACTACAGGGGATATACCAATACTGACAGGTATTCCCCTAGTGCAGTGTTCTCCAACCTTGGGTCCCCAGATGTTTTTTGCCTACAACTCCCAGCATGCCCCAGCCAGGAGAACACTGCCCTAGTGTCTATGGCATGCATTACTCACAGTGTAGCATGGTGACAAACACACACACACCATACCAGCTATGCTTTCTGCTGCTATGGCATTGTGTGCTGCAACAAGGTAGTAAAGGAATCAATAGCTCTCTGTAATTAAGATCCAGCTGCATGTTACACATCCCATTAAAAGTAAATATGTGGGAGCCAGCCAGGCTCTCTGTGTTGGGAATTCTGAAAGTTCCTGAAGAGACAAGCAAGAGAAAGCTGGACTTGACTGAAAAACTGTTGACCACCTTTCCACATTGTTTATATGTGCTTATCTTATTTCTCCCATTAGTGGCTGATTTTCTATAGCAGTTGGGAGTGGAAGGAGCAGGGACTATTAGCTGCTAAGGAAATATAAGATAAGCAGAGATATACAGTGGATGGTGAGAGGATGACAACGGCTATGGAATCCCCTCCCTGAGGTCTCTTTTTGTGCTTGTCTCTGGGGTGGCCCTTCCGAATTCCCAGCAGCCAGTTACCCTGACATACACGTGACTAATTTTCACATAGGGTAATGTGGAGCCAGAAACTAGAGAACGCCTGCATAACAAGCATGAAGCATTGAAATAAGGTGTGTACATTTAATTCAGCCAAAATCCAAGAAAATTGTATTGGGGGTGGGTACTGAAAAGAAACTGTATAATTCCAAACTCTAGATTTATTTTGTCATTTGTGAAGCTTAATTGTGGTATTCAATGAATGAGGCTGGCAATAGAGGCCGCTTTTCCTTTTCACTATCTCACGTTTCAAAGGTGAGGCTCCTGTGCTGTTCTGAATTGCTCCATCTCTCATATCCTTGCTATTTGGTTTATACATTCTCCCAACAATGGACCTTAACACTGCACTGAGCTGAGTTTTTAATCATTGAAAAAAGGAGGCCATAAGGAATGCAAGGAGGAATTACCTTCATCTTTTGTTTTTTTGCAGCTGGCATAGTAGAAATTGTCAGGTGGCTGTTCACCTGGCCTCTGTGTCTGCTCTTGTACTTCACGGTGCCCAACTGTAATAAACCCCGCTGGGAGAAGTGGTTCTTAGTCACTTTTGCGTCATCTACACTCTGGATTGCAGCCTTTTCCTACGTGATGGTATGGATGGTATGTATTGGGCCTGGTGAACATTGGAGGGCTTTCAGCTTAATAGGTGTCCTATTCTGTTAAGAGTATCAGAACATAAGAAGAGCCTTGCTGGAGCAGACCAAAGGTGCACCTAGAATGGCATCCTGTTTCCAAAAGTGGTCAGCCAGATGCTTCTCAGAAGCCCATAAGCAGAGCATGAAGGCAGTAGCCCTTCCTGATTTGCCCTCCAGCAACCCATTATCGAGGTACCATTTAGGGACTGGGACGAATAGCATAGATCTGTCCTCTGTAAATTTGTCCAACTCCCTTTTAAAGACTTCACATCCTGCAGCCAGCTCATTCAATACATAAATTGTGAATTGTGTGAAGAAGCACTTGCTTCTTTCTGTCCTAAATTGAGGTCCAGAGCCTCAGCAATTGGGCCTTGTTGCAGGACTGAATTCACCCAACGTTGCTATGGAGCAAATTCCACATATACTCATAGCTGTTAGTTCAATGCTGTTATGAAGTATGCTTTAATTTACATGGACATGTATTTTACATATATGTAAACCAAACACATACATGAGGGATCTTTTGGCATTGAACTCTGTGTGCTTAGGAAAACCTGATACCCACAAAGGCTGAGAGAGTCAAAGACAACAAGCAATTCTTTGAAAGCAATTCTTTGTTTTATTAAAGAAGAATTTAAAATGAATTAAAATCATACAACGGAGAATTAGAACCATACGTGCATCTGGGGAACTAGAACCATACATTAATACTGAGAAGGCTAAACATACCAAGCATTTATTTATTTATTTATTTATTTATTTATTACATTTATACCCCGCCTTTTTTCCTGCAAGGAACCCAAGGCGGCTTACATAATCCTCCTCCTCCTCTCCATTTTATCCTCACAACAACCCTGTGAGGTAGGTTAGGCTGAGAGGCAGTGACTGGCCCAAAGTCACCCAGTGAGCTTCATGGCTGAGCGGGGACTAGAACCTGGATCTCCCGAGTCCCAGTCCAACACTCTCACCACTACGCCACACTGGCTCACTGAGGCTAGGTGCACTGCAATGCATAGAAAATTGTGTGTGTGTGTGTTCAAAAGAGAACAATTTTAGTAAGGGCATGTGTGTGGGTGTGTGTGCGCTTGTGTGTGTGTTCATAAGAGGGATGATGGAAGTGTGGCACCTCAAAGAGCACAGTTTTAACTGTGTGTGTGTGTGTGTGTGTGTGTGTGTGAGTGTATGTGGCTGATTATGGAGAAGAGAGTTGGGGGGGGGGAGAAATTTCAGCCTGGGATACTTTGCTTGGGGGATAAACAGACTGTTGTGGGGGATCATGAGAGAGTTTTGGAGTATAGGGTTAGAGCAAATGCAGGAATTTTGGAAGGAAGTGGATAGAGAGGCATAGAAGAGTTACAGGAGCTCCAAAGCCAAGGGGTTTTGGAGTTTGGAATTGGATGGAATATTAGGGAAAAGGGAGGAAAGAGAATAATTGGAGTATGGGCTATTTAGAAGGAAAAGAGAAGATAATAGAAAGATTTATTTGCTGACTTGTGAAGTGATGGGAAACTCTGTTGAGCTCCTCTGGAAAAGAAGGGGAGACAGAAAAGAGAAAAGGGGGGTTGCTCTTCTGCATGGGAAGTGTGAGGGGTCCCTCCTGGATGGAAGGGATCTTCTTTCCCTCTCTCCCTCTCTGTATAATCTATAGATTTGTGTTGTTCTTTTTATCCCTCTTCTCAGGATTTAGTAATCAAAACAGAAACAAGTTATTCTTCTAAGATTGCTCATGGATGTTGGAAAATTGATTTTTAGGTGTCAGACATTAAGGGAAGAAAGAAGACAAGGAGCTCTTCTTTCCTTCCTGATGTGAGGAAAGGGTGGGAGTTGATGGGTAACATTTTGCATATCTCTGGGTATCACAGATCCAGGTGAGCGCAAGACAACCAGGGGGATTTTGGTGATTGTCATGAACAAAGGTGACAAAAGAGTAATGTAGGCATGCCTGCTTACACAATATTGGGTTTTCAGGTTTTCACAGCTTTAACAGACATTGAATTCTTTATTTTTCTTTCCATTTGGCATAAACAAGAAGGTTAGCCCCCATTTTGGTGGGGGCTTCTTGGTTGTAGTCCTGAGGCAAGAGCTGAAATTGGAGGAATTGAGGCAATCAGAACACAATGGCTGGCCAGAAAGTTGTATGCAAGAAGTTTGCAGCAGCTCCCCTTGGGATGCGCAGTGCCTCAATATCCTATGGAACCTGCTTTTTTGCTCTTCTCCAAGACCAAAAAACCCTAGTCCCTTTCCAGATACAGGCCCCTTCTTCCCAGAACAGAAGAATTTGGGGCAGGGGAAGGTGCTTCATAACAATGCTCTACAACGTTACCATTCTGTACCATGGTGATTCAAATTCTGTGCCCAGTAAAGCTCAATTCTGCAACCTGCATATAGTAAGCAAATGAAGCAATCAAGCTTCATTTCTTTGCTCTTACAGTGAGGTACTCCACTGCTGTGAGGGTGAGCAAACAGCAACCCCCTTCTTTCCTGAAACAAAGAGAGAGCTGGAAGAATGTTTCTAGCTGCTTTGGGGATGTGCAGCCACTACAGGTGCCATGAGGCTTCTTTCTACTTGTAGCCTTGTTATGAGGCAAATACATGAACTGGAAGTCTGAGGCAGGGCAATTGGCCAGGGCAGTTACTTTTCCTAGAATTTTCTCAAAGGAAACTTTCACTATACTCTCTGCTAATAAGAAACAGGGCAGGCCCTATCCTGGGCAGCACTTTTGCTGCATCAGCAGAGGTGAAATACTTCCTTTTGCATCCCTGTCTAGTTACTTGTGCTTTTGCTGTCCAAGAATTTTATGGGTTGAAGAAAGGACCAAATAGTATAGTGAGACAGAAGTAGACCAGTTAAAGGGGGAAATATTTCAAAGGGGGGGTGCTAATGAGGAACTGGTCAAATTCCCTATAAATACCCTGTAAATAAAATTAATTTGAAAAATGTCTCTTTTCATCATTTTCTTTTTTGGGTTGAAGTTTGGAATCTGCCCTGTAAATGTGCCATACCATAAAGGCACAACCAAAGAAGTGTTAGAATGTGTCTAGACACACCTAACTTGAGTGGTGAGCCTGCTGTTGATTCGCAAACAACTGTTTTCAGCCAGACGTACAACCATCCCTAGACAATTGGGCCTGTGATGCCAGCAGAAGCTGGCTGTACAGAATGCTCATTGGCTAGCTCTTGTGACAATCAGAAAGCCACTCCCCCTGCAGTGTTTCTTTAAAAAATAATAATAAAGTGCTTTTATTTTTTAAGGCACTGGGTAAATACTTATTTGTAAGAACATACCAAATGCCTCAGATTGTGGGGGGGGGGAGGGGGGGTTAAAGTCAAAAGTCTGCCTGAACTATGGAGGAATGGCTGAAGAGAGAAAGGAAAGCAGCACTGCATTTGGAGCCAGGTGCATGTGCCATTAAAGGAGCCAAGGCAGGCGGAAGCAGAGCTAACCCTGCCACAGAAAAACCCTCTCTGGCTCCTCTGGGTAAGTATATCTGTATGCACTCTTAATGAGCGTAAGCATCCTGACAGTTCATTTCATTTCTTCAGGTCACAATCATTGGCTACACTTTGGGTATTCCAGATGTGATCATGGGGATCACATTTCTGGCAGCTGGAACCAGTGTACCGGACTGCATGGCAAGCCTTATTGTAGCAAGACAAGGTAGGTTTATAGTATGTTAAAAACATGCATATCAAAGAGCTGTTGAAGTCTTCCAAAGAGAAACATTACTTTTGCTTCACAGTTAATGAACAACAAATACTAGAACACAGAACATGTACTTGCAGTGTGGGCTACGACTAGTCACCCCAGCATTCAGATACTACTAGTTACCCAGGATTATGCCTAGGGAGAGATTGGGAGAGGGCTCCAGGCATGCCTTTTCCCTCCCCTTCTCTGTGCCTCCCTGCTCCCTTCACCATGGGCAGAACATTATGAATGAACTGGGGAATCCTACACTTATTGAATGCAGGATCTCCATGAACCCGCAAGACTGAATTTGTAGGATTTGTATTTTCACCTTTATACGCATTCACACATACACATGCTAAGTATACTGCCAAGAGCACCAAGGGGATCTCTCCAAACTGTGTGGATGAACAACAAAATTACATATGAGGTTCAATAGAAGTCAATGGAAGTGATGTACACTAAGGCAAAACATTTCTAATTTTACATATGACCTGGATGGGGTCTGAACTGGCAGGGACTAACCAGGAAGAAGATCTTTGGAGGTCACAGTTGACAGCTCAATGAAAGTAGCCACTCAATTTGCGATGCTTGTAGAAAAGACAAATCCTATGCTAGGAATTATTAGGAAAGGGGTTGAAAATAAAATGGTCAGTATCATAATGCCTTTATATAAATTCATAAGTGGTGCAACTGCATTTGGAATACCATGAGCAGTTCTGGTCTCCCCATCTCTAAAAGTGTATCAAAGAGCTGGAAAAGGTGCAGAAAAGGGCAACTAAAATAATAGAGTTGGAACCTATGCACCTAAGGGGCTTTTTGTTTTGTGTGTGTGGGGGTTAATTTAGAAAAAAGAGACTAAGAACTGGATTGAGATTGGAAAAAAGATGCATGTTGTCAACAAAAAGAATCTCTCTCGCTCACTCTTTTTCTATTACCAAACTAGACCTTGGAAGTGTCCATTAAAATTGGCAGTAAATTCAGGGCAGCCACAAAAGGAACATGCAATGCATAATTCTTAGGGAATTTTCTGCCACAAGATGTGGTAATGGCATCTGATTTAGACAACTTTCAAAGGAGATTAAACATATTTATGGAGGATAGCTCTATCAGTGGCTATTAACTTTGATTGCTAGCCACAACCTCCATGTTTAGAGAGAATATACCTTTTGCATATCAGTTGCTGGTGGGCAAATGGTGGGGACAAACTGGTTTCTTGCCTTGCTTGTGAGTTTCCTGGAAGCATCTGGGTGGCCACTAGAGAAATGGGATGCTGGACTAGATATATCTTAGGTCTGATCCATTAGTTCTCTTCTTATGTACTAAGAATTGTTACTCAGTGTGCAGAAAAGAGGGGTGTGAGAATCTTGGAAATCTTTGTGGGCTAGCCAAGTAAGAAGCATCCTTTTCCTCCTCTTTCTTTCTTCAAATTAACTAAAGAAATGAGCAAGGTGCCTGTAGTGAATGGATGGATGTGTAGGAATTTAGCTTAAAAGCAGGAGAATGGTGCTGAACTGCTGATAGTGAAGATGGAAAGATGGGATGTTAGTCAGGGTGCTGGCTGAGGGATTATGGAAGTTGTAGTCCAACACAACTGAACGGTGTCAGGTTGGGGAAGGCCAGTGTAGTATATATTCCTACTGAAATACAATTGTGGATATTTAAACAGTTGACCCCAGTGAGCAAATTAGGCTGGTGTGGAATGTTTTGCTGTGGTTTGTCCACAATATCTGTGTGAATAGAGAGGCAAAACTATGGCCATCAGGAATATTATGTGGATAATTGCTGAACCTGTGTATTCTGAACTTGTGACTACCAGAGAAGTGAAAGGAATGGGACAATAATAACTTGCGATGGTGAATAATTCTGCTCTGCAATAATTCTGATTTATCATGATTCTTTGTTTCTGCAGGGATGGGTGACATGGCTGTGTCAAACTCCATTGGAAGCAACGTTTTTGACATTCTAATTGGCCTTGGCCTTCCATGGTCTCTACAGACTCTGGCAGTAAACTATGGCTCCTATGTAAGTCCTGTACTTAGTTGAACTTCTCTTTCCTATACACACACTTCCTTTTGGTCCCTTTACAAAATCTGCAGGTGCTTTTGAGTGATGTATACATAGAGATTTACAGGAAATTATGGTTTATTATCTGTGGATGTACTCAAAGACTTACTTGTGAGCATATAGATTCCTATTTAAAGACATAAAGTAAATAAGAAATAGAAACAGTTAAAGAAAATGTCCATTATAAGGACAAATTTCTATTGGCATTGTGTGCCAGCTATTTCTTTTTTAAAAAACATGCAAGGACAAACAGCATCATTAACCCCATGTCTAGTTTGGTACTCAGTCCAACACGTTAGCCATACACCACACTGACCTGGTCCGGACAACATGACAGCCCACTGTGGGTTAATTAACCTTCGGGGCACTGAAACACATGCCATCTGCTGCTATGAATATGCAAGCCCTTGCAGGAACTTGTTGTGTCATCCGAACCCGGGGTTATTTGACGGTCAAACAGGTAGGGCCATTGTCTATTTTAAGGTAATGTGAGGGTTGTTCAACCTCCCCACCACCCAGTTTTTCTATTTCTATTTTCTATTGGCATTGAACAGTATGCTAAACTTTTGAGTAATAGAGGCCTCTTAATCATGCAGATGATTTCAGTATAACTTGAAAGTCTTTATCTTGTAAGCCTGCGGGCAGGGACTGTCTTGTTAATTGCTGTAAACCGCCCAGAGAGCTTCGGCTATTGGGTGATATAAAAATGAAATAAATAAATAAATAAATAAATAAATCTTCTTATAATTTCAGGTCAGTATAATAAAGTACTATCTTACTTTTTCCACTCTGGGTCTAAAATAGCAATAACTATCTATACCTAAAATACACAGGTTATGACACCATATTATTCTTTGCTTGTTCAGTAATTGGCAATTAATGGATGTTGCTTATTAGTTGTTAATTGTATATACATAATTAGTTGTTATTATATACACATATACACATACCTGACACTAAGCACTTCCTCTTTATTAATGAACAGGATGGAATAATCAGTGCATCTATACTGTTGATATAAACCTGGGAGGAATTGCAAATAGTTTGGTGGATAAGCAAACCATTCAAATTATCCCAGTACCTTGGAGACTTGAACTGATAAGGATAAAATCAAATTCACAAGTCAAATATAAAGTTTCCCCCCATAAGAATGTGTGGGGAGGGGAGACCCAAATACATGAGGTGGAAGATAACTTTCTATACAGGAACATTGCTAAGAAGGGTTTAGGAATTATAGTGGATAACAAGACAAGGAAAATGTGTTCCCAACTTCCCATGGAATAAAGTCCAGTGCCATTCTAGGTTGTTATTTGTAGAAGCATTCGCCCATTCAACTGTAGGCACACCCGGAAGCCTGGGCAGCACACACGTTCAGGGAGAAGGTAACGGGGAAGGCTGATGCTTCCCCTCCTCAACAGATCAGAGCTGCCTGTGATGAGCTGATGATGAGGGCTCTCCGGATGCAGCCTCAGCTGCTGGATGGGACCAGGAGCCACTTATACGACACCTCTTTACACATGCAATTCCTTGTTGCGTTGGGGTTACATACATGGAGCCCTGCTTACGTATCTGTGGCCCTACCTGGACCAGGGCAATTGCGTTCAGGACTTGGGAAGTAATAGTACTACTCTGAATAGTCCTGAGGTAAAACATTGCTGTTCTAGGTACAATGTAAAGAATAGTATTGACACGTTTGAAATGTTTTAAAGAAGAAACACAAGGTAGGTAAAAAGTTTGGAGGACAACTTTTAAAGCAGGAAGGCTGAAGGAACTGGATATAGTTATCCAAAGGAAAATAAGATTATTGGCAGGCAGCCACGCAGGCACTCACATGTGTTTTTTCAGATATTTTAAAGGAAAAAGGGAACCACCCACTCTCCTTCAGAACTAGAAGGGATGGTTTTCAGGGGGAGTAGGCTGGAAAATCTGCTTATATCCTGATGCTGCATATTTACTTCAAAGTATACCGGTGTGTGTGTTTATTTTCTACATTCTAATCCCTCTTTTTATCCAAGAAGCTCAAGGCAGCAGCATACACAGGTCTTCATCATTTTATCCCCCCCAACAATCCTGTGAGGTACATTAGCAACTTGATGAGCTTCATGGCTGACTGGGGATTTGAACCTGACTTCCCATGATCTTAGTGCTAAACTACGTAGATGTGATGCTGTTCCTATTGTTGTGTGCCAGCTATTTCTTTTTTAAAAAACATGCAAGGACAAACAGCGTCATTAACCCCATGTCTAGTTTGGTACTCAGTCCAACATGTTAGCCATACACCACACTGACCTGGTCCGGACGACATGACAGCCCACTGTGGGTTAATTAACCTTCGGGGCACTGAAACACATGCCATCTGCTGCTATGAATATGCAAGCCCTTGCAGGGACTTGTTGTGTCATCCGAACCCGGGGTTATTTGACGGTCAAACAGGTAGGGCCATTGTCTATTTTAAGGTAATGTGAGGGTTGTTCAACCTCCCCACCACCCAGTTTTGGATGACACAACAAGCCATGGCAACCCCCGGCTGGGCTTGCATATTCATAGTTGCAGCCGGCATGCACCACAGCTCCTAGCGGGAAATTAAGCCATGATGGGCTGTCGTGTCGTGTGAACTGGCCCACTGTCTCATTCTTTAGCCAGCAATAGTGTAACATCCTGGTCTGTGACATTTTGATGGTACCACCAAACATTTATTTTCTGGCTCAGGGGTCAGGAAGAGTCTGGATTGGCCAGTTAAGTCCATCATTGGGAGGAACTTTCTAAGTATGAGAGGGAGTGGTGAGACAGTGAAGCCTGTTCATGGGGCTGCCTGGGGCCAACTGCCATTGGACTCCTCCTCTCCCAGAACTATCTCCTGCAGTGACCATTTCACCTGGCCATTGTGTAACTTATTATGTAAAAGTATGGAACAGTTGGTACCTGAATTCCTCTCCTTATTCTCTCCTTTTTCCTATTGTTTCATGCCTTGGATTGTAAGCCATTCTTTTAAACTATTCTTGAGTTCTTTGGTAGAAAAGAGATAAATAAATGTAGTCAGTAAATATAGTATATAAACAAATAAGTGCAATTCAACCATGAACCTTGCTTATGAGTGGGGGGAATCTTGCTTAAAAAGGGAATCATTAATTAGATGTCATTACACATAGAATGAATCCTATCAATCAGAAACCACCTGAATGTTAATTCATTCCAAGTCTAATGGAATGTGTTAAGGCGTTAACAACAAGAGTACAACGGAAACTTTTCACCATGTTCAACAGAGAGGGTGTAATTGATAGCGAAGCCTTTAAATATTCAGTGCTTAGAAATGTATATCATTAAAACCACAACATGCACTCATGCTCACCACATAGAAGCTCTGAGTGCTCCGTGGTAATTGTGTGAAACCACACGGCCACAGAAGTCAGAAATTACAGGAGGGTGTTGTTAACAAAAAGGCAGTCTGTGCTGGGGGGTGAGGGGGTGGGGGTATACTTCACTCTGTCCTGTGAAGGGACCCTCAGACTTTCCTTCTTCTGACCCCCTAACTCAGTGTTCTCCAACCTTGGGTCCCCAGATGTTTTTGGCCTACAACTCCCAGCAACTCCCATGGTATGCTGGGAGTTGTAGACCAAAAACATCTGGGGACCCAAGGTTGGAGAACACTGCCCTAACTACCGGTAGTTACCCAGAGGA
Organism: Shinisaurus crocodilurus; assembly: GCA_021292165.1. Classification (NCBI taxonomy): domain Eukaryota; kingdom Metazoa; phylum Chordata; class Lepidosauria; order Squamata; family Shinisauridae; genus Shinisaurus; species Shinisaurus crocodilurus. The sequence goes on from CM037880.1 coordinate 103,708,815, forward strand.
GGAGGGAAGGCCACCGGTCAATACCCATGTTGCTGATCCCACTGCTAGTACTGCTACTTACCACAACCCTCTTTTCTTCTACGTTAGGGACAGGTCTCCAAGCTGCACCCATTTTCTGCTCCAGTCAGTCAGGGATTTATTTGCAAGCCAAAGGCCATTAATAAAACCTATACAACATTACAAAATGTGTAAAAAAAAACAAAAAAAACAATGGAGTAGTTCAGCAATTAAAAGAACTTAGTGAGTCTACACCAAAGACTCATACTTACAATTAACTTCAATGGTAGGTAGGGCTTTAGTACATTTTTTTGAAGCTGCTAAGACAAAAAAAGCCTAACCTGCTGGGCCACTTGACTGTCCTGATCAGACAGCAGGTAACATGTACTTTTTAAGGCACATTCAGGTTGCAACCCAGATATAATATTCCCAAGAAATTTTGAACATGGCAATGTGTATAAAGGACACACCTGGCTGTAGATAAAGTATCAGATCTTCAGTTTTTGAGGATCCACGAATAACGTAGTCTTTGGTCATAAGGGATCTGATGCTATCTACGGTCAAATTACAACCTCCGTTGTGGAACTTCAGTACGCTGTCGCTGATGATAATGTGGTCTCCGCACATTCAGAGGATGATCTCCAAACTATCCTAAATGCTTTTGCAGAAGCATATGAAAAACTTGGTCTCTCACTTAACATCAAAAAAACCAAAGTGCTTCATCAGCAAGTGCAAGTTAACCCTTTGGTGATGCCATCTATCCAGCTTGGCGGGGCAATATGGAAAATGTTGATCATTTTCTCTATCTTGGCAGCTATCTTTCTGTTACAGCTAACATTGACAGTGAAATCCAGCATCGTTTGAGCTCCGCAAGTGCCGCATTTTCTCGAATGAAACATAGAGTGTTAGAGGATTGGGATATCTGTAAGAAGACCAAAACGCTGGTTTATGAAGCCATTGTATTACCAACTTTATTGTATGCCTGCGAAACATGGACTATCTATAAACGTCATTTCCACCTCCTTGAAAGATTTAATCAACGTTGCCTCCGGAAAATCCTGCGAATTACTTGGGAAGATAGGCGAACAAATGTCAGTGTACTAGAAGAAGCAAAGACTACTAGCGTTGAAAAAATGATCCTTCAACACCAACTTCAATGGACTGGTCATGTTGTTGGAATGTCTGACTGCCGTCTCCCAAAGCAGTTACTTTATTCCCAACTCAAGGATGGAAAGCGGAATATCGGTGGTCAGTAAAAGGTTTAAAGATGTTCTTAAGAGTAATCTAAAAAAAATGCAATATAAACATCAAAAACTGGGAAGCTCTGGCCCATGAACGATCTAAATCAGGGGTCCTCAAACTATGGCCCGCAGGCCACATCCGGCCCGCCGGGTCTTTTCATCCGGCCCGGCAGCCGATCTAGACTTGTGAGGGAAGAGGGGCGGCTGAGCCGGGGGGGGCACGGGCCGCCCGCCCGCCCGCCGCCCTGTATCTCCTGCGGGGGGGAAGGGGAGGAGAGGCGGCTTAGCCGGTGGCGGGGCGCGGACAGCGCCCATCCTCCTCCCTTCTCGTCCACCCGCGCAGGCTTTACCTCATCCGCCTCGCCGCCCGCTGGTCCTGTTGCTTCACTTCCGGCACGGCGGAAGTGACGCGACGGGACCCTGCTCCGTCACGTCCATCCTGGACCCCGCCCACGCTCTGTTTTTCAAAACTGAGCATGGGCGGAGTCCAGGATGGATGCGACGGAGCAGCTCCGGCGGACTCGGGTGGGGGTGGGGGCAGTGGCAGCAGCAGCAGCGTGCAGGGGACCAGGTAGGACGGCGGCGGGGACAAAGGTGGGGGCGGCGGGGACAAAGGCGGGGACGAAGGCGGGGGGCAGCGGGGGGCGGCTCAGGGGAGCTTTACCTCATCTGCCTCGCCCCCCGCTGGTCCCGTGATGCGACAGGACCCTGCTCCGTCGCGTCCATCCTGGACCCCGCCCACGCTCTGTTTTTCAAAACTGAGCGCGGGCGGAGTCCAGGATGGACGCTACGGAGCAGCGGCGGCGGACTCGGGCGGAGGCAGTGGCGGAGGCAGCAGCAGCAGCGCGCAGGGGACCAGGTAGGATGGCGGCAGGGGCGGGGGGGGTTTACGGTGGCGACGGGGGGCAGGGGGTGCTGCAGCAGCGGCGGCAGGCAGCGGGGGGTGCTGCAGCAGCGGCGGCAGGCAGCGGGGGGTCCTGCAGGGGGGGTCCTGCAGCAGCGACAGCGGGCGGGCGGGGGGGTCCTGCAGCAGCAGCGGCGGGCGGGGCAGCATGAAGGAGGTGGCACAGGGGAGTCCCAGTGAGTCCAGCCCCCCAACAGTCTGAGGGACAATGAACTGGCCCCCCGCTTAAAAAGTTTGAGGACCCCTGATCTAAATGGATGTTGGCCTTTCACAAAGGTTCCATGGATTTTGAAGAAGCCCGAGTGCATGGTGAAAGGGAGAAATGTGCTAAGCGAAAAGCACGTCAAACGAATCCTTTACAGGACCATCTTCCATCTGGTAACCTGTGTCCTCACTGTAGGAAGCTGTGTGGATCTAGAATTGGCCTCCACAGTCACTTACGGACCCATTGCTAGAGTCTACACATTTTTTTAGAATTTCCTCCTTTTATAAAAAAATTTTTTGGTTGTAATTTTATCGTGGAAGACAATCTTACTCGGTCACGAGTGATCGCCTACTACTACTACTACTGTCAAATACGTGTTGGCATGGTTTGAAATAGTAAAACTGTAAACGCTTATTTATTTATTTATTTATTATATTTATACCCCGCTTTTTTTCCTGCAAGGAACCCAAAGCTTGTCTGAGGACGCAATCCTGTGGACACGAGACAGAGTCTAGACGGCCATAGGAAAGGTCGGAGTCCCAGCTCTGACCTTGGAAATGCTCTCTGAGGGTGGGGGTGGGGCTCGGGCTCCAGCCTCGGAGTGCCCTCCCTCCGCCCTCACAGCCAATGTATCCTGGTGGTACCTCAGCCTCCCCTCCTCATGAGCTGGGGCAAAAGACTTAGATGGCCAAAATCGGCCATCTAAGTCTTTTGCAGGGTGGGAGGAGGGAGGAGGTGACCCTCGCCTCCGTGCTCCTTCTGCCCTCCATTGGATGCCTGTAATCCTCTGGGTTTGGAGGGTTACAGGCAGCCACACTGGATCATGCTGTAAATCTGGAAAGGTCAGATCTACCAGATACAAGGTTCTCAAATGGTTAGAGTTATAAAATCCACGAACTCTTGGAAATTTAGAAGATGAAATAGCCTGCTGATGCAACAGAGTATTTTGATCAAAAATCCGTTTCCTCAGCTCTCTCTTAGAAAGTGAAACAAAGAGGTCCTCAGAAATGGTATGATCAAAGAAGATAATTAAATCTAGACACCCATGGCATGTAAGAGTGAAGGCTAATAAAACATCTTAGGTAAAAACTTATCAGTTGAATTTTTCAACTTTGTCACACAATTAAGAATAGCATAGTATACCTGAGCTCTGATTGCAGGAGACCCACTTCCAACCAGATTAATGCCACTGGGGTTCCTGAAGGTAATGCCAATATTTTTTGAAGGAAGTAATTCTGAAAGTCCTACCCTCAACTTCCACGTTTACAAGTAGACCTTTGTTCCTGAACAGGCTATAACCCCCCACTCCTGGCTGGGGCCACAGCAGCTAAAACCATCTCCAGGTTGCCTGCTGGGAGGACACAGCCACTGGCCATCTGCTGCTTCCCTTACTATTGGCCTTTTGTCTCCGTCCCCATCTCTTTTGCCCTCTTTCTCTGACATGGACCCCATTCCTGTGTCCCAGGTTCTTAGTGTGTCGGGGATATCCCCCAATCCACCCCCACCCCCACACAGTAATCCCGAAACTGGAGCACACTATTGTGCCATGAAAAATAAATTAATTAACTGATTAAATGTTTCAGTAAACCCAAAGGGGATGAGTTTAGGAAATGGTGCAGTGATGGCTGTGATCCATGAGTCCACTCAGTCCTTGCCACAGATGCGCCTCCTCTTTCAACTCTGCCACATCTCTGTCATGACTTGAGCCCACAGTGGGCCAAACTGATGACTTGTGAGATTTGAGCCAGGGATTCAATCTGTGTACCACCACCCGGTTTTGGCCAAAAGAGAGAACTGCGGGAAGACCAGACATATCAGCCAAGGCCAGGGTGAGTCAGGTGGTGATAATCCCTTACTGATATAAAAGTTTCTTGGTCAGGCTTGCTGGCTGATCTGAGCAAGCAGGGACCTGCTTGGCTATGGAGCAGCCCTCAGCATTGCACAAGAAGCAGGTTTCACTTTTGACACACTTTGACTCTCCTTGTCCTGCTCCTCCTCTGCCTCACTGTAGCCAACCGTGCCTCACCCCAAGGCCTTTGAGTTGGCAGGAGCTGGGTATGGCACCTCCTGGAGGGCTGGATGGTGGTATAAATGCACATGCAATTTGCATACGAGTGCACATGTGTATGTGCCTTGATGTCAAGTGTGGCTCAGAATATCCAGGAAGCAATTGTACTCAGTGAAAAAGAAGGCAGGGTAGCCAACATTTTACATGATGGCAGCTGTTAGCAGTCCAAAGTTCCCTCTCTGTGCCAAGACTAGTCATGGACAGATAGCCTACAAAGCTGTTGTTTCTAACTGTCCACTCCAACGGAAGCACTGGCCTAAAACAAGTCATGGGTTATATACGGTATGAGGGTTGTCTAACTCTCAAACAACTCGTGCCACTGGGTTTGCATGACACAGCAACCTGGGTGCCTGCAGGGGCCATGCAGAAATGGTGCCCGTGGGTGCCTGGCACAGCACAACAGCCCCTGCAGGTGAATTAAGCCATGATAGGCTTTATTGTCATGCAAACCAGGTCACTATATAGGAATTAAGTGTGGAATCAGACAGAGCACGTATAGTATTTGCCAGCTGGGGGGTTAGAAATATAACTGCATTTATGGTAACAAAGAAAGCTTTTCCATATATGGAACCTGCAGCAAAAATTCTTTTGGCTTGGGCAGCAGTTCCTCACTTTCTTGAGCCAAGTGCCACAACAGAACTGGAAAATGGAGTGTGCCATTCTTCATATTTTCTGGATTTTCCTTTGTAGAAACTATTGCTAGTGCATTGACCTTTTTCTATGCAGGTGGAACACCAAAGGAGGCTAGGCGAGCCACAGGGCTACTGAAATGTGTAGACATAAGGTGATATTACTTTAATAAATGGGAGATGCCTCTTAGACCTGGTGGATAGGCTCACTGGGCTGGAGCCAGTCTTCACCTGGTGGAGAGTGGAAATGCTTCCAGCCCCATCAATATGCATGTGACCTTGAGTGTGAAATGAGAGCTCCACACAGAGGCTTTGTATGCAAATTTATTCCCATACAAAAAAGCAGGTAAAGATTAGGAACACAGGAAGCAGCCTTATACTGACCCAGAACATGGGTCTATCTGTAGTCTAATATTGTCAACTCTGACTGGCAGCAGCTCTCCAGGGCTTCAGGCAGGAGCTTTTCCAGCCCTAACTTGAGATGCTGGGGATTGAACCTGGCGTCTTTTGCATACAAAGCATGTGCTCCACCACTGAACTATGGCCCCTCCCTTACTTGTCCAGTCAGGTGTTTTTGCATCATAACTGCATGGTGGAGAGGAGCATGCTTGGTGAATGTCTAACCCAGGTCTCAGCATGCTGATCTCTGGGATCTGAAAATCTGGTGCTTTTATAAGGGAGCTTTCTCCCTTTCTTGCTATGTAATTTCCTGATCAAACCCCAGGGAGGCACGATCAGAAAATGTGGTTGGTTGGTAATGGCTGTTGGTTGTATGTTGCTTTCTTGCAAGTCAACCTGTGCTGCTGTATGCACCCCAGCCAGTCCCCCCTTGTCTGCCAGTAGTTAGAAGCGGAAGAAGTTAAGTGGTGACCAGCACTTAATCTAGGCGGTGAAGTATTTCATGCCCAGCAGGGGGAGTTGCTTCTATGTTACTTTATTCCCTTTTTTGACTTGTTCTTTGTGTGTGCATATTCCTCATGGATTTATTTTTCCTCATGGATTTCTGAACTATAGTTTGAGCTATTCTGTTTAGTTCTTCCGCCTCTGCCTGCAACGTGGCACAACCGAGGCATGTGAAGCACACCTTACCTAATGCTTCAACCCATGGGTAATTATCTCTTTATTTGTCAGTTGTATGACTATGAGAAATGTGCCAACAAAAAATTTTGCCCGGTGAAATCTGGTCTTTGTTCCAGGAAATACAGCTGTGATGTCTATTGCGGGTAGTTGAGCGCCCTGACAAAGTGCATTCCAGAACAACAAACCCATTATTGCCAACTGTCCCAGGAAATTTTCCCCAGGGAAATTAGCTTTTTTTGCTTACTCGAAAGACTTTTAGATCTCTCATCTAGCAAGACTACAAAGAAACAAGAGTGACTCAAGGTTTATTGGTGCCCTAGGCAAAGTAAAATGCTTTCCCCACTACATCTTATAGTTTTCTCAGAACCATAACAACAGCACATTAAATAATACAAGGTTGACTGTGATACTGTTTTCTTATTTCTATTTGTAATGCATTGTCCTTTAGGAAGCTGCGTTATACCAGGTCAGACTATTTGTCCATCTAGCCCAATATTGTCTTCTGTGCATGGGAGTGGCTCTTCAGGGTGTCAGACAGAGGGCTTCTCTATAACCTACCATCCGATCATTTTGAGCTTTTCTACATGAGGCTGTTAATCAGCTGTTAATCGGCTGTATCTACTTTCGGTTTCATCGCAGAATTGAGATCCGAGCACTACACGAAGAGCATTTCCTTTCCTGCTTTTCCACTACATAACCTCTAGGTGGCACTGTGGTATAGTGGAATAGCACAAATACACAAGAGGAAATCGCACTTTCTTTTGCTTTCACAATTAAATGCCACATTTTCCCTGCTCTTAAAAAACTTGCTGAAAGTGCTGGTTAGACACAGAAGTGAAACTGGAAGGTCACAACATCATCTAAAGAACCTGTAAACAACCATGAGTAAGGAATGATGAGCACACGATAAATGCCTTGTGTAAAAAAGCCCTTTAATTTGAGGTGCCAGTATTGAATCTGGGACCTTCTGCATGCAAAGCATGTGCTCTGAAGAAGGACTGTTTCATGGTCCCAGGTGTCATGCCACCAATGGAATCATCTTCAGAGGAGGAGCCAGAACCTTCAGACCCAGTTGGCCCCAGGGAACTGGCTGCCTTGGAAGACCCTAGCACCACCTGAAATGGGCCAGGACCCTCAGGGGTGATGCCTTCAGATCTGCCTCCTGGAGAGGCAGAGAGCTCAGCCTCTGAGGCAGGGGAGGTTTCTGGGCCACTACCTAGCCCCGAGAATGCCAGCACCTTAAGATCCATGATAGATCACTTACTGAAGAGGCAGTGGCGTAGCGTGGGTTGTCAGCACCCGGGGCAAGGCAAGTAATTTGCGCCCCCTAACCCGTGGATTTTAGCACTCGAGTCTCTTCCACTAGATTAGTTAAAGAAACCCTTACCTGTTCTGGATGGGTTTAACTAGATTAGTTAAAGAAACCCTTACCTGTTCTAAACTTGCATAGGATTGCGCCCTTACTAGGTAGGAAGGAAACCCTTGGGCTCTGTGAAATTTACTTCCGAGTAAACATTGCACTGAAAGGCAATACTCACTCATACTGGGAAACTCATAGACACGTTTTATTATACCACAAGGTCTGCTCCAATTTAGTATCAAGAAGAATAATCAATCCATCTTTGGCATGAATGTGTGGTAAAATATAATTTCAGTATATGATTTCTACGGTATATAATCACATAACTGACATTCTGAAGACTCACAGATTTACAGTGCAATCCTATCTTTGTACATTTACAATCCTATACATTAACAAATTTATTCCTGCATAAATTTGCTAATTTATTGTAATAAAAATTATTAAATAATACTTCTAATATTAATAATATAATAATTTGAATTTATTCTGGAATAAATTCTGGTATAAATAATGCCAGAATAAATGCAGAATAAGCCTTGTAGTTGCCACAAGACTCCTCGCTGGTTTTGCTGCAACAAAATACCACAGCTATCCATCTGGAAAATCCTATATATGTGTACTCTGAAGTAGGTCCCATTGAGTTCAATGGGATTTACTCCCTGGTACAGAATGGGTACAGAATTGCTGCCTTATTGGATCATAAGCTTTAATGGAAAAGATTGAGAGCCAGTGTGGCTTATTGGTTACACTGTCAGACCGGGACTCGGGAGATCTGGGTTCTAGTCCCCACTGGGCCATGAAGCTCACTGGGTGACTTTGGGCCAGTACCTGACTCTCAGTCTAACCTACCTCACAGGGTTGTTGTGAGGACAAAATGGAGAGGAAGAGGAGGAGGAAGATTATGTAAGCAACCTTGGGTTCCTTGCAGGAAAAAAGGTGGGACATAAATAAATAAAATTATCTGCAGTTGACAGATAACATAGATGTAGGGTGTGTATGTGTGTAAACAGTGGACCCAAATGGCCATAACGTACAAGAAGCATAAATCTGTGGGATTATTATGCAAAGTTGATATGTATAAAAGATCAGTACAGCAGAGTTACCATTTGCAACAGCAGTAACTGGGGAAAACCCCACTTTCCTTGTTTTGCTATGTTAATTGAACACCTGTAGTCCAAGGAAGACTGGTGGAGAACTGCAATTCCCCTCATGCAATGCGGGAATCTGTTTCGTCTCCCCCGCCCCTTCCTTCTGATGACCATTCAAGGCCGTTCCCAGAGTGCACTGCTCCGAAAGGACACCTCTTCTCTCTTCTTCCCACGCTTGCACAAGAGGCTTCCTGCGTGCTAGAGCAACGTTATTTAAATAAAGGACTACGACTCCCGTCATGCGGCGGCTCCGCTCGCGCGGTGCACTCTGGGGACTGTAGTTTGTTGGTTCTCCAAAGCTCGATGGAAGTAGAGGGGAAGAGACAAGGAACGGAACTACAACCCCTATAGAGGAATTAGGACGGGAATTAGCGCTGGGCGCACAGCCAGCACTGCAGAGAGAGTGAGTGAGCCAGGCAGGGGCAGAGAGCTGCGAGTGCGAGCGCGCCCCCCCAGATGTTGCGCCCGGTGCGGCCGGCTCCCCCTGCACCCCCCACGCTACGCCTCTGTGAAGAGGGCTACACTTGAGTTGGTCTTTCATGAGGAGGACATCTGACACAAGCCTCTAACATGATGCAGCCGAGCCGTGGGTGGGACTCTGGTATCTAGGAGGTGTATCAGCTCTCACTTGTAACTTGAGAGCTGCTGGAAAGAAATGTCTTATTTTCAGTTTCAGTTTCTGGTGTCTTGTTTTCTCCCTGACCTTGCCATGCATTTGGGCCTCCATGCTACTGACCCCTGGACTCTTACCTGGCTCTGCTTTCTGCCTGTGTTTCTACTTGACTGATCTTCCAGCTTGATTGCGCTCAGGCCTCTCTGTGGAAAAACCCCAACGTGCCTGGTGAAAGTGTGCTTGACCATTTGCCTGCTAAAATGACTTCCCTATTGTATACATCCCTATTGCTTAGCAAAGAGCCAGTTTAAAGCAGGGCAGACTGAACTAGGGTATTTCTTCCCAGATGGCCACCGAAGGTGCTTGATCATGTTCCATGGAATGCATGGGATATCTGCCCAGGAGATGAGCTGCTAAGCTGCCTCTGAGCATCTCCTAGAAAAGTGCAAGCTCTCACCCTGAGACATTCACACAGCTGAGGCAGGCAGCCTTGGAATTTTTGCCCCCAAGGTGTTTGTCTAGACCTCTACAGTTGGGCCTATGAAGGAAGTACCTTAAGAGACTTAATGTCTAATAAATTTGATTTTTCCTTGAGCAGATGATTATTCATCACTTGCTGATAGCGACATCACTGGACCCGGAAGTTCTTTACAACTTTAGGCCAGTGGCAAATGTTCCTTTCCTGGGCAAGGTCCTTGAGCGGGTGGTGGCCAACCAGCTCCAGCCACTCTTGGATGAGACTGATTATCTGGATCCATTTCCGTCGGGGTTTAGGCCTGGTTTTGGCACAGAAACAGCTTTGCTCGCCCTGTATGATGACCTATGTTGGGAGAGAGACAGGGGGAGTGTGACCCTGTTGATACTCCTGGATCCCTCTGAGGCTTTCTATACCATCGACCATGGTATCCTTCTAAGGCGGCTGTCTGAGTTGGGAGTGGGTGGTACTGCATTGCAGTGGTTCCGCTGCTACTTGGATGGCCGGCTCCAGAAGGCGGTGCTTGGGGAATACTGCTGGGCCCCGTGGACTCTCCAGTATGGGGTTCCTCAGGGTTCGTTCTTATCCCCCATGCTATTTAACATTTACAGGAAACCACTGAGTGGGGTCATCTGGAATTTTGGAGTGCGTTGCCATCAGTACGCTGATGACATGCAGGTCTATTTCTCCTTTTCATCTTCAGCAGGTGAGGCTGTGGATGACTGACTGCGACAATGGACTGGATGAGGGCTAACAAAGTGAAGCTCAATCCAGACAAGACTGAGATGCTTTTAGTGGGTGGTTCCTCTGACCAGATGGAGGGTGTTCAACCAGTTCTGGAAGGAGCAGGTTCATAGCTTGGGGGTTCTCCTTGAGCCATCTTTGTCACTTGAGGCTCAGCTGGCCTCAGTGGCAAGGAGTGCCTTCTACTAGCTCTGGCTGGTATCTGGACAGGGATAGCCTGGTTTCAGTAATCTACGCTCTGGTAATCTCTAAACTAGACTACTGCAATGCAAACTACAAGGGGTCGCCCTTGAGGACTGTTCAGAACCTGCAGCTTGTGCAAAATGCAGCAGCCAGACTAATCACAAGGTCCAGAAGGTCTGAACATATAACACCAGTTCTGGCCCACTTTCATTGGTTGCCTATATGCTTCTGAGCCCAATTTAAGGTGCTGGTTTTAACCTATAAAGTCCTACACAGCTTGGGTCTGCAATACTTGATGGCACGCCTCTCCCAACTGCAGTCTACCTGGACACTATGCTCAACATCTGGGGCCCTCCTCCGACTGCCACCTCCGAGGGAGGCTCAGTTGGTGGCAACAGGGAAGAGGGCCTTCTCAGTGCCCCCCCCCCCCCAAATTATGGAACAAGTTCCCCACTGAGGCCTCCTGTCACCAACTCTACTATCTTTTCGGTGCCAGGTTAAGATTGCACTCTTTGCCAAGGCATTTAACATTTAACAGCTCAACATAGCACATGGGGAGGCGGTGGGTTATGTTAGCTGCACGCTTAGTTTATTAACGTGTTTCAGTTATTTGCCATTTTAAATTTGGTTTGGGGGACTTCAGTTTCCCTGATATCTGTTGGGAGACAAATTCTCCCAATTCTGCCAAACATGCCTCCTCCAAGAAATTCCTGACTTGTGTTGCTGATAACTTCCTCCTACAGAAAGTGGAGGAAGGAACTAAAGGATCAGCTATCCTTGACCTGATTCTAACCAACAGAGACGAGTTAGTGGATAAAGTGACAGTTTCGGGAATTCTGGGGGAAAGTGACCATGTTATACTTGAGTTCTTGATTCTAAAGGAAGCAAAAGCTCAGTGTAGCCAAACACGTACCCTGGATTTTAGGAAAGCCAATTTTAATAAACTCAGAACAATGATAAGTAAGGTCCCATGGCAAGCAACCCTAATGAGAAAAGGAGCCCAGGATGGGTGGGAGTTTTTAAAAAAGGAAATTCTAAAGGTACAATTACAAACAATTCCCACAAGGAAAAAAGGCAGAGGGCAACAGAAGAAGCCAATGTGGCTTCACAAAAAACTCAGAGATGACCTGAAGTGAAAACAAAAAAGGACACATATAGGATGTGGAAGGAAGGCCAGGCTACAAAGGAAGAGTACAGGCAGGTAGCACAGAATTGCAGGAATAGTGTCAGGAAGGCTAAAGCTGAGAATGAGCTGAGGCTATCGAGGGATGCTAAAAAAAACAACAAGAAAGCTTTCTTCAGATACATGCATAGTAAAAGACAGAGGAAAGAAATGGTGGTTCAACTACGCAGTGAGGATGGCAAATTGATAACAAAAGACAAAGAAAAGGCGGAAGTGTTCAATTCCTACTTTGGCTTGGTCTTCTCCCAAAAGAGAGTTTATGTCCCCCCTGGTAAACCTGAAGTACAGGCTGAAGGGGCAGGATTGCAGCTTGAGATTGATAGGCAAATGTGACACGACGGGACTGGCGCAGCAGACTCGACGTGGAGAGGCGAGGGAGCCCCGGGACCCGGTTAGGCCCGCTCACCTCAGGTGGGCGTGAGCGGGGGCGATTTCGGCCCACTTGAGGCGAGCGGTTACATCCCTAGCTTGTTCCTATCTTCAAAAAGGGCAAGAAGGAGGAACCTGGGAACTATAGACCAGTCAGTCTGACATCAATCCCTGGGAAAATTTTGGAGCAGATTATAAAGAAGTCAGTCTGCAAGCACCTTGAGAACAATACAGTGATTACTAGAAGCCAGCATGGATTTGTCAAGAACAAATCCTGCAAGACTAATCTGATCTCATTTTTTGATTGGGTAACCTCCCTTGTGGACTGTGGGAATGCTGTGGACATCATATATCTGGACTTCAGCAAAGCATTCGACAAAGTCCCTCATGATATCCTGATTAGCAAGCTAGCTAAAAGTGGGCTAGATGGAACAACTATCAGGTGTATCCACAGTTGGCTACCGAATCGGACTCAAAGAGTGCTTATCAATGGTACCTTCTCAAACTGGGGAGAGGTAACGAGTGAGGTACCACAGGGCTCGGTCCTGGACCCAGTGCTCTTCAACATTTTTATTAATAACTTGGATGAGGAGGTGCAGGGAATGCTTATCAAATTTGCAGATGACACAAAGTTGGGTGGAACAGCTAATACTCTGGAAGATAGAAACAAAATTCAAAGTGATCTCGATAGGCTGGAGCGCTGGGCCGAAAACAACAGAATGAAATTTAACAGGGATAAATGCCAAGTGCTGCACCTAGGGAGAGGAAACCAAATGCAGAGTTACAGAATGGGGGACACTTGGCTCAACAATACTACAAGTGAGAAGGACCTAGGAATTGTTGTAGATCACAAACTGAATATGAGCCAGCAATGGGATGTGGCCGCAAAGAAGGCAAATGCCATTTTGGGCTCCATTAATAGAAGTATAGCTTCCAAATCACGTGAAGTGATAATTCCCCTTTACTGAGCACTGGTTAGGCCTCATCTTGAATAATTTAAAGACAATGGAGATGCATTCATATGGCTCTGTCATCGCATCCAGCCTGTCCCTGAGAGTCACAATATTGAGGAATCCACTGATGTACATTGCACACGTGGAACAGGCGCCTGAATAGGCAGTGGCACTGTTCGGGATGTGGGGCCCAGAGGCCCTCTGCTGAAATAAAGATGGTAGCTCAGCTGGCCTGGCGCTTTCTGAGCAGTGCACCCGGCTGCCTGCCTGAAGCAGTACATGTTTTTTAAAAAGAAAAAGGGCCCCCTTCCTACCATCTGGTGAGCTTGGGGGCCGGTGGGTGGAGAAAGTGGCATAGCTTAGCAGGAAAGCAGTAGCGGCAGGGGTGGAGAAAGTGGTGGTGTGGAGGGAGAGGGCAGCCGGGGTGGTGCAGGGGAAGCAGGAGGCACATTGCCCAGGGCCCCCTCAAAGCTGGCAGTATTCCTGTGAATAGACTCCAAGAGCAGATGGGCCCATCAGATATTTTTCCATAAAGGCAATCATCTGCACCCACTCTAATGATTATGTGTTACACTTGAATTTTGTGGTACTACCTTTTCATTTTACGCCTACACGCATACATAATTTCTTCAAATGTGCCAGTCAGATGGGGGGGGGGCACCTAGTAGTCGTTTACCTTTTCAGATGTAGGACCCATGTTTAATCCCAACCCCCAACATAGACCCCACTCTTCATTTGTTACCATATGTGTCTGTCCTTCTCTCTCCCCTGACCTTTTACCCCCTTATTTAAAATAAAATAACGTGAAGGGGAAAAAATAGTGATGCTGGTGTGTAATCCACTAGTTGAAGATCACTATCATAAGCCATGTCCTTTGTCTGGATAATGCGATGAACTTCATATGTGTAGCTGAAAAAAACATGATTACTTTGTTTTGCTTCCACATGCTCTTAAGTCTCCCATAAGTTTGCTGTTTTTTAAACCCAGCTCAGTAATGGCTGAAAATATGCTACAAATGTAATGTGCAGTATCATTTACTGAGCTGGCAACATAGTAGACTACTTTGATGCAGAAAATTCTGATTTGAATTGCTCATCAGATTGACAACTTTACTAAGCAAGAAAAAGATCCAGCTGTTGAACAAACAAGAGACACATTGTTAACGGTGCATGAACTTTTATCCTCAGAGTTATTTTGTGGCGACAGACAAATGCTTTTTCTCTCCTCTTTCTGTACATCTGTCAGCCCAGCTGAGCAACGAAGATCTGGAAGTCATCCCATCACCTTTGGAAGAAGAACAGTGCTCTGCTAGTTCTCCTCTGAGCCCTCAGAACAAATGGCAGTTTGCCATTTAAAATATTCTTGTACTCTAACCAAAACAAAAGCAAGCCAAGCAATATTAGATTATGTCCCTTATAAAAATGTCTCAGAAAAACAATTGTGTTTCATGTAAATTAACTTGCTAAATATACAACTTGGTTGTAGCACCCCAAAACAGGAAGCTTCCAAGAGAGACAGAACTGGCCCCCATTGCTGCTCACTTGTTCATGAGCAGCAAAGACATACTTATTCCAGTGGGCTTTTGCCAGATACTGCTTTTAATAAGGTTTTGACTACTACTGCTGCTTTTAGAATCTGTTGTAATTTGCATTTAGATTAATTATTATCTTACTGTTTTATGATTGTGAGATGGCTTGATTATTTTTATAGAAAGGTGGGGCAGAAATGCGAGAAATTAACAAATAAATCTACGGACCGAAAACACCCTCCTGCAAAATGCTGTGGCTCAATGTTCTGTTTGATCTAAAAGGATGCAGCATATAATGGTCTTATCTTGTTTATATCTTCATGATTACAGTTTTGTATTGTGTAGGGGTTGACTGGAAACAAAATGAGTGACAGAATTCTTAAACCATTTGTATTAACTTTTCAGATTCAATTGAACAGCCGAGGACTTATCTATTCTGTGGGCTTGCTTCTGGCATCGGTTTTTGTCACTGTAAGTATATTATCCTTTTGTTCTTAATGTTTAAGGTATTGTCAACTGGTGAAATCAACATTGTCCCCATTGGCATTCTATTAAAGTTGGTGCAGTTGCAGAATATGATAAATGCACTGGGTGATTCATAGGAAGCCTCTGTTGAACACTTCCATTGCCCTAGAGCACCGCTCTCCAACCTTGGATCCCCAGATGTTGCTGGCCTACAGCTCCCAGCATACCCAGCCAGCATGGCTAATGGCAAGGGATTCTGGGAGCTGTAGTCCAGCAACATCTGGAGACCCAAGGTTGGAGAGCCCTGCCCTCGAAAGGCTGGGCCAAATAATGGCTGTAGAAAGAAGAAGTGACAAGATATTTCTAGGAGGAGGTTTGTGGAGGGAAGAAGGTTCCTGTTTGCCCCTATGTAGGTTTAGGTCAGCTCTAACTCTGTCGAGGTGTGATCTTTTTATGTCCTTGTAGGAAATAATTTCTTCTTGTCTGTTTGTAGGTGTTTGGTGTTCACTTGAACAAATGGAAGCTGGATAAGAAGCTGGGGTTTGTGTGCCTTTCCCTCTACGGCATCTTCTTGTGCTTCTCCATCATGACAGAATTTAATGTCTTCACTTTTGTGAATTTGCCTATGTGCAGAGATCACTGATCATGTGGACAGACTGCTGAGAGGCAATTTCCTTCTTTACCTGTGCAATATGAAACATGGTTGGCATCTCCAAGCAGTGTGTGGTGCCCCATGAAGGCCGTGAAGTACACCTCCTCACTGTTCATTGGGTCCTCTTCCTGTCTCGATTCAGTCTCTTTCTCAGCCACCCCTTCACACATACAGACACACACCTGGAAACCTCCTGCATTGATGTGAAGATTTACAAACTCAGATACTCTGAACAGTGATTGGCAGTCTAAATGAACTAACTTCTACCTGGCACTGAGCCAGAGAAACTGAATTGCTACAGTTTCTTCTTCTTCTTTTTAACTTATTTGATTGAAGACTAATCTAATTTATGAACTGAGATTATAGCTAGGATACAAAGAAGAGGGTACATTGTGTTGGGTGCTTTTTCAGGAAATAGAAGGAATCTGTTTTACTCTTTTTCCCCCAGACAAGCTCTCTTGCAGCTTTCTGAATGCTCAATTTCATTGAATGATCCAAAAGTCACAAATGGCACTGTGGGAGCTGAGTTCCAGGTACTTATTAATAGGAATGGACCTTGTACCTTTTAAAAGAAAACATGGAGGTAGTACAAAAGGGCTTCCTTACAGGAAGTAATGAATCATTCAAAGGGATTTGAGAGGAACCCTAATTGAATGCAGACTATAGAGTTGAACACTACTGCCATTTTATTCTTAACAGCAGAATTTGATTGCTAAGTTGTTGTTGTATTTTCAAGCAATAGTTTTAGGCCTACCCATCCTGGAAGGCTAATGAGGTGGAGTCCTGGTTTTTAACTGTCAGTAATTTAAAATGCCAAGTCAGAAACAAAGCCTGGACTGACCTCTTGTGATTTCTCAATATTTTAGTTTCCATAGCACTTTTAGATTGAAAAGTGCTTTATGACCCTCACCTTCTTTGCCCTGACAACAATCCTGCAAGGTAAGTCATTAATATTCCTATAGGCAATATATTTCAAATGGGAGAACAGAGGCTGAGAGAGAATCATGTGCCAAAGGCCAGTGAGTAAGTCCAGGACTGAACCAAAGTAGTCTGGGTCCAAGTCAGAACACAGTCTACTGGATCACCCGACTGGCTGTCAGTATACTGAAGATTGGGAAGGGAGAGAAAGGGACGTATTAATTGAGAGGGGAACATAAGCACATGGCACACGTTTTTAAACAAAATAGTTGTAGACACTGGTTTCTGAAAGGCATACTTTGCACAGATACTATTGCTAATGTTGTTATTTGCCACTCTGCAAAGGATACACTGGACCTGGGTAGGATTTTTTTTTTTTTCATCTTACAGATGAGTTTGGCATAACCCACTGGGAAGTTCTCCTATGCAAGCCCCTTTTCAGGAGCCCTTCCCTATGGATTGTGTCGTCTACCAGATACAAAATTACTTAGAATTTATCCTATGTTTTCTTGGAGGTTGGGGCAGTGGGGAGCACTTTGAAAACTGAGTATGGAGTAGCTGGGGTGATTGTTAAAGACTTGCCACCCAGTGTTCCATTAGCCCTGCTGTCTTCGGTGTAGTTTGCTCTGTTCACATTGCAAATTCATTGCACCTCAGGTGAGATACCCATCATCACTGTCACACTTTCATAGTTATCAGAACTGTGTGTTCCTGATTGTCACACCGGGCATTTCTGCTTGACTTGATATCTACATTCTGTATATAAAAAGGGATTTCCCGCTAGGCAAATGTTTGAGGTATGTTTTGTCTATGTTACCAACAAACGCAATTATTAACAGAAAGGTAGCAAGCCTGTTATTGGGCATAAACACACGTTTCTGAGTGAAAAACTATCTACCCACTAGTTTGCACTTTTACACTTGATTATTTAAAAATGAATATTGTTGGGATAAATAGTATGAAATAAATTTTTCATATCTGTTATCTCCCTTTAGCACAGCTTTCTCTCACCTTGCTTTCTCTTATGATGTCCACAGTGAGTACTTAGTAGTTGCTGGAGTTCTCCTTGTATGTGGTCTGTGGCCAGCAGCCAGCTTCGTAGTGTAAATGCTTTAACACATGGGCATGGCGACCCGTCATGGGTAACTAGCCACAGTGGGTTGTTGTGTCTTGCGAACCTGGACCACTTCCTGCAGGGTGGCTTGTTTTGGGGCAACAAGCCACCCTGACAACCCATGGCTTGTTCTAGGGGTTGTTTGACCTACGATGGATTGTTGTGTCATCCGAACCTGGGCAACCAACCAACCCCATCGTGGGTTTCACGAAGTGGCAGGCAAGTGGCTTGGCAGGAGCGGCAAAAAAACCTTGCTGCTCTTGCCAAGTTCTCCCAGGCCAGTGACAGTATCTCCAGCAGTGCCCATCAGTGGCTCGCTCTCCCCACGCCGCTTGTAACCACTTTTCTGTCGCCCCTGACAGCCCCTCCAAAGCAGCCCAAGCAGCACATTGGAGCATACATCACTAGTTCACCACCTGTTACTTTTTTTTAGGCACCAAAAATGTGCGTAAATATTTTTGTAATTAAAAAAAAAAAAGGTTGGTAGCTCAAAGGTGCGCAGGTGCGCACTTCCAGGTGACCAAAATGAAAAGTCTTGCGGTGAGCTTCTGCTGTCAAAGTGCAGTAGGTAACAGCCAAGGCTGCAAATAGGTTATTTTGTTACTTTGCTTCTCACTTGACAGCTGCCAAACATTGAGCTGTCAAGCGAAAAGCAAAGCTGCAAAAAGATCTTTGCTTGCGAAAGGGGGTGGTGAGTACACCACCCCCTTCACAGTGAGATCCTCTAGTTCTGAAGTGTGGACCTGACAGTTCTCAGTGTCCTCCACCCTTTCCATCAGCTCTAGGGCAGTGTTCTCCAACCTTGGGTCCCCAGATGTTTTTGGCCTACAATTCCCAGCATGTCCCAGCCAGCGTAGCACTCCAATGTGCCACTTGGGTCCTTCGGAGCGGCTGACACCGGCAGAGATTGTGAAAAGATCACAAAAGGGAAACAAAGGAAAAAGCCATGGTGGCGAATGAAAACGGGTTGCGAGCGGAACGGGGAGAAGAGGAAAGGTGGCTTCAGCCACCAAGTTCCCTGGCATACCGGCGGAAGGACCAAGGAAGAAGGGGGGAGGGATAACTCACGGTGAGGCCAATCATCTGTCTGGTGCACCATGGCTTGTTCCACGAACAGCTGCATGGCTTATTCACAGGGTGGGTTGCTGTGCTGTGCGAACTCACCCATGGATATAGTAGTTCACTAGAGAATGGATGAGTTGAATCACACTTCCCACCTCTGCTATTCCTCTCTCTTTCACATGCACATACACACTTTTTAGCGTTTGCATTTCTATGTCAAACAATTGCAGTAACACTGTCTGAGCTCCTACACCATTGTGCTAGTTTATGAATAACATTCTAACGCATATATTGTGAAGCAATATCATTGCTTTAGGTTAGTGCTCCCCCCCTCCCCACAATTTTCCAGCTTCAGTGAACTTTTTTTACACATCAGTTTATCTGTTGATGAACCCCTGACTATCTGTCATGAACCTATGTGTGTTGCAGAGAATTCTGAGGCATCTTCTAGGACACACACTTGATTCGCTTGGGGAACTAGCCAGACTTTTTAGGGCTTACCGGTAAGTGAGAGTGCACCCTAGAACAGATCCAATACTTTCCTACCGCCATGGCTTGCAGGGGATTAATAGGGATGAACTTGTCCTTCAGGGAAGTTTGTCCACCATTACTGATCTTCTCATTGAGGACCTCCTGATATGCTCCTGTGGAACCGTAGGATTTCCCAGAATGCAGTTTGAAAAACACTGTTTTTAACATCTCTGTCATACTTTCTTGGTGGTGTTTTTAATTAGATCAGTAATAGTAGCCATTCAGCCTACTTCCCTTAATCAAATTTTAGCAGCCAGAACAACATTTACATTTTAACAAAGCTTTTTGGTTACTCCCTTCCTTGATTGCACAATAGATCATATTTGGAAAACAAATTCACATCAGGATCTGTTAAATCAGAGTCTTTCAAGTATTTGTACGGCAGCTCCAATGGAGCCAGTTGGATCTATTTCTATGAAATAGCCTTTATCTACCCCATTGGTACAACACGGTATTAACTGCCCAGAGGGACTTTTCACGTTGGAGGGAATCAAATGTTAGAAGTTCTGTAGCATTGAATTACCAGCATGACAGATGTGCATTATGAAAGCAAGTCATGACACTGAGCAAATTAGATTCAAGTTGGGAAGAGATAATGTGGGTTGAGAGTGTCAGGACCGTGAGTGATGACCATACCTCCTGCCTGGAATCAGATCTGGAATGTGTGTTCCCCAACTCAGCATCTCTGAGATCTGTTGCAGGAGCTGGAGTTGGGGTCTAAAGTGCAATAAGGAGAGGGTTCAGCTCTATAGACCAGGCAACAGTGCAGAAAGCCAGAATCCTGGTATTTTATACCAGGCCTGGACAATCCAGAGGCTTCATACTGTCAGCTAATTACAGGGTCTGATCAATGTTGCGCAATAGTGTTCCCTTTTGTGCCTGAAGGGCTTAAAACTGAGCACACGCTATCCCAAGTAACTAGCTTCAGCCCATGACAGTGTGGATCCAGGCAAAGTTCAGTGCATGGTGAAGTGTGTGTGTGTGTGTGTGTGTGTGTGAGCATGGGATTGCTTTGCCCTGCATCACTCATACTTGGCTCACTGTATGGAAGTGAAGTCAATGTAGGTTTGAAATGCAGCAGCCTAGATGCATGTTGATGTATTCACTCAACACACATTGAGCTCTGCAGGGATCCACTCAATCCACATTCTATATATACCAGTTTGGTTTTGTTAATTGGTTGTGTTAATTGGCTAGTACAGACAGGTTTTGGGAAGACTCGAATCCCTACTACAACCTAACAATATTCAGATCTCTGGGTGAATATATAGGCAACCAACTGCCAACTGTGGTGCACACTTACTGTAGTAGCTTACTTGGTACACTGATCATGTGCATTGTCCTGCTGAGTGGTGAAGAGAATTGTACCATTCTCCCTGCTTCCCCATTTCATTACTTGGCAGGACCGTAATGATGGCCAACTTACTGAGTGGTTGCATGCACACTAGAGTGAGTTACCCACTTGGTATGTGGTGGTCTGTATCATCCACCATTTAGGGTACAATCCCGAGACTGTTACTCATGTATAAGTCCCATTGAAAGGGATTGAATTTATGTAGGGCTGAGCCAAAACTATTCATGCAGTTTCATTTTCATTATGTATGGATAACTGTTCTGTTTTTATTGACTTTCCAATAGCCTCTTGATACTTTTGCTATATATTTTCCCCCAAAGTAACCATAACATATCAGGTTTGATTACAACTGCAGATGTTTCCTTCTTTGTTTCTGAGCTAAAATTAATGGAATAATCTTCCAAACCAAGTTGTGAGCAGTTCTGGTAAAAAAAAGAAAAAAGGAAAAAAAAGAAGTGTTCTTAAACTAACTTTGTATTACTAACTGGTCTTGCTAACAGCTACAGCCATGGAATCACTATATACAAAAACAGACACATAACAATAATCCCTCTGCACAAAAATATTTTTCTAGCTTTAATCTTATCCATTATTTAAAACAATGCCAGGGAACTAAAATACTTTTGAAATATCCCCCATGACACATTTCTTGGTAGAATCTGGTTTTTAAGTTGTGTGTGTGTGTGTGTGTGTGTGTGTAGGCAGAGCAGCACAGTCAGCTCTCTACCCCTTGACTGTACTTGCAAGATCTCTAGCAGTGCTGAAAAGTCAGAGTTTGCTACTGACGACGAGAACACTATCTTTACAGTGTTGAAAGCAGGGGATAAGTAAAATAGATGTAAATAAGCATGGCATTTCTAACTGAAAATTCACAAATGTTCAGCTGTTGGTTTGGTGTTGTTTTTTTAATGTTCCTTATGACTTTGTGTCCTAATATATAGTAGTTAGGTAAACTGACATTGCTTCTTTGATAGGTGAAATGGGAAACGTGCCCATTTTTAGTATGCAAACTCCTAAGAAAGATTAAAGGTTTTTATTAAAGATTCTCTGCAGACCTATTGTATGAGCTAGCAAGTAGGCATTCAGGGAGCTGCACTGGTGCAGTCTCACAAGCCACAATGCCATGCTGGCAACATGAGCTGGCCCAAGCACTAGAGGAACAATGCAGCCTGGAACTCCTCTGCCAGCCACAGCCACCATCATGGAATGCAATATGGCGTAGAATCAGAGATTGTGACAAAGACCTACATCCCAGTCCAGTCCAGAAATAATACAGGGTTTAATGTATTGCTTCCCTGGGTATCCTCTGGATCAGGGCTCTCCAACCTTGGGTCCCCAGATGTTGCTGGACTACAGCTCCCAGAATCCCTTGCCATTAGCCATGCTGGCTGGGTATGCTGGGAGCTGTAGGCCAGCAACATCTGGGGATCCAAGGTTGGAAAGCCCTGCCTCTGGATGCTCAGAGAATTAATCTGGACTGTGTAGAAGGCATTGCTGTGGCACAAGGCAATGACATCAATTGTTCCAATGCACGAGGACCTGAAGGCTTCAGATCCTTTTGTGATCTTTGTACTGTAAATGAAGCTACTCCCCATTTTGAGTGGAGAATATTGACATGATTGTTTTAAATACCTAGCAGCCTAATTCTGTCCATGCTTATTATAAAGTAACTACTGTTTAGTTCAATGCAACTTAGACCCAAGTAACTGTGTGAAGGATGCTGTGTTAGCCTAGGAGCTTGCCAAATTGAGCAGCAGGACTATAATACAGAAAATATTTTTATTTCCTAACAAGCCAAAAGTTTGTATCAATATGAGGAGGTACTTCACATATGCATGCAATATGACTTAGGCTGAATATAGACATGCAGCAGAGTGAAGTGGAAATTAGAGTGCAGAATCTTGAGGAGGCAGAAGAGAATGGTCAGGCCTCTGCACAGATCAGGCTCCAAACGGTCAGTCCTAGGACTGGGAGGGAGGAACTGGGTGTCAATCTAGACCCTGATGGGCCCAGGAGGAACCCCCTTTGTATGGAGAGCTCTACATAGGGCCTCTTTTCATGGCTGCCAAACGTGTGGCTCATGGGAAGGGGGGTGGGTTATTCAGCATGACCTTGTGGCCCCTCATGCATTCATTCAATACATGAAGGGGGTTGAGTGAACCCCCTCCCCATTTCTCAGGCAGCGTCCTCACCCAAGAGGCAAGCAGCTCAGAATGATGAGCAAACTATGGGGTTAGGACTTTATAAGGCCTGGTGGACAGGATTTTTGCCCTTGGGGTCAACCGATTAAGTGTTCTGGCAGGCTGGTACTGCAGCCAAGATGGCACCCTTGAAGCACAGAGGTCTATCTGCCAGGCTTGTAGTGGAAACAGAACTAGCTGTAAGGTGGCACCAAAGCCTTACATCTAGGAGCTTCTAGCACACATGTGCGTGCACGCACACACACACACACACACACACGCACAGAGAGAGAGAGAGAGAGAGAGAGAGAGAGAGAGGCATATTATAGGATTGTACCTCCTCAGAGTGGAGGTGGGGAGAGTCAAATTTCTGAATGGTGTCCTAATATTTGTTTTTAAAAAATCTTCCATGTGGTGGAAAACTAGCATAGGAAGGGCTGGGTTAGATCCCCCCCCCTTTTCTGGCGTGCTAGTTTTCTACTTGCACAGACTTTTAAATTTGTTTTACATGTGGGAGCATTAAAAATCTTTAGTCAGAGGTGGAACAGTTCTCTAATATGCCTGTATGTCTTAAAATAGGGCTCTGAGCAGCAGGGCTAGTTTTGTGTCTGTCTCTCCTTCAATAAGAAATAAATTCCAGTATTTCTCAAAGAATAATTACGGGTAGTCTCCTGCCACATTCCCAGCCATTTCTCTATCTTCTTATTTCCTCCTCCTGCTTCCCACCCATTCTCCTACAGGGCCCACCAAGGGCAAACTTCTTATTAATTCATAGTTAATAAGAAGCAACAGCAGGTCCTACCATTAGGCAGAGTGAGGCAATCGCCTCAAGTGGCAGACACTGGGGGGCAGCCCCCGCCCCCGCCCCCTGGCTGTTCTTCCTGAGCCCCCTGACCATTCCTCTCTGCTAGAGGACAGTCGTGTACATGCAGGGCTGGTGCTACCATTAGGCCAACTAGGCAGCTGCCTAGGGCGCAGGGCTAAAGGGGGCGCCAGAAACGCCTTGAAAAAAAATACAGCGCTTTCAAGTGGGAAGGGGGGGCGCTAAATATCTGATCTTGCCTAGGGCACCAAACTGCCTTGCTCCAGTCCTGTGTACATGTCATACAGCCTGTCCTAGCCCCCTAAATTAGGAGGACACAATCCTGTCATCAGTGTTGAAGTGAGATTCAACTGCCAGTATGTTTGGCTTCTGTACATGGAATTGGAAGGGAAGGGGGGTTGCCCTCTTGTCCTTCATCTCAGGCAGAAAAATGTCTTGGGCTGTCCCTGCTGAGCAGTAAGGCTTTGGTGGCTTACTGGCTGTGCCACTAATGTTCTGCTGGCGCTAATTGTAATTTGGGGCACAAGACACCAATGCCTTGTAATTCATTCTTAGTTGATTTCCCCCCCCCCCTTCAAATTGAGTTTTCATATTTATTATGAGATCCTTTGGGCAGGGTCCACCATAGAAAAGCACCATATAAACTACGCTGAACTCAAGAGCGTTCACTGTCCACAAGGTTCAACCAACTTTTCCTGCTGCTTGTGAAGTTCCAGCCAGGTTATACAGAGATCTGCGGTGCTCAGAAGTAGCCCTGCTATAAAGCAATCAAAAGATTGCTCCTCAGGCAAACACATTTTGGCACCATTAAGGAGGGCAGAGTGAAGGACAGAATGATCTGACCCATAGATTATGGCAACCAATGTGAAATTATGGAAATGGGGAGCCATGTGCATTTTCCATTTCAGGGACTGAAATGTGTAGTCTATTAAGGTCAGTGTGGATTTGCTCATAACCTCCAAAGTCAAGGCCAAGCCCTAAAACTCTGAAACGATTCCACAAGATTCTGGGCCAAAATTGTGCAAATTAACAGAGTATGTTGTTTATTCATTTATTTTTTTAACCCTCTCTCTTAACGTTGCCATAGTTGTTTTCCTCATGCCCCTTGTGGAAGGGTAGCAAACAAAATATGTTGTTTGTCTTGCATATCAGGCTGTATAAATTAAAGAGGCTGTCTGGAACATTTACTTCTAATAGCCTGCAAGTTTTTATGTCTTTTTTTTAATTATTGGAAATGTTTATTTTTATTAGGGCTGGGTGGATTATTCTCTGCTCTAGGCTCATCCTCTATTTTTACCTGGGTGAATGGATTAATTTAGATATCTACTAATTGTCCAAAAACTAATCCACATTTTAGGGATTAAAAATAAAACTAGTGGATGCTCCTGCACTCCTCCTGAAATGGATGGGACCATATTTGCCCTCCTTGTTACCTCATTGACAATATACTCTGAATACTTTGCATTTTTGTAACGCATAAACACGTGGAAGCCTGCTAACATGTTCTCATGAGGATCTTCAGCATGTTTTTGCCCCTACCTCCTTTGTGTCCTGAAGGTGTGCTGGATTAGGCTCTTTTCGGCAGAATGTGTTTTTCATATGCTAGGTATCAATTTGTAAGTCAGTGGTCCAAGCATATTTAATGTGTCACAGTATCAGAAAGTTATCAGTGAGTGATGCTTTGAGGTTAAGGCCATGAAATTCAGAAAGATGTCTTTCTTTGTTAATGCATTTTTCAGCACCTCCCTAAGACCTGATTGATAAGCGCAGGGCTGCTTCACATGGTAAAAATTCCTATACAGAATTTTGCGTAGGAATCAGCCTAAAACCTACATGGAGACTGCCTCACTAGATTCCCTTCATGAGGTCTGAGTCAAGAATCATGGCTTGACTAGTGCCATGTAATTTCAGAGCCATACTGGGGCCTTGGACACCCATATCCAAATCTAGACCTGGAGGAGGGTGCATTCCTCAGCCCAGGTTCCTTAGGGTAAGTAGCTAGACCCGAAAGCTGGAGTACAGCAAGCAGAAAGTACTCAATTGTTGATGAGGCAAGGGCAAAATACATTTATACCAGGCCTGGCTTTTATACCAGGCCTGGCTTCATCCAGAGGCTTTATACTGCCTGCCAGTCTCGGGGGCTGTTGTTGGACGCCCTTATTTCCTTCTGTGCCTGCGCACACACAATCCAAAGTAGCTCAGTAGACTGGCTCCCAGCCCTAGATGATGAGGACCAAGGCCACCTCCAAGCTTGAGGGTGCCCTCGCCCCTTGGCAATGTGTCTTTGTTGGTGAGTTTACCTGGTGGCAGGAGCAATACTCTGATCTAGTGTTTTCCAACCTTGGGTCCCCAGATGTTTTTGGCCTACAACTCCCAGCATGCATGCTGGGAGTTGTAGGCCAAAACATCTGGGGACCCAAGGTTAGAGAACACTGCTCTGATCAGTGCTGGGAGGTTGGGTCTGGGATTAGGAGCTGCCATTTTAATTTCCCGCATTGCCCCATATGTGTCGATCTGGGGCATTGTGAGAAATTTAAATGGCAGTTCTCCAACCCAGCTGCTTTTTAAAAAGGGGTCTCAGAGCAAGCATCAGTGGTGGGCCCTGCCCAAGGGTGTCACGTCCTGACACCAGGCTTGAGGGGAGCCCTGGTTCAAACCCCAGAGTCCCTGATAACTAGTGACTTCAAATACGGTTTCCTGCCACAGCTAAAATCCTATTCATAGTATCATCAAACATGACAACCCACATGTAGGTTTTTTCCTAATTGCTGCATAAAAGTGCCTTCTGTGTTGGAACTCTGTTAACATATGAAGTAGCTCATCCCCTTGGGTGATAGAAGAAAGAATATAAGGAAACATAGGCCCTGTGTGCATCCATGTCCTCTGTTTCTGTTCTTTGTGGTTTGGTTTGTCCTTCAGTGACCATGTACTGCTGTTCATACATTATATGTATATACAGTTCTTCCTTTTAGGATTGCAGGCTGTACTATGGCTCAGGTTATTTGTTTTTCTTTTAAATAATACTGGATTATGAACACAGATGACTTTGCACCCCTACACATGCACTGGTTTTGTTGGACTACAGAAAAGAAACAAGGGACAAACGTCAACATGGGAATACAATGTAGCCAGGTTTGTGCAAGGTCAGAATCCATTGCACCAACTCTAAAAGAAAGACATATGGCAGGGGTCAGCAACCCAGTGCTTTCCAGATGTTTTGGACTACAGGTTCCCTAAACCCAGCTAGCATGGCTGATGTTCTGGAGGTTGCCTACCCCTGACATAAGGTGTCTCTTCTGGACTGCTAAATAAGTGGGTATGTGCAAAATTTGGTTGATTTCAAAAAATACAATTGGGGACAACCCATCATCCTGAGCATGGAGCTTGAACTAGCCTAGTGGAATTCTTCATTATTATTTTTTGTTGACCTACCATGCCATATCAAAAACTGCTTATGAAACTCCCCTCAGGCTCAAAAGCACTTTCCTGATTGGCTTGATGCTGTGTGTGTGTGTGTGTGTGTGTGTGTGTGTGTGTACACATGCGCACATGTGTGCAATTTAAAAAAAACAAGTCTAAAGTCTCTTGGTATCAAGAAGTTAGTTTCACAGTTCCTTGGATCTTGGCCCATAGCCTCCCATAGGAAGAACTAGAATGGACCTGACAGTACTTGAGAGTCTGGGGGAAATGCCAATAGGGACCCCAAGTTGTGTGACATTGGGGAACACAGAGCAAAGGTAGGGGGAGAAATTAGGAAAAATATATGACAATATAGCACATGTTCCAAGTACCCTCCGGTGACCAAGAATATATGGAATTCCTTCCACACAAAGAGGGCAATAATGGTGCTGATGCCCCCTCCTCTTCTCAGGTGTGCATTTGAATTACCTTATGGGTGATTGCTACAGCACGTTGTAAGCTGGCGTTTCCTGTCCCTGCAGACCCAGTTCATTTTCTTTCTACTCTGTGAGAGAGACATATTTGCTGTAAAAAGATGTGATCCCCATTGCAAGGCTCAATTCAATAGAACGTATGAGCACATGCTGTGATCTAAGCCTGTCTTTTGGGTCAGTTTTTTAGGGCTCTTCACACATCATGCTTTTAGGTTATGTGTCTATGCTGTTTTAAGTGTAATAGTTAAAATTGCAAAGTATGGACGTAGCCTACACACACCAACTTCATGGCACAGTTCTCAGGCACAGGTATGTGACTCCTGAGAACCCCTGTGCTTTTTTACAGTAACATGAGAATTAGTCATAAATCCTTAGTATAAAAGTAATCATCATAGGTGTTTACTTATGCCAAACTCAGGAACTAGAATTGTACACTCCAGGGTTTATTTTAAATTGGTCCTTCCTTTTAGAATGTGGCTAGTAGAACTAAAATATGGGGAATAGTGAGTGCATTGGCATGATCCCTCTTCATGCAACTCTGTTGGAATGAAAGGTTTACCACTATAAATAAGTAGAATTCAGACTTACAGCCAGGAGAGTTTTCACCTTTCACTGATGAGATATATTCCCCCCCCCCTAAGTTTTCTATTTATTTTTTGATAATAAATGTGATACTAAGCAATAATTTTATCCTGTTGGGCCAATTGAGCAGTCTCCTGCATTTGCAGAACTCTAAATATATATACAGCATTCCCTATTTCATTCCATGGAGTTCCATGCATGCACAGGAATGCATACATAAAGCTGCCCCCATCACAGAAGTGAATGGGAAAGCCCACATTTACAAGAGCTCCATGTGTGCCTCGGAATATACAAGAAGCTATAGATTATTGTAAAGTATTGCAATTCAAGAAAAGATAGACACCCGTGAGGCCTGGTCAACATATGAAGCAGAATAAGGTAGTCAAATCCGGATGTGGTGAGACTACTTTAGACTGCAGGGGGGGGGGGCATTGTTTTTTAAATGTTCCTCCATGTACAGAACTCCCTGGAAAGGGAGGGGGAACTTAGCATATTAGGGAGAAATATTCTATCTCAGTTGATTCCCTGTTGTACTAGTTTTCTACTTTCAGGGATTTTTTTTTTAACTTAGGAGGGTATTCCCCACCTGCAGTCTAAAGTGGCACTGTCCAATGTACCATTCCATTCCCATATCATTCTAAAATGTGTGTAGATGAGGCCTAAGCTCCATTGAAATTACTGGGACTCAATGGCACTTGACTTGTCCTCATTTACGTTCTGCTTGGCAATGAATGCATTGAATAGCACAGTGTTCTCCAACCTTGGGTCCCCAGATGCTTTTGGCCTACAACTCCCAGCATGCCCCAGCCAGCTACAGTGGCTGGGGCATGCTGGGAGTTGTAGGCCAAAAACATCTGGGGACCCAAGGTTGGAGAACACTGGAATAGTGTATTAGCATCATTCGCCCATTGGGTTTGATGGTGGAGGTCAGCTGAGATAGGACAAAGGAAAGGCCAGAGTGGAGTTTTCACCCCTTGGGAGGAACGCAGAGTGAGGCATGAGGGTGGGGAAGAGAGGGGGCCTCATGTCCTTCCCCTCCTCCACTACAATGTCTTGTATATAATCCAAATTATATAATTGTATGTCTACTTGTACATAATGCAAATGCTATTAACAGTGGTGTCCTTCCACAGATGCTACTTCCCTCTTGGCCCTTTGCTTGTAGGTGTGTGTGTGTTGTGTTGTAGTATAAGCACAAGCTTTTGCTGCCACAATCTGTTCCCTTCCATTGGGTCTCCCTCCATGTCTACACGTGTTGTCTCACACTGAAATTGCATGCTAGGATGTAGCCTTATGGTATATAGAAAAGTGCAAGACAAATGGAATTAATCTATTTGTTTCTGTCATACTACTGATAGATCATATATCCACTTGTTGCCAGAGAATAAGTAACTGTATTTTGTACTTTCACATTATTATGTTTCCCAAAGGAAGAAGTGGCATTTTCAAAATGGAGTTTGCACTAGGCACAGATAAAATTAATCTTATTTATATAATTCATAACCTACCTGTTTGCCATGTGAAATGAGGTATGCCCTCCTTTTTTAAAAAAGAGATGATCGACTGTATACTGACTGCTTCATCCAGTTGGATGACTGCAGTTTTCACAAGTACTTAAATGTTCTTGAAGACTGGACATCCTGCACTAAACAATATTTCAAGCAAATCAGTTATGCATAAGATAGTTGGACACATTTCTGTCCTTATTTTTTTAAAATTAAGAAGCATAGATTTATATTCAGGTTTGTACCTTACATACTTCGTATTATATGAAGCCCCAACACCACCTCCCCCCCCCCCCCCATGGTAGCTGGCTGCCATCTGAACAGAAAAAAAGGTCAGCTGTGACTGCTGCTGAGCTGATAACCGCCGCCAGCAATTTAAAAGATAATTGCTCATATTTATAAGCATAAAAGATGATTGCTAGTTTTTCATATTTGTATCAGGAAGTAAATGGTAATATAGCACGCCAGTGATATCTATAATGTATCAGATCAGATTGGGCATATCTTATCTTTGTAACTTTTGTAGCATTTTATCATTAGCATTATTGCTGAATCAAAGTTTCTTACTTTGAATATAAGGAAAGTTTTCATTTGTGTGCAGTGGCCTGGACAATTTTCCATATATTTATTTTATTTAATTTTGGTTGAGAATGTAGGTTTTGTATCAGGGAAGCAATCCTTATCCTGAAGGATACATAAACGGATAATTAAATTTGAGCATATACTTTAGTTCTGTAAGAACATTACTCCAAATGAGCCATCTGCTTTTGTGCTTGCTTGTACCAAAGTCTAAAATGGGAACAATTTATATAGTTTGGTCGCAATGTGTTAGGATATTCTCCTGTGTAAGCACCATTGAAATGAATGGGAAGTACGCAACAGCTTAGTGCAATGGGCATTGCACAGGATAACTTCCTGGTTGGTTGTGTCCTTTAGCATCAATTATGTCAACTTCTGTGCTAGTCTAAAATAATCTATTTTATTGCCATATTTACTCTCATATACTAAATTGTGTGTGTGCGCACGCACATATATATAGGCGCAGCCTAGAGCTGTCACACCTCTATATGGTGCATACTGATTGTACCTTTGCTCTTTTTTATAAGCAGCACAAGGTAGTAATAGCTCAGGTTTTGCTAGTACATTTGTGTGTGCATGCATGTGTTTATACAAGACACCAAAGGGTCACCCGTCTCCAACCTCACAGCCCTTTTTTGTGTGTGATCCCTGGCGTTTCAATAAAGTGAAAAAATAAAAGAAACAATAGAATGTTTCCAGACCAATTATTTTCCTATGTTTTTAAAAATTAATTATAAAAATAAAACAATTTGCCATTTGCTCTTAGGTTTATCATGAAGATCTGTATTTAAATCAATGGAGGAAATATTTGGAATGACCTTAAATGTGGTGGAAACTTGTTTTCTTTGGCACATATGAAAAGGCAGAAGGGGACATCTCTTCCATGCAGACATTTTAAATAGCCTTCAATCCATTTCCCTCTACACATACATATACAGTAGTATATTGCCACTTGCAAATTTGTGACAGTATACTATTTTTAAAAAACAAGTTGAAGGCTCTTTAGAACGTACATATGGGCAGTACAGTGGCTGTTGTCACCTCCTTCTGCAGCTACGGTGTGAGCCTGGAATAGAGAAGTTGCTGTGGGTTTTGAGGACAGCTCTTTGCCACCCTCTTATCCTCACATACAACTCCTAACAGCTTGGGCAGTAGCAGAAGAGTCTGTTTCTCAAGCTCCTCTCCCAGCCACGGGCAGAGGATATTCACACACTGTCCCATAAACCTGGATATCTGTGCACTGCAGTGCCCAGCTGCTGAGAAAATTAACAAGTCAGCCCCAATATCTCCCCCTTGTGTATGGATTCATTCCATGTACCTGTGTCTTCACCCTTCTCTTCAATGGTGGAGGCAGAGCTAGCAACATCAGTATATAGGCTAAGAGCTGTCCTCAAGTGAATGGGAAAATGTGTGTATTGGACCTCTGCACGATAAATGCAAATGGAGCTTTGGATCAGAGTTTTGATCAAAAAGACAGAAAAGTGTATATTTTGCACACGAGTGGAAAGTAAGTACCGGTAGTAGTTAAGTATCTTTATTGAAAGCATGGTTCATAATGAATGTCAGCAAGTCCTCCATTCCAGAAATCTTAATTTTGTAGTGATTTGCCTGAAATATTGGATCTTTGTAGTACTTTATAATCCTCATCAGTTATGAATTAAGTTTTTCTGTAGTACATTTTTTATTTGATTATGGGGTAAAGAGAGACAAAGAATTAAAAGTGGGGCATTCAATCCACTGGGAAATTCTCCCGCACAAACTTCGTTGAAATGAATGGAGCGGTGCTCAAGCAATACAGCGTGTTCTTGTGCAGAACTCATTCCTTTGAGTGGGACTTGCACAGGAGAGCCTCTCAGTGGCCTGTGCCAACTGCATGTGTAAAAACCATTTTTGTTTCACTTTTGAGAGTACCGTATTTTTCCGTCTATAAGACGCCCCCATGTATAAGACGCCCCCCACTGGGCAGTTTTGCAACCGCACGGTTCTCTCCTTGGCTTACTTCCATGTATAAGACGACCCTCAATTTTTAGTCTAGCGATTTTAGGAAAAAGTATCGTCTTATACATGGAAAAATACTGTATATAACTTCATCCTGAACATTACAAAGAGTGCACAAGAATTGGTGAAGGGATTGATAGTGCAGTCCAAATAGCAGATTGTGATCAACATACAGACAAGAAAGGCTTCCTTGGGCCTAGTCAGGGCTGGCCCTACCATGAGGTAGAGGAAGGCAGCCACCTCAAGCAGCAGATTTTGAGTGTCATGAAAGGACAGCAAATTCTCCATAATTTAGGGTTCAGTCCTATGCATGCTTAAATAGAAAAAAGGCCCACAACTCCCAGCATCCCCCAGCCACCCATGCCCCATTGCTGTAGGCTTTTTCCCCCTTCTAAACATGCATAGGATTGCACCTTTAATTGATTGTGTGTTTTTTTCACTGCCAGGAAGCGGGAGAGGTACTTAAGAGATTTTCTGCCTCGGGTGCCAAAATAACTTGGCTAGCCTTGGGGTGGGGGGCATTTGCTGCTCTGCCTCAGGCAGCAAAATGTTTGGAGCCAGCCCTGGGCCTAGTCCTCATTTACACCATTCTTTGCCCTATGAAGACAACATAAAGAGACTTTAGATGGGTTTAAATGGAGTTTGCATCCATTTTGAAAGTCTACAATCACCTACCAATATTAAAAGTCATTGGCAGAAGGAAGAGTATGGCCCGTTGACAAGAAGTCTAGTTTCAGGAGCAAAGAAGTCACAAGTTAGTTTTCAATTTAAAAAAACCTGTTTTGCTGATAGTGATTCTAAAAGCTGGCCAAATGAATCAGACTGTAATCCTAAACACACTTACGTACTAGGGAGCATGCCTCACTGAGCTCAATAAAACTTAGTTCTGAGTAAACGTGCTTTGGATTGCACTGCTAAACATGGTTTCATTTCTCACCCTTGAATTTACAAAATGGAATTCACTGCCATCTGATGAGTGATGGCCACTAGCTTAGATAGCTTTAAGAGTGGGTTAGATTTGTGGAGGAAAAGTCTTATCAGTAGCTATTATTACCATTATAGCCATATCTATGTAGAGAGAGACAATATACTGCTGAAACCCAGATGTTGGGGACAATCAACAGGAGAAAGCAATACCCTTCTCGTCCTGCTTGTGAGTACTCGGGAGTATAAAGCTGGCTGCTGCTGAAAACTGAATTCTAGACCAGATGGACCTTGATCCAATGCAGCAGGACAGTTCTTATACTCTCAAAATGGAAAGTACATTTTGCTGGGTCATATCTACCAGTACTGAAAAACAGTGCCTGGCTGAAAGCTATTTTCTTGGCCAATTCACATATTCAGTACTGGAGCAATCTTGGGGCAGAGGTATGTGAAAGCACATATATGGTGAAAGAGTTCTGAGACATAAGATGTCATCCTGAACATTACAGCCGAGTGCCCATATTCAGTCACCTAACTAGGTTGTGGTCTTTCCACTTGAATTTTATCTTCAGCCAATACTAGCTGTGAATTTGCAAAGGTCCTCAGGAACATTCCTCTCACTCAGCCCCTTGAGGCACATTACAATAAATTTCCACAGCCGCAGTGGGTACTGGAATTGGACCAGGTGAGAATCAGTTGTGGGGCTTTGGGACTGGTTCCTAAATGTATGCTAGAGCTCCTCTCAAAATCCAAGTCTAGAAGGAGAGGACAAGCACTTTGGAAAGATATGCTCTTGTACCCATGCCTGCACAACTAGTGACCCATCAAGTGCGTGCACACACACACGTATTTATAGTGCAAGGCAGGTGGTAAACCCAGTAAGCTTATCAGGCCCCTAATAAGCCACATTTGGCTGGGTGGGCCACAAGTTGTACACGCTTAGTTTTATACCATTGAATGCAAATCCTAAACTCTTTGTTCCACTTTAAAATAGCTGAAAGAAAAGTGTACATTTGAAAACTATTTAAAGGCCGAATTCTTTTCTTCTGCCCTGATGTGGTTTGGTCCTTGCTTCGAGGCTTCCAGAAGCACAGCAATAAATATGACATGCTAGACGAGCATCTCTGAAATCAAGTAACTCTATATAAACTTTTTACAGATAAATGGAAGAGTCAGTATTGTTCATGCTATCAGGAATATTGTAGAAGAAATAAAGTATAAATATGTCAGTGCACATAGAATGTAATATACCGTAACTGTTATATCAGCTGCAACTTCCCAGCTAAAACAAATCATCAACGATTTGTAATAATATTTTATTCAGTATATCCTTTCCTAAAACGGTTTTGAAATATTCAACTGGTAGAGGTGCAGATACAATATTTAATAATGTTTTTTTTAAAAAAATAAAATAAATATTTTTGCTGTACTTGTATAAGTATTTATGAGTTCTGGGGTTTCTTTTGTATTTTTGTTTTTAAAAAATTGTTGTAGAGTGTTTCTAGTCTGTGTAGCTGTTCCACTTGCTTGTGTAAGTTACAAATTTTACAGAAATGAGCATGCATTTTTCTGTTTGCTGATAACATGAAATCAGAAGTCTGTATATCCATGTTTTTAAAAGTGTTATAACTGTAAACAGTGGACAGAATTATTGTATCTGAACATATCAGAAAAAAACCTATTATGAATTGCTTTCAATGTTCTGTCATTTGATTTTAGTGATGTATCTGGCGAAAATACAGCATTTATGAATATAAACATTTTTCTCTGCTTACTAAGTTGAGAGTGAAGACAGACAAAATGGTAACACTCAACCACCCACTTTTAATGTTTTCATAATGGGATTCCCCAAAACAGAAGAACATATTGATTTCAGAACATAACATTAAAAATTAATTTTCTGTGGTTTGTATGCAATTATGCCCGTGTCAGTACTAATGATGTTGTGCTAGCGTAAACGAATGTTTGCACAACATAACTTGCGCTTACTGGGGCAACAGAGAAAAGCAGTGATTTGCTGCTGAAATTCAAATGGCCACTTTCCC
Source organism: Shinisaurus crocodilurus (assembly GCA_021292165.1). Taxonomy (NCBI): domain Eukaryota; kingdom Metazoa; phylum Chordata; class Lepidosauria; order Squamata; family Shinisauridae; genus Shinisaurus; species Shinisaurus crocodilurus. The sequence goes on from CM037880.1 coordinate 103,744,123, forward strand.
CCATTAAATGGGAGTCAAATGGGGAAGTGTGTATAGGATTGGCTCCCTTAGAAGGGTGATACTCATCTGACAGCCTTGTTAAAACTCCATCTAGAAATGTTAGCACTGTAGGAGCTGGCATTAAAAGTGGCAGAGTTTGTTCCATCATAGGATTAGTCCTTCCTGCCTCCCAGCCTTATGCGCCCCCATTTGTTATTTCAGGAACCTGCCAGGTGGTGATATCAGCTGAAGGAAGTTTTGATCATGAATATTTTGCACAAGTACAAGGTGCTCTAGAAGACTCATCAGGATTTTTTATGTCCTTAATCTGTGCCCTTACCCTCCCATTCTGGAGAAATATTTGGACACCTTCAAGATGGAGTATGCACAGAGAAGACACTTTTGTGGCCCTAGGAACTGAGGAAGATTGTTTCTTTAAGAGTGCTACTGCACACCCTTTGCATACCAGCCATTTTTCTCCAGAGCTTTGTTGTTATGTGCAATGTTGTTTAGGTCAGTGGTGGGGAATGTGTGGTCCTCCAGATGTTGCCAGACTGCAATTCCCATCAACACTAGCCAACACAGCCAATGGTGAGGGATGTTGGGAATTGCCACACATTCCCCATCCCTGATTTAGGTGAATGAAATATAGTTTATTTACTAAATGTATACCTCACCTTTCTGTCTGGCAGACTTAAAAGGCAGCTTGTAGATATCAGTCACCTCTATAGCCCTCACAGGGGCAGTGCTAGGTACCTAAAAGATCCAGGCCTCACAACCATAGGACAAAAAATTGCACAAATGTGCATGTGTTAATTTACATATATGAACATGTGTGCATGATTAGAAATAATTACTATCATTTAAATTTTATAGAAGACAAGCTAATTAACCTCTCACTTGCTTTCAGGACAGAACTGTGCAATGTCCCAAATTGTGCTTGCTTAAAAGGTACCCTCCATGCACCCACACTATTCCTTGGTCTTTCATGCTCAAATCCAGATGGGGAGGATGGAGTGCCTGGGACCAGCAAAGAGCAGGATGGCACCTTAAACATTTACCGATTAATTGCAAACTGAACATGGCATGGGAGACTGTGGGAATGTAAACTATAACAACCTATCTCTTAGGCTGCAAATATACAGTTATTAGGGAGCAATCCCCCCCCCTAAACATAGTAGGATTTACTTCTGAGTAAATCCTCACTCGCTCTTACACACACACACACCACCACCAACAACAACAAGCACAACAGCGACAGAGACCACAGGGCTGGAGGACATTGCTTTGCTGCTCCTGGTCCTTGGACCAGGTGAGGAAGCAGAGAGAGCCATCGCCAATGTTGACTCATTTTATTTCAAATACTTTATTCTGATGGTTTCTGGAAATCTAGCACACATTTTGTTTACAGTTCTTGGCTTCTAACTTCTTGAAATCCTAGAATCTACACCAAATGTTGCAGTATTCAGTTTCTAGCAACCTCATCATCACACAACCCTTAAAGTACCAAAATGCATAGCTGGATACCTTTATTAGGAACAACCAAAATTCCTAATAAAGGTATTGCCGAACTGTGGATTTGGGGTTTTTATTTCTCATGGACCAGCATGGCTACCTTCGTTTCTGCTTGTTTTTTAAATTACCAAAGTTATCAATCCCCAGGTTTCTCTCTAGATCCAGTTGGAACTATCTTTAGGGTGGATAAGGCAGGTTGCAGCTCTTGAGCACATTTACTAAGCAGAAAGACTCCAATCCTACATACCTACCTGGGAGTAAATCCCATTGAACTCAGTATGACTTACTTCTGAGTAAACATGTTTAGAATTACAGTATGATGTAAGCCTGAACATATTTCCCTATCCACAGATCTCTCTGTACCCCCAGTTGTTTCCCTATACCACATAATTTCCTGTACCATCTCACCTACCTTTTTCCACTTCTGTTTTCCCCCAGGGTAAGGGGCCTGGACCAACTTGGAGGAAGCAACAGATGAGAAAGGTCTCTGGCTCTCCGTTTGATATGTGAGCAGCCAATGCACCTGCTCTTCCTCTTGTCAGGGCCTCACTGCCTACAATGGCCCAGGGCACAAGTGCAATTGGCTAAGTAGGTCTCTGCAGTTAGGCATACTCCCAAGAAAGCCAGGTGACAGTGTTGCTGTTAGATAATTTTGGACTGTGGACTTAAAGAAAATAATGAGCAGACTATGGAAGGAAGGTGGCTGTCTCCCCTTTAGTTTAAAAGGCTGGTGCCCTCATGCTCCACTCCCTATTAGTCTGCTAAGGGAGTGAGTCCTAAGGTCACCCTAGTAACTGCAAGGCTTGCATTCACGCAGCAGATGGTAATTGGGGCAGCTGAAAAGATCCAGGGCCCATGTCTAGGTAGACCTCTTATAACACTGCCCATGGCCCTCAGGATAAGTACCGTATGTAAAAGAGTTTGGAATAGGCATTTCTTACTGAAAAGGCTTGGTTTTTTAAAAATTACATTTTTATTCTGGCCTCCTTCCAAAACGATCAGGGCAATGTATCACACTTTATTCGAGAGCTCTGTTCCACTCAGACCTTCTTTGTGTTCCCTTACTGTTTGAAGTGTGATGGGTGGGCAGGAAAGAGATGGCTTTTTCCTTTGTGGCAGCCAGATTGTGGTGTAGTGAGCCTAGAGAGGTACGTACGCCTAGCCTGTTCATTGCTCACTTTTCAGATTGTTTTATTCTAGCATGTATTTAATTAATGTGGCCTTTCTTATGAATGTTTTCAACTGCTGCTATTTATTATTTTATAGTTGCATTGTATTTATGTATTTACTGTTTTGTTTTAAGCACTTGGTGGGACGGAAACTTTTGTAATATATAAATGCATGAATAATTTTTTTAAAACCCCGTTAGGTAGTGAATGACTAGCACAAGGTTACCCAGTAAGCTTTGCAGCTGAGTAGGAATTTGAACCTGGGTCTAGCCAGTAGGCCATACAGGAGCCAGGCAATACATGCATGCCATAAACACAGTGGAAAGGAAACACTTCTGTCAAACCACTGGGGCAATGATAAATAAGCTTTCCTCTTGGCTACTGCTTAAAGCAACTTGTTAACTTTGGTAATTTAAAAAACAAGCAAACATTCCTTTCAGAAGGGCAAGTTCTTAGTTCCATTTCCCTTCCAGCTGCTAAAAGAGGGACAAAGTTAGCATTCAGAGGGAAAAGGAAGCACATCCTTCTGCCATGAACTGGCCTTCTCTGCCATGCAAGCCAAATCTAATATTAAAGGAGGACAAAGCACACCAATGGAGCAAGCGAGCAACCCTAACAAAGCAAATGCAATTCACCCATCAGTGATGCACTTCTTTCCTAAGAGGGCTACGTGGATATCTTTAGGCTACAATCCTAAACAAACTTAACTAGGAGCAAGCTCCTATTGAATTAAAAATATGCTTTAAAATATGTGTTAAATAACGAGTTGATCAAGTTTTCAATTAACGATTGCAGTGTTAACGAGTAATACTGTGAGCCGCATTTAATGTTAAGGATATACAAGAGAGACAAAACAGGGTTGATAGACAGTGCCGTGAACACCCTGATCCTTTATAGTTTCCCTTCCAGAACTTATATGGCAAGTGGTCAACTCTGCAAAACTTCCGCCACCCGCGCCTCCGCTGTTCGCTTCGCCTCGGGGATCTGGGCTCTCCGGTTCTCACGTTTCGCGTTCGTGTTTCCGAGCAGCTGTTAGGAAGAGAGGCGGGAGGCCAGTCGCAAACGGGGCAACCATGCTGCTCGCTCTTTAAAAGGGGCGAGAAGTGGGAGAGGCGATCGGCGGACCCTTCGCTTCTAGACTTCGCGCCACCAAACAAAAACAAACAATGGCTTCCCCCAATGGCGCTCAAGAAGAAGCTCTACTTATGCGGGAAAGCTAGCTGCGTGGCGAGGAGAAAGCACTCTGTATGTCCTCAGAGGCACTCTTTGCTACGTTGCACGGCTGACCTGGCTTCAGTTCCGTGCTTACAACAATAAGCAAAGGCTGTCCCACCGGCACTCAACAAGCGCTACCCCAGGCATGGGAGGGTGGGCTGTAGCGAGGGGGAAAGCACTTTGTACGTCCTCAGAGGCACTCTTTGCTACGCAGCACAGCTGCAGACCTGGCATGGGTTTCAGGTTTGGAACTTGTAATCACGTCCAGCACTAGTCACACCCGTAACTCCCCCTGCTGCCTGCAGCACTACGCCGGCCCGTACCGAATTCCTAAAGTGCCAACCTGGTGGCCGCCCGCCCCGCCGGCGCCCGCGTTCCCTCCCTCCGCCCGTCCCTCCCTCTCTCCCGCCCGTTGCTCTCAGTCCGCGGCCCAAGCGCGACTTCCTCTTCCTTTCCGACGCCCCCCCCCCCTGCCCACTCTGGATTCGGGCCGCGCTGCCCGCTGCGGGGAGGGGGGTCTTGCCGAGCCTGACGCGGGCGCTCCGCCCCAAGAGGTCCGCCGAAGCGCCGCTGCTCCCGAGGACGAGGCTGGGGGTGGGAGGCCGGCCGAGTCCGGAACAAAGCCCGGCTGGCTCTTCCTCCCGCTGCCGCCCCCCCTCCCCGTATACCGCGCGTTCATCTGGCTGCCGCCGCTCCTGCTCCTGTTGCTGCTTCTCTCCCTGGAGGTTCCCGCGCAGCCCCGAGAGGTAAGGTGCCGAACAAGGCAGCCACCCGGGGGGAGGTGGAAAGAGGCCGGTCCCGGGAACGAGCGCGGAAGGCAAGCAAGAGGTGAGGTGAAGTGACTGGGACCCCCGAGGGCGCGCGCTCTTGCAGTGCTGAGCGGCGGGGGGGGGGGGGAGGCAAGGTCCCTGTGACGTTTTGACACCCACCCCCCACCCCCACACACGGGGTAATGTCGAGGGAAGAAGAAAGACGTCACACCATTGGATCCCGAAGCCCTGGATTTTCGGGGAGAGCGTGCCGAAGCTGCTTCCACTACGTCTGGAATGTTACGTCTGGCTTTCCCCACAGCCCCTTGGGATCAGGCGGGATTTCTCACCCTTGCCCATTTACAGAAATCCCCCAAACCCAGATAAAACAACAAAGAGTCTTGTGGCACCTTATAGACGAACAAATTTGTTCTGGCATATGCTTTCATGGACATTACCTACTTCATCAAAACCCAGATAGTTATTGCTGACAAGTGTGTGGAACAATTTTTTTCCCTACTCACTACTTCTCAATGTTCTAGATTTATTTTATTTTTTTAAAGCATCCAAACATCTTTAGGATTTTATATGAAGGAGAGGAAAAAGAGGGAGATAGCTATGAAACACTGTCTAAGATTTGTTTACCACAGGTTGGTTCCTCAAAGAAGGTATTTTTCTGGTAGTCAACTGTATAAGCAGGTATGTGTTGTTGGGGTTGGGGGGGGGGGTTGTAGCAATTATGTAGCAATGTATAGTATACCGGGTCAGACTTTCCATCTATTGTCCGGGGCCTTTGGGTACTTCCAGACAGAGGGCTCCTGGCTCTGCCAATCAAAAGACAGTGGACAGCTATTCCGTCCCTTTCTCTTTCACAGATTGGATGGGTTCACACATCACACTAACCCACCCTGGCAATAAGCCACAGGGGGGTGGTAGTTTCGTGAACAGCCCACAGCATGCCTGACAGACCATCGGGCTCACCATGGGTTGTTCCCCCTCCTTCCCCCTCAGTTCTCCAGCCACGCTCTCTCCCCGCCATGATTGTGAGCCATGTTTTTGGTTCACCATGGCTTCTTTCACCTTCACCCTTTGTTTCTTGTTTGTTTGTTTTTTGAGATCGCAAACAGCAATTTAGGCAGGGCAAACATGACAGTTTGGAAATGAAAGTAGATACATTTTATATGTATACTTCCCTGTCCAAACTACCCTGTATAGCCCTTCCTAAATCCCTAGGTTTTTGTTTTTTTTAAAGCCCTACTTCTGACAGCGGTCAAAGGCAAGCATCAGTGAAAAGGTGGTGGGGTGCACTTTTCCACCTTCCTGAGCACCTAGAGTCTCGGAAATGAGTGGAAGAGTTGGGGGCACTGGGACCTATGGGGACACTCAAAACCCTCACTGCAAAGTGGGGGGGGGGGAAGGTGCCTACTGCGTTTCACGAACAAAACTCACTCGCAGCTTTGCTTTGACTTGACAGCTTGCCTTTTGACAGCTGTCATGTCAAAGCAACGTAAGAAAAATAAACCTGTTTGGAGCCTCTCTGGGTTAATGTCCAGAATTGGTACCTGCTGCACTTTGAGAGCAGGCACCCCCCAAGACATTGCCCAGGCAAGGCTTCCCATTTCAGACCCACAGAAGTGCACACCTCTGCACTTGCGCAAGTCCAGCTAGATTTTATTTTTATTAAATGAAAAAAAAAAAGCACATTTAGAGTGCAATTAAAAAAAAAAAAAAGGTGGCCAACCAGTGACAGCTCCTCCAGTGTGCCACTTGGGCACTTCAGAGGGGTTGTCACTGGCAGTGGCATGGTGAGATCAGCAAAAGTGGCAAGGTGTTTTTTTTGCCACTCTTGCCAAGTGCCTCACTCGCCGCTTCCCTTTACCCATGGTGGGATTGGTCACCTGGATTCGGATGACATGACAACCCACTGTGGGTAAAACAACCCCTAGAACAGCCCATGGGTTCTCAGGGTGGTTTGTTGGAAAAAAAACAAGCCACCCTGTGGGAAGCGGTCTGGGTTTGGATGACATGACAACCCAATGTGGCTAGTTACCCATGATGGGTTGTTGTATCATGCAAACCAGGTCATTGTGTGTGGCGGGGGAGGGTAAGAAGATGAAGACAATGACTGGGTTGGGTTCAGACAAAAATGGAGAGGAGGAGGGTTATGTAAGCTGCCTTAGGTTCCTTGGAAGAAAAAAGATGGGATATAAATATAATAAATAAATAAACACGATAACCCACACTCAGGGGTTGAGTGTAGGTTGTCATTGAACCGTGGGTTGTTGTTGAAACATGGGTTATCATGTTGTCTGAACCCAGCTGAGATAAACCATAGTGAACATCCCACAGTTCATAACCCAACAATAAACCACGGGTTCTCTTCATGGGTTGTTCGTGGTTAACAAGCCATGGGTTAGTGTAGCTATGATAACCCACAGTTCAACAACAACCCACACTCAACCCATACTCAACCCTACAGTGTGGGTTCTCGTGTTGTCTGAACCCACATCTTTTGAACCCATCAATGAGGCAGGATGATTGCAGGATAAAAGCCTCATCAGGAAGCATTCTTTCACATGACCAGCTACCTGATCTTTTAACTGGAGATCCTTCTGGGTCCTTCTGCATGCAAAGCACCTGCTCTGCCATTGAGCTACAATCCTTCTCCTTAAGAAGTAAACCTTAGTTTACTACTGAGCGTGTACTCAACAAGGGGCAGTATCTTTTATTAATTACTTAGATGAGGAGGTGCAGGGAATGCTTATCAAATTTGCAGATGACACAAAGTTGGGTGGAACAGCTAATACTCTGGAAGACAGAAACAAAATTCAAAGTGATCTCGATAGGCTGGAGCGCTGGGCTGAAAACAACACAATGAAATTTAATAGGGATAAATGCCAAGTGCTGCACCTAGGCCAGGGAAAGGAAACCAAATGCAGAGTTACAGAATGGGGGACACTTGGCTCAACAATACTACAAGTGAGAAGGACCTAGGAATTGTTGTAGATCACAAACTGAATATGAGCCAGCAATGGGATGTGGCTGCAAAGAAGGCAAATGCTATTTTGGGCTGCATTAATAGAAGTATAGCTTCCAAATCGTGGGAAGTGATCTTTCCCCTTTACTCAGCACTGGTTAGGCCTCATCTTGAGTACTGCGTCCAGTTCTGGGCACCACACTTTAAGAAGGATGTAGACAAACTGGAGAGGGTTCAGAGGAGGGCAACAAAGATGATAAAGGGACTGGAAACAAGGCCTTGTGAGGAGAGGCTGAAAGAACTGGGCATGTTTAGCCTTCAGAAGAGGAGACTGAGGGGAGATATGATAGCACTCTTCCAGTACTTGAAGGGTTGTCACACAGAGGAGGGCCAGGATCTCTTCTCGATCATCCCAGTTTGCAGGACACGGAATAATGGGCTCAAGTTACAGTAACCCAGATTCCACCTAAACATCAAGAAAAAATTCCTGACTGTTGGAGCAGTAAGACAATGGAACCAATTACCTAGGGAAGTGGTGAGCTCTCCCACTCTGGAGGCATTCAAGGTGAAGCTGGACGACCATCTGTCAGGGATGTTTTGACCTGGATTCCTGCATTGAGCAGGGGGTTGGACTCGATGGCCTTGTAGGCCCCTTCCAACTCTACTTTTCTATGATTCTATGATTCTATCTGCTGCTGCTGCTGCACCTCTACTAGTTCTGTGGTGTCCGCAGGACCTGCTGCTAGTTCAACAGGGAAAGCAACCTGAAACAACCCCAGAAATGAGAGGAAACACTTGTTTTCAGATTGGGGCAGGTCAGCCGAGTTCCCTTCTGTGAGCAGCGGATCCTGCTGGTGTGCAGGCAGCTTAGGAGACTGTCCAAGGAGTTGTAGTTTCAGCCTAACCTACCTCACAGGGTTGTTGTGAGGATAAAATAGAGAGGAGGAGGAGGATTATGGAAGCTGCCTTGGGTTCCTTGCAGGAAAAAAGGCGGGGTATAAATATAATAAATAAATGCCTAAAAATGAGTTTTGTTCCATCAACATGAGGAGGGCTTAAACAAAATTTTTCTGCAGTGTGTTTGTTTGTTTGTTGTTTGTTTTGTCAAGGCTCTTTTAAAAGTATAGGCCATCAACTAATTTTAACATTCAACACCAAATCCTTGGATCAGTAATAACTTTCGCAGTGTTTATCTAATTTAGGACCAAAACATGATGAAACAAAGAGTGAAAGTTCAGATTACGTGGTGCAGAGTGTACATAACACATACAAACTTTTTTTGCTTTGTATCTCTCTTATCACTGAATTTTATTTATTTGTTTATTGCCTGCTAACAGGATGTTTGAACTGGGCTTTAGATAGCCACAAAATGAACAACTCATGTGTGCTTGCTGCTTAAAATCCTTTCCAGCATGGGCACACCTAAGAACATAAGCAGAGCCCTGCTGGATCAGACCAAGTGTCCATCTAGTCCAGCATTCTGTTCACACAGCGGCCAACCAGCTGCCTGTGGGAAACCCACAAGTAGGACATGAGTGTAATAGCACCCTGGGTTCTAGTATTATGAGAGAGGGGAAAAATGTATGTACACCATGCATAATTTGTACACCTCTATCAAGTCTCCTTACTCACCTTTTTCTAAGCTAAACAGTCTCAGCTGTTGTTATCTTTCCTCATAAGGGAGTCGCTCTAGCCCGTTGATCATTTTAGTTGCCCTTTTCTGCACTTTATCCAACTCTACAGTATCCTTTTTCAGGTGCGGTGGCTGGAACTGTACACAGTATTCCAAGTCCACTGGCCATTTTGCGGCCCATTCTCCCAGTTTGGAGAGATCCTTTTGGAGCTTGTTGCAGTCCCTTTTTGTTTTAACCAACCTAAATAATTTGGTGTCATCAGCAAACTTGGCCACCTCACTGTTCACTTCTAATTCCAGATCATTTATGAATAAGTTTAAAAGTTTACCTTTGGTCCCAATATAGATCCCTGTGGGAACCCAGTGTTTGCATCCCTCCATTGGGAGAATTTACCATTTATTCCTACTCTCTGACCTGGTTCACATATAATGAGAAGCCACCATGAATAAATTCTCCCACAGGGCCGCTTGTTGCTTGTGGTGACTGCCATTTGAATATTCAAGCTGCGGCGGGGTCACACGGTAGCTTGTTGGAGTGGTTAACAAGCTACCCACAACCCTAAAACAGCCCATGGGTTCTGTTGTCAACCACCCCAACAACCCACCCTTGCTGGGTTTACACGTAAGCACCCGAACAAACCACCCTTGCTGGGTTCGCATGTAACAACAAGCTACGACACCCCCCACCCCCCACTGCAGCTCAAATATTCAAAATGGTGGCTGCCACCGCAACGAGAAGCCTCACGGGGAAATTAACTCGCAGTGATAATTATGTGCAAACCACTTTCTATTCTTTAACCAGTTATGATCTATAAGAGGAGCTCTCCTCTTATTCTATAACTGCTAAATTTGCTCAGTAGTATTTGGGGAGGGACTTTGTCGAAAGCCTTTTGGAAGTCCAAACTCGACATGTCAGGAAGCAATGTTCAAATGTTTCTTCTGTGTGCTCTTGGGCTAAGTACCGTATGTGGAAAGTTCACACACAAGTGTCACATAAACCTGGGGGCAGTTGACAGTGGCATGCGAACAGTGCACATATTTAGAGCAAGGCATGCACATGGAAGAGAATGTACAAGTTGTTCCCCATCATGTATTATAAAGAGAGAGAGACTAGAGTTGCACACCATCACTATCCTTATTAGTACAAATAGTGCAATATTGAATTGATTTTCCGTTGAAACTTCCAGCGCAAAATCTTAATAGGGCTTTTACCGTAGAGGTTGTAAGAGACAGAGTGATGCCAGTCGGTGACAATAAGAGAATCATCATGGTCAATGAGGGCTTTCCATGTTTACCAGATCATCAGGCTATGTGTCACTCTTTTTCTGTTTCTATGATGGATTGTCCACGTGTGGAAGGGCTTTTTGGTGGCAAACATGAGGTGTTTGCTCATGGACTGGCCCTTTATTTTAAGTTACAAACAGGACCTGCAACAAAATATTGAGTGTGGAGGGCTCCTCTTCAGCCAGCCAGCCAGCCATGCCTGCCTCCAGCAAACTCCATTCCATTCCTTCCCGCATGTTTCCCCCCCTCCTCATTAGGCTGTCTTTTGGATTTTTTTACCCTCACCTTAGGGTTTCCCCCCTTAAGATCTTTGTACTTTTGCAAGCCTGCTGATACCTCCATCTTGTGCATGGATGGTGTCATTTTAGCTACATAAGGGTGAGTGCACAAAGAATTAGTTTGCTATTGGTATATAGGATTATACGCTCTCTGCTACATTCGTTGACATGACAAGAAAACGGAGTGACTGTTGTCTCTGCCTTTCTCCATATCCCTTCTTTCTCCCTGCTCAGTGCTCTTCCCACTTTCCATGTTTCCTCTTCTTACCCCAACTTTTTATATTAGCATTTTGAACTGTCCTATCAGTTCACTTCTTGCATGCCAAACTGTTACATTCCTGAAGCCCTGAACCTGTTTTGCAAGCAGTGAGCAGGGTTTTGCAAGGGTATCTGAACTGAGATTTTGATCTTGCCCAAAGCTATGTGCAAATATATTTTCTTGTTGATTTATGCTACACAAAATGCTTGAGATGAGAACTCTTGATGAGTTCTGCCACTGCCTATCGTTTTTAGGTGTCCTCTGCAATGGGGATGCTGGACTTTTGTATCGCTTCAGTAAGATTAATAAATCATAATAAATAGCCTGCTGCAGATATAAATGTTTCCAACCGCCTGAATATAGTTAGGACATTGAGGGCACTCTGCACCCTTGCACTGTCCTCTCTCTGCACAGATGTCCCCTTCCTTCTCTTTGGAGTTTGTGTACACCAATGGTTAGCTTCTAACCAGACTTCGCAACTTTGCAGCCATAGTGACAAGTGGCATTACAAATTCTACTGTGAAGCTAAACTTGATAAACATGAACAGATGAAATGCTATGCCATGATTGGCTCTAAAAAGGAAGTTGGAAATTTGCTTGCAAGAGGGAGGGGGAAAGAACCCATGAGCTTTCTGGCTTTCCTGATTAACCATAATTATGATGTTAGCAGTGATGCTGCCATGGTTGAGGGGGCCATGGACAAAATGCCCTCTGGAGTCACACCGCACCACCACTGCCTCTCCACCCTCTGCCAGAAAGAAAGAGAAACCTGTTCATGTTGCCCTAACTACTTACTAGGTGGTGCATGGGAAGGGAACAAATGGATCTCTGGCTGATTTCCATGCTTCTATCAGGGCTTGTTAAGCATGCTGTGAACCTGACAAACTGAAAAGTTTGGAAAACTGTCAGACACTGAAAAAGGGGCCTGTTCATTTCTTTCCTGTGCACCAACTAGTAAGCTTGGGGAGGGGGGAGGAAACAAATGGGTTCCTTTTTCTTTCTTCTAAGGGGCCCTTTGTTCCCTTCCCCCAACTCTGCCTTGTTCTCTATAAAAAGTTTTGGAAAGAAGAAAAAGGGACTCGTTCGATCCCTCTTCTTGGCGCCCTGGTCACCCTGCTCCCGCTTACCGGGCAGGCAGCAGCAGTGCTGCAACATGTTTCCTTTCCTGCTTTTTGCAGGTCAGGAGCACTGGCTGCTGCAGAGTGATGCTCCCAGAAGCCACACCCACCCATCTTTCCCACTTCGGGAAATGAAGATGGCAAGTGCGGCCATCTGGAGCTTTGCTCTGCAGCAGCGCACCTGCTCTGCCAAAAGTTTGCAAACATGGCAGCTGCTACTGTTGTTTGGTGTGTGTGTGGGGGGGGGCGCTGGTTTGGCTCTAGCAGCACTGCTGGGTGTTAGGAATATCTGCATCAGGCCTACGACTACAATAGAAGAATGCACAAGTTGTTGTGTGTATGAGGTTTGATGCTGTAGCATTTCCTGGTGTCATAACCACAGGACGAAGTGGATGGATATTTTGTGTCATTTAAAAAAAACACACCAAGCCAACATAACCTTGTGACTCTTTTCTCATTCTGTGCACTAAGTATGTATTCATCATTGTTGAGATGGAATATTGGCAGTGTTGAACTTAAGCTTTTGGTTCTTAGAGCATTTTTGAGGAGAAATGCTTGTATGACTAGAAAGGACATCTCCTTTTTTATTTTTTTTGTTTAGCTCACTGCTTTGCAGCACCCCACTTCTTTTCTTATGGCCAGGGCATATCTATGCCTATTATCTTTATCACATTGGCAGGATATATAACTAGGTATAGATTTTCTTCAACCAGTTCAAACGATGAAGATTTGAAACATAAGAAATGACGTGATTGAGTTGACACAACCATTTTGCAGTTCATCACTGGATCTTGACATGATGTGAGCGGCTGCTGTAACAAGATCATGTGAAATGATGGTAGGCATGACATGTGCAGGTGGAAGAATCTTGACAATGCGAGTATTCAAAAGCATGAGGCAGCCATAACATTTGTTCTGTCCACAGGTGAATGAACAATCCATCTTTTTCATAAGTCTCATGTAGTGACATTTTCAAGCTTTCTATCTCCAGGAAATGTTCATGCTATCAGAAGCCAAAATCTGAAAGTGTTCAGTGGTTAAACACGAAAAAGGACAAAGAAGATGCTCTCCTCAAAACTTCTAGTATTAGGTCAAAAGTAGGAAAAGTGCACTTGCATTGTTCTCTGGGAGCAGTTTCATATCTTCTTGGTAGTGTTCGCTGGCAAGAAGTCATCACACCAGCTTTCTTTGATCTTCTGCCCAAAGAGAGAGACTACTCTTTTGAACTGGGTGGAGAAATATTCCCAGTCTTTAGACATCAGCATCAACTTTCTAGAAAGCTATGGGGAGGGGTGTTTGTTTTCTAGCTCATACTGACCCTTGCTCCAAACAATGGTTCAATCCTTTGATGGGATGGCTTCCCTCCAAGAACTTTGTGAGCCTTCAAGATTTGGAGAGCTCACAAACACCACTGTATTGTATTCAGTTAAGCATACAGCGAAGTACAAGTGTACCAGTTTGGACTTTGTCACAGATTATGTGAGCAGAAGAAATATGCAACAGTTCAACTGCACCGCAGTTTGTTCACAAGCTACTGGTATATAAAGCTTTAGAGAGGAGCAGAAAACAATCCAGTCAGTAGAATGTGTCTTTTAATTGCATAAATAAGTAAGCCTTTCAGGAATTCTTAAACACTATGTGAAAGTACAGATATTTCTTTGCTTTGCTGATAGAAATGACTGTTGCGAACCTGATTTTAGTGGTTATCAGAAGGCTTAATGAGCTGAGATACATGCAGCACTGGCTGCCAATGGTAATTGGACCCTTTCATATAGTGTCCTGCAAAGGAATGAAGTCCAGTGCAGGGATAAGCAGATGAAAGGGAGGGGATATACAAATATGAGCTGGCTCAGTTTCCAGTAGTTTTCATAGAATTCTGTTGAGCAAAGTACACAGGCTGAAATCTGAGCCACAGTTGAGAAGGGGCAAATCTGCTATTCATCCCAGACACTTAAGATCCCCATTGCAGGAGGCAAAGGCTCCCCTTTACTTTCTCCCATATGAGTGAATGGGTGCTATTCAGCTATATGGCAAAAAATAAAACACCACACTTGGGGTAATATTGCAGAATGTGTGTGTGTGTGTGTTGGGGGGGACCCACCTGCTGCCACAGCTAATGAGTAGTCCAGCCTTCACTCACTAGGGTTGCATAACATACAGGTCTTCCCTGTATATATACATGGTGCGGGGCATTTTACTAGCATAGTAATAATCAGAAACACTAGTACCAGATGCTACAGCCATAGGCATCAACATTTGCTAGTAAGTTTATTCTTTTTTCAGTGCTCTTGGTTGCTGAAGCTGAAGAATATAATTTCTGCTTTAGACAAGAAGGTAGGCTGTTTTCTTATTTGATACAGGCTGTAACTAGAGTTGGGAGCATGTGTGTTTGCTACTCTGTAAAGTGCTGTGCACATTGATGGAGCTATATAAGAAACATTACTGGCATTCCATAATGAAGTAGCCATTCAGGCTCCAGCTATGTCAAGTCTTGTACAGTGAAACCATTCCCCAAACCAGTAAAACTGTCACAGAACCTCTTTGTACCTGCCTTTATTGTTGCATGGAGAATACTTTTTGAGTTACAGCTAGGCTTTGGAGCAGGCAGAAGCAGCGCATGCCCTACACTGCTCCTGTCTGAGCCACAGCACAGGAACATGACATGAGAAGCCACTCTTCACTTCCCACAGGTAGAGGTGGAGTTTCACATAATGCACTGGACACTGGATGCAGCAGAAGTCAAAGCAGCTCAGCATGAGAAATGCTTCCTGTGACTTGGGAGAGGGAAAGTCTTCTCATGGTGTGCTGTGTGGTAAGCACTATTTAGTTATAGCTCTAGGCTTGTCCAACCGGACGTGGACCCCAATGAGAATTAGCAAGACAACCAGGTGGGTCTTCAAAACTTTATTGCAGCGCTGGTCTGCCTCTCCATGCAAGAAGAGACAGCCCCGCCTAAGAGTAGAGCAATCACTTTTATACTGTGATACAAACAAGTTTTCAATACAGGATGCTGCGCGCGCATACTTATAGAATGTGTACGTGCACTTATCTTGATTGGCTTATCTGCCTGTTGCGAGGCAAGCTGACTAATTTTGGTCTGCTAGGGACTTTCTAGGAGACTTCCTCTGGGTGCCATCTTGCGATTTCTGCCCAGGGTGTAGCCTTTTAGACAGATAAGGACCTTATTTATAACACTCCTTCCTTTGGACCTAAACCTGATCCGGCAGCATCAGGTTGCTGGTCCACCCACACAAACAGGTGTTTCCTGCTGGGGTCATTTTGGGGAAGTTGTAGGTACATTTGATGTTGTACTTCGCGTTTTTCTGCGGCTTGTATGATTTGCAGAGCAGCAGGCTTGAAAGCAGGGGGGATGCAGCAAGGTAGAAATAGCAGAATTAGCAGAGCTATTCTTAGTACTAGAAACCCTTTGTCTCGACTACGGTCAGTTTGGAAACCACAAGGTGAGCCAGCTGTAGGCGTCGCAACCTGTCTAGGTTTGCACTGGCACGTCGGTGACTTTCCGGATTTCTTTACCAGTTTGCAGAGCACTTGGCCATTGTCAGCTATCTTTAGACAGCAGTCGGACTAATCAATGCCCACTCTGTTTTGAATAATAGCTTGGCGCATGTCATCTAACTGTTCTGCCGCTGCTTTAAACCCAGTTGCTGTTTGGTTTGCAAAAATTTCTACTACTGCTTGCAAGTGGACTAGGCAATTTGTAAGGTAAGTGGGTTCTCTTTACTATTCTTTGGGCTGGCTATTTATATCTCTGCCAGTTTTGGCCACTTTTGTTTAGTCACAGGCGATTCAGGTGTCATCTAGGCAGCTTTTTTTGCTTGCTTAGCTTGCCACCTTTTTCTTGCCTCACTGTAGCACTGCTTTGCGGTCTGGGAAATACATAATCGGTATGGGGCTGCTGTAGTTAGCTGGACTACAAACAGGAAACAGCTGCCCCAACTTGGCTAGGGTTTTCCCACCTAATGTTACTTGGACATTGGTTGTGGCTGGCAGACCCACAACACTTAACTGTCACGCTTACTCTTTATAACAGTGATGAATTTAGGCAGACTTCAGGGGTTTTTGTTCCTTCTTTTAAACTTAATATAGACGTGACTTTGGTTTTGGGGGCATGAGTTTTTGGTGAGAAAGGCTTGTTCCCTCCCCCCCCCCCTTGAAGCGCATGGCTTCTTTAATTAATTTTCGTGACTTACAGTTAAGTGATGAAGATTTGGGGGCATCTCCATAGTTGTAACTGTACCAACCTGCTGTGGCCTTCGTATAATTGGCAGGCCCACACAAGGGGGGCTGTTGAGGAACAACAATTGTCAGCTACTGAGGCTAACAGTTCGCACAGACAACTCACGGGGAGCCACATTTTGTCAGTTTGAGTTTTTACGGGAGGGACTTTCGACGGCGTAGGTTATATCTGGGATGTGGTTCAGGCGATGATGAGGCCAGAGTTTCGGATTTGTCTGCTTCTGGTCCCTTTTCGTCCTGGAACTCTGGAGAGGGACACGCGTAGCTCATTTGGCGGGCGTTGCTTTCGCTTTTTGCTCCTTCTGGAGCACTGGAGCTTGGTTCCTCTTCTTTTGGGATGCTGGGGAGGGAGTTTGTCTGGTGTTGAGCTCCCCGTCCTCTCCCTCTAGGACGAGGTCCGGTTTCTGCCACCGGGAAAGGCTTATCTGGATCGGCTGAAGCTGCGGCTGCTGCTGGCTTTGGTGCCTCTCTGCTGCAGTGACTGTAGTGGATCCACGGGGGACTTCTTTCACTCGAACTGTAGTGTGGCTGGTGGGGCGAAGTTTTTTTACTCAGACTTGGTTGCCTGGGACAATGGAGTGGGCTGGCACGTCGGGTGGGAGCGCTTGGTAGTCACACACGTACCTGCGGAGAAGTTCGATTCGAACTGACTCTCTGTAACTTAATGATAAAAGAGGTTAACTCATCCCCCCCCTAGCAGGGAGACGTGCGGCGAGCCCGACACCATGCTAACTGGAGGAGGATGCCCAAAGAGGACTTCATAAGGCGAAAGTCCAGTTTGTCCTTGGGGAGATGTGCGGATGGAAAACAAGGCGAGTTGCAAGGCTTGGGGCCACTTTAGCCGAGTTTCTTGGCACAATTTTACAAGTTTTGTTTTGATGGTGGTCAAAACAAAACAATGACCTTGTGGTCATACGTTCCACTTGGCCTGAAGACTGTGGGTGGTATGGGGTGTGGAGTCTCTAGTCAGTCCCGAGGCATAGGGAAATATGCTTGATGACTTGGTTGGCAAAGTGAGAGCTGCGGTCAGAGTCAATGTCTTTTAGCAAGTGCTTTCCAGCTTTGGCTGCTGTGGCGCTCTTGCAGAGGAAGCATTCAGACCAGCCTGAGAGCTGGTCGACAACTACTAGGAGCTACTTGTATTTTTGACAGGTGTTGCCCAGGCGGACTGGGACTGGAAGGCTTTTTGGAACTGTGTTTATTAGGCCTTTGACTTTCATTACTGGAACTCCGTGTCCGGAATTCAGGAGTGTAATATTGTTTACTAAACTTTTTCTGCTGGCGCCAGTTTCAATGAGACATTGTAATTTGGATCCATTTATGTCTAGAGTCAAGAATGGTTTTTCGAGGGCTAATTTTTAATTTGGCTTTGGTGTGGGGATGGGATTGGGGCCCTGGCTTTCTTTTTTTCTGGTACACCGTCATTTACTGTCTAGAGCGGTTCCTTGCAGCCACTGTCCCTGGTTTTTACCAGTGTCCTCAGCACAGGGGCACAGTGCCCTGGGTTTTTGTTTGTTTGTTTGTTTTGTTTTTTGCTGGAGGCCATGGTGAGCGCCTGTGCTCTCTGGGTTGGCCTTGTAGTGGAGGGGCGGGGCAGGAACTGTCCTGTCCCGCTCCTCCCCACGGCCCGGGGGCGGCGTTCGCGCCGCCTCCCTTTTGGCAGTGGCTGCCTCTCTTCTTTTTCTCCACCCACCATTTCCTCTGCCGCGCCCTCTTGGGCCACCTCCCCAGCCCCTTCCTTTTTCTCCCTATTGTGCTTGAGAGAGTGCTGCCACGAGCATGGTCGCTTCAGCCTCTTTTTCTTTCTTCCTCTCTTTTTTCTGTCGCCTTTTCTTCTCTACCCTGGTAGACGTGTCTAACCATAGTTAGAATGTGGGCAATTGTATTGCCCTGCCAACCGGGCTGGTGTTTTGTGAAGTACTCTTTCATGTTTGGTGCAGCCTGATCTACAAAAATTCTAACTACCAAAGACTTGTTTTCTTTCAGCCTCAGGGTCAATTCCTCCCCACATCTGAAGCGCTTTTTGCAACTGAGACATGTTTGGAACACATTCTTGACTTTAGACCAGTTTACTATTTGTTGGCCCATTTCACCTAGGACTTTGAGGGCCTTTTTTCTGAAGTTTGTTATGGAGGTTATGTGATCGGCTTGACAGAGGTCGAAACAATGGGATTTGAACCTTTTCTAGGCGGCGTGACCTCTTCTCTGCCACTTCGGCCCAGAGGAACCAATAGTCCATTTGACCCAGCCTCTTGTCCTGTAGGACGAATCGGAGATCCCTTAGGACGTCCGGATCAAAGGAACCTGCCTCTGGCCAAGTTGAGGAGAGAACTGGCCATTTACATGTGCAAGTTTTATGAGCTGACTTTTAAACAGGCCTCCTGTTCCAGTTAAATGTCCTGCATCCCACTCTTTACACATGACATCCAATGGGGATCCCCGGGGGATACTAGAACTTCCCCCCCATTTATTTCTCCGGCTTGTTCCCCTTTGGAACGCCCTTGTGGAGAATTTTGGTCAAGACCTTCTTGTCTAGACCCCTTTGTCAAGACACTTTTATTGTTGTTGCAACAACTCTACGAGACGGAAGACTCCTTTGTCAACCTATTGTACCCGGGATTTTCTAAATAGGGACGACCTAGGTCTCCCGAGGGGTCCCAAATGGATGTCTATGTGACTTACCTTGTCTTGCTGGGCGAGGAGCCCGTCCTTTGATGATTAGTGTCCGGACCCAAGGGGATCAGGGGAGCGGTTTCCGTGGCTGTTAAGCCTCTTTGCCGGCGTTGAGGAACACGGTCCGTTCCCCCCGAGGGGCCGGCCCGATCGGTTGGACGAACTCCTGGCTCTTGGCTCGCCAAATGTGGTAAGCACTATTTAGTTATAGCTCTAGGCTTGTCCAACCGGACGTGGACCCCAATGAGAATTAGCAAGACAACCAGGTGGGTCTTCAAAACTTTATTGCAGCGCTGGTCTGCCTCTCCATGCAAGAAGAGACAGCCCTGCCTAAGAGTAGAACAATCACTTTTATACTGTGATACAAACAAGTTTTCAATACAGGATGCTGCGCGCGCATACTTATAGAATGTGTACGTGCACTTATCTTGATTGGCTTATCTGCCTGTTGCGAGGCAAGCTGACTAATTTTGGTCTGCTAGGGACTTTCCAGGAGACTTCCTCTGGGCGCCATCTTGCGATTTCTACCCAGGGTGTAGCCTTTTAGACAGATTACGACCTTATTTATAACAGCTGAACACAGGTAATTGCCCCATTTATTTATATGAGAGAAAGTGCAGCCTTCCCCTACCTGGTGCCTTCCAGCTCTTTTGAACTACAACTCCCATCATCCCCAACCATTGGGTATGCTGGCTAGGACTGATGGGAACTGAAGTCCAAAACATCTGGAGGGCACTAGATGGGGAAGGGGGACACCACTGGGGACACCACTGAGGTTGCAGCTCCCACCTCTTCATGGCCTTATGCCCGAAGCTGCCTCCCAGAACATCTGCATGATGCTACTCCTCTCTTCCTATAATCTCTTCTCAAAACCAGCTTTCCATGAAACCTTTTACTTAATCCCTTTTGTCCTCATCCCCTACTAAAACTAAGCCTAAGTACATGTAACTGAACCAAACACATATTCCCCCTCTCCCCCATTTACCTTCACTCCCAAATGGTGCCCTATTTACCTCTGTTTTCCCTCTTCTGCCTTCCTTGTGAAGGATTTTAAATCATTAAGTGTGATATGAGAGGACCCCCCCTTCTCTCCCTCCCAAGTTCTTAGGCATGTGCAGAGAGAGACGAGGGATGAGTGGAGAATACAAATTATGACTACTTATTATGCCAAACCATAATTTGTGGGCTTTTGGTCAAACACCAATCCTATGTGAAATACATTATTTTAAAAACATTGAAATCTTCACTAACAATTTCCGCTTCTTCATCTTTATCTTTTGACACAGATCCTTAGAGAGGGAAAGTTGGTCCTGAGTGTGTCTACTGACATGCTTTATCTTTCATGATAGGTGTTTTTTCTCCAGTTCAACAACTTGACATACCGGTACTTACTAGTTTTTGAATTCAGAAACCTTTCCTTTTCAAATTAGATTGAAATTTGCACTTGGCTTTGAGGTCTTTCTCATTTACTTCTGCCTGTTTTGCTGAACTTGTGTTTATTCTGCTCTATTAAATGCAAGTAACCCCAGGCATTTGGCATGTATGAGGGGGGACATTGTGTAAGGAGTCCAAATTATTGCATTACAGCAGGTCTCAAAATGTAATCCTAAAACCTTTTACTTAACTATACGTTCCATCAGTTTCAATAGAAGCTGTTAGGGCTGATCCTGAGGCTACTGTTTTCAGATGTGTATCTTTGAAGGTGCATCTTGGTAATGAAATAGGCACTTTTCAAACCATTCTTAAATGAAATTTGTGCTAATTTTCAGAACTGGGAGAAGTCACTGGGCGACTTTGGGCCAGTCACTGCCTCTCAGCCTAACCTACCTCACAGGGTTGTTGTGAGGATAAAATGGAGAGGAGGAGGAGGATAATGTAAGCCGCCTTGAGTTCCTTGTAGGAAAAAAGGTGGGGTATAAATGTAATAAATAAATAAATAAAATAAAATTAGCTAGCTGTAAACCAATAAAGCTGGGGTTTCTCGGATTTAATGTGTCACTGGTTTGAAGAATACACCGTAAATGAGTGAAATAAAGCAATACTTGGATATTTGTGTAGAATTTGTAGCTGCTTGAGATTACCTGGCAACTGATATTTTGTGAGCTTGTTTTAATCTCAGTTATCATTGGTGCTGTTGCTTTTTGAGTGGAAGTTGTAGAAGTTAGGCTATATAGGGCATCAATCTATATATTTCTCTATTCTGCTTGTTATGTTTCTTTCAAAATAAAGCAAATGTTAAAAAAACAAACAAATATGAATGATTAACCTATTAAACTGGAGATAGTTCATCTCGCAATAATGTCATAATTATCTATCTATGATGTGTTTCTAGTAGTATAATCAAATCAGTATTTTTTATATATATAACTGTAAAACGAATCTGAAAAGTTGTTATTCTAAAAATGAAACCTTCATCTGGTTGTAAATATTAAGATTATACCAGCAAGAATGAACCTTTGGTAACTCTGAGTTGATGTAAAAAATGTATTAAGCAAGGAAGAGTGCACTTTGGGGGGGGGGAGTCATATGATTAAATTGAGTCTTTCTGAGTAGTGATTTAAATCGTGATTTAATCAAATTGATTTAAATCAAATCCACCCTGTGGCAAACCTATGTTAATAACCCTGTGGTACCTCGATAAGGAACCTTTTTGCCCACGGTGTCAGATATGGGATATGAGGCCAGGGGATGCACATACTCATGCATTTACACACACACACACACACACACACACACACACATTCCCCACTACCACATACACACAAGTGTAGAGTTTTCCACACTAGTGCTAGCTAGGGGAACCCCAGGCTTTCCTTAACTAGTGGCTAGCAAGGGAAAATCTTCTCTTATCTCTGTTCCCTAATGAGAGATTGGAGATAAGAGAAGAGTTCCCCATTGCTAGCGCTGACAAGGGAAACCCCAGGCTTTCCCTAGCTAGCACTAGCTTGGGAACCCCATTGTTCAGTCACTTAATATGAACTTTGCTGATCATACCATTGACTGTTTGCTGTTAATAAAGCCACTTAATAATACCAGCTAATGTTTGGTACTGATAGTCCTCCCATCTTAACACTTTTTTGTGTAGCCTTGAAGGTAATATAGATTTCAATAGAGTTGGAAGGAGCCTACAAGGCTACCTAGTCCAACCCCCTGCTCAATGCAGGAAACTAGAGGAGGGGGTCTCCCATCCAAGTAACAAACAGGCCTGACCCTGCTTAACTTTCCATGCTCAGGCAAGCTGAGCCATGAGGAAACGCTGGGTCTGGGGCAGGAGTGCACAATGCGCAGACACTCCCAGTGTGGCCTGCAGAGCTGTGAGGACTGCACCGGAGAGAAGGACAAGGGTTTTCCTTGCCTGCACAGCTCCATGGGCTACAGTGGGGGAGTCTGAGGGCAGTACACTCCTGCCCTAGATATTCAGTGCACAGATTTATATTAACAAAGTTTGCCCTGAGCTGGTTTTAAAGTCTTTAGGGGAGACATTTCCTCTTCCCACTCAATCATGTACTGCCTGTGTCTCTTGCTGTTCTGTATTGCAACTTGTGTGAAACCATGGTAACTTTTGTGGCAATGGTGGCTGTTTAGTAGTAGTGGCAGCTACTATAAGAGACAGAAATATAAACAAACTCTTTTAAATTAGATATAGTTGGTTTCCTGTCTGGTGTTCTCCATGTATGTGAAAACAATCTATCTGATTAAGATGTTTGTGTCACTTAAAAGCTTTCATAGACCCACATCAAAAGAAATTGGCACTGTAAAAACAATCTCCTTGAAGTAAGGAAGAAAACAGAGGGAGAAAGAAGAGACTTTATATCTCGAGTTTCTTTAGGTGACTGATAAATGTGTTTTCCTTTGTGCTGATACTAAAAGCAATGAGTCACTATGAATACAGTATGCCTATCAGATAACATTACTACAACTTTGAAAGTACCTATCAACT
This sequence comes from Shinisaurus crocodilurus, assembly GCA_021292165.1. Classification (NCBI taxonomy): domain Eukaryota; kingdom Metazoa; phylum Chordata; class Lepidosauria; order Squamata; family Shinisauridae; genus Shinisaurus; species Shinisaurus crocodilurus. The sequence goes on from CM037880.1 coordinate 103,767,169, forward strand.
TCCCCAAAGGAATCTATAGGTGAATACTGGTTCAGGGGAGAGAAGTGTTGAAACTAGTTTTGGTTTTTGCTGAAGTGGGTGGCAAGCATGGATATTAGGAAGCTTGTTCTATAGTAGTCTACACACACAACCTTAGGCATTATATAGCATGAGGCTGGCTGTTCTCAAGTCACTTATGGGCTGCCTTGAAACTTAAGTGACTGATTTCAGGTTCTTAGATATGTTCACACATATTGTTGTAGCACAGTAAAGATAGATTTATACCAATAAGGAACTGGAGGTTACATGTGAGTGCCATTTTAGGGGGCTTGCTGTAGCCATAAAGGTATTTGTGAAGGATCAGCAACCGGATCCTTTGCGTGAGTTCGGCAACTCTAGGGTTAACCGGCACAGCGCTAAGGCTCGTATCGGCTCTCTAGTACAAGAGGAAAAGCCACCAGTCTTTGTATGCCCAAATAAGGCTTTTATTTGTTTATACAATGATTAAATCGGAACTAGCAGTCTTCTAAGAACACGTTTACAGTCAACACAACCTTAGCTGACCCGCGTCTTACCCAATGAGCGGGCTCCGTGGCTAGCAGGTTACATTCAGGTCACTCTCCTTACATCAGAGACAATACTTCTAGTCAGTTTCAGCCCAGCTCCCGATCGGCGCTTCCTAGCGGAGAACGGTGTGCCTGGGCGGCTGTTGCTTAGGAGGATCTGGCCCCGTGGTTCCCAACAACCCAAACCGGAACGGGAGAGGGGTTTTCTACCCCGGATTCCCCGCTCTCCCCCCGCCCCCTAGGTCAGGTGGGGGCTTATGCCTGCCCCTTCGTTTAGGTGGGCTTATTCCTGCCCGGGAAGAAGATGACATAGGAAAACCTTTGCAGCTCTTCGAGGCTGCCCTGTTTGCTGATGGTCCTTGATGGCCCTTCCTGGACGTTTGTGGATCTCTGCCGAGGTCTTCCTTTGTTGGGGCTGATGACTTGTCTGGCTACTCCCTGGTGACCTCATCCCTCCTCCCCGTGCCCCCTCCTTTGGGGAAAGATGTGTGTGCGTGTGTGTACTGAGTTTTGGGCTTTCTCCACAGTATTTAAAGCACAGAACCTGCAGGTTTGAAAAAAAGAGTAGGTTTTGTTTTTGTGTTTGTTGGATTTTTGCAAAAACAGCACACAAAGTCAACAAATTAATAGAATCTAAGATGTAGGACCAGGTGAAGGGCTGCTTACTGTAGGGACCCATCGATAAGCATATGTGTGGGTATGAAGCCCAGTGTATGAATTGTGGAAAAAAGATAATCCCACAGCCTAAACAGTGGAAACCACTGCCAGGCTGGGAGTTTGAGCTGTCACCAGGTGATAGAGCAAGTAGGCAGAGAGAAACTGCAGAGCACATACTACTTGGGAGCCACAACAGATCCAGCGACATAACAATTTCCAGCGTGGGAGATGGAAAAGAGAGATGGCAAACTGGCACTTTATACTTATACAACTATGAGGAGAAAGAAAATAGGATCCCTCTGCTCAGAACTCAATCAAGAGTACTTCTTGAACCATTGGAATACTTTAAGAAACCATATAAATGTTATAGGGAGGAGATGAGGAAGGCTACAAAGAAGTTTTTCATCTACTATGGTATGCTGAGCTGCTTTTCTCACACCTGCAGGAAATGAACAGATATTTTTACTTTGAAACCTACCAAGAAGTCTGATGGATTCTACTTTGTCTCTGTTGCCAATATTCCATTTTATATGACAACATTTTCCTTCAATTTCTTTCCTCTTCCTTGCCATCCCACCCCCACCCACCCCAAGGTAGTTTGTTCTGCTGCCTGTATGGTTCCCAGGGCTGGTATGCCTAAGGGCAGCAGATTGTTGGTTAAAAATTACTTGATTTTCTTTTTTCTCTGTATGAAACCTTTCACAAGTGATCTTGTGTATGTGTCCTTCCACTCTGTTCTGGGAAATGTAGTGATCTTGGTTTTTAACACTGCATTTTGGTGTGCTAAGGTGATGGAGAAAGAAATACAGTATAAACAAATTACTTCAATAGTGTGCTTTGCCCCAGTGCCCCAGCAATGAATTAATTTTACTGCACTGCCAAGTTGTTCTGCTATAATATAAATGCTTGACAACAACTGCTGGCATGTTTGAAGCGCTTCAAAGTCATAATCTTATTGTAAAAGGTATTACAAGGTAATAGGTAGGCTAGTATTGTTATTCCCATATTGCAGCTGGAGTGTTGAGGCAAAAAGTGAGAGGCTTGCCCAAGATCACCTAGTGCAGCCTCCCCCAGCCTGGTACCTTCCAGATTTTTTGGACCACAATTCTTTGTATTCCTGACCATTGGCCCTGTTGACTAGGACTGACCGGAGTTGAAGTGCAAAACATCGGGAGGGCACCAGGCTGGGGGAGGCTGAGCTAGTGCATGAACTCATGGCTGTGGTGAGATTCAAAGGGGGAACTTCCTGATTTGTAGCTCAGTGTATTAGGGCCAAACTTGACATGATGTTGGAGGATCTGTAATTGGGTTACCTTTTTGGAAAGGCAAATGCAATTGCCAAGGCCTGATTCAGATTGGTACCATGGCACTGAGGGAGTGGGGTTAATCTTTCCATCCCCTGCATAGCTTTCCTAATTAAAATGTCAACTCAGGAGAAAGTCCCACGTAATCCAGCGGGACTTGCTCCCAGATAAGTGTGTTTAGGATAGCCGCCTTAAAGGTCAAAACCAACACTTTGAATTAGGTTTAGAAACAAACTGGCAGCTAGTGTAGTTTTTGTTTTGTTTGCACTGGTGAAATATGTCTAGTTAAACTGGTTGGCATGTTCTGAACCAACTGAAGTTTCCAAACACCCTTCAAAGACAGCCCCACGTACATCTGCATTGCAGTAATCTGACCAGGGTAGTAAAATCCAAACATAGTGTGATCAGAAGATGCATGTCTGACAATATTTCTCTGTGTCTAAGTTCTTTTTAAAAATCTGGGGAGGAGAAATGCACACACAGTCATGTCAACAACGAGTTTCTGCTGTGTTGCTTTGTGCTGTGCTTTGTCTCCATTGAGCCTGTACGTTCTGTCCTGCTTCATCCTGTGAGAACGAACAAATTCTCTTTCTGACCGTTTACGGAAGTTGGGACTTCTTCCTCCACCACTCCGCCCTTCAAATCCCGTACTTTCTTTGTGCTTACAGCTGGACTAACACAATGCAACATTTGAGTTAAGAAATCTGTTATGTACTGGCACCATAGACAGTTCCTCTGTTTTGGCTTCAGAATTTCAATGTAATCCTGTGTGTAGCTATATCAGTGGACTGCTGAAAAGGAAATAATTTCAAAAGAAGTGCCATTTGCCGAGGTCCAGATAAAGATATTTTTTTAAACAACCCAAGCATTTGTGGGCTAGATATAAAATGCAGTACAATTAAATAAGTTGAAACAAGCAAGTTTTCTGGTCTACCTGTGAAGCATTAAGAGATTGTTGGATCATAGGAATAGGGGTAGAGAACTGACTTTTAAAAGTTGTTCTGTAACAACATTTTTATGCCACTTCAACCACTCATTTATATTATTTTGGTAATCCTTGCTATTGCCCTGTAAGATGAGCTAGTTTTATTACCTCTACATCACAGGTACTGCGAGTCTGTGGCTGAGGTGAGATCTGGCTTTCTGGCTGCCCACTCATTACATTAGCTTTACAGGGATTGCAGCTGAAACATATGTGAAAAGCTGTCAGTATAAATTTAGAGTCAAAATGCAAGTGTTAGAATCTTATCTGCACCTTCATAAGAATACAGTAGGGTGTTTTTAAAGATTTGCCCTGTCTCCAAATTTCTGCTCCAAGGTATGCTATTACTGATGTCTGGAGGGTTTGTTAATTCTCCCAAACAGACTTGGATGTTTGCAGGTAAAGTCATATTTTTTTCAAATTTTGGCATGCCCTATTTACCTTAGCGGTAGAAGACTGGTCTGTTTACCAACAGAAACAGCTAAGGACATATAGGCATAGCATTTCAATGTTATAGCTATACAGTTTTAACTCTATCCATATTTGTATTTGTGGCTTCAACCCAGATCTGATGTGTAATACAGTCTGTGGCATACTGTATCTCTCCAACCAGAAAGAGTGCCTAAAGCAGTGTTCTCCAACCTTGGGTCCCCAGATGTTTTTGGCCTACAACTCCCAGCATCCCCCATCCAGCTATGCTGGCTGGGGCATGCTGGGAGTTGTAGGCCAAAAACATCTGGGGACCCAAGGTTGGAGAACACTGGTCTAAAGAGCAAACTACATCACATGATAAAGTCTTACCAAACCCATCTTGTCAGGAGAAGACAGTTTGCACTGGAGAAGGGATGGGGGGGGAGTGCTTATCCTTTCCTTCACCATTCTTTCTTGCCCTGAACATGCCCCCCCCCCGCTGCTTTCAACTCATGGATCTGTGTTTACTCTGTGAGAATATAGATTTCATAGATCATAGAGTTGGAAGGAGCCTGCAAGGCTATGGAGTCCAACCCCCTGCTCAATGCAGGAAACTAGAGGAGGGGTCTCCCATCCAAGTAATAACCAGGCTTGACCCTGCTTAGCTTTCCACACTCAGATAAGTGTGAGCCAGCGTGTTGCATGTTGTAAACTAGCATACCACTCCCAGATTTGTTGGCTTAGTACATGCAAGGAGCTTTTGATGTGAAGGAGCATTTTTTTAAAATTTATTAAAATATTTTATAATTTTTTTCTGTTGTTCAAAACAGTTTACAAAGCAATAAAAAATATAGTTAAAACACTCTAATAGTGAAAAAAAAAAAGCCACAGTAACAGGACTTAAATCAAAGGCTTCGCAGAAAGGAACGTTTTTCAAAACTTTTTTTTGGGGGGGAAGCAAGGAAGTAGCTGTTGTGACCTCTACTAGAAGGAGGCTCAACAGCTCTGGAGTGGCCTCTGCAAAAGCCCTGCTACAAGATGTCACTGTTTTTACCTGCCATCAGGATGGCACAGACAGCAAAGCCCACTGACTAGGCCAGTGTTCTCCAACCTTGGGTCCCCAGATGTTTTTGGCCTACCACTCCCAGCATGCCCCAGCCAGCTATTTGTAGGCCAAAAACATCTGGAGACCCAAGGTTGGAGAGCCCTGGACTAGGCCTCAGCAAGCAGTACTAGAAAGATGATCCGTGTGGTGTGAGGCAGCAGGCTGTGCAAAGTGTCAAACCAGCACCTTGAATTGGGGCTGGAAGTAGATCGGCAGGCAGCAATGTAGCTCGCGTGGAACAGGTTGGGTATGACCACACCTTTAAAGACCAGTCAGACGGCATGCAGCAGCATTCTGGACTTTTGAATCTTCTGAGTCATCCTCCACAGCAGCAGATCAAGCACACTGCAGCAATTAAGCCTGGAAGTTAAGAAGTACAGATCACCATAGCAAGCTATGGCATGTCTAGAAAAGGCCTCCTAATTAGCCAAAGATGGAAAAAAGCAATAACTGTAACCACCTTCTTAGAAGCAATGCCGTATTTAGGAGGTACCTCTAAGTTCCTAACCTGATCAGAACAGTTTGGAAACTGTATCAATCACAGGTAGGCTAATCTCCTTCAGAGAGATTCCCTACCAGCATCATTCACCACCTCCTTGCCTGGATTAAATTTTAACCAATTTTAAATATGACTCCTCCCACAAATTCTCAAGTACATATATCATTCCTGTCATCCAAATTCAACCATTTATTTCTGTTTAATGTGTAGAACAGCCCTAAGACTATTTAAATAACTCAGTGTGAGGTGCTAAAATTATTGTACTTTGTAAATTACCAGCTCACTAAAAGAGATTAGAGTCCAAATAGTTTGTCTAAAGGTGATTCAGTTAGCTCTCGCATTCAGAAGTGCTTGAAGCAGTAGAATTGAGATTAATGAGAATACAGATCCACAAGGATATTCAACAGAGAGAAAAACGTCATTTTCAACAACAAAACATTTATAAAAAGAGGAGAGAAAAAATTATATATATATATATTTGTATATTTCCATATCAATGAATACATATGAAATGCATATACCGTATTTTTCCGTCTATAAGACGCCCCCATGTATAAGACGCCCCCCACTGGGCAGTTTTGCAACCGCATGGTTCTCTCCTCGGCTTACTTCCGTGTATAAGACGACCCTCAATTTTTAGTCTAGCGATTCTAGGGAAAAGTATAGTCTTATACATGGAAAAATACTGTATATGAAAATACAACTGTCTAGCAATTATACATAAGCTTCAGCAAAAGCAGACAAGATATCCAAATAACTATTCATTCAAAGGTGGCATCTGCGGTCAGAGCTCTGGCTCCAGCCTTGGATCTGGGAATCTAAATTATCCTATGGCCCTGTAGGTGCTGTCTACAGGCCATAGGATCACTCTCTTAGATGTTCAAAGGGTGCTGAAAATCTATTTACGCTGACCATTTGTTAATTTCCAAGAAGCAGGTATGTAATTTAAAAGAGCATGTACATCAGCGGGTATTAAAGTCTGTTCCAGTACAAAATGTATCTGTATAAAAGCCTCCTCCCAAAAAGAAGCAACTACTGGGCATTGCCAAAACATATATTTAGAAGAAGTATTAGCTGCATTGCACTTCCATCCATTAGCTGATTTAGACAAACCCTTATTAAAGAAATATTGCAGCATCCAATAGACATGAAACAAGAGTTTTTCCTGAATAAGACACAGCCTAAGATCCAGAGATGCGACAGGTAGAGACACCAAAGCAGCGATCCTTTGATTAGGCAAAATGGGACAATCCAATTCCCTAATCCATTGCTGTTTATAAACTTGTATATCATATTTATTCACCAATAAGTATTTATAGACATGGATCATGGGTCGCTTTGCCTGACCAGCCTCAATAAGTGCTTCGAATAATGGCAGAGACTCTGATGCTATAAAAGCAGCAAGGCCAAACCTAGGTACAGTACTAACAAATGCTATTGCTAACCAGTATTGCCATTTGGCCATAGCTGGCAAATTGTATTTGGCATACAGGATAGGGAACAACAAGAAGTCATCATCGGCACCTACCAGTTGATCCAAAGTAAAAATTGCCTTATCTGTCTATGTCCACCACAAAAACATTTTCTTACCAATTTTTAGATCTGGATTGCCTCATAAACCCAATTTAGCTTGAGAAAATGGGTCAATGTGTTAGTTGATGTGACACACATCTCTAACAGTAGAAACTCTGGGAAGAACCCTATCCATTCTTGTATGTTTGGAACCTAATGCCATCCATTTAGAGAGAAGAACCAGACAAGAAGTTTCCAAAACTGACCAAAGGCATCAGTTGTATATAAACAACCTAAAGGCAGGATTGAGCTCAATGGCATTATGTCAAAACAATTTACTCTAAATAGGAGAGTAAGACAATAGTGTCTGTTGTCTCCTCTGTTGTGTAATATGTGCATAGAAATGTTGGCTAGTCATGTGAAAAATGATTCTGAAATCTCAGCAGTCCAGATTGTCGGGATAACATCTAAAATGTGTACCGTATTTTTCGCTCCATAAGACGCACTTTACCCCCCCAAAAAAACTAGGTGGAAATGTCTGTGCGTCCTATGGAGTGAATATAGTAAAAAAAAAAAAAACACAATATTTTTTTTTTAACTTTCCTCTGCTGGTCCGGAAGAGCGGAGGACTCCTGGGTGGGGCGGGGGAAGCCCCCACCTCTCAGCTGATTTTTTTTTTTTAAAAAAAAAAATTTTGTACCATACAGTAAGTGCGTCTTATGGAGCGAAAAATGCGGTATTTAGGCAGTTGATGTCATTTTATAATAAGGAATCAAAGGTCATCAATTACGGTAATACAGTAATACCTTGGATTGCAAGCATAATTTGTTCCAGAACCGTGCTTGTAATCCAAAACACTCTTATATCAAAGCGAGTCTCTGGCGGGCGTCAGTGGGGCTGATTTCAGCCCGCTACACCCGCTCGAGGCGAGCAGTTATATCCCTACACTACTTGTATTGCAAGACGTCGCTTGTTTATCAAGTCAAAATTACAAAAATTTGCTTGTCTTGCAAAATGCTCTCAGACCAAGTTACTTGCAATCCAAGGTGTATTACTGTTAATTAATGAATATTATACAGGAATTTGGTACTCTTCCATGAAGCCAACCAAAGTCAGAATTACTAGATTATGTTATCAGATAATATTTCAGAAATTATTGATAAAACTTTAATTTTTTTTGTTGACGTTGAGCTCGGAGGCTTCCAAAATCCTATGCTCTGCTGGACTGTTGCCGGTAGGGTAGAAGGAGGATGGAGGTGTTTTCGCCTCCCATTCTTCCTCCTCAAAAAACAAAAATACAGCTAGATGGGCCTCTGAGCCCGTCTAGCTCACTTACCAGTGGTGGGTGGGGATGCATGACTGAGAGGCCACAGGCTACCTTGGATCCCAGTCTCTCCTCTCCCCATTCACCTTTCCACCCCCTTTTCACCCTTCCGGAAGCCATCCGAGGTCATTTTTTGCTATTTCAAAAGCAGGCTCCGTGATCCTTTCCATGGCGGCTGCGAGGGGGCGGGAGGTGGAAGCAGATCTCAGAGTCTCCCTCCTGAGGTCGTAGGCATGTCTATGGTCTCAGAAGTGGGACTCTGAAATGTCCTATGGTCCCTGGGACACTCTCCCAGGACCATAAGATTGAGCCCTAATAGTATTTCTTTAGATGTTAAAAGATGGAGTCAGGGGTAGTTGTCATCGCCAGACCATATTACAACAGTTAAGATGAATATCCTTCCACATATTTTATTTTAATTTTTGACCCTACCGTTAGTGGTTCCTACATATACAATCAAGGTTTTGCACACTACATTTATTTCAGAGTCAGTTTCCTCATATTACCTTCAAGGCGATGCAAAAACGTGTTGTAATAGGAGGACTATCCATACCAAAAATTAGTTGGTATTAATAAGCAGCTTTATTAACAGCAATCAGTCAATGGTATGATCAGCAAAGCTCAAACTGTGCGACTAAACAATTGGGGGTCACAGCGGAAATAAATCAATGGATATGGAGGACGAACAGGAAATGTATAGATCAGGGGTAGGCAACGTGGTGCCCTTGAGTACTTGTGCACTCTCAAACATCTTCCTTAGTGCCCGCCAAATTTCTTACTGGCAGCTGGGATCGCTTCAAAGCAAAGTGAGGGCCTCTAGCTGCTCCCATCTTCCTTTCCCATGAATGCCTCTGGGTCACACATGGGGTCAGAGACATTCTTAGGGAATGAAGATGGCAAGTGGCTGCAGGCCGATGTTTTAATCTGTAGCGTGCCAATTTTGTGGTGGCGCACAAGACAGTTTCTCAAATTGCCAAATGTACTCATGGGACCAAGAAGGTTGCCTACTGGTATAGATCATGCTAGTGTCTTTAGGGATGCAATACTGAAGAACTGGGATAAGTTAAGAGCTTCTGTGGTCCCTAATATATTGCCGTTGACATCTATATTTATGTTGGATTCTTTTCAACAAGCCAAGATATATTATAACCACAATTTATGGCTACAAAATGGTTATTATTTTAAAAAAGAGAATAGCATTGGGCAGAATCCAATGGAGTGCTTCCGCCCCCACCAATTCTCTTCTGCTCTGCCGATTGCGTTGCACAAGTGGCCCCCATCACTTGTGCAATGGCACTTCAGCACTTCCAGGGCAACTGGAAATGAGCAGAAACACTCATTTCTGGAAGGAGGCAGATTAGCGGAGCTCGCATACAGAAGCTTTGCTGACCTGCCTTCTTCCAGAAATGAGTGTTTTCACTTGTTTTGGGGCTCCCCCTAGGAAGCACCAAATCTCCCTTGCATAAGTGGTGGGTCCCACTTGTGCAACACAGTCCATGGGACCCACCACTCGTGCAATGGAATCAGTGGAGCAGAAGAGAATCGGCAGGTGCATGAGCCCCGTTGTTTCCTATGCAGATTTAGTACATTGAGGCATCTTTTAATATATACAAACCTGTGGAGAAAGCCAACCTAAGCCCCCTGCCTGACACACACACACTCACCAAGGAGGGGGGAAGGAGACCCGGGGGGGGGGGGAGACAACCAGTCTCCACAGATGCCAAAGGGGACAAACAACATCTACATAGAATCACCCCAGGGGGGAAGGCAGGAAGCATCACCAGGTTTGTCAATGCTCTTGCATATCAGCCCCATCTACATAAGACTTGAATACCTCTCCAGGGCAGACGCTTCGGCCCCCTAAGAAATGGCCACTCAACACCATAGGATGGGACCATTAAGCAAGTGGCTTCAAAGGGACCCCATCCCACGGGGGGAAGGCGTCACCCCACCTGACCCAAAAGGCCGCCCCTCAGGGAGGGTGTCAACCCACCTGATCATGGAGGGAGAGGCTACCTGAAACACCAAGGTATAAAACACCCTGCACAAGGGAACTTTTCGGTGGACCTGATCAGCAATCTTGCCCATGCCTGGGGTAAGGGAATGAAGGATCAGCAACCCCGGGAAACCAAGCTGAAATCACTGGCCGCTTGGGTTGACTGGACCCCCGGGAAACCAAGCTGAAATCACTGGCCGCTTGGGTTGACCGGACCCCCGGGAAACCAAGCTGAAATCACTCACAAGCCGCTTGGGTAGACCGGGCCTCCGCCGGGAACCCAGCTAGCCGCTTGGGTAGACCAGGCCTCCGCCGGGAACCCAGCTAGCAACGTGCGGTTGACCGGGCCTCCGCCGGGAACCCAGCTAGCTGCTTGGGTAGACCGGGCCCCGCCGGGAACCCAGCTAGCTGCTTGGGTAGACCGGGCCTCCGCCGGGAACCCAGCTAGCAGCGTGCGGTTCACCGGGCCTCTGCCGGGACCCGAGCTAAACTAACTAGCTGAGAGCCCTGAAATCACGTTGTCCTTGAGGCTTTTGCTTGCTACTTTGTACCGTACTGATAAGCTGTATTGCTGGCGTGGGTCTGCGTTTGTGAAGGTAATTTTGTAAATAAACCTGTTTTCTAAAAGATATTTTTGTGGCTATAAGTTATCCCTTTTTTCTGTGCTAAGGGTGAGGCGCTGGGGACCTCGGAGAAGGCCCGCCCCAGGGCTCGCTACCCCCTTAGCATTGAACCCGCGCAGAAGACCAGGTTGTCGGTCTTCCACTAAACCAAATGCTGTTATGATAATTTGTCCTGGTCCAATTATTTGTTTCGATCACATACAACATTTGAATCTATATTCATTCATTATAATGGTCAAAAGGGATTGTTATCAAAGACGTACAAATTGTTATCTGATACAGATGTTTAAGTAGGTATTAAGAATAGATGCGGGAAATGTTTCAGATATGTGAGAACAATGATGGAAGGTAATATATCAGCAAGGCCCAGATTATACTATGGATATTGCTGCTAAAGAGAATTTCTATAAAGTCTTTTATATTATACAGGCCTATGGCTTATGCTGGCTCAGCTTGTTTGAGCGTGGAAAGCTAAGCAGGGTCAAGCCTGGTTATTACTTGGATGGGAGACCCCTCTAGTTTCCTGCATTGAGCAGGGGGTTGGACTTGATGGCCTTGTAGGCTCCTTCCAACTCTATGATCTATGAAATCTATTTAAGGTATTATACCCTTTGTAGTTTACAAAATATGTATTATTTAACATATGCTTACTGCTGGAGATGTATATTTGATAAAGTGGAAGTTAAGAATATCTGATGGGAATGTAACCTATTAGAAAGTTTTGGGCTAATGGGAAGAATAACATTTGGCATAGATTGTTAATGCATAAGATAACAATATAAAAATATTTGGGCTGGTCAGCAAAGCCACGCTGTCTAACTTGGAAATTCTGCCTGCAATCCCAGATGGGGCCCCAGTTGCAGTGCACTTCTGGTGCATTCTGAAGGTAAAACTACCTTACATGCTGTAATGTACAGTATTCCCTCATCAGCTTTATTTTCTTTTTTAAAATTTATTTATTTATTTACAAAAAGCAGCCATGAGTTGCATTTGGGAGTTGCAGGTTTGGGGAATGTTTGGAAAGGAGGTGCTTAAAACTTTCCCTTCCAGCTGTTTCTCTTTTCAGTCCTGCCACTACCACCTAAACTGTTTTTCCACCCTCTAGGGCAGGGGTCCTCAAACTTTTTAAGCGGGGGGCCAGTTCATTGTCCCTCAGACTGTTGGGGGGCCAGACTCACTGGGACTCCCCTGTGCCACCTCCTTCATGCTGCCCCGCCCGCCGCTGCTGCTGCAGGACCCCCCCGCCCGCCCGCTGTCGCTGCTGCAGGACCCCCCTGCCGCCATCCCCCGCCTCCCGTTGCCGCCCCCCCTGCAGGACCCCCCCGCTGCCTGCCGCCGCCGCCGCTGCAGCACCCCCTGCCCCCCGTCGCCGTCGTAACCCCCCCCCACCGCCCCTGCCACCATCTTACCTGGTCCCCTGCGCGCTGCTGCTGCTGCCTCCGCCACTGCCTCCGCCCGAGTCCGCCGCCGCCGGAGCTGCTCCGTAGTGTCCATCCTGGACTCCGCCCGCGCTCAGTTTTGAAAAACAGAGCGTGGGCGGGGTCCAGGATGGACGCGACGGAGCAGGGTCCTGTCGCATCACGGGACCAGCGGGGGGCGAGGCAGATGAGGTAAAGCCCTCCTGAGCCGCCCCCCGCTGCCCCCCGCCTTCGTCCCCGCCTTTGTCCCCGCCGCCATCCTACCTGGTCCCCTGCACGCTGCTGCTGCTGCCACTGCCCCCACCCCCGCCCGAGTCCGCCGGAGCTGCTCCGTCGCATCCATCCTGGACTCCGCCCGTGCTCAGTTTTGAAAAACAGAGCGTGGGCGGGGTCCAGGATGGACGTGACGGAGCAGGGTCCCGTCGCGTCACTTCCGCCGTGCCGGAAGTGACGCGATGGGACCAGCGGGCGGCGAGGCGGATGAGGTAAAGCCTGCGCGGGTGGACGAGAAAGGAGGATGGGCGCTGTCTGCGCCCCGCCACCGGCTAAGCCGCCTCTCCTCCCCTTCCCCCCCGCAGGAGATACAGGGTGGTGGGCAGGCAGGCGGCCCGTGCCCCCCCTGGCTCAGCCGCCCCTCTTCCCTCACAAGTCTAGATCGGCCGCCGGGCCGGATGAAAAGACCCAGCGGGCCGGATGTGGCCCACGGGCCGTAGTTTGAGGACCCCTGCTCTAGGGCAGCGGTTACAAACCTGTGACCCTCCAGATGTTGCTGGATTTTAATTCCCATCAGCACCAGCTCTCATGGCCAATGGTCAGGAATTATGCGAGTTGTAGTCCAACATCATCTGGAGGGCCACAAGTACCTCATCCCTGCACTAGGGGAAAGATACAGGTTCCTGCATCTTTCCCCGGCATCACTTAGTGATGGGTGATTGAGTGGAAAAGTAGCCAGAGGGGAAATGGCTTAAGTAACCCTATCTTCTGCTGCTCCGCAATCACATTTGTAACCTCCTGTAGTTACTCTGGGGTTGTTGTTTTTTAAAGCCCCACAGAAAGTTACATCCAGCTCTGTATAACATATAGTTTGCAGCAACCAATGCCAGGCGTAGGAGGCTTGGACCATAGAGATGCAGAAGCAGAGCAAAGTGCCCTATCTACACCATGCCACCTGAGTGTAACTTTTTAACTTGGTAGCAGAAGTGAGGGCTGCTAGTCTTTTGTCTTTTTCTGGTCCCAGATTTCTGGATGGTGCTATAGCTGATACAAACACTCTAAACACATTTGGAGGCACTCATCTTGAATAATTGCACACTGAGGCCTGGCACTGAAAATGGGTTGGACCCGAGTTTCTTTGCTCCTCACACTTATCATTTGAGTAACTTATTTCATGCCCATGTCTTGGTGCAATTTTCCTTGCTAACACATTAGATCTATAATCTTAAGTGGATGATTGTAATGACCTCCTATTATTTACTCAGTGTGCACTTTAGGCTGAGGTCAATCAAACAAAGCAAGCATTATGCCTTTGCATTCTTTTTAATGAGCTGATAAAAAATCCACCAGAAGCAACTTGTGGGATCCTTTGTGAGGAGGGGGAAATGCCAGTAGCACTGTCTTTGATATGCAGCTCACAGGAAATAATAGGCCAAAAGGATATGTTAAAGACTCTGGTAGGAAATAAATGGCACTGTGTTGTTGACAGGAAAAGATCTTGGCAAAACTGTTGTTGTGACTGTTCCTGTGGCTTAGAAAGGAATTTCCTACAGACTGGACTAACCATTAAAAATGTCTCTGCTTCTAGGAGGAGTTCAGTGGAGCTTTCCCAGGGAAAACGTGAACTTCAACCATGGAAGCCCAGTGCCTTGATGAGAGAGGAAGTTTTTTTAAGGTACTGAAAAGCTGTTTCCTCCCCCCCCCCCCCCCCGAGTAGAGAGACATATTTTCTTTGATATGTAAGGTGCTTCATGGGTTTTCTGCTATTTATTTTCCAATCTCAGAATTTTGACAACACTACAATAAGAAAACTTGGTTTTTGAACCACTGAAATCTGCCTTTCTATAGGTCAGGCTCTTGTAATTTAACAGGATAACACAAACAATGCCATGTGTTTCTTTTTTGAACCTCATGCTGTGTTAACTTGTGGTCTTTTGATAAGGAAACAAGATATGTGTGCATGTGTAAGCATTATGCTGCATTTGATTTTGAGTTTCACTGAAATCCAGAAATTCCAGTTGTGTGCTTGTTTAAATAATTTTGTGACTTTTATACTGGCAGCTGATCTCAGCAGCTAGTAGATTGGAATATTTGTACACTCACATGACAGCTGTAGTTTAAAGCTCAAAGATAGGTTGCTAACAAAATAAAATCTGTTTCTGTTGAAATATTTCCTGATTTAGGGCATTTATAATTTTACTTTTGAGCCATGTATGAGCTGCCAGCTGCTGCAGGTTTTGCTCTGAGGCAGACCGCTCTGAATCAGGAGACTGAAAACTTTTGCTTACAGTCTAGCTTTTAAAATCCACTTCAGCTGTGGAAATAGTGGCTTATGCTATGGCAATTGAAGCCAGTTCCTGTGCTTGGCAAGTGGGGCAGAGCTGTGCAGGCATTTAAATCATCTCCCTCATGCAGGAAAAAATTAGGCTGTAGACTATAAACACCAGGAGGTTTCTTGACTGTGTCTGAGCCTGCTTCTTATCCTTATCTCACCCCCAACAGGGACAGGAAATGGGCAACATCTGCTGTGGGGCTGCTAGACTTGGGTTAAAACCTAGGGCTTTTCTATTTCAATAGTGAAATGATGGAGCAATAGATCAGACCCTTAAAAGAATAGGAGGCATGGGGTTGGACTCCCCCCAAAACCCCTTGGATAAATAAAGTCTTTGCTTTTGCTTGTGAAAGCTGCTGTTCCATTCAAGAGTTCTACTGCTGCTGTTCTTACTGTTTCTAATTGTGGAGAGAAAGCCAGAGCACACATTGAACCCTGACACCTTGAACCCTGGCACACTGATCCCTGACTTGTTTTTCTCGTTCCACTCGCCATCCGGCTGCATAATCCCCACCCAGAGCATAGGAGACACAGTTCTGGGCAGACGGAGGCACAATCAACATCTGCACAATGGGGCACATAACATTCCAGAGAGGGTGGGGGCACAGTCTCAAAGAGCTGCAAAGTACCCCAAAGTGCTCCAAAACACCCAGGAAGAGTCAACACCAAGAGATGCCACCGCCCCATGGGGGCGGACCCAGCCCACCTGGTCAGCAGGGGCGGGGCGGGGGCGTAAGGGGTAGAAAAGGATGTGCCAAAGGTCCAGAGGTTGTTGGGGACACGGTGCAGGCTGGCACACCTCTGGTCCCTGGCTCCGCTCCAGGTCAGGCACCTTCCAACCCCAGGCAGTCGCGCTCGGAGACCGGCTATGCAGATCGCTATGCTAAGTCCGTAAGTCAGATTTTCTGATGTAAGGTTACTTCTTCTTCTGTAATACGCTAAGCCTCTAGTGTCTGTAGATGGAAGCTTTCCACTTCGGTAAGGTTACGACCTGCTATGTTTATAGTGTGAAATTCCTGGTAGTCTGTTAGTTCCGCTCCATTAGTCGTATGGTAAATAAAGTCTATTCTTTGACCTAGGCACGGTTCTAAGTCATTCCTTAAGTAGTGGTTGTGTTCTAAACGCACAAGAGGGCATTTTCTCAGTGCCGGTTAACCCGTTAAGTGCCAAACTCACGCCAAGGACCGGGTTTTTGGTCCTCCACACTAATTCTATAGTGCCATCAATATGTGTGACACTTTCCAGCAGGAATGGGGAACCTCCAGCCCGTGGGCCTAACATGGCCCATGGGAGGTCCCCATCCAGCCCGTCAGCTTTTCAGCTTTCCCTCTGCTCACTGATCAGTTTCCCTGCTCCCCTGCCCATGCTGCATTGAGTTATTAAAAGCCTCCATGGTGCCAATGGAGGCATTTAAAAACCTAATTGCAGTGAGAGCATTTGGGGGGTAGGTGCTGGTGGGGGGGGAAGAGCTAACCCTCCTCTTCCCAACACTTTGACCCCCCTTGAAAAATCACATCTCCCCCACTGTAACTAAGCTTTTTAAAAGCCCCCATTGATGCCAATGGAGGCATTTTAGAAGCTTAATTGGTGTGTGTGTGTGTGTGTGTTTTCAGAGGGGCTCCTGAAGAGGGGAGGGCTAGCCTTTCCTCCCCATGGCTGTAACCTCCCCCCCCCCCTAAAATCACCCTTCCTCTACTGTAATCGTCTTTTTAAGAAGCCCCTACTGGTGCCAACGGTGGCATTTTCCCAAGCATAATTGCAGCGCAGGGCGCATTTTCGGGGTTGCTGGGGAGGGAAACGCTGACCCTCCCCTCCCAAACACTGCAACCTCCCCTCAAAAAACCCACCCCTCCCCCACTGCAATCAGGCTTTTAAAAGAGTGATGGGTGGCGGCGGCGGCAGCTTGAGCGGCGCGGAGAACGCTCCACGCCGCTCAGAAGAGTGACGGGCAGCGGCGGCAGCAGTTTGGGTTCCGCTTCAGGGTGGCGACGGAGGCCGGGCTGGAGCCGGTGGCGCTGGGCGAGCCCGAGCAAATCCGCTGCGTGAGGGCGAGCTGGAGCTTCGTCGCGATCGTGCCCACCGGTGAGCGAGCCCGCCCAGCCATCCCCGTCCCGGCGGGCTTCATTCGGGCCTTTCGCCCAGCGAGGCGGTGGCCGGTCGTCAGCCCTGGGAGACACCGGGCTCTCTTTGAGCTGCCAGCCGTGTCTACAGTGGCAGCGTTTGGTGCATGAACGGGGCGGGGGCTCGGATTGGTTTCCCGCAGTTTGCCCCGCCGAAGGCCGCGTTTGGGACCGGGGGCTCACCCGCCCGCTCACCCGCCCCTGCTCTCCTCTCCCTCCACAGGCTGTTTGTATAATTGAAAGCCCTGTTTCAATGAAAAAAACTGTTTGTATCATTGAAAGCCCTGTTTATTTATTTTATTTATTTTATTTAATTTATTTATTTTATTTATTATATTTATACCCCGCCTTTTTTCCTGCAAGGAACCCAAGGCGGCTTACATAATCCTCCTCCTCCTCTCCATTTTACCCTCACAACAACCCTGTGAGGTGAAATCCAGCATCGTCTGAGCTCCGCAAGTGCCGCGTTTTCTTGAATGAAACATAGAGTGTTCAAGAATCGGGATATTTGTAAGAAGACCAAAACACTGGTTTATGAAGCCATTGTATTACCAACTTTATTGTATGCCTGCGAAACATGGACTATCTATAAACGTCACCTCCAACTCCTTGAAAGATTCGGAAAATCCTGCGAATTACTTGGGAAGATAGGCGAACAAATGTCAGTGTACTGGAAGAAGCAAAGACTACTAGCACTGAAAAAATGATCCTTCAACGCCAACTTCAGTGGACCGGTCATGTTGTTTGAATGCCTGACTGCCGTCTCCCAAAGCAGTTACTTTATTCCCAACTCAAGGATGGAAAGCGGAATACCGGTGGTCAATATAAGAGGTTTAAAGATGTTCTTAAGGCTAATCTAAAAAAAATGCAATATAAACATCAAAAACTGGGAAGCTCTGGTCCATGAACGATCTAACTGGAGGTTGGCCTTTCACAAAGCTTCTATGGACTTTGAAGAAGCTTGAGTGCAAGGTGAAAGGGAGAAACGTGCTAAGCGAAAAGCACGTCAAATGAATCCTTTACAAGACCATCTTCCATCTGGTAACCTGTGTCTTCACTGTGGGAAGCTGTGTGGATCTAGAATTGGCCTCCACAGTCACTTACGGACCCATCGCTAGAGTCTACACAATTTTCTTTAGAATTTTCCTCCTTTTTAAAATCTCCTTTTTGTAAATTTTCTTTCTTTCTTTTTTTTTTTATCCTGGAAGACAATCTTACTCGGTCACAAGTGATCGCCTGACTGACTGACTGAGGTAGGTTAGGCTGTGAGGTAGGTTCGGTTCGGTAGGTTAGGCTGAGAGTCAGTGACTGACCCAAAGTTATTGTGTTATTGTGTTTTTCTTTTAAGACAAAAGATGTTAATTAGTTCAGACAACTGTATGAGTTGTTTTTACTAAACTAAAACCCCAGTATTCAGGTTTAATTGCAGTGTTGGCACGTTGAAATAAATAAGTTGGTTTTGTGTTGCAGTTTGGGCACCCGGGCTCAAAAAGGTTTGCCATCACTGCGCTAGACTTAACACCAGTGTCTTCTGCAGTGTACCTAAAGTGTGAAAGGCATGTACGCATCTTTAAACTCCCATGTTTGCAAATAATTTTTTTTTTTTAAGGGAAAATAGCAGGTGTGGTGATAGCAATCCAGATCAGAAACTTGGCGTGAGTGGGGTTGCTTTATCCCTTTACCCTCCCCACCACTGAGGTCTCAGTCTGGATATACTAACTTGCGCTTGCTGTTCGTATCAGGAGAAAAGCTCCCTTTGGTAGCAATAAGAGCTTTTCTTCCATCGCAAATTGCAGTCTTGGGTGGGGGGGTCCAATCCAGAATGCAGTGGGGGACAAAGGGTTAAATCCCACTCCCCTCTTCACAGAGTCTTGATCCAGACTGGCACCCCTATGCCTGCTATCTACTCTACAAAACAACAACAACAACACAACCTCCACAAAACCCACTCAAGCAATTGCTAATTGTGTAAATGGTGTCTATCTAGTTGAGCCTGAGAATTTGGATTAGGTCAAGATTCCCATACGTTATGTGCCAATTTGTATGTCATCCATCCTGGGGTGTTTGCTACAGGGAACCCTGAGGTATATGCAGCAAACAGATTAGCTATGGAAAGGGTGGAGTTGTCCTATGTTTGTAGCCTGTTTGCACTTTGACAATGTAATGTCATTTCTCATCCATGTTTTAATCAAATGCCCTCTTTCCACTTTCATGATGCTTGCAACTGGATTTGGAAGCTTTCCCATTCACATGAAGTTTGCCCTCTTATAAACAGCATAGCCGGTCTATATCCTCTTCCAACATTCCGGTTTAAATCTGAGCAAGTTTTCTTGGACTCTGAAAATCTCTTCTTATTGCTACCTCACTTGCACTGGGTTTATTGCTCTACCCTGCTGCCTATTTTCTATCAAGATTTTATCCCATATTGTATTCCTGAGAGAGAGAATGCTAGAAATAAAATCACAATTTACAGCACAAAGCAATGACCAGTTGTTGAAATATTTAAACAATATCTTAATGCTGCACATGCTTTGAGGGAAACTCACAAGTAGAAAGTTAGTGATGAGTTATGCTACCATTGTTGGCTGTCTGCCAAGGCTTGAAACAAGGTGGCTTTTCAGAATCAATGAGCTTCACTATTTGAAAGGAGGAGGAAGCAGCCAAGATGCTGAAGAGGATGCAGGACTCTGGAAAGAAAAGGAAGCCTTGCTACTGTGCAGGGAAAGCAAAGTTTACACCACCAGCAACATTTATTTATTTTATTTTATTTATTTATTTATTTATTACATTTATACCCCGCCTTTTTTCCTGCAAGGAACCCAAGGCGGCTTACATAATCCTCCTCCTCTCCATTTTATCCTCACAACAACCCTGTGAGGTAGGTTAGGCTGAGAGTCAGTGACTGGCCCAAAGTCACCCAGTGGGTTTCATGGCCAAGCGGGGACTAGAACCCGGATCTCCCGAGTCCCAGGCCAACACTCTCACCACTACGCCGCACTGGCCCTCAGAGGATTCCCATCTGGACCCCTGGGACCTCTCCTCTTTCCCCCGCTCCCCTCCTCCTTGGCTTCTATGCTAAATGCAGAGGGAAGTACTCTTCTTCTCCACCAACCCCCAGCCAATGCAGAAAAGCAGCTAATTGCTGGCACTGCGGGTCTGATCCAGATAAGGATCCTGGGGTGGGGGTGGGGTAGGGGACCCTTTAACCCGTTGCCCCCTGCTGTGGTCCTGATCCAGTTCAGGGCCCTGTACCTGCAATTTTTCTAATGTAAATTGCAGGCAGGAGGGTCACAATCCAGATTTGCATTGGGGGAAAGCCTCCCATTTGTTCCAATGGGATTTTTTTCTCTCACTGCAAATAGCAGGCGCAGCCCGCACATCTGGATTGAGACTCTGGCATGGGGGATAGAAGGGCCTTAACCCTTTGTCTGCTGCTGTAGTCCTGATTTGGAACGCCTTCTCCCATGCCTACAGCTGGAGTGCATGGGAAGATTTCATAGATCAGTAGAGTTGGAAGGGGCCTACGAGGCCATCGAGTCCAACCCCCTGCTCAGTACAGGAAACTAGAGGAGGGGTCTCCCATCCAAGTAATAACCAGGCCTGACCCTGCTTAGCTTTCCACACTCAGACAAGCTGAGCCAGCATAATGCAAATTGCAGGTGTAAGGGGGGTGATTTGGACTGGGAGACCAGCAGGGGACACAATGTCTGCTGCTTGCATTGCGGTGGTGGTGGTGGGGAGAGAATCCTCCCATTGGAGCAAAAGGAGGCTTTGCCCTGATCAGTGGCGGCTGGTGGCTCCAATGTCAGTGGGGCCGTGTATCCACTCCGGATTTTACTCTGAACTTTTAAGGAGCTATCCTTCATGGCACCGAACCTATTTGGGGGATAGGGTTCAGCACCATGGATAGCTCCTTTAAAGTTCTGATTGCGATCCATAGTGGATACGCAGCCCCGCTGACGCTGGAGCCACCAGCCGCCACTGCCCCCGATGCAAATGGTGGTGGGGGATTCGGGTGGTTGGATGGATGGATGGATGGCGTGTAGGCAGCGTCAGTGTCAGAAAGAGGGCAAGTGGATGAATGGGATTGGCTTTCCTGTGTGTGGCTGGATGGTGTGTGTGCCTGCAGGCCAGAGAAAGAGAGAGTGGGGTGGCCGCAGCCACTTTTTTCTCCAGCCCTGCCAACCAGCATGCGGCCCCTGACACATGACCCCCAAGGGTAACATTGGCTCTTTTTTCTGGGGTGGGTCTGGGTATGATTGGAACTCAGCCAAACCTTTCTAGGTGGCCACTGAAAGCCATCTTAGCTTGTAGTGTTGAAGGCAAAGCAATGTTTGCAACACTATTTTGTTTCCTTACCAGAGATGTCTTACAACGTCTAGGAATAAGAAGAAGCTACCCTTTTACACGGCTCTCTTATATGTTATGTGCCTATTCAGAATTCAAGCATGACTTTGGTGTGCTATTCTTGTGTTTTTCCTCTTTGTGGTAGAAATATGCACTAATAGCTGGCTGGGGCATGCGGGGAGTTGTAGGCCAAAAACATCTGGGGACTCAAGGTTGGAGAACACTGTGCTAGATGGAAGCCTCTAATCTCAGAGGATTCCAAGATTCCTATACCTTGCTACTGGCAAGGTAGGCAGAATGACGGAGGTAATTTTCACCTCCTTTTACATTTTTTCCACAATGGAAAATAATCCCATCCAGTGGAGTCACCTGGTACTGGAGTGGCCACAGAATGGAGCGGATTTTGGCCTCTCCTCCCCTCCCAATGGCATGCCTCCCTTTTCTTCTCCCCACCAACCTCAGAAGAGAGCTTTCTGTAGTGGCTGGGGGGTGGGGTGAAGATCCAAGTGGGGATTTTCACGTCCGTAGTTCTGTCTATAGAGGTGAAAATCCTCCGTATCCTCTGACCCCTCAGGCAATGTCTAGGGGCATAGGATTGCACCCTTAGTTATTTAATATTTAATGCCATTTTAATTATTTAAAATATAAAAATGCCTCCTAATCCTTGTTGGTTATTTCATTGTTTTTGCATTCACTGGTCAGAACATTAGTAGGCAGAAGCAGGTTTAATTTTTAGTGATCCATTGTGTAAAATGTTACCTGTACTCTGTTCCTTTTATTTTCACAGACCAAAAGGGCTAGGAATTATTTTATTTACAGCTTAGAAATCACAGATCCTGGGATCTCTTCCCTCTGGTCCCCTTGTGGCTGAGGTCCACTTCCACTCTCCTCCAAATTTTGTTGTTGTGCTGCTGGTGTGCCCCACTGGAAAACAAGTGCCAGCTCACCCCGTTCATCGGGTTCCCCTAATTCTCTGTGTGGTATTTTCAGGGGGTTGGAGGGGCTGCCGTGGGAAGGAGGAGTTGGGGAAGTCCACTTCCACCAGCGCAGTTGATTCAGTGTAATTCTTGATCCAAACCATTGTGTCCTGCTGGAAATGTGTGGTTCCACTCTAATGACAGTACTCACAGTGGAGTGTTGCTTTATGTGTGTTCCTGGAAATAGGTGCTTCAGACATATGCTTTGCTTGTATGCATGGAGGTTGGCGGTCAGTGCACAAGCAAAGTGGATATAAATTAATGTCTAAGTCAGAGTTAGGCAGTCTTGTGCCCTTCCTATGTTTTGGACTACAAATCACATCAGCTGCAGCCAGCCTGGCCAATGGTTAGGGTTTGTGGAAGTTGTAGCCCAAACATCTGGAGGGCACCAGGTTGCCTATCCCTGGTCTAAGTAAAGTTTGTGTAAAACACATTTCTCAACTACTGTATGGAGTTTGCTCAGAAAAAAAATACTGATTGTAATTACCTCGTGTTTGGAATATGTGGTGTGGATCCCTCTGGTGGACAGAACTATGAAAGACATGCTCTTAAAAGCCCAGGAATCCTTCATACCAAGAAACTGAAGCCAGAGTGCAGATGGCTGTATGCTCTGTTCTCAGTAGCTTCCGTTGAATAATGTGGGTTTTGCCCGATGCTCCGCCATCTGCAATCTGGAACACAGTAGACAGGTAGCA
This sequence comes from Shinisaurus crocodilurus, assembly GCA_021292165.1. NCBI lineage: Eukaryota > Metazoa > Chordata > Lepidosauria > Squamata > Shinisauridae > Shinisaurus > Shinisaurus crocodilurus. The sequence goes on from CM037880.1 coordinate 103,790,229, forward strand.
AAACCTGCTCCTTGACCCACCCACCCCGTCCAAGCACTAGGTTCCTTAGGAGGCAGGGGACAAGTTTACCCTACCCCAACAGTAAAAGTGCACCCTTTTGCTATCTTGCATGTAACTGAGTGGTTATCATTGACTCCTGTGGCAAAACGTAAATCACAGGATCGGGATAGCATTACAGTGGGAGCAAAGCCTGCTACAACTCTGTACAGGGGGCAGCCTGGCCTCCATTTACAGCAGTGTTCCCCAACCTTGGGTCCCTGGATGTTTTTGGCCTACAACTCCCAGCATGCCCCAGCCAGCACGGATTTACAGGGAACCCATAGAAGCATAACGCCCCTCTGTGTCCCTTAGGGGATTGTTCATTATAAAATCTGCACACAGACCCGCATCCCTCATGATGACAGACAGTTCACTACATTCCTCATTTGGCAACATTGAACTTCCAGCACAGTGTACCCTTGTGTCCAGCAGGGGGCACATAAGCACTGGAAGTCCAGTGAAACAAAGATGCAATGAATGTACATGAGGAATGGGGCAGCTGAGTTTGTTTCCAGTCCATGCCAGTTTTGCATGTGTTCATTCATAGGTCTGCTCCATCCCATTTCTGCATCAGTCTATGAACTGCACAGAAATTCACATTATTTTTTAATCTCCCTCCCACAAAATACACATTTTTGTATGTGTGAAGTACTGGCTACTGGTCCTTTACTCAAGACCAGATATCAAAGCCTTAGTTCTGCCGTCTTGACTTGATTCTCCCAGGGCCTTGCCCTTGGTCTATACACTGGATTTAGCACTGAACCACAGAGAGACCACACACACCGTGTGGGGTAAAACCAGGAAAGTTTATTTAAGGTAAACAGATTACAATAAAAGGTGGGGAATGAGGGAAGAGGGAGAAAGGTGGGGAGACACTTTGATACATACAAGTAGAGCTACAAAATAACAAAACTAGTTCCTTTACTATATAAATACCCAGGCACTTACTCCTTGCCTGGGGGTTGCTCTTCTTTAGGGCCTGCCTCAGCAAAAAAAAAGCCCTACTCTGCGCTCCTTTGCGTCTAGACAACACAACCCAAACCAGAAGCCACAGCAGCAGTATAGATTCCCCCCCACCCCTCCTTTCAGTAGCCCAGCTGTCTTTAGCCAATCAGGATGAACTTCATCTGGGCTAGGAAGAAGACGGGTGGTTCCTTGCTCATGACTAGAGGGCTTGGGACCATTTGCATGGTCTTTCCCTTTCCCAGCACGAGCTGGGAAAGGCGGGTGGGAAAAAGAGGAGCAGTAGCAACAGAACAACAGGCAGCCGGCTCGCTGCCTGGCTTGAGCTCTCGGTTCAACTAACCAAGCTGCCTCGAGACCTAGGAGACCTAGAAACAGGCGCGGAAGAGAGCCAAGCTGAATTGCTGGGAGCACACACACAGAAGCTTCCCTGTTGAGATCACTGCAGGTGAAGTACCTCCCTTCTACCGCAGCAATGGAATGTGAGGGAATAAGCCTCCTGCAGTAAGCCTCATTGAAATTAGTGGGACTTACTTCTGAGTAGACTTGACTAAGATTATGTTGTTGAACGCCTTTATTGGCCCTCAAATCCCTGCGTGACCTTGGGCAGGTCCCTTGCATACTTTCCTGTTCCTATCATTATTCAAAGAGAGACACTTTCCCATTATCTTTTGGTTGTATTATGACCTTTAAATCTCTGTTATGTCTGGACTGATCGGAAAAGGAGAAGGAAGTGACAGGGGAACCACACAAGCACATGAGAATCTGAGTATCTACCAATGACCTGGAATCAAGGGTTGTTGTTTTTTTATATTCAGAAGGCAGTGGTTATCATATTAAAACAATAATATATTGGCTTTCTTATTATAAAAAGAGAGAAAAAAAGTACTTGTCAGGATTATTGCCAAAATTTTAAAATAGCACCAAACTTTAAGGGTGCGGCTTATAATCAGGAGCGGCCTATACTTGGAACAATACGGTACTTCCAAGCAAGCATGTTTAGGATTGCTGGGCCTGGCTGAAACACAAACCACTTACAATAATTCCCATTTAAATCAGTAAGGCTTAATTCTGAGTAAAAATCCTTAGGATCAGGCTACAAAACATCTAGAAGACAATCTGGTGCCATTGAGGTGACTGAAATGACAATCATTTGAGTTGTACTCACTATTTATGTATTTGTTTGTTATATTTATATCCTGTCTTTTTTCCTGCAAGGAACCCTAGGTGGCTTACATAAAATTCTGAATTCTGAATTCTCCCCATTCATAACCCAAACCAGAAGCCACAGCAGCAGTATAGATTCCTCCCCACCCCTCCTTTCAGTAGCCCAGCTGTCTTTAGCCAATCAGGATGAACTTCATCTGGGCTAGGAAGAAGAGGGGTGGTTCCTTGCTCATGACTAGAGGGCTTGGGACCATTTGCATGTGAATAGCTGTGGCACTGAGACATCAAAGACATGGGAGACTCTGAGGCATCAGGGCCCATCAGAGCCCATCAGTACATTTGCATGGGTTTCTCAACCTCCAGCTAGGATTACCTTGTTTACACGTGTGTGTGTGTGTGTGTGTGTGTGTGTGTGTGTGTGTGTGTGTGTGTGGTGCAGGAAACTCAGACGCTTTTTCTTCACAGTATGCGTTTTTGGACTTTTTTTTTTTTTAAGCCGAGAACTCTGAGAATTCAGAAAAGTGTAAAACCTGAAGGATAACTGCTTTCTGATGTGTCCATTAATGCAAATCGGGTCAGTTGGCTTTAAAAAAAGGACCAAATGAAATGTTTGAGCATCCCTACCCTCTGCAGAGGCATTGCCTTCTTGGTCCCTGGCCCTTTCCCACACATGGACAAGATGTCACCCACCGTGAGGAAGGAGATCGCCTCCCTTCTTGCTTGGCCCATCCTTTCCTAGAGAGACAGAGGTCAATGCTTCTTCCTTAACACTTATAGTCTGGTCTCAATGCCCCCCTCCCTGGTATAGATTCATTCATAGAAATAATCAAATGATTATGCATAAGGTTACCTTCTATATTTCAGCAGACATATATCCAGGATGGGGTCTTCTGCTTTAACATAATAAGAAAAACAGTTGTGACTCTTATCATTCTGACTTGTCACTTGGCTCCTCGCTGCCCCCTCCCCACCAAATCCCTGCGGGCTACCAGTATGTTTCAAATAAGGAGTAGGTAACCTCTTTTAGCACGAGGGCCAAATTCTGTTTTGGAGAAGTTTTCAGGGGGCTGCATTCCACTGGAGGGTGTGGTGGAAGGCAAAAAGGATGGGTCCAAAAGTACCAGCATATTTTAGCTTTAAGTTTCTGGTAATTAAGCCTTAGGAGATGCATTTCAACCTTTTAGAATAGAAGGGAGGGGGGGAACTGCACAAAAGCGGGGAAAATTAACAAACAATTGGTGGTTTAGAGAAATGCTGGAGAAACTGCATATTTTTATGCAACATGGCATGATGTTGTTCCATATATAAAGCAGTGACATACACAACAACATTTATCAAAGCCTTTCCTGAAGAACTAAAGTGTTTGCTCACTATTCGGACATATTTTGGTTGGTCCTTATAAAGGTATTGCTTGACTGGATTTTTGAATTTTCCGTAGGGACCAAGACAGCTTCCTTTGGTGTTATTGGGGGCTGTTTCCCCTTTTTTTAAAAAATATTTTTTTTATTGAAATCAACAACAAACACCACAAAAGACATACAACAATCAACATAAACAAAAATTAACATGGACTTTAGATTTTCTCTAGAACAAATATAAGTAACAAAACTTTCTCTTACTCTATAATTACAAAGAAGGTTCTCTTTTCTATTGTCCAAAAATCTTCTATTCATCAAGACCACAATTCATCTATTAGGGGTTTTCATTTACCAGTCTAATAACGTAAGTTAGTTATTTCTACCGTAAAGTAAAGGTCACACCTTCCATCCCCTTTCATTCTTGTAATAAGATGTTATTGGAGAATTTAATCCTTTATCTTCTTTCCATGTATAGTAAAAAATGTTCCTTTCTATTATTCATAGATTTCATAGATCATAGAGTTGGAAGGAGCCTACAAGGCTATCGAGTCCAACCCCCTGCTGAATGCAGGAAACTAGAGGAGGGGTCTCCCATCCAAGTAATAACCAGGCTTGACCCTGCTTAGCTTTCCACGCTCAGACAAGCTGAGCCAGCGTAATTTCCAGGAAACACCCGAAATGCCTTTATACATTTTAACCAATTCATCCAGTGACACAAACCCAGAATACCTCATCTTACGGCTGAACCCTGACATATTTTTCCCCTTTTCGCTGCCACCCCTCTTTGTGAGAGTAAACTAGAGTAAAAGCTTTGCCTGCTTAACTCTTAGTATTACGCACGGAAGGAAGAAAGCGAAAGCAATGTATTGATAGTAAAGTGTTTATTCAGTTGTAAGACTCTTACGAGATTAAGGCGTGTCACACGCAGAAGAGAGGTTCTTGAAGATGGTAGCACAACACCGTGCTCACCCCTACTTTATAGTATTTAACTATAAACAATAGGAGGGTTATACAACGGTTACGCAACAATTACATAACATGTTGACTTGCAAACTTGTTGACTTGCATGTGTCACCAGACCGTGACTTATAGTCACCTTGAATCTAAGTCAGGAGATATTTTGCACTCCATTCACTTCTGCACCCCCACTAAACCTAACATCCCCCTGCGTTTAGTGTAGGTGTAGAACGTGGTATCCATCTAATACAACAGCAACAGTTTTGTCAGCTTCTGGTGCTGTTCTTTTCCAATTGGCTTTGACAAGAGATCTGCTGGGATATCTCTACCAGCCAGGAACTGAACCCGCATCAGACCACTTCTGATGTATTCTTTTGCATGACTCAATTTTATCTGCAAATACTTTGTTCTTTGTTTATTGCTATCTGTTTTCAAAATAGCAATACTGGCTTGGTTGTCCTGAAAAACTGTGATAGGTTTTTCCACATCAATTCCAACATCTTTAAACAATTGCAATAACCATTCAAGATTTACAATGGCATAATTCAATGCATTCAGTTCAGCTTCAGTTGAACTCAAACTTACAGTAGATTGTTTCTTGCAAGCCCAATCAAACAATGCATTATTATAACAATAACAAACTCCAGAGGTGCTTTTGTTGTCCTTATTATCACTACCAAAACTGGCATCTGCATGAATCTGTAAGCCACCTGTGCTTTGAGATGTGAAACGTAGTCTGAAGTGCAATGTTCCCTTCAGATAACGCACAACTCTTTTCAGAGCTTTCCAAGCATGTTCTGTGGGGTTAACAGTTTGCCTACTCAATAGGTTCACACTGACAGCAATATCAGGCCTTGTTGCATGTGCTATGAAACTTAGCTGTCCCAATATGCTTCTGTACAGTGTTGCATCCTCAAACTGTTTTCCATCAGCATGTGCTTGAAAATCAACAACCATTGGAGTATCTACCGAGTTAACATGCTCCAATGCAGCTTTTCAATCACATCCATGATTTTCCTGGTTTGATGAAGCAAAATACTGCCTTCTTTATCCCTTTCCACTTTAATTGAGAGATAGTTGGTCACATTGCCAAGCAATTTCAATTCAAAATGAGATTTCAAATCCAGTATCAGTTTATCATATTGCTTTTTGTCTTCCCAGAAAAGCAATAGATCATCAACATAACAAAGTACATACAGTTTATGTCCCTGTTCCTGTTTAACAAACAAACATTGATCTGCCACTCCCTGTGCAATCCCAAATCCAGCAATTTTTGAGTTAAAACAGAATTCCAGCACCTTGCTGATTGCTTAAGTCCATACAAAGACTTCTGTAAATGACAAACCACGTCTTTTTTCACAGCAACACCATCCGGTGGTTGCATGTAAATGTCCTCAGACAATTGACCATACAAGAACGCTGTGGTAACATCCAAATATGAAATATTCAGATTTCTCTCAGCAGCAATCTTAAACATCAGTCTGATTGTTTCAAAGCGAATTGTAGGTGCAAATACCTCGTGGTAATCCAAACCCTCAATTTGCGCAAAACCACGTGCAACTAATCTCGCTTTGTGACGTGCCACCTTTCCGGTGTGGTCAGTTTTCACTTTAAAAATCCATCTGCTATCAATTATTTTCATGGATGGTTGTTTCTTTACCAGCTTCCATGTTTTGTTCTTATCCAAAGAATTTAACTCAGCTTGCATAGTCTGAAGCCATGGTATAGCTTCCTTAGCAGACAATTCCTCTACCTCCTTGTAACTCTGAGGTTCAAAAATGGCTTTTCCTGCAAATTCATCCTGATATCTCACAGGTTGTTTAGTAGGACGTTTTGATCTACGCAACCTTTTCCTGTCCTCATCAGAACTATCAGTTTCCTGTTTCAATGAACTTGCACCAATGGTGAACAATGGTTTCTGTTCAGTTTCATCCTCTGAACCATGTGGTGTTTCAGTATCAGAGGAGTCAGATTCACCTGACTGTCTTGGAGTACTCTTAATGCTTTTGTATTCTGATTCTGTATCTGAATCTGACTCTGAACCTGAATCCTCAGGATCAGTAGTGCCTACAGAATAGGGTTGAAAAATCCCAACCTTTTCCCAATTAGCATTATACTCAACACTTCTAGACAACCTTACAGTCTGGGTGTCAGACATGAGAACACGATATGCACCTTCCTCATATCCTAGAAAAATCCCATGCAAGCCTCTTTTTCCTAGCTTCTGACTCTGAGGTGTGTGCACCCACATATCAGACCCAAAAATCTTGAAGTGTTTCACAGTAGGTTTCTTTTTATACAGCTTCTCATAAGGTGTACAATTCAACACAGAACTGAAACTTCTATTGTTTACATAATTGAAACAATTCAGTGCTTCTGCCCAAAACACATCATCCAAATTAGCATCAGTTAAAAGACATTTCAATCCATGTAACAGTGTCTGATTTTTTCTTTCACACAATCCATTTTGCCATGGTGAGCGTGGACTGGCTACCATGTGTTCAATACCACGTTTCGTTAGAAATGCGTCAAATTGCGCTGAATTGAACTCCCCTCCCATATCTGTAAACAAACAAGTGATATGGGTATTATGCTTGTTTTCCACCCAAGCACAATATTCCTGGAATCTGTCCAATGCTTCAGCTTTATTTGCTAGCATGTAAACAAACGTGTATCTTGTGTATTGATCAACCAACACCATGAAGTAGCGTGCCCCTCCTCTGGAAACTGTCAGAGGACCCACTAGATCACCATGAACAAACTGAAATGGTTTTTCAGCTTGTCTCCCAGTTTGCTTACCTTTAGGTGCTTGCTTTACCTTGTGTTGCGCACAAGAAATACATTTCATGTGAAAATTACACTTTTGCAAGTGCATACCTTCAACCATTGTCTGCATTTTCTTCACAGCCTGAAAATTCAAATGACCATACATTCTATGGTATGCATGTATACAATTATCATGTACAGGAGCATTGACCTTTGAAGTAGAAACTTTACTACCTTCTATTTCTTCTACATCATTACAAACCCTGTATGATAAAAGAAACAAACCATTTTGTAGCTTTCCAAACAAAAATACTTTCCCATCTTTCAGTATTTCACATTTAGCTACAGAGAATTTTACAATAAACCCTTGATTAGTCAGTTGAGAAATGCTCAGTAAATTTTCTGATAAGTCAGGGGCAAATAACACATTCTTGATTGTTGTGTTCAAACTCTCAAGAAACACAGTTCCAAAACCATGACTGTCAAATACCTGACCATTGGCAAGATGAATCTTCCCCTTTTGTTTAGTAAAAGTTGTAAACAAATATCTATCTCTGCACATGTGTCGGGTAGCTCCGCTGTCAAAAACAAAGTAAGAAGTTCCCTTTGTTTTGCCTGTTTCAATTAACAATGCTTTCGCCCCAGAGGTCGGCTTGGAAGCCCCCTGCTGTTTTCCAGCTTTCTTTTTCTTCCTGCAATCTTTTTTAAAATGTCCTATCTTCCCACAAGAAAAGCATCGTTTCACTTTTAAAGCTGCCGCTGATTCTTCAGCTGAAGTCACGCCCCTGCTGATTGGTACAGCTTTCTGTTCCTCTCCATGGTAACTGGCAGCGACACGGCGATCCACTTCCGCCATAAGCCTCGCCTGAATCAGTTCCACGGTCAGCTGTGCTGCTGGGATGGCTGCCAGCTGAGAAGCGATTCCTTCAAAGGAAACATCCAAACTGCTGAGAACAACATAACAGAATTGTAAATCTGGTATCTCGACTCCTTGAGATAACAATTCGTCACGCAGCAACCTCAGATGCCGTAAATGAGCACATACGTCACCATCCTTGATTAGCTCAGCCCGATATAACTTCTTAAAGAAAACAACTGTAGATCCAGTCTCCCGCCGGAGATGAATAGCTCGTAGTGCCTCCCACTTGAGTTTAGCAGTTCGTGGTTCTCGAACATTCACCAGTTGCTCATCAGAGACACCCATAGTTATTAGAGCACTTGCTTTTTGATCAGCAGTTGCCCATGCAGCCATCACTTGCGCTGGTGGATCATTTGTTACAGCATGCCATATATTGTCCATGCGTAGCTGTGCTTCCATACGCTGAGACCATATTGAGAAATTATGATCTATCAGCTGTGGAAAAGTGAAGCCTCTGTCTCTGCGTTCTTCTGCCATTCTGCTGTACTTTCAGTCAAAGAAGTGCTGTAATCCAAGCCGCTGTTATCAAAGCTCTAGCATTCCAAACTGCACAAACAGCATTCAGTAATCATAAACATTTACTATAAACATTGCCTTTCTTATCTTATCCTGGGCACACAACCGATGTGAGAGTAAACTAGAGTAAAAGCTTTGCCTGCTTAACTCTTAGTATTACGCACGGAAGGAAGAAAGCGAAAGCAATATATTGATAGTAAAGTGTTTATTCAGTTGTAAGACTCTTACGAGATTAAGGCATGTCACACGCAGAAGAGAGGTTCTTGAAGATGGTAGCACAACACCGTGCTCACCCCTACTTTATAGTATTTAACTATAAACAATAGGAGGGTTATACAATGGTTACGCAACAATTACATAACATGTTGACTTGCAAACTTGTTGACTTGCATGTGTCACCAGACCGTGACGTATAGTCACCTTGAATCTAAGTCAGGAGATATTTTGCACTCCATTCACTTCTGCACCCCCACTAAACCTAACACTCTTCCCCCATCTGTCTACATAATCCCCACCCAGGGCACAGGAGACACAGTTCTGGGCAGACCGGTTGTACATAGCCACATCTGCATAACTATACCTGCTTACCCTCAATAGGGCGCATTTACATCTACCCTCAAGGAAGTGCATAACATTCCGAAGGTGGGGAGCGCAGTCTCAAAGAGCTGCAAAGTATCCCAAAGTATCCAGGAGGTGCCAGCACCCAAGAGGCACCACCACCCCACAGGGCGGAACCAGCCCACCTGGTCATCAAGGGCAGGGAGGGGGCGAGGGAGGGTAGAAAAAGCACGTCCTGAAGAACAAAGGGTTGTTGGGAACACGGTGCAGGCTTGCACGGATCAGGTCCCCGGCTCCGGTCAGGACCAAGCTACTTCCAACCCCGGGCGCGGTGCCTGGAGACCAGCTACAGAGACCGCTACGTTAGTTCAGTAAGTCAGATTCTCTGATGTAAAGTTATTCTCTGTATTACGCAAAGCCTGTACCTTGTATGTGTATTGAAGCCTTCCATTTCAGTGATTTTTATGGACTCTGTTGTTTATAGTGTGAAATTCCTGGTAGTCTATTAGTTCCTCTCCATTAAAGATGTTGTAAAAATAGCCGCTTGCTGTCTCAATACCATTCAGTGTGATTCAGTGTCAATGATTCATCGCGGTTGGGTTTAAAGTTCACAGAAGCCGCGTAAAGGGCATTTTCTCGGTGCCGGTTAACCCTTTAAGTCCCGAACTCACGCAAAGGACCAGTCCCGGTCCTCCACAAGTAAAAATAAGTGGATTAAAAAACCTCTTTCTTTCCCATTTCAAAACTTCTTTATTAATCTTCTCTTTGTGGAGCTTTTTGCCAAATTTCTTAAGTTCCAATATTTTTTGTAGTCCCAGAAAAAAGTTTTAACTCGCCGTAAGAAAGATCAACGTTGTTGTCGAGAAAATCTCTCCTCGTTCATAAACAGCTAAAGTCCATAAATCTTAAGAAATGGGGGCCGGCAGGCTTTATGCCCTTAACTTAAAGAGACTCCGATGCAACTTCAAGCAAGTTGTAAATTCCGACCTCAGATCACTCCCCCGCGAGCTGGCTGTAGACTGCAGATAACCCACTACTAGCAATCCTTAGGGTACGAGTTATTTATCTCTTGATCTCCCCTTAGTCTAGGGATATTTTGCCGGTTGGAGGAGCCCCTCCAAACCGGCTTTAAAGCTGTCTCGTTTCTCCACTAAAAAGTGAAGACGTCAGTCCTCCACAACACCCCACCAGAAGTCCATTGGGGGCTCTTTTCCTAAGGCAAATTGCCATGCACGGGATGGGGGATTTTTACCGAGATTGTGGCTCGGAAGGGAAGGCTTAAGTTTCCCCTCCCTGTGCACTGTGGTGCCAAGGACGACAATCCATCCCCTGCACCTGGTATTTAATTTTTAAAACCCCACAATGTGATTGATTGTTAATTATGCCACTAATGTAACATGTAGTTAAGCCCCTTGTCAGAACTCTTCTCTGGTGCAGTGCAGTGACGTGGGCCTTTATTTTTCTGCGGACTATTTTCCATTTCATAAGTTCATTAGTAATGAATTGATGCCAACTACAAATACAGTCTTAGGCAAGCTTGGCTGTTTCAAAGTTGTAATTGATACTTTTCAGGTGATTATCCCTAGCAGATATGTGAGAGAATATTTTATATATCAGCATGTCATGCACACTTCTTTGGGCTACTAATATTAACTAGTCCAGTGGGTCTCTGTCAACCTTCAGGGAAGGCAGGACAAGGCACAGGCCATTCCAGTACAAAAAGAAAAGTAGAAACAAAAAGGGAATAGAGAACTGTGGATGGAAAAGACTCTCCAGTGGTGGTGACCTGCAATGTGTGTGCAATGTTTGTTTTCCTGCTTGAGATCAATATGGTCTACACATGCAACAAGTACAAGCTGGTTGCGCTGTTGGAAGAAAAGGTTAGAGGACTGGAGCAGCAGGTTTCAGCCCTCAGGAGTATAAGAGAAAGCAAAGAGTTCTTAGACAGAGCAGAGGAACTACAACAGCAAAGCAAAGTATAGGAGCCAGAAGAGCAACAGCAAGCTGAGGCAGAATCGGAGAATGCTGAGGCGAGGAAAAATGAAGTAGAGGAAACTCCCTGGAAAAGAGTGACTGTTAGGAGCAGAAGAACTAGAAGACACTCTGCACCAGTGGAAGCAGTGGAACTATGGAACTGCTTTCAGGTACTTGAGGACGAGACCGGAGGACAGCCTGCAAAGGAAGAATTGCAGGGCACCCCACAGGACAGTGAGCAAGAGGCTGAAGGTCAGTCAAGTGGAGGCAATGGAACCAAGGCCTACAAGAAGAGGAAGAGAAGAGTACTAGTTGTGAGTGACTCCCTCCCGTGTGGGATTGAAACTAAAGTATGTCATGAAGACCCATGGACTTGCCAGGTATGCTGTTTCCCCAGGGGATGGATTAAAGATGTGACAGAACAGTTGCCAAGGCTCATAAAGGCCACTGACATGTATCCCTTTCTTCTCATCCACGTGGAAACAAATGATACCGCCAAGCTGAGTTACAGAGAAATCACGTCAGACTTTGAAGATTTGGGAAGGAAACTCAAGAACTTTGGGGCCCAGATAGTTTTCTCATCCATCCTTCCAGTACTTCCAGAAAGGGAAAGAAAAAATACTCCGGGTGAATGACTGGCTATGAAGGTGGTGCCGACATGAGAGATTTGGATTCTGGGACAACGGCTTCACTTCCTGGAAGATGGACTGCTGGCAAGGGATGGATTGCACCTCACAAGAACTGGGATTTGGCCACAGCATGAGGAACTTCATCAGGAGGGCTTAAACTGACTCCAATGGGGGAGGGAAACATAAACTCGGGGGTAACAATGGAAGAAGGCCTATCCACCACAACGGAGAGAACAGCTCCAACAGTGCCCAATTATAGTCTACCACAAAATGTAGGAAGAAAGCCAGATTATAAAGCACATGGTCTTCGATGTCTATATACATCGAATACAGAGTATGGGCAACAAACAGAATGAACTTGAACTCTTAATACATGAGGGCAAATACGACTTGATAGGTATAACTGAAGCTTGGTGGGATAACTCCCATTTTTGGAATACAGCAATTGAAGGATATAACTTCTTCAAAAAGAACAGAAGGAACAAAAAGGGGGGTGGAGTCGCACTATATGTTAAAAATACATATCTCTGCTCAGAAATACAGGAGGATGAGCTTGGTAGCCCCATCGAGAGCATCTGGATTAAAATAAACGGGGCAAAGAATAAAATGAACATGGCAGTTGGAGTCTACTACCTACCACCCAATCAAGGAGAAGATGAGGATGAAACTTTTGAAAAGCAAATTGCCAACGTTTCAAGCAGGCATGATGCAGTAGTGATGGGGGACTTCAATTTCCCCAATATCTGTTGGGAGACAAATTCTGCCAGACGTGGCCCCTCCAAGGAATTCCTGACTTGTGTTGCTGATAACTTCCTCCTACAGAAAGTGGAGGAAGGAACTAGAGGATCGGCTATCCTTGACTTGATTCTAACCAACAGAGATGAGTTAGTGGATAAAGTAGCAGTTACGGGAACTCTGGGAGAAAGTGACTACCTATGTTATACTTGAGTTCTTGATTCTAAAGGAAACAAAAGCTGAGTGTAGTTAGGCCCCATCTTGAGTACTGCATCCAGTTCTGGGCACCACACTTTAAGAAGGATGTAGACAAACTGGAAAGGGTTCAGAGGAGGGAAACAAAGATGATCAGGGGACTGGAAACAAAGCTCTATGAGGAGAGACTGAAAGAACTGGGCATGATTGTGAAAGTTATGTCAACTAGGATAAAGGAGAATTTCTATAAAATAATATGGAGATGGTACCTAACTCCAGTAAGATTAAATAGAATAGATAACAATTGCTCCACACTTTGCCGGAGAGGATATCAGGAAATAGGTACATATGGTCATATGTGGTGGAGTTGTAAAAATGTTCTGGAATTTTGGCAAGAGGTTTTTACAGAAATATCAGAAATTATTGATATTAATCTAGAGGTCTGTCCTAAACTTGCTTTCTTATCAATAACTGATAAAATCACTTGTGCCCAAAATACGTAGGAACTAATTGTAAACTTGTTAACTCCAGCTAGGTTAATGATAGCAAGGAAATGGAAAGTATAACATGTTTTTCTAATAACTGATTGCTATAAGGAAGTTTGGGATATAGCCCTAAATGATAAACTAACTTGTAGTATCAAATGCAAAAAGGGACAGTTAAAGAAGAATAATTTTATGGATATATGGAATCAATTATTAGACTATGTGTTAATAAAGGGGAAGGGGAGTATGCCTTGTCAGGATATGTTATATTTTTGGAATATGGAATTTAATTGATTAAGGGGATGGATGTATATTAGTTGGTCCCTAGGCGGGTGGGGGGGTGCACCTTATGATTTATTTTAGTTGTATGTTTGTGTTTTATAGTTTTGTATGTAGTTTATAATAACTAAATAAAATTTATTAAAAAAAAGAAAAGAACTGGGCATGTTTAGCCTTCAGAAGAGAAGACTGAGGGGAGATATGATAGCACTCTTCCAGTACTTGAAAGTTTGTCACACAGAGGAGGGCCAGGATCTCTTCTCAACCATCCCAGAGTGCAGGACACGGAATAATGGGCTCAAGTTACAGGAACCCAGATTCCACCTAAACATCAGGGGGAAAAATCCTGACTGTTAGAGCAATAAGACAATGGAACCAACTACCTAGGGAGGTAGTGGGCTCTCCCATACTGCAGGCATTCAAGGTGCAGCTGGACAGCCATCTGTCAGGGATGCTTTGACTTGGGTTCCTGCGTTGAGCAAGGGGATTGGACTTGATGAACTTATAGGCCCCTTCCAACTCTACTATTCTATGATTCTATGAACTAGTGCAGCCTACCCCAACCTGGTGCCTTCCAGAAATGTTGGGACTACAACCCCCAAAATCCCCATCCAGCCATGCTGACTGGGGTATGCTGGGAGTTGTAATCCAACACATCTGGAGGGCACCAGGTTGGGGAAGGCTGAATTAGTGTGCTAACAGTTTTCAGTACCTTCCCCCCCCCTTACATTTAAACCAATGGTGAGCAGCACTTGGCCCACAGGCTGCATGCGGCCCCCCAGTTGCCCCACTGCTGCCCCATTGAAATTCAGCAGCATGGCTACAGAGGGAAAAGGCCCTTTTAAAGGGGGCTTTTCCCCCTGTGGCAGCAGAACAAGTGGGAGCTGGTGTGTGGTCCTCTCTAGGGTCTGGGGCAGGGGCGATGCCTGGAAGTTAAACAACATAAGGAAAGTATTGCCTTAAATTTTTTACAAATATTCTAGTAAAAATTTCTACATAATGTTTAAATCACATTAAGTGTGCTTTAATGTTTTTCCTCAAATATTTCAGGTTAAATACTTGTGTATTGGGATAAAAAATCAACATGAGATACTTTTTTAGCTTTGTTTTTTTTTACTAAATACAAGTAAAATAAATATGCAAAATTAGATCAATCTCTAGGGCATCAGAAAATTATCCGATGCAAATAACCCTGTGCAAATTAGCCTAATTTGCATAGGAAGATTTTCCAGAAAACCCATGTCGCTGGTGCAGGGATAGGCAACCTGGTGCTCTCCATATGTTTCGGACTGCTACTCTCAATCCTTTACCATTGGCCTTGCTTGCTGAGGCTGGTGGAAGTTGCAGTCAAAACCATCTGGAGGGCACGAGGTTGCCTACACCTGATCTAGTGAGTGAGTTTTATCCGTAACTTGATGGTCCCTTATCCACCTCTATCAGAACTGAACTGTAGGGTATTTTTAGCTTTTCCAGTGTGAGCCAATTTTTACTCTGGCAAGAAATTTGTTGGGTTTCTTTTTTCTGAGAAAGTAAGTAATTTGCTTCAATGAAAACAGTTCATATTTAATGTGGTAGAAGCTTGACAGAGTTCCCTTTTCCATTCCTTTGGAGACTCTAAGAATTAGTCTAGCCTAGTGGCTAAGAGTGTGAGCCAAGAAGACTCTGTTTCAGATATTACCTCAGCCCTGACCTCACTAGGTGACCTCCCTATTCTTGGTTTGTTTGTTTTTTACCTCCCCATTCTCTTAATCTGAGCCACCTCCCCATCTCCAATATGTGAATAATTAAGTGATCTACCTTACAAGTCTCTTGCAAGGATTATTGAATGGCCCCATTCGGATAAGCCAGGGGTGGGCAACTTGTGGCCCTCCAGATATTTTGGCCAACAACTCTCACCATTGGCTCCTGGCTAGGGCTGTTGGGAGTTGTAGGCCAAAACATCTGGAAGGCTACAAGTTGTCCACCCCTGCAATAAGCCATTGTTCCAGAGAATCCTGGCTTATTGGGACTGAGCAAGTTTGCTGGTGCATGCTGCCCAATTGCTCCTGCTTGGCACCTCCTGGCAGAGGGAGCAGCTACCAAACCACAGACTCCATAGTTTCTGTATCATGATATTTGAACCGGGGCTTCTGGCTTGTCTCTCCCCAAATGAGCAGAGTCATGAGCCATGGTTTGCTGTTGTCTTATGACTCTGGCTTGTTTGGGAAGAAACAGGCTAGAATCCCCAGTTTGGATGTCCCTACAAACAAACCACAGATAGGTCTATGGTTCTTCAGCTGCTCCCACATGCAGGAAGAGCCCAGTGGAAGCGATCGAGCAGCATGCACGAGCACACTGCCCAGTCCCAATAAGCCAGGGTTCCCTGGAACCCTAGCTTACTATCACGTCTGAACTGTCCCGATGTATTCAAATTGCTTTGAATACCTTATATACACTATATAAATGTTGATAGTTAAATATTTCAGCCAAAGTTCAACACTTTGGAGTCCCTTTGATTTCCATTGGGGAGATAAGGATATGCTCAAAGCTCTACAACTTAAAACTGAATTGTGTCCTAAGTATTTTTAAGCCTGCAGTTTACCATATTTTTCGCTCCATAAGACGCACTGGACCATAAGACGCACTTACCATATGGTACCCCCCTCAAAAAAAATTTTTTAATCAGCTGTTCCGTGGGGAATCAGCTGAGAGGCGCCCTGCCCAGGAGGCCTCCGCTCTTCCGGACCAGCAGAGGAAAGTAAAATAAAAATAAAATAATAATAATAAATTATTAATAATAATAATAATTTTTTTTTAAAAAAAATCAGCTGTTCTGTGGGGAATCAGCTGAGAGGTGGGGGCTTCCCCCACCCTGCCCAGGAGTCCTCCGCTCTTCCGGACCAGAAGAGGAAAGTATAAAAATAAAATAAAATAATAATAATAATAATAATTTTATTTTTTTAAAATCAGCTGTTCCACGGGGAATCAGCTTAGAGGCGGGGGCTTCCCCCGCCATGCCCAGGAGTCCTCCGCTCTTCCGGACCACCAGAGGAAAGTAAAAAAAAATAAAAAAAATAAAATAATAATAATAATTATTATTATTATTATTATATTTTTTTAAAAATCAGCTGTTCCACGGGGAATCAGCTGAGAGGCAGGGGCTTCCCCCGCCATGCCCAGGAGTCCTCCGCTCTTCCCGACCAGCAGAGGAAAGTAAATAATAAAAATAAAATAATAATAATAATAATTATTTTATTTTTTAAAAATCAGCTGTTCCACGGGGAATCAGCTGAGAGGCAGGGGCTTCCCCCCCATGCCCAGGAGTCCTCCGCTCTTCCGGACCACCAGAGGAAAGTAAAAATAATAATAATAATAATAATAATAATAATAATAATAATAATAATAATTTTATTTTTTTTAAAATCAGCTGTTCCACGGGGAATCAGCTGAGAGGCAGGGGCTTCCCCCACCCTGCCCAGGAGCCCTCCGCTCTTCCGGACCAGGAGAGGAAAGTTAAAAAATAATAATAATTAAAAAAAAAAAAAATCAGCTGTTCGGCGGGAATCAGCTGTTTGGCGGGGGCTTCCCCCGCCCTACCCAGGAGTCCTCCGCTCTGGACCAGCAGAGGAAAGTTAAAAAAAAATAAAAATATTATTTTTTTTACTGTATTCACTCCATAGGACACACAGACATTTCCACCTAGTTTTTTTTGGGGGGGGGGAGTGCGTCTTATGGAGCGAAAAATACGTATGTTTTATTTAGCACTGTTCTGTTTTAGCTTTTGTTTATTTTGTTGTTTGTTTTTCATGTAATTCTCTTAGGGTGTAATCCCATGCATGTTTAGACAGAAAAAAGACCCACAACTCCCAGCATGCCCCAGCCAGCCTTTTTTCTGTCTCAATATGCATAGAAGTGTGCCCTTAGTGGATCACATTTTGATGGATGGCAGATAGAAACATTTAAATAAGCATTATCAACTTTTATATATCTACTTAGGTTACTAATAAGATGGAATTTCCTGAGTACTCCTGGGATTGTAACGAATGTCTTTTTTCCTCTTTGTCCAGGAGTTAATAAAGTCGTTTCCTTATCCTGTTGTTGTTTTTCCTTGTCTCAGGAAAGGGACGTCAAAATTGAAAGGGGTGAATGGGTTGTAATTTTGAGTGACTCATCTTGTCTATTCTTTTATTTCCACACCTCTTCTACTTACTTGACGTCATACTATTTTTGCCCTTCTTCTAGCTAATTGACACAATCGCTTCAGAAATCGGAGAACTGAAACAAGAAATGGTACACACAGATCTGGTGCTGGAAGATGGACCCACCGGTTTACAAAGGTGAATTAAAACTCTACGTGATAGGATGGGGTAGCATCATATGGCAAACGTTTGTGGCATGGTTGTGCTGCATTAGTTAGGAAGGTGTTATTTTCCACTGTGTCCACTGATTTTTAGTTCTAAAGCTAGGTAATAATGTTTGGTGCTTTGGATAAGCTTTGAAGCAGTTTGCCTGTGGCAGTGGCTGATGATGAAATGGTGCGTGCGTGTGTGTTCATTTCTTTTTTATACACTCTCGGCTTCCTGTAACAACTGAGGGATTGCTTGGACATAAGTTGTCTGATTTAAAAGTATACATAACAATATTTAAGGACTGAAAGTAGAAATTAATCTATCTTTTGTGTCTGGTTATTGAGAGATTTAACTTAAACTGAAGTTTTGAAACCAGCAAAAATGTACAAGTTTTATTGTATAAATATATTGAAGGCAGTGACAAGTGTCAAATCATTTTGGTTTAGAAAGGAAAAAATCCAATGTATGTAGAATTTATGCTTCGTGTAGCACAAATTCTATATGAAGCATAAAACAACTCTGAGATACAGTTTGTGTTTAAACTTTGTTGAATTCAGAAAGGACTGAAGTTTTATTCACTTGAAAATCAGTTTAAAAGTTTTCAAATGGAAGTATTCCCATTTTAGTTTCTATGTATAACTGCCAGCTATGTCTAATATATCTTTTGAATGAAAGTCCTGCTGTTGAATGCCAGCTCAGTAAATGGGAAGACCTTGGCCATCCAGGACTTGATCCTGGATGAGCATGCTGACTTGGCATGTATGACAGGCCTGGTTAAACAAGGCAGGAGGAATAAATCTCTCTTAGCTTTGTCCACCAGGTTTCCTAATCCTATTGCAGGGTAGACATTGGGTGGGGAGGTGGAGTTGCAGTCATCTATTGTAAGACCATGGCCCTCAGTAGGTACCCTATCTAGCTGTTGCTTTTGAGTGACTGTATCTGTATTGGTGGGCCTCTGAGGCAGGACTGGGATTCTGTTGGTGTACCATCCACCTTGCTGTCCCCTTCCTGAGCTTGTAGAGGTGGTCTCAGGTGTGGTGTTGGGTTCCTCCAGGCTTATTATCCAAGGGAATTTCAACTACATGCAAAGATACACTCTACAGAAGTGACAACCACCGGCCTGTCTAGATTAATATCTGGTCCTATCCATATAACAGAACACATGCTGGACTTGGTGTTTTCCACTGGACATAATCAGGCCCGGTGTCAGGGGTTGGCATAGGCGGGCAGAAGCCAAGGGCCCAGAGGCTCAGAAGAGTCTATCCCTGCCCCTTAGCCTACTGCAGAATTATTGCCATCCTCATCCTCGCTTGCCCACTTGGCTGGCAAAAGTAAGTGCTGGAATTGAGCTTGTAGGCTCTGTGGTGCCACAATCTACACTTTTTTAAAAAAGTTACATTCTGAGTAGCAGTGACCTGAACCAATTGAATGCTGCCTTTTGGGGGGACATGGTCAATGAAGGCACAGGGCAGCCTTTGATTGGTTGAGATAGTGAGATTGGTTGAGAGCCAGTGTGGCGTAGTGGTTAGAGTGTTGGACTGGGACTCTGGAGATCCAGGTTCTAATCCCCGCACGGCCATGAAACTCACTGGGTGACTTTGGGCCAGTCACTGCCTCTCAGCCTAACCTACCTCACAGGGTTGTTGTGAGGATAAAATGGAGAGGAGGAGGAGGATTATGTAAGCCGCCTTGAATTCCTTGTAGGAAAAAAAAAAGTGGGGTATAAATGTAATAAATAAATCGCTGCTACTTTTAAAAAAAGTTTTAAAATTGCACGCCATGGTGCCTGCAGGCTCGACTGGCTGGGCCCCATGGTGCTTTGCCAGTGAGCAGGCCGGCAGGAGGAGGAGTTGCCAGTGCTGCCCCCCACCGGCCAGGTAAAAAAAATTCTGGAGGGAATGTTGGCTGGCTAGCTGTGTTGGGGGAGGTTTCAGCAGCCGGTGGGTAGGGAGACAGCTTGAGCAGGGGACAGGTGGGGTTTGGCGAATGGGGGGTTGTACAGCTGGCGGGTACGCTTTGGTGGCAGCAGGGGGCGGCAGCATAGGGCCGGTCAGCAGCACTATACAGAGGGAGGGCCCGCTGGGCTCTCGTGCTGGCCCTGGGCAGAATGATGGTGATCTGTGGGCCAGGGAGTTTGTGATAAATCCATTGTCATGTCAATACCTGAGAATGTTTAGAATTGCTGGAACCTCTAATCTCTGTAGGCATGGAGGACCTGTTAAAACGTCCTTGGAGGCTTGTGGATCCAGAAATATTTCTGATGGCTCTAGGGCAGGGCTCCCCAACCTTGGGTCCCCAGATGTTGCTGGACTACAGCTCCCAGAATCCCTTGCCATTAGCCATGCTGGCTGGGTATGCTGGGAGCTGTAGGACAGCAACATCTGGGGACCCAAGGTTGGAGAGCCCTGCTCTAGTGGAATTTCCAGGCACCAAGACTAATGACTCTATCAAAGCCCTAGTGGAGCTCTGAAATGGGGAAATGAATCATACCGTTGACACAAGTGCTCCCAAATGCCCTCTCCCTTTTTGTAAGAGCCTTCTGGCTTCATGTTTCTTGCGGGAGCTTCTGGCAGTAAAACAGCAGGGATGGTGGCTAGAGTGATCCTGAAGGATGACTCATTACAAATATGAGCTTAAGTTAGAGCTCATTTTATTGCCTACTCAGTCAGCGGCAATGAAGAATGCTTGTCTGCATTGGTGGCTGGTGAGGTTTGGAGTTGGGAGGGCCAATGTCTTTCTTTTGCTCATGCATAGCGTGAGCCACTACAACAGTTGTAGTGGTGCACACGAACAACACACTTGTACAGTTTTCTTCTCTTTGTGCCCAGTTTTGAATAACCACTGTATGCTAACCAAAGCCCTTCACTAGAACCTTCCAGAAGCCTTTATCTCCCATTCCTCTAGCAAATCACACCTGATATATTTTCTCACTGGCAAGTCACTGTATTTTTTTGTCTAGTATGTTTTTCTGTGATCTGTGGATCAGGCTGCTGAGGTCCCAGTATATTGACCTACCTACAGCTTTTCCTGGTAGTCTTGAAAATTGATTTAACTGGAGTTGATGTCCAGTATTCATGGTTTCTCCTCTCCTAAAGAAAGCTCAACCTGTTTTCAGTCTATCTATTACTATCCCAATAGGCAGTGCAATCCTGTGAGGCTGCCTGTAACCCTCTGAACCCGGAGGATTACGGGCATCCTATTGAGGACGGGAGGAGGGTGGCAGATAGGATATCCGCCATGCTCCCCTCGCTCTCAAAAACATATAGATGGCCGAGTTTGGCCGTCTAGATGTTTTACCTTTCCTATTGAGGAGGAGAGGCTGTGGTGGTGCCTGGATTCCTTAGAAGGCAGCAGAGCCTCGCTCCTCCCCTCCGTGTTCGGTTCCCGTGTTCTTCCGTGTTCGGTTCCTGGCTGGTGCAGCAAGAACCACACTGGCTATGAGGTGTGTGGGGAGGTGGACACTCTGTGGCGCTGCAACCCCAGAAGGGATTTCTGAGGTCACAGTTCCTTCCAGGCCCAATCCTATCCCCCCCCCCAACAGGGTCAGAGGGACATAGGATTGCACCCTTAATCATAGAAATACGACCTTGGAGGGGAGTGTCTATGTATGTTTGTGTTAGGGTGAGTACAAGCAGATAAATTTTAAAAAGTAATTTATAAAATTAATTAATAAAATACTACATTTCTCTTATTTAAATAATGACATAGTTACAATTAAGTATCATCATAAAGATGCTAAATCTACACTGACAGTCTCCTAAAAATGAATGAATGGCTCTGTCACACACACACACACACACACACACGTACTGGTAGGAAATTTAATCAAACATGCATTCGTTTTAGTTTTTCATCTCATGAAAATTGCTCTTTCCAGCCTAACTATCAGTTCTTGCTTCTTGAAAATTCTGGGCTTTCATTTTCTGTTTCTCCGACTAAAGTTAAATCTGCAAATTTAGGATTGTTGTGCTGTGCTTATGTGGTGTTAAAGCTGGCCAAGCAAGGCAGAGGACTTAAGACAGAAAGACAATATACCAGAGTGGATAAAAGTCATTTTTTTAAACAAATAGAAACATTGGATATATATATATATATATATATATATATATATATACACACACACACACACACACACACACACGTATATGTAAATACTAAGTTTCTCTTAAATATTTCTTTCTTACTTACTTCAAAATATTGCTAGGCGACCTTTCAAGGCAGGAGCCCTCCCAAGGCAGTGTACATATGAATAATATTCATATAATAAAAACTGATGCAGTAGTAAATAATAACTAGGTTAACATTAAGTAATCTGGATATAAACATGTTAGCCATACATTTAATATCTAAATTCAAGCAATGCCTTTACGAAATAAATTGAGTAAAAGGAGCCTTAATCTATGGAAATGAAGAACCAATCTGATCATTTCTCATATACTATAAGCATTTCATTTTCACCTGATGAAAATAAACTATTCTAGTCTTCCTGGTAACTGTCAAAACTTGCTTCATTCTATCAGTCGTGGGCATTTCATTTTCAGGCAAAATTGTTCAGTGTGCATCCGCATGTAGTCCTATGCTTAGGCTGCAGTCCTATCTAATTGCCTGGAAGTAGGCACCATTGAACTCAATGGAACTTATTTCTGAGTAGACATGTATAGGATTGCACTGTTAACCTCAAACTGTCATGGGTGCTATAGCTGGTGGGGCAGAGGGCAGGGAAGCCGGGGTATCAAAAGGTGGGGCTAATGGTTGGCAGATTCATAGCTTCCATGGAAAGCTTCCCAAAGCTCTCACTGCTCTCCCCACATCACTGTATGTGTACAATGCCAATTCTCATGCACCACACATGCTGAATACTTGCACAAAAGTGCACAGGGGCTCTAGGACCACCAAAGTTCCCTGCAAGTAGAAAGTTTGAGAACTATTTCTTTAAGTAATGTGGACACTATCTCATATATAGCTGGATAGAGTGACAGATTAAAAAGGAGATCATCAGAAGATTATTTAATTTAGATTTTTTGGCTTCTGTCCCCAAAGGTAGCCATGGTTGGGCACCTGATGAGGCCCCACACCCTAGCCTGGGGCCCACTGGCAAGAGCCCCCCGGAGTTGCTCCTCCTCTTCACAATGGCAACATGCTTGTTCTCTTCACAATGGCAACATGCTTGTTCACTTGGCTCTCACTCTGGCCCACACAATAATGGTGGTGAGGAGGAGGAGTGGTAGATGCCACTGCCGACTTGCTCACTGGCTGTCTGGCCTGTCAAGCAAGCAAGTGGAAGCAATGATGAGAAAGAGGAGGAGGAGCCATAGCAGCTGGTGACAGTGGCAGTGAGAAGGTAGACTCACTGAGGGAGGAGCCCCGTTGAGGATGTCTTGACCAAGGGCCTTCAAAAACCTGGAGCCAGCACTGGGGATGGGGAGGATATAAGTGCAAAAGATTTAAAAAGAAAAAAGAAAAAAAGAATTAAGTTGATGCACTGTGTTCCAAGTTAAAGCCATTGTGCTGAAGTATTCAGTCTCTTGCTTCTAGTATCACATGATAAAAAGTAGTCCAATACTGTCTCTAGAAGCCAGAGAGAATTTCTGAACATAGTGACTGAACATTACCTAAACTTTTACCCAGGCTTTAATCCTTTGTTAAAACCCTGTTACACTCGTACACCCCCTCTAAGGCAAATGCCACCTTCCTGAGAATTCTCCTCCTCATTCTCAGATGGATCCCCTTTGCTCTCTGGTCCCATTTCCAAATCCAGCAGCTCAATTAAAAGTGCCCTCAGCCAATGAAACTTGCAGGCTTCCGCAGCCAACCAGCCTGGGAGGTGGGAGAAAAGTGGGAGGATCTGGAATTCCTCAGCTCAGCCACAAGGCCCACCAACTAGAGAGACAAACTTTTTGTGAGGGTCAGGGCTAGGTCTTGCTCCAAGGAAGCGCGATCCTGGATTCCAGGACACAAGTGGTACAAAACAAATATGAAAGCCTGCAGGCGTTGGTGCTGCCTTTCAAGCATTGCTCCCTGCCCCTTTTCATCCACTTGCCCATGACCAGTAGTGATTTTTTGTGTACACTTTTAAATGGGAAAAAAAAAAAGAGTTAGTGTGTGCAGGTGGTCTTTTATTATAGTGCATTGGTGGATCCATGTGTTTTCATGCTTTAACATTATGTCGGATGTGTTTCATAGATTTCATAGATCATAGAATTAGAAGGAGCCTACAAGGCTATCGAGTCCAACCCCCTGCTCAATGCAGGAAACTAGAGGAGGGGTCTCCCATCCAAGTAATAACCAGGCCTGACCCTGCTTAGCTTTCCACACTCAGACAAGCTGAGCCAGCGTGAGCCACAGGCCTGTGTTGTATGGAGTAATCTGTTTGGGTGAGAAAACAGCATTGTTTTAAGTTTTTCCTCAGCACCCCATTTCTTGGTTGCTCTGGCTGCTGCTTCCGCTTCATCCTCCACAGAGACATTGGCTGCTGTGGAAGAATGGAGAAGGGAGAGAGAATCGGGTTTAATCTGCTCACAGCCTGCTGTTGGTTCCCAGGCTGGGACTGACCTGCACTGAGCTGATGCAGTGATGGCAGAGAAGCAGTGGAAACTCCTCTTTATGGGCAAGTCCCATTTGCCCCTGCCAATAAGAAGAAAACATGCCACGCTGGCTGGGGCATGCTGGGAGTTGTAGGCCAAAAACATCTGGGGACCCAAGGTTGGAGAACACTGCTCTAGAGGCTGTGGAGGGCTGGATGTGTCCTAACAGAGACTTAATCCAGGTAAGACAGAGTGATATTGGTCAACCAGAAAGCTGATCAGAGGTTGGGTACACCTCCTATTCTGTATGGGTTAGAACCCTGAATAATCAGGTGTGCAGTTTGCATGCTCAGCTGGACTGTGTTTACAGTCCTTAGGTCATCTGAGGATTTACCCTCATAAGGGAGGTTCTTTTCATGACAAACTTTAATCAGTTCCTCCTTATCCATATCTATATACTCAGCCATATTTTCATCTGTTGCTGTGGTATTGGCTCCATACAAATTCTAATCCCTCCCCCCCTTCTTTTTAAATAAATAAATCCCCTTTTCACATCTCTGAAGACTTTTCTCCACTGGCTGTAAACTCTGTTTCCTCACTCTGCAATAGCCTGTCCTGCACTGGCTTCTAGTGTGTGTCGTGGTCATGGGGGCAAACCAGACGTGACTGTGGCAGGATCATTTCTTTGTTCATATTTCTGCAACATTCAAAGATAAAAGGGGTGGTCTACTTTTAACATGAAAAGGGTGCGCCAGTGAGGGGAAACGAACCTAGCCTTGCCTTACCTCTCCATGTTCCTTTGGCCCAGGAAATTTTCTCCCAACCTGGATCCAATACCAGAACTAAACTAGCCTGAGAAAAAAGTCGGGTGGGTGGGTTTCCCGGTTGTAAAACTGTAATAATAATAATTGGTGCCTTAGTGTTCATGCGTGTACGCTGATGTGCTTATCGGGAGCGGGGTGGACCCTCAAGAATGAGAACTGCACTGCATGTTTCTGTCTACTAACAAAATGTTAAGAAGGCACCCCAAAATCTCCTGAAAAGGCAGAATAGGGAAATAGGGACAAAACAGGAACATTGATTCATCAGGGACAGGTAGCAGAAAACCAAGATTGCCCCGCATCAATTGGGAGAAAAGAGCTCACTGGAAAGAAATTATGTCCTGTTTTGCTGAGGAAACCAGGAAGCCACCTTAGAATTGGATGATCCGCATAGAAGCTGAGTAGAACAGTAAACAACATCCATGCTAGGGTGTGATGGGCTCACAGTAGTGTTAGGGTTGCCAGGTGCAAAATGCTTCTGCACCTTTAATAGTTGTGTAGAAGAGGGAATTTCAGCAGGTGTAAGCTTGTCATCTGGCTGCCCTAAGTAAGATACATAACAAAACAGCAAGGATGTGACTGAATACTGAGCCATATTATCCTACACATGGATCTGGCATGTGTGTTCTAAAGTACAGGACTGAGCTTTTAGGATTTGCAACTTTCTCACCATCCCTTCCTTACAAAACACTTAGCGTCACTTCCACATGACTGGGTCCTGTTAGTAACACCTGCATATGGCAGGGTGGGGAACCTTTTCTCTGTTGAGAGCTGCATTCCCTGTGGGGTAATCTGTTGAGGGCCGCATGTCAGCAGTGGGGGGTAGCGGGGGAGCAAAGCCCGTGGTAGGCAGGGCTAGAGCCAAATGTGGGCAGGACCTCCCTCTCTTTCTGCCACCCCCCTTCCCCCCCCCCACCCAATGGGCTGCCAGAGGAGTCGTTCTTGTCAGAAGTCTGAACTGATCGCTTGCAGAGGGTTTTTGAAATTAGGCTGAGGGCCTCATGCACCGTTAGGGCCTCAGCTTGCCCACCCCTGATATATGGCATGGGACTTGACCACAGGTGGAGATGTGAGCTATGTTTCAGGCATTCACCTGAACAGAGGCTGGCTAAAAGTGTGAGTGCAAAGGTCTGAAAAGGGGTTCTAAGTGCATTCAGCTGGACACACTTAGAAGCCTCAGTGCAATCAGGATCCCCGATAAGGCAAGGTTCAGAAGAATACAAACAGTGGAGATGTTGGGGGTGGGGCTTGCGCATGTGCTCCTGCCTTCTATTTATTTATTTAAAAATTTTGTTTACCACTTTCCATCTTATGGTACCAGGGTAGTATACAAAATGTAATTAAAATTTTTTAAATCCTATGAAAGCCATAACAAACTACATCAAAAAAGGCAGAAGATACGTTAAATAGGCAGCTATACCACCCAGTTTCATAAATCAATTTAAAATTCCTGAGCAAACAGGTTTTGACTTAGTGTGAAAGAGGGTAGAATGTTTATGCCATATGTATAATGTTGGTACAATCAGGGTGCCACAGCAGAGAAGGCTCTCTCCCTTGTTGTTACATAATCTACCATTGGCACTTGCAGAACAGCCTCCTTTGAAGATCTTAAGTCACAGGCAGGCTAATATAGGGAGAGGGGCTCCTTCAGATATTTGGGTCCCAAAACTATTTAGGGATTTAAAGGTAAGTAACAGCACCTTGAATTGGCCTTGAGAGCAAATAGGTAGCCAGTACAGTTCTTTTAAAATTGGTGTGATGTGTCCCCACCTGGCTGTACCAGTTATAGTCCTGGCTGCCATATTCTGCACCAGCTGAAGCTTCCAAGTTGTTTTCAAAGGCAGCTCCACGTACAAGGTGTTGCAGTAACCCAGTGGGAGGTTACCAGAGCAGGAACCACTGTGTCCACACTATCACTATCCAGGAAAGGTGGTTGCTGGCGAACCAGATGAAGCTGATAAAAGTCACTCCTGGCCACCAAGGCCACCTGGGCCTCAAATGACAAGATTGGAACAAGGAGTACCCCCAAGCCACACACTTTTAGCCAGCCAGCCGATGTTGCTTTTCTCACACCGGGAGAAGTAACAACCTCATTCATCTGTTCCACATGGTTCCTCCTTTATAAAGATGTTACCTGTATGCCATGGAACCCAACTGCATAGAAGCAGCTTCCACACTGCATTAACCAGAAAACAAGAGGAGCATTGCTGTCTTTTAAAAAAAAACACAACCCAGGAAGAACAGAAATGTGGCAGTCCTGGTACTTGCTCACTGACTAGTCTGCACAGGAAGCTATGCATCATTATTCTTCTGAAAAGGATGGTCTGACATGAGCAGTGAATAGACAGACAATACTAGGGCATGAAACTTTGCCTCTGGGGCAGAGCTAGATACCTGTAATATTGTTCTTATTCCAAAATAATGTGCCTTTTAATGGAACGTAAATGCTCTCCTGCATTGAAACATAGATTAGTAGTGTAACTGAGGTCTTTTTGTACCTGCTCCATGGTAAGTCACCTACAATGAGTCTTACAGTTCTGAGTACTCTGTTCCTGCACTGGTGTAATGCTATACAATCCTTCATTGTGAAGTCACTTAATGAGCCCATTGTGATGGATGGAACCAGGAGATACATTAGACTAGAGAGTAAATACCTTTGCTTATGATCTCAGGGACAGCTTGTCAACATGCCTCTTCCGCTCACAGGCTTCTTGTCCAGAGTCTGACTTCTGCTTCAATAGATAGTTCTGTAATAGCTGCTTCAGATGTGAGTTACAGGATGCTTTTCAGTCTGGAAGTGAGGAATGTGCAACCATACATTCCAAATCATACCATCATATATGACATGTTTAAAAGCTTGTGATTGGTGGAAGAAAATTTGGAATTTCGTATTAGGTCAAGTATAGTTTAGCATGGCCAGCTTTTCTTTAAAGCATTGAATGGATACATAATGTCCTGTGTTCCAGATAAAAAAGGAGAACCCCATGAAAATTGTATTGGCAGTACATGACTTTGATTTGAATAAGAATCAACATCCAGCAAGATAAAAGTTTTTAGTACAAATGTGTGAAGGATCAGCAACCGGATCCTTTGCGTGAGTTCGGCAACTCTAGGGTTAACCAGCAAAGCAATACGGCGCGTATCGGCTTTCTAGTACTAGAGGAAAAGCCACAACTCTTTGTATGCCCAAATAAGGCTTTTTATTTGTTTATACAATAATTAGGTCGGAACTAGCAGTCTTCTAAGAACACGTTTACAGTCAACACAACCTTAGCTGACCCGCGTCTTACCCAATGAGCGGGCTCCCTGGCTAGCAGATTGCATCAGGTCAATATCCTCACATCAGAGACAGTACTCTAGTCAGTTTCAGCCCAGCTCACGATCGGCGCTTCGCGGAAGAGAACGGTGTACCCGGACGGCTTGCTTTTAGGTGGATCTGGCCCCGAGGTTCCCAACAACCCACTACCGGAAGGGAGAGGGGTTTTCTACCCCGGATTTCCCGCTCTCCCCGCCCTCTGGGTCAGGTGGGGGCTTATGCCTGCCCCTTCGTTTAGGTGGGCTTATTCCTGCCCGGGAAGAAGGTGACGTAGTGATACTTTGCAGCTCTTTGAGACTGCCCTGTTTGTTGATGGTCCTTGATGGTCCTTCCTGGACTTTTGTGGATCGCTGCCGAGGCCCTCCTTTGTTGGGGCTGATGACTTGTCTGGTTACTCCCTGGTGACCTCATCCCTCCTCCCTTGCCCCCTCCCTTGGGGAAATGTGTGTGCGTGTGTGTAACTGGGGTTTGGGCTTTCTCCACAAAATGTGTGGCCAGGTTTGTTTTTTTAAAATGTGTCAAATCATTTTTTCATACTAGAATAATAATTATGTAGTGTTTCAGAGTGATCATAGGCCTTTACATACGTTAACTCAGCAATCCTTAAAACAACCCTGTAAGGTAAATGAATATAATTATCTCCACGCTGCAGATATGAGTCTGGAACTAGAATAATGGCTTGCTCAAGGCTACATGATGGATGCGTTCGTACGTCACACTAACCCACCCTGGTAATAAGCCACGGTGGGTGGGTTGTGTGCAAAACAACCCACAGTGAGCCCAACAGATGATCGGGCTCACCGTGGGTTGTTGGCCTGCTCCTCGCCCCTCGGGTGACATCCCAGGGGACACCTCGGGTGGAATGAGTCTTTTCTCTGCTCCCTTCCACAATCGCAAGCTATTTCAGGCTCGCCGCAGCTTCCCCGCACCCGCCCACCCCCGGAGATTGGGAAAGCTGGCTGTCAAGCACCTAGAGGCTTGGGACAAAGTGCAAAATGTGCACTCTTGTGGGAACTAAAGGGGGGATTCTTGCTGCAAAGGGGGTTTAAATCCCCCCCAAAAAAACCTTTTTGCAGCTAAAGAACCCTTGCACCTTTGGTTTCTCTTGCAAGGTTGCCTTCTGCAAGCTGTCAAAAGGAACCAAATGATGGGGGGAGATGTATTTGGAGACTTGGCTGGGGCAATGTCCATGGTGGGTACCTGCTGCCTCTTGGCAGCAGGCACCCCCCTGGACATTGCTCCAGCCAAAGCTTCAAACCCATGCAGTCGCGCAACTGTGATCGATCACAGTTGCACAATTGTGGCTAGATTTTTTTTAAAAAAATTTTTAATTGTGCACAATTTTTGGCACCAAAAAAAAGAAAAAAGAAGGCTGGGCAAGGTGCTGCTAGGGCACTTTGATGGGACTGCTCATAGCTGTAAAAAAAGGGGGGGGGAGAAAAGCTGCAACGAGCCCAAAACGGCTCATGGTGGGGAATGGGGGTAGCCAGTTGGGTACTTTGAGGTGGCTGGCAATGGCACTCACCCACGTGCCCCAAGAGTGGCAAGGGTATTTTGCCACTCTTGCCAAGGGGCTTGCTGCCAATTACCCCTACCCACAGTGGGGCTGGTCGTCTGGGCTCAGATGACACGACAACCCATCGTGGGCAGAATAACCCGTACTACAGCCCATGGGTTGTTGGGTTGACTTGTTGCCTGCACACAAGCCACCCCCCAGGAAATAGGTGTGGGTTCGCACAACATGACAGACCATCGAGGGTAGCAAACCATGATGGGTTGCTGTGTCGTGTGGACCCAGTCAATGCGTGCATGGCTGAGGTGAGACTTGAATTTCGGGCCGCCTCTTCCAAGCTGCCGCTGCACAGTACTAGCCCGTCACCACGGCTTAATTCATCCGATAGCTTTAACATAGAAATACCTTCCTCCCAACAATTTTAGAATGAAATAACCCAGACCTTGCTTCTCTGTGTCATTGTATAGGGCAGTCTCTCCCCGACCTGGTGCCCTCCCAATGTGTTGGACTGCAACACACACTGGCTGGGAATGAGGACAGTTGCAGTTCAACCCATCTGGGGGATGGGTTGGATTGCAGGCTGGGTGAGCTAGTATACCAGTGACCAGGTTGGGTGAGCTGGTATAGACTGTTCTGTGTCCCCAAAACTGCTGCATTTTAGTGCCTATCAGGACAGGCCTACTGCTTAAGGCAAGTAGATCATCTAGTAAAGGGAAAGTCAGCATTGATTAGAAGCAAGTAGATGTTGCTACCAGTGTCAGGATTTCTTTCTAAACAGCAGCTTTATCCTCAGGTGTGGCTATGTTTCTCTGCAAGGTCAGGAGTCTGTGTACAAACAGCTGTTCCAAGTGCAGAGGGAGTTGCACCTCAGGTGAGGGATCCATTGACATTGGGTAGAGGTTATTTGAGAAGCAGATGAGAGGCCAAAAAAACAAACAAACCCTATCCCTTCAACCTTTACAATGTTTGGCCTTGTCCCATGTATTAGTATACTGTAAAAGAGAAGTAGTGTTAGTAGCTTTCTTCTAAGAGACTGTTTGTGGTAGCAAGAGCAGCCATTTGCTTCATCATATGGAAAGAGTGGGATGGAAAATATCGTTAGTATATATTCAGAAGGGTTGTGGTACAACAGAGAATCAGCATGAGGACACACAG
The DNA here is from genome assembly GCA_021292165.1 of Shinisaurus crocodilurus. NCBI lineage: Eukaryota > Metazoa > Chordata > Lepidosauria > Squamata > Shinisauridae > Shinisaurus > Shinisaurus crocodilurus. The sequence continues at coordinate 103,821,426 of CM037880.1, forward strand.
GTTGCTAAGGGATGCATGTAACTGTGCCTTTTGTCTCCAAGGATAGCCAACAAGATGCCCCACTCCAGCAAAGCCCACAAGCAACTCAAGGTGAAGAATGGTTAAGTCCCTGTTGTATCTCCAACACAGCCTTAATTCTTCAGATTGACTGGGCCTGAAAGTGTTGTTATTTTTTAAGCATGATTTTTTAAGCGTGATATGTTGCTGAAGGTTGTCTTGGAAGTACTGATGGTTTCTTGAGTAATTTAAATTCTGGCTTTTAATTTTTCTTTTTGTTTCTGTTTATAGCCTAGAGGAAGATATGGGTGATGGGTGTCCGGATCAAAAAGGTTTTAAAAATATCATACGAGATTCTGGATACGACAGCCTCCCCAATAAGCTCAGCATACTAGATAAACTTCTTCATACACACCCTGTCTGGCTACAGCTTGGCTTGAATGATGCTGAAGCAATGGATGTTCTACAGTCCCAACCTCCTGGAGTAAGAAACACCTTTCATTTTGCCTCAAAGAGCAAAAGGAATTCTTATTTGAGGCACCCCTTTTTTATGACTGTCCAGACTTCTCTCTCTTTTCATTCATTCCTTCTCTCTCTCTCTCTCTCTCTCTCTCTCTCTCTTCACATTCGTACACCACAGCGGCATAAGAACCTCATCCCAATGGTGTTACCTCATGTCACTGTGGGTGTGTGAATATTGATAGGGTGCCAGTCAGGAGGGGAAGATCCATGTGATTGGCCTTGCCTGTGTGTTTGTGTTATTCATACATATTATGAATCTGTTGTATACTATGGAAGACCATTGCACCATCTAGCCCAGTACTCTCCACTCTGGCTCTCTCAGGAGGGGGTCTTTCCTGGTCCTTTGCCCAAGACCATTTTAGCTGGTGATTGAATCTCTGGAAAGTGTAAATGCTCTGCCATTGAGCTATGGGATCCTCCCTGAGAGAAGAAGTGGCCGATTCTGGTTCCCATCATGGGAGAGGTTGTATTTGAACCTTCAGCTCCAGCTGAGGGCAATTACTTTGACTAATCCACTGTGCCACAGCCATATGGACACCACCGAGAAGCGGCTCGCGTGCATTCTGGTGTGCGTGAACAAGGAGGGCCAGACTCTCTGAATTAATGTGGAACAGAAAGACTGGCGCAAGGGTACTGGGGTTTATAAAAACTTTTACTTTAATACATGTATCTCACAAGATTGAGTGGATGGAAATTGAAGATAGAACTCTGAATTGGGCAAACCTGTGCATTTTTAACGGAGTGAGTAATTAATCACTGAAAAGCTTACCTAATGAAATATTTGACGTTATAGCACGTGTGTATCTCCCAAGTTATTGCTTTCTCTGCTGGATGTTCTGCATGATCATTTGTACAGGACACCAGCCAAAATAAAATGGATAAAATGGAGAGGAGGACGATCATGTAAGCCACCTTGGGTTCCTTGGAGTAAAAAGGTGGAATATTAATACAATATAATAAATAAATAAATAAAATAGAGGACCAGAATGATATTTCTTCAAAATATGGCTGTCATCTGTTTAAAGCCTTGCTCTTCTGTAATTTCTATTTTAACAGACATTCCTTGTTAGGAAATCCACAAGAATGCAGAAGAAAGTCTTATCTCTACGTCTACCAAATGACTTTGGATTGTGCCTCAAAGAGTTTGCAATAAAAGAGAGCACATACAGTAAGTAGTTTTTTTTAATTTGTTTATCCTCCTTGGCTGTACTATCATATGTAGAAAAATTATTCAGTTGACTGTAATTTTTGATTAAATTAGTTGAGTCAGTGACAAAGTGACACCCTCTAAAGCAGTGTTCTCCAACCTTGGGTCCCCAGATGTTTTTGGCCTACAACTCCCAGCATGCACCAGCCAGCTACGCTGGCTGGTGCATGCTGGGAGTTGTAGGCCAAAAACATCTGGGGACCCAAGGTTGGAGAACACTGCTCTAAAGACAATTCAGTTTAATCACCTTAAATTAAGGTGCTTAAGTTGTTTACAATTCAGGTTGCCAGCACTGTACTTCTTTTAGTCATACCTACATAATTTTTAGTGTCTGCATATTAATTGTACTATTAATTTGCACTCATAGAATCATTTCTTGGGACTTAAAAAGTTTTTAAAAGGTGGGGGGGAATAGCAAAACTGTATCTAAGATCTTCATACAAGGTTTCATGCAGTTAAATGTAAAATGTAATTAAATGTTAAATGTAATTTCTGAACTTTCTCTAAAACAGTAATTAAAGCATTCAGACTCCCAGAAGTTATGAGAGGATGAGTGAGAAGATGGTCTTTGTGAAAGAGATACAGTTTACATTCTGGAACTTATATGTGTTCATATACTTATGCATTTTTAATTTTTTTTATTCAGATAGTTCCTCCAGAAACATGACCTCTCCATATAGTGATGGGAATGTTCTGGGGTTTACCTGAGAAAGACAAGTATTTTGACTTAGATAAGTAGAAAATAGTAACTATGACATAAACTATGACATAGCTATCATTGAAGAATTCTGATTGACTCTAGGACCTTAATTGAATTTAGAACTTATTTGGAGTTGATCCTGCACCCAGAGCTTCCATTTGGCCTTTTAGGTCAAATCTATGTAAAAGGAATTCTATAGCCTATGTCACAGTAGCTAGAACATGACCCTCAAATGGGAATTATATTTTTCTTCTGGTATATAATGACCTGGTTCACACAACATGGCACACCTCATCATGGGTTACAGTATTTTTCCATGTATAAGACTATACTTTTCCCTAAAATTGTTAGACTAAAAATTGAGGGTCGTCTTATACACGGAAGTAAGCCGAGGAGAGAACCGCACAGTTGCAAAGCCGCCCAGTGGGGGGTCGTCTTATACATGGGGGCGTCTTATACACGGAAAAATACGGTATTTAGCCCACAATGAGCCGCAGCGCCCACAGGCACCACTTGACATATCCAACCCTTACTCGAGGGTTGTCTTGTCATGTGAACCTGGCGAGTGTTTATTATGTGAGGGTTAAACAACCCTCACATAACCCATAGTCTGCTCTAGGGTTATTGGACCCTCACATAATGTGTGCTTGCCAAGTTCGCACAACATGACAACTCCCAAGCAGGGTTTGGATATGCAAAATGGCGGTGGGGCACACCCTTCATGCACCGCAGCCTCACCATGCATGGACTATTGGGTCATGCAAACTGGATCTGTAAAGGTAATTTACACTCACCCATCCCAAGTACCTTCATGTCATTGATAATGTCATTTAGGGCATTTATAACTGTGATTGTCCCTGAATGATAAGCCCATTTCTCAGTGAGAACACTTAGGGGCAACAAAAATTAACCAATTTATTTTATTTATTTTAGAGATTTCTACCCTCTCTCCAGTAAAAACTTTCCCTAACTGTTTTACAATTAAATATAAGATAGAGCAGTTTCATAAATTAATGCATATCATAAAATAGCAACAAATGAAGGCAGAATTAAAATAAAAAATCATGCTTAATAGGCCTGGGAAAACAAAAAGGTCTTAATCTGGCACCATAAATTTGGGTGCCATTACCAAAAAGGCTCTTTCTCTAGTTGCCACCCACTCTGTCTGTAATGGTGGGTGCACCTGCTGGAGGGCTGCCAAGGGTGCCCACCATGCATGTGTAGGCTCATATGGAGATAGGCAATCCAACAGGAGCCTCGCTCTCAAACCTTGAAGGGCTATAAAGGTCAACACAGTACTTTAAACTGGGCTTGGAAATGGACTGGGAGGCAGCAACAATTTGCACAACTACAGTTCCTGAACTGGCCTCAGAGGCAGTCCCATTTACAATACATTACATTAGTCTAATGTGGAGATTACCATCAGATGAATAATTGAAGCTGGGGTATCTCTGTCCAGGAGGGGTAACAATTATGGCTCTAGGACACGGTTAGGCAACTTCATGGGAGCCATTTTTGCACCCCTACCCCCACTCCTACCCCACTCTGCAGGGCACCTGAATTTTATTTTTTCTTTTACAAAAGAAATTGCTGCGTTAGTGCTACAGAATGCAAAATAGGCCAAATTTAGCTTGTTTTGTAGCTGAATTTGACCTGTATAGCTCTGCAGTGGCTACGGAATGCTATACGTTTCAAAACAAGCTAAATTTGGCCCATTTAGCGCTCTGTAGCGCTTATGCAGCCACTTTTTAGTTGTTAAAATTCTTCTTTTTGTTGTGGCAGGGGCCGCATGTTGCCCGCCCCTACTCTAGGAACCTTCACAAACTACTTTAGGGGAAGTGTAACCCCCATCTTGAACAGGTTGAACAGCACTAACCTGGCTTATCGTATGTGAACAAACTTCCCACAGATTCAGTTTCCAACACTGATATTATATAATTCTGTTGGTGTGGAAAATAATTCTAAAACCACCTTTTGTCAGATTCCATCTGATTTACTTTTACAGAAGCTAAATGCACAAGCTGGCTAGAAAAATTAAGAATAGGGGTGCACATTTGGATGCTTATCTCATTAAAAGCAATGGGTAGCATCTTTCTGCATTTGGATACATATTCAGATATGTTTCCGATTTATGTCTGTTGTTCCTAAAAGTTAAGTTCTTCTTCGTGGTCTCTATGCATCACACATATGGGCTCTGCGCGTGCGCGGAGGCCGCTTCGGGAAGATTCTAAAGCTGAGGCGAATTGGGCAGGAACCCCTCCCCCCACGCATGCCTTCTAGCGGGTTCCCGCCCTCTCCCTCAGTTCCTCTTCGACCGCCATCACGTATGGTCGTCATTCGAGAGGTTCTTCGAACTTTCTATAGTTCTGCTGAGAGATTCGTTCATCGTTCTTTCTGTGACATTCGTCTTACTGTTATTCCCCCCGTTCGTCGTGGAATTATTCTCTGCTTCTAATGGCTCCGAAGGCGCCCTTCCGTAAGTGTGTCAAATGCGGCACAAAACTTCCACCGGCAGACGAGCATTCACTCTGCCTCGTCTGTCTGGGCGAAGGGCACAATGTGCAGGCCTGCCATCACTGCCAGGACTTCACAAAGCAGGCTAGGAAGCACAGGGCTGATAAACTGGCTGCCACCTTATGGAAAAAAGCCCTAGAGCCTTCCACTGGAACGGCCCACTCCTTCAGTGCGGCCTAGTACGCCTCCCTCCCAAACAGTGTCCTCGGCGGCTGCCCAGGACAAATGCATGGAGGTGATGCTTTCAAAAAGCAAGGCTAAGAAGGCTCGGAGAGAAAAGGAGGAAGCAAAAAAGAGAGCAAGGAGAAAGCGAGGAAATTGGCAAAAAAACTAGCTGCGTCGCTCTCGGGCTCGAGAGCGTCGCTCGATCCTCAAACGACGGACGTCGTTCCTTCAAAAGCCCGGCTGGGCCTAAGTCTCCACCTCCCGTATCGGCTCCCTCGGGCTCGAGGGACCAACAACGCACGGAAGAAGCTCCTCCAATACCACCTTCTCCACCTGCCAGGGGTTCTTCGGGCTCGAAGAACCCCCCACCGGCACTCTCGGTATCAGAGGGTGAGATACCTGATTCGCCTTCGGACCTGAGACCTACGGATTGCCATCTCCAAACTCCGCATCAATCGCCGGTTCGTTCGGTACGGGCTCGTACATCTCGAAACCGATCAGCATCTCTCGAGATCGAAGAAGTTATAATCCCTCGGGACCGTGCCTCCTCAAGATCTAGCGGCTCTCATCGCGCTCGGGATCGACCGCGCTACAGGGAGCGCTCAATAGACTCGAGGGACTTGAGACGTTCATACCGGGAACAGTACGACTATTATCGTCGCAGATCTCGATCCCCTGTTTCGGAGTACAGATACCAGTCTACCAGGTATCACTCTCGAGACCGATCTCCAATTAGGCAAGGTTCGCCTCAGAGGAGACCCAGACGATCATCCCCTAGGCAGGAACAACAGGGCAGACCAGAGGCAAGCATCGCCTCGAGCCCGACAACAGGCTCCATCTCCATTAGGCTCCCAAATTATGGACAGAGGACAGGAATCTGCGTTATCGGTAACTGCTGTTTCTCGATCTCGTAGGTCATCGACACCGGGGTCCCCCCTCTCGGACTCCGAGTCACTCGTGTCGTTATCACCGTCATCAACATCTCTGGACCAAAATGTATCCTCCCAGGCGGCAGTATCTCCGTCGGAGGACATGGGCACTTTTCAGGACCACGTCCTAAGAATGGCCCAGGCTTTAGGCCTGGAGACACCTGTAGAGGAGAAAAAGACTGTTGACCCATTATTTGATGCAGTCTCCAAATCTTCTGCAGGTCCGACATTAATCCCGATCACACCAACAATGTTGGAAACTGTACAAGGGTCATGGAATTCGCCGGCTACAGCCCCGCCTGCTGCCAAGCGCCTGGATTCATTATACAAAGTTCGCCCGGACACGGCCAAATTCCTCTTCTCCCACCCATTCCCGAATTCCATAATCGTTGAGTCGGCTCAATCGAAATCAGGGAGGCAACATTCCACCCCGTCCGACCCCGAAGGTAAGCGGCTGGACAACTTCGGTCGTCGAGTATACACCTCTAGTGCACTCGGGATTCGAGTTGCTGGCTATCAAGCCACGATGGCAAGGTACCAGCTATTCCTTTGGGAGAAGATGGGGGATCTTATCAATTATTTGCCCGACGAGAAGAGGGATTTGGCCCGCGTGTTTCAAGCCGAAGCAACTAATACCTCAAGGCAACAAATTCACACCGCAAGGCACCAAGGGGACTGCCACGGCAGGTCTCTGGTCTGCGCCGTTGCCCTACGCCGTCATGCTTGGCTCAGATCCTCAACTCTAACAACTGAAACAAAAGCCAAGATAGAAAATCTGCCCTTCGACGGAATCGGTCTATTTAACGACAGGACGGACGATTCCCTTGACGTCGTACAGAAGGCAAGGGTGAATGCAAGAAAGATGGGATTACTTCCACCATCAAACAAGCCATTCAGACCCGCAGATGGGCCCCATAACCTGCGCTACCTTCTTCGCAGCCAGCGCAGCAACAGCATCAGCAGTGGCAGGATCGTCGTGCTCTTCCACGACAGCCCCGGGCACCGAGCCGACAGTACCAGCAACAACGGTACCGGGGCTCCCATAAAGGAGGCGACTTCCAAAAACGTCGTGTTTGACTGCTGCGAGGGCCCGACCGTCATCTCCTCTCCGATCCTCCCGGCTCGACCTCAGTTTGGAACTCGGCTATCCCTCTTCCTACCATCCTGGAAGAAAATTACCACCGATCGATGGGTTCTGGACATTATCCAACGGGGATACAGGATCGAGTTCGACGCCCTCCCACCTTTTGTTGGCATCCGCACCATGCAGCCATCCCACACGCTGCGGGAAGAGGTCGCTTCCTTGCTGCACAAAGGGGCCATCCAGAGAGTCCCTCCTCACCTTGCACAGGACGGCCTGTATTCCAGGTATTTCACGGTGTCAAAGAAGGATGGAGGGCTTCGACCGATCCTGGACCTACGTTCAGTGAACTTCTTCATTCCACCCAAGAAGTTCCGGATGGCAACTCCCCAATCGATTTTGCCTCTTCTCCGCAAGACCGACTGGTTTGCATCCATCGATCTCCAAGATGCCTACTTCCACATAGGGATTCATCGAGACAGCCAAAAGTTCCTGAGGTTCAAGATCGGTTCCGATACTTACAAGTTCAAAGTCCTCCCATTCGGACTTTCGACGGCGCAGAGAGTGTTTACCAAATGTATGGCAGTAGTCTATGCGGCTCTCCAAACTCAGGGGGTGACGCTCTACCCCTACCTGAATGATTGGCTCATCGTTGCACCGTCTGCTCAGGACCTATGGAGCTCCCTTCGCCTGACTACCGACACTCTGAACACTCTCGGACTCTGCCTCAACAAGAAAAAGTCCACACTTCATCCGACTCAGAGGATCCAATTCATCGGAGCACTTTTAGACGCTAGTGTCGGTCACGCCTTCCTACCCAAAGACAGAATTGCCAAAATACTTACCCTTGCATCGAAACTACAGAAAGCGACTTCGTGCACGGCCCATTCGATTCAACAACTTCTCGGACTCATGGCATCGTCGATATCGGTAGTCGCCTTCGCCCGACTTCGAATGCGCCAGCTTCAAAACTGGTTTGTAAGGTCGTTCGATTCCGAGATGAATGCTCATCGAACCCGATTGTCTATTCCAGCCAGCATCAAACAGTCTCTTCGATGGTGGATGGACCTGACCAATTTAACGAAAGGACTACCATTTCAGCCGGTCGCACCTTCACTCACACTAACGACAGATGCCTCCCTTCTGGGCTGGGGAGCTCACTGTGGTTCACACACAGTACAAGGCCCCTGGCATCTACAGGATCGCGGAAAGCACATCAATGTGCTCGAGCTCCAGGCAGTATAGAATTCGATGAAGTCCCTCGAATCCGTATTTCGTGCGAAACAACTACAGGTGGTCACGGACAATACGACCGTGGTAGCCTACCTAAACAAGGAAGGCGGCACCCGCTTTCTTCGCCTGACCAACCTCACCCTTCGTATATTCGATTGGATGATCCCTCGCCAAATATCCGTGAGAGCCATCCATATTGCTGGAAAAGACAACACGCTGGCAGATGCCCTCAGCAGAATGTCTATCAACTCTCACGAGTGGCAGCTCGACGATCGAGTTCGGCAGTGCCTCTTTCGTCAGTGGGGGACCCCGACGGTGGATCTCTTCGCCACTGCAGCAAATGCAGCCTGCCATACTTTCTGCAGCAGAGCGGGGCACGACAAATCGTCGATCGGGGACGCGTTTCTCATAAGCTGGTCAGGGACTCTGTTCTACATGTTCCCTCCGATCCCGTTTACTGACCAAGGTCGTCTCAAAGATCCAGTCCGAGGGCACGAACTGCATCCTGGTGACCCCATGGTGGCCGAGACAGGCCTGGTTTGCACCACTACTTCGACTATCCAAAGGAGAGTATCATTACCTACCGAACACGGCAACAATACTTTCATAAGCTCGGGGCTCACTGCTGCACCCAAATCCATCCCTCCTGAAACTCACAACCTGGCGAATATGATACCGAGCACTCTCCCTTCGGAGATCAAGCTCGTGCTACAAGAAGCTTGGAAACCGTCCACTAGAGCCTCCTATACAAGGAAATGGAAAGCCTTCTGTGAGTACCTTGGTTGCATTGAAGTACCCTATTCTAGCGCTCCTATCCACCAAGTACTGCAGTTTCTTCTCCAGTTGCAACACAAAGGCCTGAAAACGAGTTCGTTAAAAGTTTATTTGGCTGCCCTATCAGCTTACCATAATGGGCAAGATGGATTTACTTTGTTCTCAAACCCATTAGTCAAACATTTCATGAAGGGATTAAAGAACATAGCACCGCCAGTTAGAGCAATCACTCCAGTCTGGGACCTGCAATTAGTCCTCCAAGTGCTCATGTCTAAGCCATTCGAGCCGATGGCTACGGCAGATCTTCGTTTAGTCTCTTTTAAAACCGCGTTTCTTATTGCCATTACCTCTGCTCGCAGAGCCTCGGAGCTGGCAGCCTTAAGGGTGGACTCACCGTACCTTAGTTTTCACAAGGAAAAGGTGGTTTTACGCCCGGATTTGACTTTCCTTCCTAAAGTGGTGTCTACCTTCCACCTGAATCAGGACATCATATTACCTGCATTCTTTCAAGCCCCAACATCTTCGCTGGAGCGTCAACTGCACATGCTGGACGTGCGAAGGGCACTAGTATTTTACAAGTCCCGCACTGAATCCATCAGAAAGTCTCCCTGTCTTTTCGTTTGTCATGGAGGACCCTCCAAAGGTCCCCGGTCTCGAGCCAGCGGTTATCCTCCTGGATAGTGAACTGCATTGAATTGGCATACGAACTCAAAAAACAATTACTACCGAGTTCAATACGAGCCCACTCTACTAGAGCTGTGTCAACCTCGACAGCCTTTGCAAGAGGTGTTTCAATGACGGAAGTTTGTAAGGCGGCTACATAGTCCACGCCTTCGACATTCGTGACTCATTACCAGGTCGATGTCCGATCCCGGAGGGACAATGCATTTGGCAGAGCTGTCCTTTCCTCGGTCCTGCATTAATCTCGACACCGACCCTCCTCCGGTAAGTCAGCTTGCTACTCTGCCCATATGTGTGATGCACAGAGACCACGAAGAAGGACAGGTTTCTTACCTGTAACTGTGGTTCTTCGAGTGGTCATCTGTGCAGTCACACAACCCACCCAGCCGTCCCCGCATCGGTGTCACTGTCGAATTTGCTGGTGTACCGAGGTAGGGGATCACGTGGGCTGGAATTCTTTGATACCGATTAACACCTTCGAATTCGACTATCGGTATTGAGATCCTAAAATTGGGAAAACTTCTTCCTATATATTCTCCCTTAACACTGGGATCGTGATGGCGGTCTCGGGAACTGAGGGAGAGGGCGGGAACCCGCTAGAAGGCATGCGTGGGGGGAGGGGTTCCCGCCCAATTCGCCTCAGCTTTAGAATCTTCCCGAAGCGGCCTCCACGCATGCGCAGAGCCCATATGTGTGACTGCACAGATGACCACTTGAAGAACCACAGTTACAGGTAAGCAACCTGTCCTTTCTGTAGATATTTAAAGCTATGGGGCGAAGAAGTAGCGAAGTCTGCAGAAATAAAGGGATAGGTTTTCCACATTCTTAATGATAATGGTTGTGATGGTGTATATACAGCCAGTGATAGATTTTGGCTGTGATCTGTACATGTATAATTTTTATTAATAAAAATTTCTTCAGTTGATTTTATATACATTTATATTGAAAGTATATTGAAGTTGTTGGATGTCTGAAAAAATCAATTATTGTTCATTAGAAAATAATACATGCTTGTTACTCAGAACAGATTTGTGGGATCTGTGTTTAAAATGGCAAATAATTTCAGTAGAATAAATAGTATTTGCTAATATATGCTAACCTGAAGATGCAAATTTTGCCAACTACTGTTGTGCAGTACAGGTTTTGGTGACTCGTTTAATTAAATAATAAGACAGATGTTGAGACTTTTTAAACAACCCCCCCCCACACACACACACCTGTTGCTACAGAGGTTTGGCTGAGACATTTCAGATGGTTGGCTGTGTATATGTTTCTTATTACAAATGGCATTTTGGGGATTCATTACTACATAGAAAGTATGCTTAATAACATTTCTCAGTATGTGTATTGAGCAACTGAGCTTGTTCCCTTCTACTTTGCAGCATTTTCTTGGAAGGCTCCGGAATAAGTTTTGCTGATTTATTCAGGCTCATTGCTTTCTACTGTATTAGCAGGTAAGGGTGAATTTTCTTAGACTAGCTGTAAATTGAACTTGTGGCTGCCCTTATACAGATATCTCAGCACATACAAATTTCAAGAGTTTTTGAACTCCATAAGAGGACATGCTGCCAGGGAGCCATGAGAATGGGAGGGAAAGACAGCCAGGCCTTTTTCATTGTTCTGCCTGGGTCTTCCCCTTCCCAAAACCAACCCCAAAGTGGTGATTCCACCCAATCGTTTTTAAAGCAAACATCTCGAGTGCTGGGTTTACCTATTTTCCTCTTCCCACCACTGTTCCTTTTGTGTTCTATCTATTAGATTTAAGCCATTCTGTTAAGGTCTTGTTTATTTTATTCTTCACACAGCACTTACTAGAATTTTAAGCCCTTTATTTAATTATAAATAAATAATAAACATTATAAGGGCTTGCTATGTGCAAGAAAACTTCCCATTTTCCTTACTGGCTGCTGGGTAGAAACCTGAGAAAATTCTGAATATAAGGAGCATAATTATAGAGGGGCCTTAGAAAATTGTGCCCCACCCCCCATGTTGGGATATAATTCTATTGACATCACATTCTTGCCTCCCCTTTCACCTGTGTTTTCCTGGACAAAGCCTACTGCAGAAAACCCAACCCCTGGAAGAACACAAGTGTTCACTATGCAGTACCGTAGATGCAGATCCTTGATAGTGTTTCTTTCCTGGAGAGCCAGTGTGGTGTGGTGGATAGTGTGTTAGACTTGGACTAGGGAGACCTGGGTTTTAGTTGTAAGGATAAAATAGGACAAACCCATGTTGTTGAGCTCCTTGTATTTTTAAGAAACAAATACAGTATAATAGAAAAAATTGGAGCTCCATCTAGAGGTGTTACTCTTGCAAGTTCTCCTGCAGTCCTAAAACCAAGTTTTATTTATTGTATGTTCTCTAGACTAAGGATGCAGGACTTTCTAAGGACTAAGCCATACAGTCATGCCTTGGATTGAGAGCATAATTCGTTCCGGAAACGTGCTTGTAATCCAAAACACTCTTATATCAAAACGAAATCCCCCCAAAAAATTTGTACAGAGATTTTTAATTTAAGCCGTACTACAGTACTTGTATTGCAAGACGTCGCTTGTATATCAAGTAAAAAATAAATAAATAAATATTTAAAAATTTGCTTGTCTTGCAAAACGCTCTCAAACCAAGTTACTTGCAATCCAAGGTATTACTGTATGTTGTGCAAGAAAAAGCACTCCAAATTCTCCACCAAGAGAAAATAGTACAAAATGTGGTTCTTCATGGTTGCTTGGCATCTCCAGCGCTGGGCAATTTTTTCAGTTGCAAAACCTGCCCAACTTGTGGACTGCTCTTCTTCAACAAATACTGCCCCAAATGTGTAATTGTGAAAAGGACCAAAGCCGGTCCTTTGCGCAGGTTCGGGCACCAAGGGGTTAACCGGAGTGGGGTTAGCCCTTTACACGCGGTGCGTGGCACCTAGGCAGAAGCCGCAACCAATTTTAACACTAGGACAGTTAAAGAAGCAGTCTTATGAATGGAAGCCACTACACTGTTTATAGGTAAACAGAGTTTAATTGAGCATATCAAAACATACACAAAAGCAGCACGCAAAGCACGCGTCTGCAGTTGACATTGGTACAGAGCGAGCCGTAGCAGTAGTACACACAAGGGTTACCTGGAATGACCCTGGTTCCTCGACAGCCGCGTATGCCAGTGACCGGGCGAATTCAGCTAATTTCACCGGGGCTTCCCGGGGCTGGATCCTGAGACCGGACTGAAGCCCTGGACCTCCGTGCAGCTTGCTGCCCACGACCAACAACTTTTCCCGCCACAGGCCCCTTTCTTTATACCCTCTTCTTGGCTCCCCCCTCCCTCCTGCGTCCCCTCCCTTCGTGATTGCTTGAAATGAGTCAGGAATAACCTGTTTGGGGATGCTTCACAGCTCATTTGGCTGCCAGGGGAGGGGAAGCTGCCCGGGGGCATGCAGATGTGTCCCATTGTGAGCCTCATTGAAGGGCAGGAAAACAAGTGCAGGTAAACAAGTTTAAAGGTGGATACCTGAGCTGCTGCTGCAAGTGGGGTGTGCGTGTACCTGACCTGGCTTTCTCCTCACAGTAATGCTTTGCCTGGTAGTGAGAGTTAGAAAGTTTTCTTTTATAAAAATGAAAGCATAGGCAGCTGCCTTGTATTGAGTCAGACCATTGATCCATCCAGCTCAGTATTGTCTAATAGCAACTCTACCATGTTTTATTCAGAGGTCTTTTCCCAACCCTGCTACTGGAGATCATTTAACTGGAGGTGATGGGGACTGAGACCTTTTGCATGCAAAATATATGCTCTTTCACTGAGCCTGTTGGTTAGGCATAAATGAATTTTCCTTCCAATTTATCTTAAATTCTCAGGAATCTTTGCTGTAATGCAGATTTTGTGGCCTGTAGAAATGAAATATATGCACTCATACCCCAACTAAGCTGTAGTTTAAATGACATTAAGGTCCTCCTTAAGGTCTACCATGAAAGCCGGTTTCATTTTGCACAAGCTTCTTTGCAGAATTGCAAGTTGATATCCTGAATTTTAGCAGAAGGATATCTCGGGCCTCAAACTGATATAGCCTTAACTACCCATCAGAGAAGTTAGCACTGAAATAAGAGGAAGTGGTGGAAGAAGATTTTCTTCGAAAGGAAATACACTTATTTGGGATTGTTGCATATCTTATGAAGAGAGACGAAAATGCAAAGCAAATTAACGCTGGAATTCTTTATTTCCAAACAAGGGATGTCTTGCCGTTCACCTTGAGATTGCCTCATGCTATTGCAACAGCAACAACAGAGGCTGAGCTTGAAGAGGTGGCTCAGCTGGGACTGAGTAAGTATGCCTGTTGGATTGGTCTAAGTGAATTTAGCTTCACCTCAGCAGAGAGTGATCAAAAGTAAAAGCAGAATTTTAAAGAATGGTTATCTTCAAACCTCTGGCTCTTAATCAACATGAAGATGGCAGAGGACTACGTAGCTTCACAAGCAGGGATAGCCTTGGAGGGACTTGAACAATTCTTTTAAACTAGTATGCATATCCTAGAACCCTTGCCACAATTAATTTTCCAAAATTAATTTTGAGAAGCTAGTGAGGTCAGCAAGCCAGGGATCTGCCAACATTCTGTTGCCACGGGTGCCTTATTCTCCACAGTTTTCTGCATTTAGGTTGGTTGGAAGGCTGGTGACTATCCCTCAATTTTGCCCAGGGGTCTCCAGTTGCTGACAACTATCCTGAAGAGCTGCAGCTAGCCATGCCATCCTTTCTTGTCACTGACTTGGAGCTCAAAGCCCCAAGCCAGCATGTGGCCGATGGGAGAGTAATAAAGTTGTCTTTCATTTCCTTGCTCAATCCCAACCATTCTTGGTTGATAGTCTGAGCTCCAGCAAACTATGGTTTGTGTCTTTTTCTCATGTGACTTCTATCTTTCCCCCAGGAAGGTCAAGGATATATATCCCAGTTCTTCTCCCCCACCCTACCCAGGAACCCTAGATTGTGATATAGTGAGAAGCCCAGGATCACTTAATGAACTCCGTGGCTGAGCAACAATTTCAACGCAGGTCTCTGCAGTCCAGGTTCAGCATTCCACCCACTTTACTAGACTGATTCTCAGAGGACATAAATTCCTAAACATACCAATTTAAGGAAATAAATTTTGGCTAGGGACATTTCTTAGGCAAAACTGTTTATTATATATATTATAATATCCCATAGTTGCTTGGAAAGTTCAGAGCAGTTGATATGAGGCAGTGGGTGCATGGTAAGAGGCTTCAGTAGACTTCCATCAAGTTAGGTATGGGGAGAGCCACTTAAGTATGGGGGGCATGTGGAAGAAACGCCCTGAGCACAGAGGTGGTGCATACTGAAAACAAGTTGCATTCTGTCCCCTCCATCTGGCAGATAAGCTTTTCTCCTTTGTTCCAGTGATCTAACACCTTATTCCTCAAATAGACTGTTTTGTGCAATTATTATGAAGAATAATTCTAGTTCCCGCTCGGCCATGAAACTCACTGGGTGACTTTGGGCCAGTCACTGACTCTCAGCCTAACCTACCTCACAGGGTTGTTGTGAGAATAAAATGGAGAGGAGGAGGATTGTGTAAGCCTCCTTGGGTTCCTTGCAGGAAAAATGGCGGGGTATAAATATAATAAATAAATAAAATATTCATAGTGAATGGTTACCATTTTTGTAGAGTGTGTTTACTAGCAAAACAGATGACATATAAAAATTTAAGATATTCATTGAATTAAATGAGAATTTAAAACTAGCATTCCTTAGAAAGCTTGGATTTTTTTCTGGCAAATTCCTGAAAAAGGCCCTAGTTAGCTCACTAGAGGATACATTTGAGCTGCTCTGTCTTGCATACAGACTGATGAATGAAAGATAGTTTGTTGCTTTTGAGTCTTTCTTGAAACAGCTGTGGCATTTGTACATCTCCTCTCTCAAAATGGCTTAATTTGAATTTAAAGTATGAAGATGGCTCAGAGTGCACTACCCTCTCCCTGTTAGATCCAGGGCTATGTACACCTGGCATTAAAAGATAAAATAAAATTATGCTCCACGGATTATTGAAGGGGAAATCTATTCATAATTGACATAGTAAGGGGAAATTTCTTATCTCTGCTCTTAGGTGAAAAATTGAATTTGTTCTTTTGCTGGAAGACAGCAAGATTAAATTCTTCCTGTCTTCACCTCCCCTCCACCACCAACAGTTCCTAACTAATATCCAGACTGGGTGGATCAGACCCTTAAATAGGAGCAAATGTAAATGCAATGGCAGTGTGCAATCTAGATTATTTTATTTATTTAAAAATGTACATACTGCTTAACAAAGACATGTATCAAAACAATGTACAATATAAGACACAATTACAAACACAATAAAATACAATATATGAATCTATGCACTGTATGATATGCAACAATCTGCAATAATCTATGTGGTGGGGTGCTGGACACACAGTGAGCAAGTGTGTATAATGCATAATATATGTGTGGGTGCATACCTATTATGTATGAATTTGTATATGTAAGGTGACAGACATGATAGAGGTTTACAAAGTAATGTGTGGTGTAGATAAAGTAGAGAGAATTTTTCTCCTTCTTCATAACACTAGGAACTTGGGGACACCCAATGAAATTGATTAGCAAGAGAGATCCAAGACAGACAAAAGAGAGTACCTCCCACACTTCACCAGCTTTCCCAGATCTGGCACCCTCCAGATGTGTTGGACTGCAATTCCCATAATTCTCAGCCAGTGTGGCCAATGGCCATGCTAACTGGGAATGATGGGAGTTGCTGTCCAACACATCTGGAGGGCATCAGGTTGGGGAAGGCCGCACTACATCATTAATTTATGGAATGTACTGCCACAATATGTGGTGATGACCACTAGCTAAGAAGGCTTTAAAAGGGAACTAGACAAATTCGTGGAGGAGGATAGGTCAGTCAGTGGCCATTAGCCATGATATTGTGTTCAAGAGCTATGCCTCTGAATACCATTTGCAAGGAAGCAAGAGCAGGGGAGGGCTATTGCTTTCATACCTTGCTTTTGGGCTTCCCTGAGGCATCTGGATGGTCACTGTGGGAAACAGGGTGATGGACTAGATGGATCCTTAGTCTTATTCTTCAGGACTGCCCTAAAAATTGAATAAATCCCAGATAATAAAATGCAGGATTTCTTTCCAACATATGAAGCTGAGTCGGGCCACTGCCCCAGCTCAGTATTCTCTGCTCTGGCTGGCAGCACATCTCCAGGTTCTCAGGCAGAGTTATTTCACTGTCCTGCTCCTCAGGCTGGGGACTGAACCTGGGACTGTCTGCATACAAAGCATGTGCTCTGCCACTGAGCTATTTTTCCTCCCTAGACAGGATATTTTCTTCCCAGCAGAAAATGTAATTGTACAAAGAATAACGCAGGATCATGTTCATAACTCTGATGCAGATCATATAGCTCCCGGGATTTTAGCTGGAGCTCTACTTGAGTAATTTACAGTACATGGAGATATGGCACTTATCTAGCCAAGACATGTGGTTTTATTCAGAGTATATACACTATTAATGACTTTCTCATACGTTTTTTGGTTCACTCACAAGTGTGCCTTTGCAATGTATTTTGAGGATATGATCTAGCTGAGCTAAGGGATTTTTACTGTACAGAGCTGTAGTTCCTTGTTTCTGCAGTCTTACTTGTAAGGGATCTCAGTACTCCTGGAGCCCAATTAATTTCAAGTTCAACCTGGGTGGAAAAGCCAGATAACTTGGCTTGTATCCTTAATTTTGTTTGAGACTTGGGACCAAACCAGATGAGACATTGTGATTCATGATTTGGATCTCCCACGTTTCCTCCCCCCAAAAGTAAAAGCAGCCCATGGGGGTGCGGGTCTGATTGGGGCTGTAGCATGGGGAAGGGGCAGTTTAACCCTTCCCTCCATGTGTCATTTTTGTGATTTGAATCCCCCATGCTCCTGTTTGCCCTCCAGGAGAAAACATATAGGTACCATAGGAATACCTGTATGTTGTCCTGCATGAGATAAACATCGTCAGCAAAAGGTACTTCAAACTGGAGAAATGCCATGGGCGGAAATGGGTAACCCCCCCCCCCCCGCGTGCATGCACCCCACTGCCAGAGCGGCAACTCTGATGTTATTTCATGGCTTCATGGCCACTCTTACTATACACACACACACACACACACACACACACACACTATATATATATAATTAATATTAAAAACAAAAACAAACCTCACAAAATATATGACAATTAACAAACAAGGAAAGAAAGGGGGGGGAACTAAAATGGGCTTTCGATTTTCTCTACAGCAAATATAAGTAACAATACTTTCTCTTACTCTATAATTACAGAGAAAATTCTCTTTTTTCTATTGTCTCAAAATTTTTCTTCTTATTCATCAAACCCACAAATAAACAAATCATTTTTTTCTAATCCCTGCACAAATCTATTAGAGCTTTCCACTCAGCAATAAATGTAGATATTGTCTTTTCTTTAATTAATGACGTATGTTTAGCCATCTCTGCCAATTGTTCACCATGGTTGGCATCTTCACCAACCATTCTTCTGTTGTAGGCCATATTGAGTATTTCCATTTTTGTGCATACAATAATCTCGCTGTTGTTGTCATATATAAAAATAAAGTTCCATGACTTCTTTCCAACTGCTTGTCCATTAATCCCAAGAGAAAAGACTCTGGTTTCAGTTGTGTACTGTATTAGTCTTTTAAAAATTTTGAATTAATGAATGAATTTGTATCCAAAATTTTTTGGCTTTCTTACATGTCCACCACATATGGTAAAATGTCCCTTCTTGTCGTTCACATTTCCAACAAACCCCCAAAATGCCTCTATACATTTTGGCCAATTTCCCCGGAGACATATTACCAACGATACATCACCTTGTAAAAATTCTCTTTAAGGCTAGAACTTAATGTAAATTTTAAACCTTTTAACCACATATTTTCCCACTGTTCCATTAGTATATTATATCCAAAGTTTTGGGCCCATTTTATCATTCACTTATTCTTCCTCTGTCTCAAATTTTAAAAAGAGTTTATACATTTTAGCAATAACGTTTGTCATTTGCACATAATTCCCTTTCAAATTCAGACTTTATTCTAAATCATAAAGCCTTTTATCTACTTTATACCTTTCTAAAATTTGTAAGTAAGAAAACCATTGACATGTATCCAAAACTTTCTTTTATCAAATCTTCTCTTGATTTTATTTTATATTCACCTTGCGAAAATTCTAACATATCTCTTGCCTCTTTTTTCTTGAGCTGGGTATTATGCTGTATAAAATAACCCTGATAAAGGCTTTGCTAGCATCCGAGACCATTTTCAAGTCTGTATCAATTAGTATCAAAGAATTATTTTAGTTTTTTTTACAATCTTCAACAATAACTGCATTTTGTAATAATGCTTCATTTAATCTCCATCTAAAAGTGTTAGCTTTTCTTTTATAAACCATAGTCACAGGGTTATGATCTGAAAAAGTGGTAAAATCTCTATTTTAGAAATCTTAGTAACTAAATCTCTTACTTTTGAAAAAAGTTATGGTAGACCCAATCACAGATCTTCCAGTGTCATGTCTGGTTTGGCCCATAGGGACTGACCCATGGGGTGGGGGGGAAGGGAATTGAACCACAGCATAATTTTAACCCACAGGATTAATTTAGGCATTATGCCAAACCACGGTTAAGGAAGTTTATGGTTTGGTGTGATGTCTGAACTGACAAACTGTAGGTATGGTTGTTTTTCCACCTCTGGAGGACACTGAACCTTGCTGCTGCTCTGCTTAGCACACAGAAAAGGAAAGTAGACATGAATCTCTGAAACTCATGTGGAAGCTTACACAATGGTTTAGTGTAATGTCTGAATTATGCCACTGAGGAAAAGTTCCCAGAGGGAGTCAGTTTATAAGGCTGCCGTTTAAGCATTGTCATCATCATTGGTGCAAACAATAACTGGTTCACACAACACGCTAAACCTCAGTAGGTTAAGAGGCAGAGTGGCTTAGCGTGTTGTCTGAACACTGCGTGGTGGTTTATAAGCCAACCTGGAGTGGCTTATAAACCACCCTGCTAAGCCGTGGTTTGCATTAGGGTTAAGAAAACCCTAGTAGGTTTAGTGTGTTGTCTGAACCCAGATGACAGGCTAACCCACTGAGAAGCCAAAAAGACATGGAGCCCCTTGGCAAGAGTGGCAAAAAAGGGCTCCTGCTCATGCCAAGGGGCTAGCAAACAGTGTTTTCCACTCCCCCCGACTTTGTCTGAATGGACACAGTGTCCATGCCAAATTGTAACTTTGTAGCCCACTGCTACCTATTTCTTTTACATTTAAAAAAAAAGGTGGGGGGGAGTGGAAAGCACCCTTTGCAGCAGAATCTTTGGGTGGGTGGGTGGGTGGGTGGGCTCATGTCTCCCTGAGCTGCCCTCACTGCCCTCACAAGTGTGGATAACCCAGAGGCACAAGGCCCACCCCCCAAAAACCCAAAATCCTGCAAAAAAGGCCGTTTTGGGGGATACCCGTCAATTTCCTCCTTCCACACAGGATCCCCTGGGTTTTGGTGGGTGCTGGAAAGCCCCAAGTGTCCCCTCAGTTTTGCCATTTACCCCAAGTCAATAGCACCTCGGGAAGTGGCAAACCAGAGGGAATCCCCAGTGGTGGGGGAAGGATTAGTGTACATGACAGCTTTTGGGGGGGGGAACTCTGTGCTCCTGCGGTGTAACCTGGGACACCTGAAGAAGGACCGATGAGGAAAGAGGGCAGGAGAGATGGCCAGGGAACCTTGCTGTGCCTGATCATTACTTGGGGCCCCAGGCAACTTTAAACCTGTGGGTTTAAAGTGTTGTGCGAACCCAGCCAATGAGAGTGCATATCTTACAAAGGTTGCATTCAAAGCAAGCTCTCAATTCAGGGTGGGGGGCATTCCAGGACAACTGCATGCCTCCTTAAATAGGCCCCTCCCTTCTCATACATATTTAGTTTTTGGAAATGTGGACAGCTCTGCCATGAGGCAAGGTCAGGTGGTGGCCTCAGGCAGCAGATTTGAGACCGGGGCCCAGTCCAGCACAAAGTTATTCTTGGAAAACTCTGTTCAAATGAACTGAGGCTTGAACAGGAGGACTTCCTAACTGCACCCCATATTTGTTTGTGTGTGGTGGGGTGGAGAGGGGTGCCATTTGGAATTTCCACCTCAGGATCCAAAAATGCCTTGGGTGGGCAGTAAAAGGAAAGTTAAAGAACTCTTTGTCTGAGAGCAAATGTTATTGGGCAGAGTGTTCTGTGCACTAGCTGCATGATATTTTCATTCTTACGCTAACCAAATAATGACTTTCAGATTTTTGGAGCTCTCCAGCTAACAACAGACTGCAAAATCCTTCACCCCTCCAGAAGCCTCTGCCTTCAGACAGCCTTTGTAAAGGCTCCCAGCAGCTCTGCCTCATAAATGGAGTTCATTCTATAAGAACCAGAACGCCTTCAGAACTGGAATGCAGCCAGACCAACGGAGCCTTGTGTTTTATTAATCCTCTCTTCTTGAAAGTGCATAGCCAGGATGTCAGTGGAAATCTGAAAAGGCAGTGCCCAAGAACTCAAGATGTGAATGGCCCAGAGAGCTCTCGTTCCCCCCCACCCAGGCCACCCCCACCTTCTATTCATAGCCTCCTTGCAAGCCCTCAGCTGTCAAGGACTGTAAACCAGGCCAGTCTGCCAGAAACTGTCGACCACAGCAAACACTGGAACTTGGATGTGCTGCAAAAGAGGCCAACCCCTATCCCACCGCCTCGCCTGAAGAAGAAGGCACTCTCTTTACAAGCAGAGAGCAATGCAAAGAGCTTGGCAGTAATTGGACCAAGCCATAATTCGGTGCATGGCTCAGAAGCTGCTAGCATTCCAGGTGGAGCCCCGCCTCAGCAAAACATAGCAGAGAGCAAAAAGAGCTTAGCTACTCACTCTGAGTCACAAGTGCAGTGGAATGGAGGCAGGCAGAGACTAAGCGACATGAGCCTGTCCACATCCTCCTCTGACTCGCTGGATTTTGATCGGAGCATGCCACTCTTTGCGTATGATGGGGATACTAACAGCAGCCTGGAAGAGTATGAGGGGGAAAGTGACCAGGAGAGCATGGCACCACCCTTGAAGCCCAAGAAGAAAAGGACCAGTTCATTTGTGCTCCCCAAAATTGTTAAATCCCAGCTGCGGAAAATGAGTGGAGTTTTCAGTTCCTTCATGACCCCAGAGAAGAGGATGATCAAGAAAATAGCAGAAATGTCTCGAGACAAGCGTACCTATTTTGGTTGCCTGGTTCAGGACTACGTTAGCTTCCTACAGGAGAACAAGGAGTGCCATGTTTCCAGCACAGACATGCTTCAAAC
The DNA here is from genome assembly GCA_021292165.1 of Shinisaurus crocodilurus. Classification (NCBI taxonomy): domain Eukaryota; kingdom Metazoa; phylum Chordata; class Lepidosauria; order Squamata; family Shinisauridae; genus Shinisaurus; species Shinisaurus crocodilurus. The sequence goes on from CM037880.1 coordinate 103,843,596, forward strand.
TATCCGACAGTTCATGACCCAAGTCAAGAGCTACTTGTCTCAGAGCTCCGAACTGGATCCTCCCATTGAATCTCTGATTCCGGAAGACCAGATAGGTAAGCAAGCGTGTGGCTTGTTTGTCGTGCAGCACCTGTCAAAAGTGAAAACCTGCTATCTCTGTAGTTGCAGTCTCCATGCTGAATTGAAAGGTCCAGATTTTCTGTTAATAGCTGAAGTAGAGGTTGTTTCTCCTAATTAAAATCTAGTATACTTAAAATCAAAACAAAAAAACCCTATAAGAGGAAAGGTTTTGTGTAAAATACAAGATTTTTTCAATATGAGACCATCAGTGTACAATGTACATGGCTTACAGAGTAACATAAACAAAACACAGTCCCTGCCCCAGGAAGTTTAGATGGAGTGGTGCAAGAGACAAGAGAACAAAGAATAATTGCAATTACACGTGCTTAGACTTTGTTTTTGGAAAGAAAGATGTTGGCAGAGGTTCTTAAAGGCTGCAATCCTATGCATACTTACCTGAAGTTGAGCACAGTGGGATCTACTTCAAAGTAAACATAGGATTGTGCTGCCTGGTTTCATAGGATTGCACTGCATGGTTGCAATCCTCTGCGCACTTTCTTGAGAGCAAGTATCGTTAGATCAAGTGACTTCTATGTAAACATGTGTAAAATCGGACTGCATGGCTGGTGGCAGCTATATTTTAATCCTATATCACAGCCACTAAAACCAAGCATTTTATAAACACAGATATTTAATGCCTTTCTGTTTTCCAGGTACAGTAGTATCTTAGGTTTTTCTCTTGGGTTTCAGGATTGTAACATGGGACTGTAATATGTTTGTTTTTATTTATTTAAAATATTTAGAAGCTGCTATTCATTTAGGGAAAAAAAATTAAAGCAGACTACAAGAACCAACAAGTCACCAATAAAAGCAGCAAAGTAATAAATAGTTAAGATCATCTTTAAAAAAAGAAAAGAAATAAAAGCAGAATCGGGATAATTTAAACAATACCATTAAAATTCAAAACAGCAGCAATAAAATCATACAATTTCAAAACTTAAAAGCTTACTCATAATCATTCTTAACTTGTCTCCTGAATTATGAGTTGGTGCCCCTCTTACTTGTTGTGGAAGGGTGTTTCACAGATGGGATGCCACCACCGAAAATGCCCCCTCCTGACTCACCACCTTCCAGACTTCACCTGGTGCTTATTCCTGGAGAAGAGACTCAGATTCAGAACTCAAATTTTGGGCAGGTTCTTAAAGGAATGTGAGGCTTAGATTTCTTATGAAAGGAAGGTAGAGTTACCTCAGATCAGGTTTGCCTCTCTTACATATATAAGCATTTTATGTGGTTATGGAGAGATGTGTGTCAAAATTCAGGTTACCTCCTTGTCTCTGCCCATCTTAATATGTCTAAGTAGTTTAAAAAAATAAGCTTAAAAGGTGTGTCCCTGATAAAATTCCCCCAGGGCAAAATACTTTTCTTGTGAGCTAATTTCACTGAGCTGTTTTCTTCCTGGTTGACTTTGTGTGCTTATAATTTGTTGGCTGTCTAGTACAGAAATTCATACGGGACAGTGGCTGAGAGAACTACTTTCTCTGGGAATGGTTACGTGTGTTTTGAAACTTCGTCATGTCCTGAATCGAGTAGCTATTTCCATCTGTATGACTCATTGTTGATCCAATGTTAATGGAATACATTGTGAATGAAATAATACCTTGTGATTATTATTTTTTCTAAACTCAAAGTAGTTTAGTGGGTTAATATGAAAGATAGTATTGTATCTTGAGATTTTGCAGTGCTCCCTTGTGTTTTGGCAGCATGCTCTTTTTTCACTTTCTTGTGGTTTGTTTGTGTGTTTGGCGCTTGCAGGTTACTGCAAGGGTTTGGTTTAAAGTGTGTTGGCTTTGGTGGATTGCTAAAATGATAACTTTTTTCATATGTTAATGACTGAGTAGGTGGAGCATTGTGTTTTAGCTGGGTGAGTTTAGCTGAGCAATTGATGGCCTGTGTAAAATCTGTAATTATGCAGGGAGGCAGTTTAAGCAAGCAGAAAGCTTGCTTTTGAACAGTTTTGCTGCCTTCACCAGTCTTGAGGTTTGCAAGTAACCACAGCAGCAGAGCAGATGCTTTAGATGTTGCTGATTTAAGCACAGCTGTGTGGCAGATGGATTGAGTCATCACAGGCAATAGAACAAAGCCTGCCTAAGCCATTTACGCCACATTTTATTTTGCCACTTCAGTGATCAAAATAAAAATAAATAAAGCTAGAAGAAATGGTCACGTGCTTTTCTTTCCAAGCTAAGCTGTAGCATTTCATTTTCTTATAAGTCTGGACTTTTCTTCTTGGATCATGATGCCTCCAGGACTAGGCTTCAAATAACCTCCATCTACTTACGGTATATCCTGGTAATGCAGGAAAAGTGTTTAGGATGAGATAAAATGGAAATGTTCTAACTGGAGGCCTGTTCATAGAAAGAACCTACGTAATAATAATACTTTAGATTGTGTTGGGGGTTTTTAGTGTTCCATGTACTTCACATGTGCACTCTCTATTCCAACTTTCTGTTTCCAATAGCAGCTGCCACATGTCCAAGGGAAAACCACAAACAGAACATGAAAACAACAAGTCTCCCTTGAAATCGGCTTTGCTTGCAGCAGTGGTGCACAGCCCATGGGCTACATGTGCCCCCCCCAAAGCCTTTACTGCAGCCTCCCATGGGTACCCTGACCCCCCCCACTCACCACTGCCACCTCCCCCCCCATTTCCTTGCTGCTTGTATTCCCTCCCCCAAAAACCCTCATACAGAGTATTCTTTTCTTGCTGCCACTAGCAGAGAGGCAAGCGTAATCCGCATCAGGATCGCAGGTGTGTGTGTGTGTATTTGTGTATGTGACCCCCGATCCAGCATCACATGCAGCCCTTGGAACTGAAAAGGTTGTGTGCCCCTAGTATACAGCAGCTGTGACCAGGGATACACTGCCATGAACCTGGAGATTCCATTAAGTTAGCACAGTAAATGGCCCGTGATAGACCTGTTTTCCATCATCTGTCTACTTTTCTTTTTAAAGCCATCATTCTGCGTCTACTGCTATTGCTACATTGTGTGGCAGCAAATTTCATAAGTTATTTATGCATTGTGCAAAGAAGTACTTTCATTTCAATCAGTTTCATTGGGTGTTACGAGAGCAGAAAAACTCACTTTCAGCCTTACAGCAACCCTGCAAAGTTACTGAGATAATGTATGTGCAGCATTTCAGACACTCTGGAAGTGCCATTTGAATGCTAGTTGTTTTCATCCGTATATTTGCAGATTTGGGTGGGGGGCTGAAATATAGTAGCATATCTAGGGCCACCAGCTGGGTTCATGACTAGACTTGAATGAGTGACTCAGTCTGTGCCACTACACTATGCCAGTTCCTCAGATAACCACCCACAGTGTTGTGCAATACTGGTTAGCCACAAGTGTTTGCATCCCACACCCAGTGGTGTTCCTCTGGGCACATCTGCCCCTCTGTTTTGAAGGGTGTGGATATGGGTCTAATGTCCATCTTACTCCTGCGATCCAGTACATCTCAACACCCACTACAGCTTGCACTGCTCCTATGCATATCCACAACACAGACGGAGGAGATTACATGACCAGTGCAGATCAGCTTTCAACCTGAAATGAAACCTCTTGGGTAGTTCAGGGAATCCCCCCACCCATGTATGCAGTCACCAAAAATCACTGCAGGAGCCTGACACAGCATGAATTGGGATATGCTTGGCCTTAATTTATGCCAAATAAATTGGTTGATTTATATACAAAGTCCTTTCATGTTTCAGCCTTTCTAGTTATTTCCTGCAGGTATCTAGATAGTAGTGTGCCTAGAAGTGTGCCTTTTCTTTCTCAGATGTTACAACTATGTCAGGGAAATAACAAATAGGTACTAGATTCCCCACCCCACCCCTCACCATACCAACATTTCTCATGAGGTATTCACCTGAGTTACCCGAAATAAGCAACTCAAGTTTGGATTGGGGTTAACCGTCCTGCACTCCAAGGAGCAAACTACTCCTTGCTTGAAGAGTGCATTGCTGTGGAGTCTTTCTGATAAAGTTCTACATGGTAAACAGTCCCTTATTTTGATTTCAAACTGAGATTGGACGTAATATATTTGTCTATATTTAATACGAACAACAATATCAACAGAGGGAACAGTCAGTTACGTAAGCCTCCACCCAAATTTAATACCTCAGTGAGAATTAGCCCCCCACACACATGCAAACACACACCACACAGAGCCCTGCCCCACCCCAGATACTGGCATGCCTGAAGTTGGGGAGGGATTGATTTCTTGCAGGGTGAAGTGCCTCCCTCCTATTCCCCCCCACACACACACACACTCCAGACTGCGCATGTTCTTTCCTGCATGCCACCGCAGATAGCTGAAGATCAGTGTGAGGATTTCTTGTGGGCCACTTTCATTCTGCTCACCCACTCCCTCCGGTCCTCCCTTCTCTGCATGCTGTCCAGGCTCCCAGATTGGCTGAGGCTGGTGTCTCCATTTTGAGTAGGGGGGGGAGTGGGAAGAGGGGTGTGTGATAGGCTGTATGGAACAAGCCATTGGCCCTGTGGGGCTCAGTTTTGGGGTGGAGAAACAATAGCCCTTCAATGAGAGTGGATGGTATAGGCTATGGGTAAAGTTTTTGAAATGAACATGGGGTGGATGAAACAGTAGGGGTAAACCAAGGGGAGATGTTAAGATGCTGTGCACTGCTCTAATAGGGCAGACTATTCACAGAATACAGATTAGAAAGTTGTATGGTGGAGAAGAAATTGATCTATAAGTTATGTGACTATTATCATCCCTGTATTACAGATGGGAGATGGGCTAGGGATGAGGCTCAGAATGTGACGAAGGCTATCCTTAGTGCAGCAGTGGGCAACTTGTAGGCCAAAAGATCTGGAGGGCCAAAACTCCCAAGCCAGCATAGCCAGTGGTGAGGGATGATGGGAGTTGTAGGCCAAAACATCTGGAGGGCCACCAGTTGCCCACCCCTGGCTTAGTGGGTTCATGGCAAAGGCATGACTTGAGCTAGGGACTTCCGGATTCCTAGTGCTTAGTTATTATGCTACACGGACTTTCCCCAACCTGGTGGTCACCAATGGCCACAACTGACTAGAGGACGATGGGAGTTGCGGTCCAAGGGATCTGGAGGGCAACAGTTTGGGGAAGGACGCACCACACATTGCCTTTGTTTTTGTGCTTGATAACAAATCATTAATTGACATGAGATTAAAAAGTCTTAGAAATCAGATCCCTACACACTTACTGGCACGGAGTATGCTGCTGTCATTGTGAAACAGCCATGGACGGCCAGTGGGCATGTCATTTGACACCTGGCGAGAGCAGTGTGGCATAGTGGTGAGAGTGTTGGACTGAGATTCGGGAGATCCGGGTTCTAGTCCCCACTCTGCCATGAAACTCACGGGGTGACTTTGGGCCAGTCACTGACTCTCAGCCTAACCTACCTCACAGGGTTGTTGCGAGGATAAAATGGAAAGGAGGAGGAGGATTATGTAAGCCGCCTTGGGTTCCTTGCAGGAAAAAGGCGGGGTGTAAATATAATAAAATAAATAAATAACATTTAAAAATGGTCAGAAATGAAGAGAAGCACCAGGAAATCTTTAGACTTCCATACTTAAAACCTCCTGATTTTTAAAACTACCTATACTGAAGAAGAAACTAGTTGGTTAAGTAGAATTACAGAACTAGGGCTCAGAGTGTCAGTATTTTCAGCATCTGCATAATAGCCTAAGATCGGTTCACTTGAAAGCAAGTACCGAAGAGCTGGGAGGAACAGAATATGAATGGCACTCACAAGTGATTTTCTTTTTGAAGCCAGGGTGACTATCCAGTCCTGAATTCTGAGATTACATGAGAATATGTGTAGTGCATTAGAGCTACATTGGCAAAGGCCAGTGAGGCAGTCATTGGCAGCTGAGTGCAAAGAGTGCGAGCAGGATATTATTGGTTGTGTTTTATTTTTAATTTTATAAGCCACTGTGATATATTATGAATAAACAATATATAAGTATTTTTAATAAATAAGATGAAACAGGAAGTCCTTTAATGACAGAAGATCAGTCAAGCGTTTTTTCCTCATTAAAATGTTGTGCTACTTCAAAAGATTGCAAAAGGGCATTTCATTACAGGATGCAGATGGACATTTCAGAAGTCACAGGGAAACTGCTCACTTTATCAAAGCACTTCCTCTTTCCACTTTCAAGTAGCTAATAGTAGGTCTAAAGAGAGCTTTAATTAAGTCACTGGACTTAATTAAAATTATCTATGATAACTATATTGCCTATCTAAGGTCACAGAGAAACAAATGAGACATCCAATTAAAGAACAGAACACAGAGATTTGCTGGAAAAAAATAATGGATTTGCCACTTTACACTCCCCCCCCCCCTTGCAAATCAAGATCAGCAGAAGAGCAAACTCAGGCTGTAGAGCTTGAGGCTTCCCTGGCAATTCGCTCTACTGCTGAGGTATTATGGAACGTGTTTGAACATTCTGTTTGAACATTCTGTCTGTAACTGCTCGGAAGTTTAAGAAACTGCCAGCACAGAAGCCCTCTGGACAGATGGGTCTGTGAGCAGATGAGAATTTTTTCTGTAATCTTTTCAGTCTTAAAGAATTTTCGTTCAGATCCAACGCTGTGTTAATTTGTAATTTCTTAAGTATGCCTAGAACTCTTGTCACCTCTGTTTGACCTAATTCTTCAGACGTCCTCCTTGAAAAAGCAGATATTGGAGAATTGGATAGGCCTGTAGCATTGTTCAAAGTCCAGCAAGGATCTTTCCAAAGATTACAAAAGGACTGTGAAAAAATAGTTTTTTTGTTAGTGCTTATAACCATCAAGCTGTTCATCTACTGAAATGGTAAACGGTTGTTCCTATTCACTCCACTGCTGCTAACAGTGCACTGATGGGACCCGGAGGCAGATTGGCCCTTCCTAACTGAGAGACAGAAAAGCTGAGTCCTGGGTTTGGGAGAAGGTATCAGCAATTTTTTTGAAGAAATGTAGCTTAGAGGAAGCCAAGCTATGTGTAACTGATAAAGTGCCCCCTCGCTGGTTATCTCTGAGGTATGCAAATATTCGTCCAGGGTTACAAATATTGACTATGTATTGTGCATAGTAGCCTAATATCTTTGAAACAGTGTTGCATTTAGTTCACAGATTTCAGCTGCAGGGGCAGTTTGTATGTGGGAGGAAAGAAGGAAGGATGTATGATTTTTCCGGCTATAGCGTCAAAACAAAAGGAGCTGTTAACAACAGTTCTTTCTTTGTGGGGTGGGGTTAAGTGCAACTCTGCCGCCCCAATACTTTTTTCAGTGTGTGTTAGAGACTTCATAGCCGATTTGCTTTAGCTTTGGGTGCATCCAAGCATACATTTTCTTGAAAGTTGGTGTGGGTTTTTCCCAGCCTAGTGTAACCCAAACTGTGTAGCCTGTGCATCATATATGCTCCTTGCCATGGAGTCACTTCCTCCATCTCCATAAATGTAGTTCTCCAATTCCAGAGGGATGTGTAGAATTTTACTGATTCATAATAAATCTCTGAATGCCTGTGAGTGATGTGTGTTCCTGTTCCTACCCCACTTTTCAGTTTGTGTGTGTGTGTGTGTGTGTGTGTGTAAATTGATAGGTTGGTAGTATGGTTAGCAATTGGTCTGCACTTACAGATTTCATAGATCATAGAGTTGGAAGGGGCCTACAAGGCTATCGAGTCCAACCCCCTGCTCAGTGCAGGAAACTAGAGGAGGGGTCTCCCATCCAAGTAATAACCAGGCTTGACCCTGCGTAGCTTTCCACGCTCAGACAAGCTGAGCCAGCATAAGCCGCAGGATTTCAGGATTTTGAAAATGGATACTATTCTACTTGTGGAGGACCAAACACCCGGTCCTTGGCGTGAGTTCGGCACTTAACAGGTTAACCAGCACTGAGAAAATGCCCTTTATGTGACTCCTGTGCATTTAGAACACAACGCTACCTAATGAATGACATGGAACCGTGCTTAGGTCAAAGAATAGACTTTATTTACTATACGGCTAATGGAGCAGAACTAATAGACTACTAGGAATTTCCAGGGATGGGGACTCGGACTCCAGGACTCTACTCGTGAGTCGGACTGAGTCCCCCCTCTGACTCGAGTCAGACTCGAGTCCCAATATTTTTAATGGGACTCGGGACTCGAGACCAAGGACTTGTGTTCCAAAATCGTGTTCCTCAAATGCAACATGGATAGGTTTTAGGAAGTACAGCAAGTTTATTTTTTAAAATCATTTTCCTAAAATGCAACCTTTCAGACATTTTGGGTTTGGCTGCCTCTGCCTGCCTGTTTGGGGTTCCCAGCCTCCTCTGCCTGCCTGGTCTCTTCTTAACCAGTTCCACAGTTTGAATTGTCCAAGACAAAGGCCTCTGCCTGCCTGCTTTGGGGTTCCCTGGCTCCTCTGCCTGCCTGGTTATTTTGGGTTTGTCTGCCTGGTCTGTTCTTGCCAAAATCAGTTGCAGAGTTTTGAAATAAAAAGGCACACTTGTGCCTAGAATTTATTTAAGCCACACATCTGAAATAGCCTTATTTTGTTGGGGAAAACCCCCATTGATTTTAATAGGGACTCGTGGAGTCAGCTTTGGGAGTGACTCGTGAGTCACCATTTTGGACCAAGGACTTGGACTCAGACTCGAGACTCGGGTCCAAAGACTCGTGACTCGAAACCAAGGACTCTTCAACATCCCTGGGAATTTCACACTATAAACATAGTAGGTCGTAACAGAATGGGGGACACTTGGCTCAACAATACTACAAGTGAGAAGGATCTTGGAATTGTGGTAGATCACAAACTGAATATGAGCCAGCAATGCGATGTGGCTGCAAAGAAGGCAAATGCTATTTTGGGCTGCATTAATAGAAGTATAGCTTCCAAATCGCGTGAAGTGATTATTCCCCTTTACTCTGCACGGGTTAGGCCTCATCTTGAGTACTGCGTCAAGTTCTGGGCACCTCACTTTAAGAAGGACGTAGACAAACTGGAGAGGGTCCGGAGGAGGGCAACAAGGATGATAAAGGGACTGGAAACAAGGCCCTATGAGGAGAGACTGAAAGAACTGGGCATGTTTAGCCTTCAGAAGAGGAGACTGAAGGGAGATATGATAGCACTCTTCCAGCACTTGAAGGGTTGTCACACAGAGGAGGGCTAGGATCTCTTCTCGATCATCCCAGTTTGCAGGACACGGAATAATGGGCTCAAGTTACAGGAACCTAGATTCCACCTAAACATCAGGAAAAATTTCCTGACTGCCAGAGCAATAAGACAATGGAACCAACTACCTAGGGAGGTGGTGGGTTCTCCCAATCTGGAGGCATTCAAGGTGCAACTGGACAGCCATCTGTCAGGGATGCTTTGACCTGGATTCCTGCATTGAGCAGGGAGTTGGACTTGATGGCCTTGTAGGCCCCTTCCAACTCTACTTTTCTATGATTCTATGATTCTGTAACCTGACCAAAGAGGAAAGCTTCAATCTAGAGGCTTAGCGTATTACAGAAGAAGAAGTAACCTTACATCAGAGAATCTGATTTACGGACTTAGCGTAGCGATCTGCATAGCCGGTCCCCGAGCGCGCGCGCCCGGGGTTGGAAGCTGCTTGACCCTAACCAGAGCCAGGGACCGAAGGTGTGCCAGCCTGCACCGTGTTCCCAACAACCTCTGGTCCTTTGGCACATACTTTTCTACCCCTTACACCCCCTCCCCTCCCTTGCTGCCCAGGTGGGCTGGGTCCGCCCCCATGGGGCGGTGGCATCTCTTGGTGTTGACGCCTCCTGGGTGTTTTGGAGTACTTTGGGGGTACTTTGCAGCTCTTTGAGACTGTGTCCCCACCCTCTCCAGAATGTTATGTGCCCTATTGTGCAGATGTGGATTGTGCCTCCATCTGCCCAGAACTGTGTCTCATATGCCCCGGGTGGGGATTATGCAGGCAGATGGCGAGTGGAATGAGAAAAACAAGTCAGGGATCAGTGTGCCAGGGTTCAAGGTGTCAGGGTTCAATGTGTGCTCTGGCTTTCTCTCCACATCCCCCCCCCCTTGGGGAAGATGGCATCGGGGCTTCTTCTACCTCAATTCCTATCTACTTTCCTCTTGAGAGAAAGCCCTTGACAACCCATCCGCCAGGATATTTTCCTTGCCCCTGATGTGTTCGACTGAAAAGTCAAAGTCTTGCAGAGCCAGGCTCCACCGTAGGAGCTTCTGGTTGGACCCTTTCACCCGATCAAGCCAACACAATGGGGAATGGTTGGTCTGGAGATGAAACCGTTGTCCCCAGAGGTAGGGTCGGAGTTTTGTCACTGCCCACACTATAGCCAGGCATTCTTTTTCTACTGTAGCCAGGCTGCGCTCTCTGGGCAGAAGGTTTTTACTGAGATAGGCAATGGAGCGCAGCCCTTGCCCCGCCTGCTCTTGCAGCAGAACAGCCCCCATCCCTGCCTCTGAGGCGTCGGTTTGTAACACAAAAGGGGACTCAAAATCGGGTGCTTGCAAGATGGGAGCTGCTGTGAGGCAGGCTTTTAATCCATCAAAGGCAGTTTGGCAGGTGCTTGACCACTGGACTTTAAGCGGCTGCTGCTTTTTACACAGATTGGTGAGGGGGGCGGCTAGCTGGCTAAAGTGGGGCACAAACTTACGGTAGTAGCCAGCTAGCCCGAGAAAAGCTTGGACCTGCTTCTTGGTTGTCGGACGGGGCCAGTTGCGGGCCGACTCAACCTTGGCTTCTAGGGGCTTGATACTACCACCCCCCACCCTATGTCCCAAGTACTCTACTTCTCCCAGCCCGACCTGACATTTCTTTGCCTTTATGGTCAACCCTGCCTCATGGATCTTCTGAAACACCTGGCGGACATGTTGCAGGTGCTGTTCCCAGGTGGAGCTAAAAATGGCGATGTCATCCAGATAAGCACACACGAACTCCCCCAACCCATTCAGCATTCCATTCTCCAGCCTTTGGAAGGTCTCCGGACTGTTCCGGACTCCGAACAGCAAGGTGGTGAACTAGAACAATCCCAGATGGGTGACAAAGGCAGATTTCAGCGCGGCATCTGGATCTAACGGAACTTGCCAATATCCCTTGGTTAAATCTAAAGTGGTGATGTACTCCCCCCCCCACCTTTCCAGCAGGACATCCATGTTCAGGATGGGGTAGGGGTCGGGGATGGTCACTCTGTTGATTTTCTGATAATCCACACAAAAGCAGACTCCCCCATCCTTTTTGGCCACCAGCACAATCAAGGAAGACCAGGGGCTAGAACTAGGTACAATGACCCTGAGGTCGAGCATGACTTGGACCTCTTCTGCAATGACTTGAGCATGGGGACCCACCGCTCGGTACGGAAGAGATTGCAAAGGGGGGCTGTCCCCCGTCAGGACCGTGTGCTGCACCAGAGTAGTCCAGCCCGGGCGATCAGAGAACATGGGCTGGAAGTCTTCTAGGACCTGTCTCATTTGGGATTTCTGGCTTTCAGATAGGGAGGGAGACAACACAATTTCCTCTAGCCCCCCCTGCCCCCATTCCCCCAGCAGGTCCCCTTCTGCGAAATCCTTATCGGTACATTCCCTTACACACCTTACGTCACCTGGTCGTTCCACATACAATTTCAGCATATTTACATGATACATCCTCCGCCTCCCAGGTTGCCCTGGGAAGGCTACCTGATAATTCACTTCCCCCACCCTTTCCACCACTGTTCCCGGACCTTCCCACTTTAAACACAATTTTTCAGTCCGTGTGGGTCTCAGCACCAACACCTGGTCACCCACTTCAAAAGTCCGTGGTACTGCGGTCTGATTGTACCACTCACTTTGTCGTTGTTGTGCCGCCTTCAGATGCTGCTGGGCTGTTTCCCGAACTCCTCGGAGCATGTCTTGGAGTTGCTGCATGAATGTATGCACCGGCAGGGGAGAACCAGTCGCGACCCCCTCCCACTCCGCCCGCAACAAGGCTAGCTTAGCTCTCGCCCGAACATCAGTTCATTTGGGGAGAGGCCCAGGCTTTCTTGGGGTGAGTCTCGGTAGGCAAACAACAGGTAGGGGAGAGCTTGGTCCCAAGTCCCAGGATGCTTAGCCGCATAGGCACGGATCATCTTCCCCAAAGAGACCCTTCTTCCCTGCCCCCCTGCATTTTAGAGACCTACGGTAGTTCTAGGTTATTATGGCTGTTTTATCCATTCCTGTGCTGTTTATTGTTTTGCATTATATTATATTTTATTCTTTTAGATATTTGTATTGTATTTTATATATTTAACTGTTATATGGCATTTTAGTTTTTTAGCTGTTTGTAATCCGCATGGAGAACGTTAGGTATTGGGTGGATTAGAAATGTAATGAATAAATAATAATAGTAAAAAATGAATTCGATCCCGCAAACCTGAGGTCTGCCCATCATAGGTGTAACTTCTCTATGGTCTGTTCAGTACAGAAAATGTAGACACAAAGTATTATAGAAATATATATTTTTATTACTTTAATGCAGGGGTGGGCAACACACAGGCTTCATGTGCCACCCCCCCGCAGTTTTTTTGTGGCCCTCAACATCCTCTAAGTCGCCACCACCAAATTGCCACCGAATTCTGGTAGCACAGTGGTGGTGGCAAGAAAAGCTGCATTTTCACTTTAAAATGAGGTGCATGGTGAGCATATGCTTGTTTTAATACAAATATGCGCTCTCTGAGGCTTCCAGGGGTGCAATTATGCATTAAAACAGGGGTCCTCAAACTTTTTAAACAGGGGGCCAGTTCATTGTCCCTCAGACTGTTGGGGGGCCGGACTATAGTTTGAAAAAAATATGAACAAATGGATCAAGTTTAAAAAAAGGACCCGGGTCCTTTTTATTTTTTTTTACTTGATTAAATGGAAAGTTATTAAATTAATAATAAAGTAATGATAAATTAATTTGCTGTCTAAAATTGAAATACATCAAATAAAAAGGTATAGAAAGGCTTGATTTGCACACTGCACATATCTTATTTGTAGTGCAAAAAAACAAAGAAAAAACAATACAAGGATCACAGCCTTAAAAGTACAAACCCATTCCCTGGGGTAGGTCAGGAAGACCTGGTACCCAGAGAACATAGTGAGAGCCAGTGTGGCATAGTGGTTAGTTAGAGTGTTGGACTGGGACTTGGGAGATCTGGGTTCTAGTCCCTACTCAGCCATGAAGCTCACTGGGTGACTTTGGGCCAGTCACTGACTCTCAGCCTAACCTACCTCACAGGGTTGTTGTGAGGATAAAACAGCGAGGAGGAGGATTATGTGAACCGCCTCGAGTTCCTTGCAGGAAAGAAGGCAGGATATACATGTAATAAATAAATAAAGAGCTGCCCTCACCCCCTGGGTCCTAGCCACATACTCGCCTCTTGCTCGGCCTCAGTTTCCCACATCTGTAAAATGGAACTAGCACAAAATTCATCACCAGAAACACAAGTCTCAGGGCTGCTGCCAGGATGAACCAACCATCCGGAAAAAACTAGAGACGCCCAGAGGCATTTGATGATGAAGGATCCCATCCAGGAAAACAGATCCCATTCAGGAGCAATGGAGGTCCAGGGAACATCTGGGCTGAGCCGGTGGTTGCCAGCCAGGCTGAGGCCCAGGATGCACACCAGCCTCCAAGCAGGGCTGCTCCTCGGGTGAGGTCAGAGTCGACTGCGGCTGCGCCCCACACGTGGACATAGCCAGCACTCGCAAGCTCCAGCCAAGCCAACCGGCACTGGAGGAGAGCTCCCTTGAGCCGGCGCCGAAGACGTCCGCTCGGCTGGCTGTGGAATGGCGAAGGACCTGGAAGGGGACATCACCCACCTGTCAGGCAGGGCAGTCCATGGGCAGCTGCGTCCCCCCAGCTGCAGGGAAGGAGGAAAGCCCTGGGGAGGGGAGGCGGAGGTTGCACCAGGCAGCCCCCCCTTTTCTTTTGGCTGAGGGAAAGTAGGCAGCTTGCTTCGTTCCAACGGGAGCAGAGAAGCAAGGAAGCACCTCGCTGGCTCACTCGCTTCCATTAGGATTAAAAAAGGAAAAGACGACGCGAAGCAGGCAGGCTTTGCACACAAAGGGAGTGCAGGGAGGCAAGCAGGCGGGCTGGGGCAGGCAGGCAGGGCGGGCGGGCGTGCTGCCCGCCCGCCGCCGCTGGTTCAGCCGCCCCTCCCCGCCTTCCCCCCCGCAAGAGATACAGGGGGGCGGGCGGGCGGGCAGCCCGCGCCTCGCCACCACCGGTTCAGCCGCCCCTCCCCGCCTTCCCCCCCACCTTCCCCCCCGCAGGAGATGCAGGGTGGCGAGCAGGCGAGCGGCTCATGCCTCCCCGCCCGGCCCGCACCTCGCCGCCCGCTGCCGCCGCTGGTTCAGCAGCCCCTCCTCCCCTTCCCTCACAAGGAGCCTCGATCGGCCGCCGGGCCGGATGAAAAGACCCGGCGGGCCGGATGTGTCCTGCGGGCCTTAGTTTGAGGACCCCTTCATTAAAACAAGGCACCTTGTTTTAAAGTGAAATTAGGCTTTTTTGCTGCTACTGAATTGCCAACAAATATCAGTGGCGATTTGGCAACAGCTATTTCAGTGGCAGGGTGTGTGTGTGTGTGTGTGTGTGTGTGTGTGTGTGTGTAGCCCCTGGTGGGTTCAGGGTGTCAGAAATTGACCCCCGGACCCACCCATGCTTTAATGGAAAAACGGAGTGGGAAGCGCACAGCATATCTCATTATCCAGGTCCAATGTTATTTATAAAATCAAAATATGGAGTAGATTTTCCATTCCACTCTCCAACAACAACAACAGCAGCAGCATTTTTATTGAATCAGTCTGCAGACCATTTTCAAAAACAATATAATACACAGAAGTACACAATAAAATCCTTGCAATCGTTCCATTTTTTGAATATATAAAATATATAAGTTTTTAACTTAAATTTTTTAAAAATTGCCTATACCAAAGCTTTCCTTTCTGCTTTTTTCCTCATATAGGCAGCCCTAATAGCGACCCTCTGGGAGACAAAGCAATTAGAGCCATTTAAGAGAAAAAATAACTTACCTGTCCCTGACAAGTTACTCATACTTATTCCACTCTCCACTAAAATGCTCACTCCCCTTTTACAGTGGGGGCAGGGAAGCGCTGAAGCTCACAGAGGAGGGCCACCTTTGCGCTGCGCAAGTCTGCAGGTCAATCTGACCTGAGTAGCACCTGAAATACTTGAACTTATAATACTTGGGATTTGTAGCTGGGCAAATGTATCTGACAAATAGATACTGGCACTCCTGCAAGTGAGCCTGTGTTTTTCCCAGTTAAACATTACCGTATATGCATTAGAACAGGTTTCCACAGGCTTGTGATTTGCTAAGCCAAGCAGAGTCCACCAGCTGTGTATTGCAACCTTCCAAGTTCCTGCCAACCCTTGACTTTTTTGTAGTTGCAGGCAGGCAGAGAAAAACAGAAGGTTTACTAAGTCCCTGGTGGGCTGCATTTGGCATGGTGGGCCACACGTTGCACAGGCCTGCACTAGAACTTGGCAGAACTCAATCCCACACATCTTAGCAAGCCAACAGCTGCTGTTGGCCTATGTCTTGGGTTGGCAGTGTTGCACCTGCTGGTGTCACAGCACCCCCAAGGCAGCTCCCTTGACACATAGGGGCTCCCTGTCCCTCCCTTGTATTTCAAAATTCTAAGTAACTTTTTAAACTTTGGACAGCTTGAAAGTGAAATGCTGGCCTCCAGATGCGCCACCCTTTCCCTTCCCTTCCCCAGAAGGCCTTTGCTTCCCACATGGGCCCAGTTATATTCTTCAGAAAGGGAGGGGAAAGAAAAAGCGACCCTGCCACTGCCTCGTAATCTTGGGGAGCTGGGAGGACAGCAGAGAGTGACCTGAAGTGTTTTTTTCCTGGCTTTTTTGTTTTGTTTTTTGGTGTATGCTTTTCCTGTGTGTTATGTTTGCTTTTTGTGCGCAGTTGTTTTGCCTGTGTGTTCTTCTGGGTGGTTGTTTCCTCTTAGCATCACTAGTTTCCCTTCTGTGAAATGGGTATTTTGTTCTAAAAACTCAAGGCAATTACCGTATGTGGTTTGGTTTTGGGACCTCAAACTCAACCTCTGTTTTGTGGTCAGTTTTTTGGGCAAGTGTCTTCTCCTTTCTGACTAGGAAGGCCCTCGTGGCAGCCATTTTGCGGTGGTGCCCACAACAGTTTCTCAGATTTCCAAATCTGACCTAAGTCCCCCTAGTTGCATTTTATGTTCACTGGTTGTTGCTTGTCAACCTATAAGCATCCCTTTTGCAGAGAAAGTCAAGGCTCAATTGCATTAAAAGTATATTTGGGCCTCTGGCTTCTGAGGCAAACTGAGCTGGTTTGTGGCTTCTGATGGAAACTCTGAAAAACTGAAAACATGCAAAACGTTTTCCAAGAAAAAAACCCAGGCAGACTCGTGTTCTGAATTTCTGGGATTCATACAAATCTGGTCCATACTTTGCACAGCTTACTGTTCTTATTTTACAGTTCCTTCTTTCCTACATTAGCATGAATAAAGCTGAGGTGTAAGTTGTGGGTTATCATTTTTCCTGTTTAAAAGTGCATCTGGAAATCTGGTTTTGCCATTAAGATTCCTCTGGAAATCTAACTGAATGATTATTCTGGCTTCATTGAATAATTTCCATTCTTTCTCTCCCTCTGGAGCACAAAAATCAGGTTTCTGATTTGTCAGGCTGTGAACTGAGCTTGCCTATCTCTTTGCAGATGTGGTGTTAGAGAAGGCCATGCATAAGTGCATCCTGAAACCTCTCAAGGGCCATGTTGAGGCGATGTTGAAAGAGTTCCATACGGCTGATGGCTCCTGGAAGCAGCTGAAAGAAAACCTTCAACTTGTCCGACAGCGAAACCCTCAGGAGTTGGGGGTGTTTGTCCCAACACCAGACTTTGTAGATGTTGAAAAGATTAAAGTTAAGTTCATGACCATGCAGAAAATGTACTCCCCTGAAAAGAAAGTCATGCTACTACTACGAGTGTGCAAACTGATTTACACTGTGATGGAGAACAATTCAGGTAAATGCTGGCTCGTGGTCTAAAGTTTCTGAGCTGTTCAGGGTTGCTTCTGGACAAGGAAAGGAAATGAGCAAATGTTTCATTTCCCAACAGGGTTTCAAATCTCTCCTTTTCCTTACTTTATCTCTGGGATTTTGTAATCTGATACACTCTTCCAAGAGTCTGCATCTTGGTTTCTGGTGAGATGGGCTGGTTCTGTTTCTTTCTAGGCCTGTATTGTTCCTAGCATGGTGAAGTGACTTATGACTAAAACAGATTTCTGGAAGAATGGGGCTAGATATACTGAACATCTTGGATACATTAATGGGGAGTCTAGCTTTGCCTTAGATTCCTTTTTATGAATTCTTTGTGGAAGCAATAAAAGCAGTTAGTGTTGGTCTGCATTTAAATGGTGTATTATGTATCCATTGCTATAATGTCAGGAATGGCTCCTGATATTAGTGCCAATTCAGGCTTTTTCTCTTAAACTCTGATACAAAAAGCCCCAGAGTTTAAATGGCAAAATTCCTGTGTGGTGCTGTCATTTGTGAATGGCACATGTATATGCTTAAATTGTCAATCTCCCTGCTTTACATAGTCATGGTCATGTCCTCACCTCCATGTTTGTTGCAAGGAAACAGCCATTAATGCAATAAATGTTTGGCGCGGCTGTTCTTGTGTTACCATCCAGAATATTGAGGGAACTGTAAAAACACTTAATGTCAGAGAGACTAGTTACTTAGATGCTGGAGGACTAGCCAGGGCTTAGAAGGTGCTCAGACATCCTGAGCAGAGAGGGGAATCCACTAACACACACACACACACACACACACCCTCCATAGCAGAAGAGTTCTTAAACTGCACAGCTCAGCTGGACGTAAGCAGTAACTTTAGTGTCCTAATATTGTGAGAAGTATATTGAGGAATTCTCTTTTCGGCACCAAGTAAAGACCTTTCTATTCTCCCAGGCATTTTAATCATTTTAATCTTGTAGTTGTTTTTAACTCTCTTATTGTAATTTGAACTGCTGCTGCTGCTAGCTTTGCTGTTTGTTTTTTAATCTGTGGTTTTAAATCTTATATTTACATTATATTGTATTTTATGGTTTTAACGGTTGTAAACTGCCCAGAGAGCTTCTGCTATTGGGCATTAGAAAAATGTATTAAATGAAATAAATAAGTAAATAAAGTTGGATGGGATTCTTCTATATTAGAAAGGTTTGGAGCCAATCCAGACTTTTAATTGCAATAACTCTCCTTTAGATTGCAATTTCACATTGTGCAGAACAATGAAAAATATTGTGCCATTTTCTCTTGCATGTCATGTTTGTTTTGGACACTTAGTGTAATAATTTGAATGGGGGCTAAGCCATAAAAATGTCTATGTCCAAAAGCCAGTGTAGGTTTATCTTGCCCTAGAGTTCTGGGCATACTTCAAGGCTTACTAGGTAGGGCTAACCAGGAGTCTTAGGTGGATATTGCAAGCAGGATCAGGGTGCCAGTGAATCAACCTGGTGGTAGCTTAGAAATGCATTCACAGTTTCACACGCACCTTCAGTAGAATGAGGAAGGAGAGTGAACCACCTCCACAGAGTTGTCTTCAGTAAACCATGGAGAACTTATAGTCTCATGAGAACTTATGAGAACTTATAGTCTTGACAACTTATAGTCATTGAGCTTACATGGAAGGTTGCACTAGTAACTGCTTGATTCAGACTGACAGTTTGAATATGCACAGAGGGTCGAGGTAGCCCCATATTTACATATTTTGGTCTCAGTATTTAACTCTGTTGCAGCCAGGCTCCATCCCTTAACTGTGGCTCTACTTCCCCAGACTATAAGACAGCTAGTGAGGGCATGTAAAACATGTGCTCCTATTTTGTGAATTCCATTGGGATTGCAGTCATATCCTCTCTGGGTCCTTAAAAACCTCAGATTAATTTTACTGCAGTGAATCCTTTTATTTTTGAACAACATTCTCGTCATGAATCTAAAATGATACTGTTGAATGGAAACAGTAATGCAGAAGAGAGCCTTTAAAAGTGGAAAGCAGCAAAAAGACTTGGCAGAGAGTTGTACTAATGCCAGTTCTCTGTCTCCCCACCAAGGGAGGATGTATGGGGCTGATGACTTCTTGCCAGTGCTGACCTACGTCGTGGCTCAGTGTGACATGTTGGAGTTAGATGCTGAAATTGAGTACATGATGGAGCTGCTGGATCCGTCGTTGCTGCATGGAGAAGGTAAATGCCCTTGAAACTCTGAAGATGTCTCTTTCCCTAGGAATTTGATTACTGATAGCATGTCTGAATAGAGCGCCTTTAAAGGAATCCCAAAGCTTCTAACTTGTTTCCAACAGCTTATCTAGTAATGCCTACAAATAAGACATAAAGATAACCCCAGCCAAACAAGATTAAAAGTCCTATGTGCCTGTTGGTATGAAGAGTGTGAGGAAGAAACTCTTTATCAAGGAATACACTTTTGTGTAATCCTAGAAGTAGGAAAATGTTACATGGCCCTAGAAACTTGGATGGCAGTGACTGAGTTTATACTTGTCTCCTGAACAGCAACTTTGATTCAGTGTGACTTAGCTTGTTCAGTTTGGAACTAGGAATCAGACCATACATCTTGATGCAGGGTTCAGAAAGAGCTGTGAAAATCTTTCTTACTGAACACAATTTTATTCAGCCAATATGGAATTATTATTTTTTTATTCTTTATGTTTTGAACTTCCATAAGATATACCTCATCTGTTTTACAGAGCTGGCTTCCTTTAGAGGCATAGTGGTTGCTGTAGAGCAGTGTTCTCCAACCTTGGGTCCCCAGATGTTTTTGGCCTACAACTCCCAGCTACGCTGGCTGGGGCATGCTGGGAGTTGTAGGCCAAAAACATCTGGGGACCCAAGGTTGGAGCACTGCTGTAGAGAGTATAAAAGGAAGACCAGAAGCCATGTTGAAGTAGGAAACTGAAGTGCCTCTCCCAGAGGGGATATGCCCTCCTTTGTGGAACTCCAGCTCTCCTTCCTATTCTTCCTTTAATAACCCATGAAGGACCACAACGTATCATGCCAACAGTTGCCACAAGTCTTCCTTCAGATTCATATTGTCATTTAGTGGTGTGCTAACTCAAAAATCTTGGGCCAGCCTGCCTCCTGCATGACTGTTCATTCAGAATAAAGACATTTCTTTGCAGGTAGGAGGAGTGGCTCCATATATATTGGCAACAGGTTATGAACAGTAGAGCAGTTTAATGCAGAGGACCAAACTATTACATTTGTATGTTCTGCTCACACTTAGATTGTGCCACTCCTTTTCTATGCTTTGCTCAACCATCCTCTGCAATTAGCTACAAAATTGCTTTCATTTTTTTGGAAAATTGGGAGTGAGTGGTGGAACTGAAGAACATTAACAGAAACATCTGCAGCAGCAACAATAGACTATATAGCTCCTGAGAGTGTTTTAAGCATTTCACATGTATTCTCTCAGTAATACCTACAACAGCCGTGCACAGCAGGCAAGTGTTGTTATCCCCACGTTGCAGATGGGAAAAGATTCTGAGAATGAGTGCATGCACTGATGGCAGAGGCAGGCTTTTGAATGAGGCCTTTCTGGTTTGTAGCTTAGTCTCCTAGAGTGCTTCCAGACAGAGAGGTCCTAGCGTTCACAAGTGGATTACGACGACATCTGGATTGCCCTTAAAAGTTCTTTGAGCAAGACAGGACAATTGCAGGATAAAAGCCTCATCTGGATGCACCCCTACTCACTGCACTATCCTAGTGCTTTCCTTAACCCTCTTATTCGTCCATTCACAGCATTTATTATTATTGCTGTTCAGTCAAAAGACTCCCAGAGTGGCTTACAACGATCAAAAATCAGACAGGGCTGCTTCACATGTTACTTTTTTGACATACAGGTTAATCTTTCTGTCAGAAGCCGCACAGATTGGGGAAGCTACACAGGTAGTGGCTCCCCAATCCATATTCATGCAGCCAAAAGTACTCTTCCTACTGTGCACATAGGAAGAAAACATGTGAGTAGTTCTGCTCTTTAAAAATAATACCTGGAACTTGTCTTCCATTCTAAAGAGTTCAGAAGCTTTTCTTCTAAACTTTCCCTACATCTGCAGCTACTTGGCTCACCATAAGACTGGAACTGTGAAGGATTCCAGAGGCCTTTCCCCTCCTGGGACAGCAGAAAGCAAAAGAATGCTGAAGCAGTTAAATCTGGCAAGGAACTTTTCTTTCCAAGAGCAAAACAAAAACAAGCAGGGCCAAGCTTCCTGCCAAATGACAGGATGCTGATACTTCCTTGGCCTCCAAACTGTATCAGACTTTCCTGTGTGTACGCTGGTTGTAACAAATTGCATTTGTCTTTTTGAGAAATCCTGGGTGGCAGGGTGGGCAGAATTCCATTTAATATGGAAGAGCATCGAGTACAATGGGCCTGAGAGAAGTGTACAAAACATCAAAGCACAGGATAAATACTGAGAGTCTGTTTAAGTGATATTGTGATGCTACTGACCATTGTGCTATACTTGCCATGATATGTGATGCTGAAAAACCAGGAGAAAAGAACAGAACTGCTCTGATTGGCCATGGCAGTGACTAGTATAGCTCACTGTTCTTCAAACTTTCTGTCAAGAAGGGAACCACTCCTATATAGGCATTTCTGCCACAGAGTGTCTGCCCCTTGCAGAGGATTCTGGGGCATGTTTTAACTTGCATGTTCAATTCACATGGCATGTTGACCAGACCTCTTCAGCCTCAGCATCGCCCCACATGAACCGCAAAGGATGCCCAACACTCTTCTACAACTGTGCATTGCAAGGGAAGACTTGGCAGGCAAGTGGTTATTAAGGGAATCCTGACCAGCATTATTGATTTTCTCACTGAGGAAGCTCAGACAAGCTTTTGAGGAACCCCGGGGCCTTTTGGAACAAAGTTTGAAAAACACTGGCATAGCTACTATTTCAAAGGACAGACCTTACAATCTGAATTTGCAGTTCTCACCACTACTTTTTGCAAGAAAGCTGACCAATTTTGTCTGTCTAGGACAGTGTTCTCCAACCTTGGGTCCCCAGATGCTTTTGGCCTACAACTCCCAGCATGCCCCAACCAGCGTAGCTGGGAGTTGTAGGCCAAAAACATCTGGGGGCGCAAGGTTGGAGAACACTGGTCTAGGAAAATTATTTACACAATGACCTTGTTCGTATGTCATAACAACCCATGGCTAACAAACTGTGGGTTATTGAGAAGACAAGCAGGAGTGAGCGTGTGTGCTGGTTCCTGCACATGCCCCTGTTCCCACTGTGATAAACAACCATGTGTATCGCAGTGGGAGTGGGCAGGTCGCCAGGAACCAGCACGCATGCTCACCCCTGGTCATTCACGGCTACCCAGGGTTTATTTCATGTGTGAACTGGGTCAGTGAGTCTTTGATACTGATTATGGTTTCTTCTTTGATGTGTAACCAGGTTGTTAATAATTTATTTCTGGAACGCTGTTGTCTTGATTTCTTTGCAGGGGGCTACTACTTGACAAGTGCGTATGGAGCACTTTCTTTAATTAAAAATTTCCAAGAAGAGCAAGCAGCCAGGCTGTTGTGTTCAGAAGCCCGGAATACCCTCCGGCAGTGGCATAAGAGAAGGACAACAAACAGAACAATCCCATCTGTTGATGATTTTCAGGTACAACTAATGTCTTCCAGAAAGTGCTTTTTCTGCTGCAGCTGTGATCTGTACAAGGCAGATTATAGTGGATAGCATGGCGGACTTGGATTGCCCTGAATGGTGTTGGTCAAAGCCCCCTGAATGGTATTGGTCAAATAGCTGGCTGGGGTATGCTGGGAGTTGTAGGCCAAAAACATCTGGGGACCCAAGGTTGGAGAACACTGGTCTACACTGTTCACATATAAAATGGGAGTGGGGGAGGTCTTACTTCAACAGTGTATGGGAGCGGAGTGCTGAATCTTACACACACATATGCCGCTATGCTTTTATGTCATTCCTCTCTCTCATCTGTTGCTCCAGGCACTTTTCTCCCTTTCTGGCTTCATTACCAGAAGTGAGACAGGAAAGGAGTAACCAACTGTGGGGAGTATAATACAGGATCGGGGAAGGCCCATTTCCTCTCTCCCTCATGCTCTTCTTATTGTTAAAGACACACACACAGAAACACACACACACTTAACCCTAGTTTATATGTGAGTAGGGAAGACGTGTGAAAAGAAACACATGTCTGCCACCATCTAATCTAACACGGCCATCAGTAGGTGGGCTTGGACACGTCTCAGTCTCTCACTGTAACCTGTCTCCTAAGGTTTTGGGGAAGGGATAACTCTCTGAATTGCACTCTGAGCTCCTTAGCGTTAATTGAACATGCCGTATAGGCAATGTGACTGCAGAGTCTTGGTGGGAATGTTGCCTTATTCTTAGCAGCGGGGAATACGGATAAATTGGAGTTTATTATTCCTTCAAGACATTCCCTTTGGAATCCTGCAGGATACCTGTCTGTTCAGAGTGCCTAAGTACAATTATTAATTTGTGTGTTCTCAAATCTTTCATAACTATCCTTACATTTTGGTACAGGGATGTTAGCCTACTTATAATGGAGGTTAAAATTAAACATCTCTTTAGACATTGTGATAATTCAGCTTGCATGTCTTTTTAGAAGGCTAATGACTGCATTTCACTGCCTGCATTTTATTATTGTATTTTATTCTTCGTTTGTAATTTTTGCAAAAAGGACACCTAAACAAAAATAAGCATGTAGGGTGTTCCCCGCCCCCCTTAGTAACAAAAGTTTTGCTTGTAACATCCTGAATGCCCATTTTGACCTATATTTGACCTAGTTCCTCCCTCTAGTCTAGTGACTCATTTCATGTTGTTTCAGGACAAACTGTATTCCAACATGCATATTCTGCTTTTCTTTCTTTCCTTCCTTCCTTCCTTCCTCATTTCTATTTTCTTCTCTTTACCCCCCTCCCTCCTTCTTTTCCTTCCTCTAATCCCCCTCTTCATGTCTTCCCTCAGAGTCTATGAAAGGCTTATTTCCCTTTATGGTCAGAATATTTGTGTTTAAAAACAACATTTCCCAATTATTTTACTGGAGAAAAGAGACATAACAAACTTTCATCTCCCTGTTAACCGTGCTTTGATTGTTTTATTCTACTCATCATTTCATTGTATTTTAATTGGGTTGTGTGTGAGCTGCTTTATGGGCCCTTTTAGGGGCCAAAAGCAACATATAAATACTTGTATAAATAAGTAAATAAATAAATAAATATTACTTGTACAGTGTGCAAAAAAAGAAAAGAGAAAGAAAGGCATTCTGACAAAATGAAAAATGCAAGAAACTTGGGAACTGGCTGGATATGCAATAACAAGAACTTATCTGTTCACCAGAATCTGTAGACTATATTAATTAAATATAGAAACCTATCCCAAAACAGTAACATGTAAATTACAGTACAACAATTTCATGACTGTTGAGGTTGCCACAGTTCTTGCCACAGTCATTAATATAGATTGGGCTGATACTCAAATTGGACTCTGAAAAAGCACATAAATCACCTTAAAGAGAGCGAACATCCCAAATTTCCTAGTCATGCATGGAATATCTTATTGAAGCCAGTTCCTTCCTTAATGGCAGTACTAAGAAGCATTTGTGTTTTGCAGAATTATATGCTGTTCATCAGCAGTGTTAGTGATGTGGATGAAGTCCTATATGTGTAAATAGGGCTTGGCCATGCTACTAGCAGAGCTGGTTCCTCTGTCATTCCTGGCCTGAAAAATCATGAAAATAGAAGGGATAGATTTTAATTCTTGCTCCTGGGTCTAGTGGCATGGCATACTAATTAATGAGCTGAGGAAATGTCAGAGCCATTAGATCAGTGTTCTCCAACCTTGGGTCCCCAGATGTTTTTGGCCTACAACTCCCAGCATGCCCAGGACCCAAGGTTGGAGAACACTGCATTAGATAATTCCTTTACTCACACAGGCAGGTTAAATAAAGGTTCACTCAGGATCATGTGAACTGTCTCTGAGGCTATTTACTTACAACAGCGGCTTTCAATCTTTCTATCTTCAGCAAACGTTTGCCATCTCAATTTGTCTGCCATGAAACCCCTGCACATTGAAGAAGATTTGGGGATATATTGAAGGATGTACCTTCCATTTGTACAGAGCACTGGTCAGGATTATTAGGCCTCATTATCTTCCTGTGGAGTGCACTCTAGGACACACCCAACACCTTCCCATAATTGTATGTTGCAGGTAGTGGTGGCAAGCTATGATCCAGGGAAGCTTGTTTGCCATTACTGAGCTCCTTATTGAGGGAGCAGGATAAGCTTCTGGAAGTCAGTTTGAAGACCTCTGACTGATAGAAAGAGGAGCAACTCAGAAATTTCAGATTCCTGAGCCCAACAAAACAGATGTCAATTTGTGGGACTTTTTGATTAGATCTTGAACGTGATTTTTTATGCATCCCATATATTTTCCCACTCCACAGAACTATCTACGAGTTGCATTCCAGGAAGTAAACAGCGGCTGCACAGGAAAAACCTTGCTAGTGAGACCTTATATTACTACAGAAGATGTGTGTCGACTCTGCGCTGAAAAGTTTAAAGTGGACAATCTCGATGACTATAGCCTATTTCTTTTTATTGATGACACCTGGCAGCAGCTGACAGAAGACACCTATCCTCAAAAAATCAAAGCTGAACTGCACAGTCGGCCGCAGCCCCAGGTCTTCCATTTTGTTTATAAGCGCATCGACAGTGATCCATATGGGGCCATTTTCCAGAATGACAACAGTGACCATACTTCATAAAGCTGATGCTTTTATGGTTGTGTTTTAAGTCGCTGAAAACCTCCTTTACCTGCTGACTGAGTTCTTTTTGAAATTAATTAGTCTGCAGGGCTCTAAACTGAATGCCTAGTAAGAACAAGAACAACTGCTATCACTGACGGTAAATAATATGCATATAATAACCAATCAGGCCAGTTGTATGGTGTGTACAACACCAGTGCCACAGTGCACAACCACTGGAGCTGAACTTCATGGATCACTGACCTTCACAAATACATCTGCAGATCTGTATTGCATTTCATGCATATCCTTAGTTCAAGCACTATTTCCAATTAAAAATACAGACGGCCAGACCTTTTGTCAACTAGCTGGCGGGCTGTCCATTTCAACATTGTACATACGCAATACTGTCCGATGCAGAGCATCAGTAAACGCTGTTATATGAATGGCAACAGCCTTCTCTAAAATAGTTGTTTTATTATTATTATTATTATTATTTTACTGAAGGCAACATGTTTTTATATATTACTTAAAAAAATTAATAGCAGTTGCAGGTAAACTGTCATGGTTGGTTCTTAAGCTATTTTTTAAACTATAAAATATTCTATAATTATGCATGTGATTTTTAACATTTAATATACAAACCAAATAAATCTCTTGCTGGTTTTAGAGTAATACTTTGAACATTTCTGTGAGGATTTTTTTTATTTTTGGCCTTTTTCTACCCTGATTTAAGGGTTGTTTTTTTTTAAGTATCGAACTTCATTTTTTAACAGAAATATTGATATGATTCTATAAACAATTTGTATTTTTCATAGGTTACCCAAAGCCTTCTACAAACCTAATGTACCACTTTCTGAATTATTGTTTATATATTGCTATCTTGAATAGACAGATAAATTAGAGAGATGAGGAATGTGAAAGAGATGGACATAGAGACCAAGGTAGTGAGAGGATGTACAGAACCTTCTTTGCAAATAAAATGTTTTAGGGGATGTGTTCAAGATTACTTAACACAGTTTAGTTGCTCTTTAATACACATTAACCAGCCTTGTTGTACATAGAGCTGAAGTCAAAGAATGAGGTTAGCTGAAAGGTGTTTTTTCCCCCTCTCCAGTGGTTCAATATATGTTGTTTATGGAATGCTGATTCTGCTTCTTGTTGGACATTGCTAAGGGTAGAAATGGGTGACAGTCACTCAGATGAAAAAAGTGGTATTATGAAGATACTCTTAGTCTGCTGGTTCAGGCTACTTGCATAACATGGGTGAAGGAGGTTGTAAAATAATCAGTTTTAAAGTTTAAAATATTGTAGGTGTGCAAATACTGATTTGACATCTGTTGTATTAAAAACAGCAGGAAAATGAGTTGATGCATTTATTGGTTTTATACGCAGAGGCAAGCAACATCAAACACATTTGATTGAGGATGAAAAGATAAAAGTTGTTTTCACTAGGTATTGAGAAACAAACTATAGGTTTCTCTCTGTCTGAATATATTACAAAACCAAAGCCTTGGGCCTAGTCTATGCATGCAGCGGAATGAGGTGGTAGAATGGAGTGTATGGGGGTGGAGGTGGGGGTGGTGTCGGTGTCATAATTTTTGAAAGCCCAACTACAAAAATATACATCCTACCTGCAAGTGGGAAACTAGTCCAGCTCCCTCCCTCCTGTGCTAGTTTGTTGTTGTTTTTACTTGCAGGGAGTGGTGGTTTTTTTTACATGGGGAAGTATTCAAGAATGGCATCCCCCACCTGGAGTGGTACAATTACTCAAGTTACCTCAGTGACCTCAATTCAGCTGCTTGTGTAGCTTAGGCCCTGGGCTGCAGTTTTAACTGTAGTAATTGGGAGTAAATTCCACTTAATTCAGTGGAACTCACTTTGTAATAAACAAGCGTAGGATTGGACTGTTAGAAATGGAAAAGTAATGTGAAATTCAATGTGCCAGTTAAAAGTGCTCTGCTATGTACAGCAGAACTTTGAGTTTTGAGAACCTGGCCTCTTCAGAATACATAAGAATCATAGAGCTGAAACATGGTCAACTTCCAATAACATGGGAGAAATTTCTATCCAGCCTTAAATATGGTCATCTCTTGTACCTTGGGTGTGACTTTAAATGAAGTCCCCAAAAGGCAAACCATACCTCCTAACCTTCTGTGCCTAGTTGTAGCAGTCTCTGTAACCCCAAGGGAACAGGGAGAAAATGCACGATCTTGCACTGGGGTGGGGGATTTTTTTCTGTCCTCAGTAGGCCACCACAGAACAATTTAAATCTTCCGTGAGGTACAACAATCAATCTGGGAAACTATAATAACTATCTTTGTAAAATAAACAGTAAGGCTTAAAATAAGCATCAACAAATCCAGATACTTGCGTAATAGATTATTTAACATCCTTATTAATAGGGGACTTATCAAAATCCAGAATGTTCAAGAATCAGGACTAGTGTCAAGAGTAGGCATGGCCTGGACCTGCCAAGGGCCCACACTCCAGGACGGGCCAATTGACAAAAGCCCCTTGGAGTTGCTCCTCTTCTTCACCCTTGCAACCTGCTTGTTCACCTGCCTCTCTCTCTGGCCTAGGCAATGGTGGTGGTGAGAAAGCAGGGCAGTAGATGCTACTACATACTTGCTCACTGGATCTCTGCCTGTCAAGCGAGCAAGTGGCAGCAATGATGAGAAAGAGGAGGAGGAGCAGTAGCAGCTGGTGACAATGATGGTGAGAAGGTAGGCTCACTTAGGGAGGGGGCTAATTGTGGGTGTCTTGCCCATGGACCCTCAAAAACCTGGAGCTGGTACTCATAGGATTTTTTTTCAAACCATGTGGCTGCTCTTCTGTGCTAAATTCTTAATTGTTATACTTTAATACTCAAGGGTTATAAAAAGAATGTTGGTGTCTGGCTCAGCAAGTGCGTTCTGTAAGTAAAGATTTGTATGTTTTACATTGATTTGCTACATTGATATGTATTTATGTTGTATTTCATTTTGTAAATGATAAAGCAGTAGTTTTGCACATAATACATTATAATACTTTACTAAGTTGTGCGTGCGTGCGTGTATGTGTGAAGAGTCTATATCAGTGTTCTCTAACCTTGCTGGCTGGGGCATGCTGGGAGTTGTAGGCCAAAAACATCTGGGGACCCAAGGTTGGAGAAAACTGGTCTATACTGAAATGAATGTTTCAGAAATCCTGATAAGGCGGGGTTTGCCCTTACGGAACCTCTATAAGCATGTTCAGTGGACAGAGCCCTATACAGACCTTCGTGCTCAGTGCATGAAGGTCTAACCAGAAGCCAGGCATGTGAGAATGTTGGGGGCAGGGGCTTACGTCTGCCACCCACTATCCCCAAACACACTTTTGCCCCCCACACGAGCAGGCGAATGCCTCTATAAGGCTAGTATGGAGAGACTTATCTATTCCACAGAGATTCCCATGCTGTTTCATCAGTTCTCAGTCCCAGGTTCTGCTTCCCATACAGTTCTAAGCCCTTGAGAACCACCATATCTGCTGGTCACTAAGGGATCTATATCAGATATATATATTTGTGCAAACAATTGAGTCTGTATGAGTTGGAATCAGTTCACTTCACAGTCCTGCAGCATTGCTGCAATCTGGACCTCCCTCAGGGGGCGGCTCTGCTGATATAGATCCCTTAGGCTTAGTCTATAAAAGCCCTTTGACTCCCAAAGCTTCCCCTTTTTATCCTGGCTTTTAAATGGCTGATGTTCTAAGAATGGGAGGAGGAGGTAAGGTAGAGGCGCTAATACATGGTGACCAGTATTTCCAAGTTTCTAAGGTGGATTCACAAGATGCTGGAGCAGAGGGAATGTTTGAAATTCTTAAATTCAGTAAAAATGCAAGTTTATCTGGGTGAAATGGTGAACTGAAAAGCAACGGACTCAAATGGAAATTAACACAAGCTCAATATGTCTTTTAAAAGAAGTGCTTTCCACTCTGTTTCCCCTTCCAGAATCATCTTGGCCTTGGACCAATGCCTATAGATAAATAAATAAATATTTATAACGATCACATGTGCGCTCCTGCTCCTACCCACCCTTATACTTGGCCTCTCACACTGAACAAAACAAGTGAAATTCTTGCCACAGAACCAACACCTAATTATTCTTCATGTAGTTTACTTTTAAAAACTTACTTTAGCTAGGGTCTAGGAATGCCATCCATGCTTGCTGATTTGGCTGCACAACTGTTCTTGCTGTGCTTGAAATTCCTGTCACCTCCAGGTCAACTGCCACCCTTTTTGTTAATGGACAACTATAATGCAGTGGAGAAAGACAGCTGAGTTAAAACTGTAAAACAGCAACAGCAGAACAGAAGTGGACAGCAAGCTCAAGGTGATTTGCCTCTCTGTTCATAGCTGTACATTAAAAATGTAATCATTTCTCCTTTTTTAATCTTTTGGTTATTGTGAAGGACCACCGCCGGTCCTTTGTGTGAGTTCGGGAGTTAAGGGGCTACCCGGCACCGAGAAAATGCCCTTTACGCGGCTCCCGTAAGAGTTAAACTCAGCCGCAGCAAATATTGACGCTGAAGCATATTGTAACAGAGAGAGCCGGCTGGTTATAACACTTTTAATGGAGCGGAACTAATAGACTACAAGTAACTTCACACTGTCAACAGAAGAGTCCATAAAACGTAATGGAGCTTAGTACTCCAATCCACAAAAGGATCTATAGCAGAGTTCATACAAGGTAACAGGCTTGCAAAATACAGGGAGGTAATTGACATACAGAGAATGAAACTTACTAGGCTAGCTTAGCTGATCAGACAGCCGGTCTCCGGGCGCTGCACCGGGGTTGGTGTAGCTTCATCTCTGACCGGAGTCAGGGACCTGATCCGTGCTTCCAACAACCTGTTCTTCCCAGAGGTTCCGTATTTACCCCCCCCTCACCCCCTCCCCTTCTTTGATGACAAGTTGGGTTGGTTCCACCCAGCGGGGCTGTGGTGCTTTTCTGGTACTTGGGGACGCTTTGCAGCTTTGAGACTGCGCCCCCTCCCCACCTGAATGTTATGCACTTCCTTGGGGGTAAATGTAAATGTGCCCTATTGAAGTAGATGCAGATGTAGCCATGTAAAACCGGTCTGCCCAGAACTGGCTCTCCTCTGCCTAGGGTGGGGATTATGCAAACAGATGGAGGGAGATGGGTGGGCAGCGGAAAGGAAAAAATGTGTCAGGGTTCAGAAAGTACGGTACGTGATCAGGCTTTCTCTCCACAGTTATGAAAACCTATTTTATTTTTCTGTGCCAGAAAACAGATGGCAGAAGGATTTTGAAGTGCCTGCATGACAGTAAAAGCAAATTCCATCCTTACAAAAGAAAAATATGTTATGAAATTGTGAAGGACTGCAACCGGTCCTTTATCGGTCCAAGACAAGAGATCAAAGGCGCCAAACTGCCAGTCCTGGCTCTACCGTCTTGACACTGATTTTCTCAGGGCTTTGCCCTTGGTCTATATACTGGATTTGAGCACTGAACCACAGAAGAACTACACACACCGTGTGGGCTAGAACCAGGAACGTTTAAGCTATACCGATTACAATAAAAGGTGGGAAGTGAGGGAAGGGGAAAAGGCGGGGAGACACTTTGGTATAGACAAGTAGAGCTACAAAACAAAACTAGTTCCTTTACTATATAAACACCCAGGCACTTACGTACTCTTTGCCTGGGGGGCTGCTCTTCTTAGGGCCTGCCTCAGCAAAAGCCCTACTCCGTGCTCCTTCACGTCCAGAACAACAACCAAACCCAGAAGCCACGGCTGGCAGTATCGATTCCCCCCGCCCCTCCTTTCAGTAGCCCTGCTGTCCTTTGCCAATCAGGATGAACTTCATCTGGGCTAGGCAGGGGAGGGGTGGCTCCTAGGTGTCAGAGGGTTGAACTCCTGACCATGACTAGAGTGCTTGGGGAACATTTGCATTCAAATACATGGGAGACTCTGAGGAGGCACAGGGCCATCAGAGGAACTATGTAGGTACATTTGCATGATGAGGTTCCCAGCCTCTGGCTGGGGTTACACTTGTTTACACGTGTATGGTGGAGAAGGGTCTGCTTTTCTTCACAGAAATATTAAGAGATTAGATACTTTATTTAAAGATGGCTAGTATTGGGTAAGAGTAACAGAGAAGATTCAGCTTTAACAAGTCACCTGAACAGATTAGCAGAAGCGAAGACCAAGTTAGTGAATGCTTCCTTAAAATATGATGTGCAGTGTGCTTATGCATGTTTGTTCTGAAATAAGCACCACTGACCTCAGTAGAGTTTATTTAATGGAAAGTGTGCAAATTAATAATATCTAACCTCCAGTATTGGAGGCAGTATGCTTCTGTATACCTGTTGCTGGGGAACATGAGTGGGAGGGTGCTGTTGTACTTATATCCTACTTGTGGGCTTCCCATGGGCAGCTGTTTGGCCACTGTATAAATAGAATGCTGGACTAGATAGGCCTTTGGTCTGATTCAGCATGGATCTTGTGCTTTTATCAATAGGAATGCAGCCTTAGAATCACAAACACAAATAAGAATGGGCACAATCCAGCAACAGTTGAAATACATTTATTACAAATGGAGTTTGCATGTGCTTCCCATATAATCTTTCCCATATAACTCAGATTCTGGAGAGGTGAATAATAAAACAGATAAAAGAATAAAAACAATGTATTAAAAATGGGATAACATTAAAACCATGGCTGGTAAGCAAAGAAGGCTTCCCAGAACTAAGACGTCTTTAGCAGGCACTGAAAACAACACAGTGTAAGAGCCTGCCTGACCTCCAGAGGCAGAAAGTTCCATAGAAATGGAGCTGCCACACTGAAGGCTCCTGGTGGACTCCAGTCGGGCCATAAGTCCATGTGAAACCACCAGGAGAATGTCCTCTGATGACCTCAGTAACCGGGCAGGTTGGTAAGGGAGAAAGTGCTCTCTCAGGTATCCTGGTCCCAAGTTGTTTAGGCCTTTATACACTAGTATAAAGAGAGCTTCAGCTGTTGGGCGGTATGATGATGATGATGATGATGACGACGAGACTTAAACCTGGCCTGGTAGTGAATAGGTAGCCAGTGCAGTTCCTTCAGCAAAGGAGTTGCATGCTGGAAAGGGCAGCTCCCAACAACAGCTGAGCTGCTGCATTCTGCACTAGCTCCAGCTTCCGGAACAGCCTTAAGGGCAGCCCCACATAGAGTGCATTGCAGTAATCCAGTCTTGAGGTTACTAGTGCCTGTATCAATGTGGCCAAGCGATCCCTGTCCAGGAGAGGCTGTAGCTGACAAACCAATTGAAGATGGTAAAAGGCACTTTGAGCCACCATGGTCACTTGGGAATCCAGCAACAGCGATGGATCTAGGAGTACCCCCAGACTACGAACCTGATCTTTCAGAGGGAGTGCAACCCCATCCAGAACAAGCAATGAGCCTATCTCCCAGACTCGGGAACCACTCACCCACAGGGCTTCTGTCTTGCCAGGATTCAGCTTCAGTTTATTGGCCCTCATCCAGCCCATCACTGAGTCTAGGCACTGATCCAGGACTTGCCCAGCCTCTCCTGATTCAGTTGTCACAGGGAGATAGAGCTATGTGTCACTAACATACTGGTGGCACTTGGCTCCAAATCTCTTAATGACTGCCTACCTCACAGGGTTGTTGTGAGGGTAAAATGGGAGAGGAGGAGGAGGATTATGTAAGCCACCCTGGGTTCCTTGCAGGAAAAAAGGCGGGGTATAAATATAATAAATAAACAACTCTGGGGACAAGATGGTACCCTGTGGAACCCCATAGCTCAATTGCCAAGGGGCTGAGGAATCGTCACCCAATGTTACTCTCTGAAATCCACCTCTCGGGTAAGACCGGAACCACTGTAACACAGTACCTCCAATGCCCAACCCATGGAGTTGATCCAGGAGGATACCATGGTCAATGGTATCGAAAGCTGATGAGAGATCGAGTAGAATTAACAGGGTTGCACTCCCCCTGTCCCTCTCTCAATAAGGATCATCCATCAGGGCAACCAAGACTGATTCGGTCCCATAACCAGGTCAAAACCCAGACTGGAATGGGTCTAGATAACCAGTATCCCCCGAAGAGTGCCTGCAGTTGCTCTGCCACAACCATCTCAAGTACCCTCCCTAAGAAAGGGATATTTGCAACTGGGCAGTAGTTGTCAAGTACAGTAATACCTTGGATTGCAAGCATAATTTGTTCCGGAACCGTGCTTGTAATCCAAAACACTTATATCAAAGCGAATCTCTGGTCGGCGTGAGCGGGGCCGATTTCGGCCCGCTACGCCCGCTTGAGGCGAGCGGTTACATCCATACACTACTTGTCTTGCAAGACCTTGCTTGTTTATCAAGTAAAAATAAATTAAATTTTTTTGCTTGTCTTGCAAAACGCTCTCAGACCAAGTTACTTGCAATCCAAGGTATTACTGTACTGTTGGGTCCAGAGTGGGTTTCTTCAGGAGTGGTCGCACTACTGCCTCCTTAAGGACAGCAGGAACCACCCCTTCATGCAGAGATGCATTTTCCATTCCCTGGACCCATCCAGCCATACCCCCTCAGCTAGCCTTTATTAGCCAGGAGGGGAAACGATTGAGAGGGCACCTTGTTGTTGCATTGCTGCAAGCACCGTGTCCATGTCATCAGGCCACAGCAACTGAAACTGATCCCACAAAATTGAGCAGATGGCAGCATCAGATACCTCGACTGGAGCTGCGCTAACAACAGCATCACTGTATAAAGTGGGATCTAATTTTAACATCAAAAGGGGAACATTAACCATTAACATAAGGGGAACAATACCTTTAATATCAAAGGGTTGAGGGAAGCTGAACCTTGCCTTGCCTTCTCTCAGTCTATAACCTCAAGTGCTGACCGCTATGTTAAGGCTTAAGAATAGGATTGGATGTCTGGGTTGAGTCCTGGGACCTTTTCTCCACCCCAGCAGATGACTGGCAGTGTGGCAACACTGCTTCTAGCAGGGCTGCTGTTACAGCTGATTAGTTCGGAGCTGCTGTGGATGCAATGGTACAGATTCAGTGTTAGGGAAGTCTGAAGCCTTTTTCTTTTTTCAAAACATGGAAAGGTGGTAAGGCTGCAATCCTTGCAATTTCCTTTGCATCAGAGGGACTTGCTGCTAAATAAACTTGGGGTGGGTGAGTTGTGCTATCTTTGAGAAACTGATCAGTGCTGTAACTTTCACAGAGAAAAGCTGCAATCCTATGTACAATTGTGACTTAGTTCGGCTGAATACAGTGGGCTTCTGATTTCAAACAGAGTTGTAAAAAGGAAGAAAGTAAAGAAGGGATAGATATTGAAAATTACAATGAAAAAATAATATTCCAGTCAACTTGATAATTGCATATGTGCAGTTTTTATGCTGCTCAGCATAAAGGTTAGCAAAATTTTAATTTGCGTAGGACAGAAAAACCTGTTGGGCTAAAAAGGTTTCTTCAACATTTCAATCAGTACTACACTGTCATCTTCTAAAGATGTTATAAGAACCACCCTGCTGGCTCAGACTACAGGCCCATCTAGTCCAGCATCCTGTTTCCCATATGCCTGTGGGAAGCCCACAAGCAGGTCATGAAGGCATATCCCTCTCCCACTGCTGATCCCCTATAACTGAAGGTAGCATGTAGCTATCATGACTAGTAGCCACTGATAGTCTTATTCTTCATGAATTTTGACTAATCCACTTTTACAGAAATCTAAGTTGGTAGCCACCAACACATCTTGTGGTAGCAAATGCTGTAGTTTAACTATGTGCTGTGTGAAGTACTTCTTTTCACCTGTCCTGGATCTCCCACCATTCAGCTTAATTAGAGGACCCCGGGGTTCTCGTGTAAGGAGAGAGAGGGAGAAAAACTTAAATCTACATGTGATCATACAGTGCATTTTGTCTGGTCATATGCTTCCTGTTTAAAATCTGGCCCTTTGATGCCTTTTCTGAACAGATGCTATTATGAAATTCTCTCGTGTTTTATTTTTTGCAACTTGTTCTTACACATTTAGAGTTATTACCACATGCAGGCAGAGTTGCCAGCTTGAACTAGCAACTGCCAAAATTCAGGATTAACTCTGGGAGACACAAAAATGTGGAACGTTCAAGTGTAGGCGTTGTAGGATGTCAGTCCAGCCATCCAGCAGCAAGGGGAGGGCCAGCTGTGCAATTACAGGATATCTCTCTCTAGCAGTCCAACAAGCTGCAATGTTATGCACACTTGGGAGTATACCTCACTTAGCTCAGACTTACTTCTGACAAAATATGCACTGAATTAGGCTGCAGTCCAATACAGATTTCTTTGGGATTGACCCGTTGAACAAAGCAGGTCTTACTTCCAAGTAAACATGCCTATACTAGGCTCAGGCTGCAGAAGGTTCAGGTTCTTCTATCTGGAGCTAGTTTTTCTAGCTACAACATTGAAAGCCCGCACATTAGCAAAGGCAGCCTGAGGATACAAAAGCGGAACTATTTTCAGAGGAGTAGCTGTATTAGACTGTTACAGAAAAAACAACAGAGTCTTAAGGCATCTTAAAGATGCACTGTAATTACTTTACAGATATTTAAATGTTAATGTAATTATCAAAGTCTATTTTTTTGCATATCATTCCACCCCCACCCACTGCAAGGGTAGACATAGACACACACCCCTATCAGTTTAGGATAACGCTTCACATATCTGATGAAATTGACTCATTTATTATAGCATAAGCTTCTGTGGACTATCGTAGTCCACAAAAGATTATGTTGTAATAAATATGTTTGTCTTTAAGGTGCCACATATGACTCTATGCTCTTTTTGCTGCAACAGCTGTTTGCACGTAAGGAGAAGCCACTGTGGGTGAAGGTCCCTGTGGAGCTTTTTGTTGTGGCCACCACCACCATTTTGAATATTCGAGGCATGGCGGAGGTGCACTGTAGCTTGCTGTTATGTGTGAACCCAGCGAGGGTGGTTGGTTGGGGTGGTTGACAAGCCACCCAGAACCCATGGGCTGTTTAGGGTTGTGGGTGGTTTGAGAACCATCACAACAACCCACCCTCGCCAGATTCGCACGTAATGGCAAGCTAAGGCGTGCCCCTGCCGTGGCTCAAATATTCAAAATGGTGGCTACCACTGCCATGATAAGAAGCCCAACAGGGAAATTAACCCATGGTGGCTTCTTGTTACGTGCAAACCAGGTCACTAAGTGCTTCACTCACCTCGTATCCTCCCCATTGGGGGAAGGCACAAAGCTGCCCCAGCCAAGACACTTGGTGCAGGAATGCTTCTCCACCTGGGTCTCAGCTGGGACAGTTTTGCTGCATGTGGGCTTGCCCCACTGAAGGTCCTCCACCCAGCACCTCGTCTGCAGTGGCTTTGCCCGTACCTCATCCTCCCAATGGGGAAAGGTGCAGGGCAGGTGAAGCTGGGTCCCTGACCAAAGCACCAGCGCTTTGGCCACAGACCAATGACATCAGTGGGTGTGTCCTCACCCATTGATGTCATCAGGTCTGCAGAGGGCTTGGGAGCGTCACCTGGCCCCCTTTGCAATTTCAGTTCCCCACCCCTAAATATGGCATGGGATTTGGAAGCTGGAGATGGGAATACAAGCCTCACATGTCCTCTTGCACGTATGCCTGGAGGGGGGGGGGAATGTATCAGGGGCAAAACAGAGGGAGCTGTCAGGATTCAAACCCCACAAAGCAGCTCCCCTACCTACTTCGCCACATCAGCAAACAGCAATGAGAGACACCATGAGTCATATGTCCTCCATCACACCCACAGCTTAGTGGCTAGCTCCAGCTTAGTAGAACAGTTTGTTTTAGATGCTGTAAGTTCCAGGTTCAAATCCAGGATACAACACTAGGATTTTTTAAAAAATATTCTCCTGTCCCCCCCTCCCATTGAGGAAATTTCTTATGCCAGGTCTGGGGCTGGTGTAAATTGACAGAGTATGGGTGTGAATTGAAGGGTTATAGATATGGCTGTGTGAGTGTGCTCCTCTCTTGTGTTGCTGTTGCCCCATTTCAGCTGTTCTGTCAGTGTATTTTTGCTGAAAGAACAGCACTGCTGGCATAACGTTCTGTTGTGTATCATGTCACTGGCATACCTGGCATCTGCTGTTGCAGTGGGGCTGCCAAAAAAATCCTATAGTTTAGGAGTGGGCAGAAGGTAGAGTTGTATCTCCTGGTAAATCTCTGGGTGAACTGTCTGCAGCAGATGAGCAAAGATTTCTGATTCCCAATTGCTTGACTCCCTTGCTAGCCCACCCTAAGTTATACCGCTGTAATGAAGAGAGCTTGGGGCAACCTGGAATTGATTTTTGTGAGGAAAGACACTGAGCTCCCTTCAGTTCTGGAACTCAAACTACTGGGCTTAGAATGTTTTAACTCTTAGTTCCAGAGGGTAGCCACATTGGTTTATTGCAGAAAAAAACAGTCTTTTGTGGCACTTTAAGACTAACACATTTATTCTGGCATAAGCTTCTGCGGTGTCTTGATGAATTCTAACTTAGTTCTAACTTCAAAGTGAGATTAGGGTGAGAGACTCCTGAGTTAGAATTCATCAACAGGTTTAATTTTATTGCCAGAGGCTTGAATCACATTGGATAAATGTGTCAATTGGCATACCTAGTGCCAGGGTGTTTCTCTTTTATCAGCAACAACTGCACTAGGAATATGACCAGTGTTAATAATATGATTGTCACTTTCTGCACTGAATTCCCTTCTGATCTCACTTTACAACCCCCCCCCCCAATGTACAGAATAAAAACCTGAAACTCTCCATGATACTCCATGTATCTGATGAAGTGGACTATAGCCCACGAAAGCTTATGCCAGAATAAATGTGTTAGTCTTTAAGGTGCGGCAAGACTCTTCGTTGTTTTAAATTCTAAGTGTATGTCTTTTGCTCCAGGCTCCAGTTGGTGGCTTTCAGGGTTATAATAAAAAGCAAAGTAGATCCTGCAAACCTGAAGTCTCCCTTCCCTTGCTATAGCCCCTCAGCTGGTGGATCTTCAGTCCAGGATTGCATCCTCAATCAATGGAAAATAATTTATAGTAATCTTGACATACAGAGTACATAAACATATAGTCCCCAATTTATGGAACTCTCTCCCCAGTGACCTCCAGTCATGCCCCTTCCTTGATTAGCTTCCGCCGGGCATTAAAAACATGGCTTTTCAGGCGGGAATATGGGGTGGGTTAGGATTTTTAATTGTGTTTTATACTGTGTGTGTGTGTCCCCTGTATTTTATTGCATTGTACATCGCTCAGAGTGGCCGGATGTCTGGCCAGATGGGCGATTCATAAATATAATAAATAAATAAATAAATAATCCGTACAAAACATACCTCGGGTTGCAGAAAACCTAATTAAATTGTGCTACCTGCATCGCCCCCTCAAGGCAACCCACCCTGAAAGCTCAACTGAATGGAGATGTGCTATGCTCCAACAACGCTAGCTGGGGCATGCTGGGAGTTGTAGGCCAAAAACATCTGGGGACCCAAGGTTAGAGAACACGTCCACCCTGCCTATCTCAGCATGGCGTAGCTTCTATCTCTGGAGACTTCTGACGCAAGAGGGCGTGGCTTCACGACAGGCTGCTCAGGACTTCCCTCTCGCTCGATCTCGGCAGTTGCCCGGCAACCGTTTGAGGGGAAGTGATCCAATGTACACGTAGGGAGACCGGGGAGAAGTATTTCCGGGTCGGCTTCTGTGAGAAGATTTCCCCTCCAGGAAGAATCATGACTTCGCTGCGGGCGTTCACCTGTAACGACCTCTTCCGCTTCAACAATATGTGAGAAGACCTCGCTAGTCCCTCGCGGGGAGGGGGGGGGGGTCTGTCGTAGTAGTCGATCGGGCTCTGCAGCGGCCCAGGCGGCAGGAGTTGCTCTCGCTCGTCCCTCGTGTCTTCCCCGGCTAGGGCGGCTCATTAGTTTATTTTCCCCTATGCGGATCCATATGCTTCAACTGTCGCCATTTACCAGGGTCGGTCCCTAATTTCTAGCCCCGCTAGTAAATTGCTGTCCCTGTTTCATTCATTCACAAATGTGTACGGCTCCTTTCAATAGGAATATTCATTCTGAGGCGATTTGGAGGATACTTTACCAAAAACAAAAAAACCAGAAACAAACTGTTAGTATGAGTTGCTGAAGTTTCTGCTCTTCGGGTTTCAGCCCTTTCTTCCCCCAGATTTCTTGATGTTAAGTCTGAGGTGTGTATGATTGAAGTAAAAGTAAAGTCCTCAGTGTATGAGGAAGGAAGTCACCTTGTCTCTGATACACACTGTGTGTAGACTCAGAGCACAGACTGCCATTTCACCTGTTACAACTGGATAGATTAGTGCCAGCTTGTGAGGGGGTTGCCACTTGATAAAAAGAAAAGGAAAAAACAGCATCGCCTGGTCCCACTCGTGTGCCTTTAACAGCAGTCTCATATTTTTCTGAACACTTTATCTTGATGCTTTGAAAAGCTTAGACCGTGTTTAGTCCATGCACCGTGAAAGGTGCAGGAGCAGGGAAAAGGGGCAATCTGCATCTGCTGCTAGCCAATATTCTTCCCATCTAAACCCATGTGCTCTCGTAGGGTTGGGATTTGAGTTCTCCCTGGGGTAGCCAAGTGACAGGAAGAAAAAGCTTAGCATGCTCTTGTGTCTTTAGCAACAGCTTGATGAGCAGAAAGCAGGAATTGAAACTTGTTGCAGGTGGAGTTCAGTATTATTACCTGCTAATGTCTGTACACCAAGCTGCTGTTAAAGGCACAGCTGCAGCAGTCAATTGAAACGCTGGCAACCCTATTTCAGCCTGATCCTGAAAAGCTCTGCCTCAAGGAAGCATCTCTCTCTCTCCCCTTGAACAATCCAGGATCTCTTGGAATAAATGGGGTGCTGAAGCTTGCCTCCTACTGTTGTCAGGCCAACCAAGTTGGTGGTTGGGATTTAGGAACTGTTGTGTAGGGTAGAGAGAGGTTGAAAGATTATCTCTTCCCCAATCATAAGTGAGAGCCATCTTAGCGTCAAGTTCCTCCTTTGTGCTTCCCTCGGTGTTTAACCAGTACTTCTTGCTTCCCACAGCAACTTGGATCCGCTCACAGAGACTGTATCCTTTTAAGCCTCAAGTCTGGAGAATGAGAAGAGCAATAACTGAGGACCTCTGTTTACATTATACTGCAGCAAAACTATGCTTACCAGTGAAAGTTGTTTGTTAGGGAGCTGCAGCCAATCCCAACACCCTGCGAGTGTACCTACATAATGCAAATATTTGCACAAATACATTTGTTTTTTTGGCCTTCGTGCATTATTCTTTTATGGACACTCCAGAAAAATGTCATACAAGAAGCAGTCTTGAGAGACATCTAATATGGGAATTTATTTATTTATTTTTATTTAAAATATTCCTTTTTTTTTCCTTTTTCTTTTTTAAGGGTTGAGGTTTTTATTTTGTTAAAAGATATTTTATTTACTTTTCAAAACAAAATATCACAAAATACAAAAATATAACCTAAACAGCATACAATAAATCATAAAGTGCACCCCCTCCCCCATTTAAAATATTTCTAGCCCACCTTCCAAGGCAGGAGCCCTCCCAAGGTGGTGTAGAATAATAAAATTCATATAATAGAATTAAAATAATAAACTGA
Source organism: Shinisaurus crocodilurus (assembly GCA_021292165.1). Lineage (NCBI taxonomy): Eukaryota > Metazoa > Chordata > Lepidosauria > Squamata > Shinisauridae > Shinisaurus > Shinisaurus crocodilurus. The sequence continues at coordinate 103,885,107 of CM037880.1, forward strand.
TGTGTTAATAAAACAGGAAACATTCCAAGAAACAACAAACACTAGCACAAGGCAGAACCTACAACGCAAGAGCCAGTGTGGCGTAGTGGTGAGAGTGTTGGACTGGGACTCGGGAGATCCGGGTTCAAATCCCCACTCAGCCATGAAACTCACTGGGTGACTTTGGGCCAGTCACTGACTCTCAGCCTAACCTACCTCACAGGGTTGTTGTTGTGCGGGTAAAATGGAGAGGAGGAGGAGCATTATGTAAGCCGCCTTGGGTTCCTTGCAGGAAAAAAGGTGGGGTATAAATATAATAAATAAATAAATTGCAGCTACAACCCAGTCTGATAAAATATAATCAAGGGAAGGCCAGAGTAAACAAGTAGTTCTTCAGGGCCTGCAATGATGGGGCCTGGCGGACCCCCGATGGCAAGTTATTCTGGAAATGTGGGGCTACTGCAGAAAAGGCCCTCTCTCATGAACTTGTACACCTAACAGCCCTCAAAGGTGGGAAAGTGAGAAGAGTCTCTGTTGCTGATCTTAAAGTATGGGCAGGCTGATATGGTTGAAGGCAGTCCTTCAAGTAATTTGGTCCCAAGCCATTTAAGGCTTTAAAGATCAAAACCAGCACTTTAAACTGGGCTCAGAAACACACTGGTAACCAGTGCAGCTGGCACAGTATAGGCATTATATGATCTGATCACCTCGCTCCCACCAACACTTGGATGGCCATATTCTGCACCCGCTGGTGTTTCCAGACTGTTTTCAAAGGCAGCCCTACATACAGCACGTTACAGTAGTGCAGCCTGGATGTCACTAGTGCATGGATAACTGAAGCATGGTCCATCCTTTCCAGATAGGGCTGCAGCTAGCATACCAGCCTAAGCTATAAAACCCACTCCTAGACACTGTTGCTACCTGGGCTTTCCCAGTCAGCACAGAATCCAGATGGACTCCCAGACTATATACTTGGTGTTTTAGGGGGAGTGCAACCTCATCTAAGACCAGTTGTAAACCTCCATCCAGAGTAATTGGTTTCCCAACCCAGAATACCTCCGTCTTGTCTGGATTAAGTCCTAGCTTGTTCACCCTCATCCTCCCCAAAACAGCCTGCAGACACTGGTTCAAAAGTTCCACAGCCTCCCTGAGATGTGTAGATGGAAACAAGAGGTAAAGCTGGGTATCATCATACTGATGACAGTTCAGCCCAAACCTCCAGATGATTTCCCCCAGTGGTTTCATGTAAATGTTAAAAAGCATGGTGGATAGGATGGAAGCTCGCAGCATCCCATAGGCTAATGGCCTATGGGATGGAGCAGAAGTCCCCCAGCACAACCTTCTGAGACCACTCCTCCAGGAAGGACCAGAACACTGTGCCTCCTAAGCCCAACCCAGTTAAATGATCCAGAAGGATAGGATGGTTGATGGTACTGAAAGCCACTGAGAGGTTCAGAAGAACCAACAGAGTTGCACTTCCCACATCCATTCCCTGACGTAAGTCATCAACCAGGGTGACCAAGACTATTTCCATTGCATTACCAGGTCTGAAACCTGGTGGAATGGATCTAATATTGGTACAGAACAACAGTATGTCATATTTTAGCCTCCTATCCTCTTCTAATTCTAGTGGTTTTCTTAGCACTTCTAGTTCAAAGTGTTTTCATACAACATCTCATTATAATCCTTTAATAATGTTGTAAAGTAGGTAAGTGTTATCATCCCTCTACTGCAGATAGGAAGGCTGAGAGAGAGAGGGGCCCTTGTAGGTTGATGGTAGAGGTGAAATATGAACCAGGGACTTATTCATTTCCCCAAAATATTTCTCCAAGTGAATATAGCCTCATGAAAGTAGTGCCGGGTTTGTTTCTTATATTGAGTGGCTTAGTCTTCTGTCAATAGAGGACTCTGAGACTGGAACCCTCTGAGATTGGAGCCGGGCAGGAGGAGAATGGAGGTGATTTTGCCTCCCATTCCTCTATAAAAATAAATATTTCAGCTAGACAAGCCTCTGAGCCTTGTAAATAGGTAAGTGTTATCAGCCCCTATTTTGTTGTGGGTGGGGATGGCAATGGAGAAGCTGGAGGATCCTGCAGATCCTGGTCTCTCTACCATCCCATCCCCTTTTTGACATCTGCCTTCTGCAGTGGTTGTGATGGGGAGAGGGAACAGCCTGATGTTGGATTCCCCTCCTGAGGTCAGAAATCAACATATCCTATGGTCCCTGGGACCATAGGATCGCTCTGCCCGGGTATATAAAAGACATGCGTCATATGAGTAGATCAGTATTATTAGCGTCATATTTGCAGGTGGGGTGCTGAGGCTATTATAGGGTTGGATCCAGAGTATCATTTAGTGGACTTATGCTCCCACAGGGGAAGGAGGCTGGGAAGGCTGTGGCTCCTGCAAAGCTACTCTGGAGGGCTGGGGGACCCTCCAGAGCAGCGCATGAGTTGTGACATAGGGGGAACTGGTGAAGATCACCTCTCTGCCCCCTCCTCCATTGGGGAGCCTCTGCTGGATCCTGGTGCCTTCCATTCAGAAAAAGAGCCCTTCCAGTCATTTAATGGTTATTCTGGATCCAGCCCATCATGCCCTGTGTAAGGCTACCTGGAGCATTCAAGGAGGTTTTCCAGTTCTTTTAGCTGCTATGCTCTCTAAAATGTAGTTAGGTAAAGTTAAGTTCCTTGACATACTCACCAGAGAAATGCTGATAACATGTAAGATAGATGAAACTGTGATCCTGATACCCACCTTGCTTTTGAGGTGAACGTTTCTTTAACACAGAATACTCCATAGTATGGAATTCCATTTTACTTGCAGTACCTAGCTCACTGGCCAGAGTATTTTATTGTTGCAGAAGCACCTGGTGGAGAACTGATGGGCTACAGTAAGTAGAATAGTCTTCCTTGTTTCTGGGTGGTTATTTTTTAATTTGTCCTTTAATTAGTTGGAAGTGGGGTTTTAATGTTTAATCATTGCTAAATGCTTTGAATTGACTATGAAGTGCTGTCAATTAATTTGGCAGAAGCTTTTAAAATATTTTAATACAAGTACTTACGTTCTTTAGTACAAGTGCATATGGCTAGCACTTTCTTGAAAGAGGCATTCCTCCCTCCCTCCCTCTCTCAGGAAGAATGCTTCTAAGACAGCTTTCCCCAATCTGGTGCGCTCCAGATGTTTTGGACCAACTCCCCATCAGCCCCAGCCAGCATGGGCAATGGTCAGGAATGCTGGAAGTTATAGTCCAAAAAAGCTGGAGAGCACCAGGTTGGGGAAGCCTTTTCTAAGGTGATGCATGCTATAACACATGCGTACTTCATCTTTAAAAAAATGCTTCTTCAGAATTTTTTTTCCATATACAAATTTATGCTAATGTAATTGATTTTAATCAACCAAAACTCAGTGATTAAAATTAATTGGGTTGCAGCCCTACTTGGAAGCAGACCCCATTGATTTCAGCAGAACTTGCTCAGGATCATAACTTATTGTTCTTCTATAGTTCTGCTCCTATTAATATATTTCCCCTTGGGCTTATAGGTCATAGATTTCATAGATCATAGAGTTGGAAGGAGCCTACAAGGCTATCGAGTCCAACCCCCTGCTCAATGCAGGAAACTAGAGGAGAGGTTTCCTATCCAAGTAATAACCAGGCTTGACCCTGCTTAGCTTTCCACGCTCAGACAAGCTGAGCCAGCATAAGCCACAGGCCTGTATGTCATGGACTTTACTTTCTTTGATTTGGTTTATGGTCACAGAGTTACATACACTTGCTAATTTGGTACAATCTAGGAGTGGTGGGAAAGAGCCTGCCATGGTCCTGAAGCTAAAGCCCCACTCTCTACCCCCAGAAAACTCTACTCTGCCCTCCCTCTGACTTCTGAGATTTCACCAGGTACTGCATGTACACTTTGAAGCCAATTTTAACAGCCATAAGAATTAGAAACATTTTGGTTTTGGTTTTTTAATGAAAGCTGAGGCTCTCAGGATTCTGAATGTTGTGACCAATGCTGAATTCTGCGTGTGAGGAATCCCAGAATCCATATAGCCCTGCCCATCAGCTTCTAGTATGAGATCTGTTTAATTAGCTTACCTGTGTAGTGATGTATTTTTTCTGAATTTATGTTGAACATCATAAAGGCTCCAGTAGCAAGCTTCTAAACAACACCCAAACTGGTCATAGCCCTGTCTGATATGTCAATGGTAAAATTTATATGGGGTGGTCATAGTCTAGTCCAAATGTGCTAATTAATTTCATGTTGTTTTCCCCTGCAGTCATGGGGAAAGCTGAAGGTTCGGTAGCCAGAGAGGAGTGGCATGGCCATGTTACCGCACTCTCTGTTGCACCTGAATTTCGACGGCTGGGTTTGGCTGCTAAACTAATGGAGCTGCTTGAGGAAATATCAGAAAGGTGAGGCATGTTTATTAAGCCTAGGAACCTTTATCATTATGCTGTAAGCTTGTCTCTCAGTAATGTTTTGATTTGCTGAAATTCCTGTTGATTCTTCAGTGAGGACAGCTGAAGGCCTTGTCTTAATTATATGGAAAAGTGTTTGTAGGGCTGTAAGGAAGAAACTCAAGGATTACTTTATAAAGTCAGGAATGCTTCACAGGGAAAGTCTTTTTCATATTTGGTATGGTGGGGGGGGGGGGTGCTGGAAGACTGACTGGTTAACTAAGGTCAAATTAATTAAGAGACCAAGAATGCCTTTGCCCAGGTGGCCTCAACTGAATGCAAAGGTAGGAATGAAGGCTCCTTCCTTCCCAGACCTGGAGTATTCTGATCTTTAACCTCCTATCTTCATTTAGGAGCAGGCAGGAGAAGCTGGTGTCAGTGGGGTTCCTTATCTGTTGCAGCTTTTATTCTGAGCTTTATAAGAGCTATCCATGGTGGTGAACCTATTTTGGGGATGGAGTACAGCATCATGGATAGTTCCTATAAAGCTCAAAATAAAAGCTGCAATGGATGAGAAGCCCCACTGACATAGGAGTCACCTGCCTCCCCTGGGAGTAGGCATCCTCTAATTTGCAGTAATAACTGCCACAGTTTAACTTTTACCTTTTATAGTTGTTACTTGTCTTATTTTAAATTTCATTTTAAACACAATTTGCAAGTGGTTGAGCCACCCCTTGGATTTCAAATAAAAGCAAAAAATAACCACTTGATATTTGCATAACATTGTTGACTTATACAATTCATAAATGTATTAGTCGTTTAGAATGTAACTTTGTTGTTTCACAACAGTTAATTAACTTGGGGTTTTGTAATTAGCCAGTCTCTTTTTGTAACAGTTCTACTAAACCAAGGGGTGGGCAACTTATGGCCCTCTACATGTTTTGGCCTATAAGTCCCATCAGCCCTTGCCAGCATAGTCAATAGTGAGGGATCACCAGAGCTTTAGTTTATGGTTTACTAAAAGGCTAACTGAAATCTGTCCAGTTTTAGACCTCGCATTTAACTGTGATGAGTAAAAAATGGAAGTGAAAGCTTCTGATTTCCTTATAGCCCTGCAAGAGGAGGAGAGGGGAAGGGAGGCATGTGCAAGCCTGAGGCCTGCGTTGACTTGTTAATGTATTGATAAACCATAGTTTATCGTGTCAAAACAACACCATTACATCACAACCTCAGTTTTTGCTAACCATAATTTAGAACCCAAGCCATGGTTTGAGCTTCCAGACAGAGAGAATAATTAGATTGATTTAATAAATTCACAGAAGAGCCAAAGGGGAGTTGACAAATGAATAAATCATGGTTTTGAGCTAGTAAACTATGGTTTACTAAAATAAGCCAATTTCAAACCTTGGTTTATGAAGCTGGCTTGTTTCAATCCCCCCATCCACTTTCCAATATAGATCATCAACCAAGGCAACCGAAGCAGTCTCAATTCCATATCCCTGCTGAAAGCCTGACTGAAATAAGCTTCTATAAGCCCATACAAGCTTATGCCACAGTATTTTTGTTGGTGTTTAAGGTGGCACAAGGCTCTTAGCAACAGAAACAAACAACATGGCTACCCCCTTTGGAATTTGTCATCTCTCTTTATATAGTTCCTAAAATGGCAAAGTAAGCAAACCACAATAGAAGAACCTTCCCCCTCCCTCTGCGCAGCATTTCAGTCTTTAGATGCACAGGTCTCTGGAGGTGGAGCAGTGGCTGTAACTATGATTTCTCAATTCAGACATCATACCAAACCAAAGTTTGCATAGGTTAGAGATACCACAGAGTTTAGAGATATTGCATCAAACCATGCTTTCTGATTTGCCAGTAAACTACAAACCATGATTTGTCAATTCAGACAACATGCTAAACTTCCTTAAACATGGTTTGTTGTGATGTCTGAATTGGACCAGCGTTTGCCTGTTTTATGCTTCCTCTTGTATTTGTGCTATGTAACATAAATCTTGTGTTAGTTATTCTGTCTCATTATGCCTTTTCTTTCTTAATGAAGAAAGGGTGGATTTTTTGTGGATCTCTTTGTAAGAGTGTCAAATCAGGTTGCAGTCAACATGTACAAACAACTAGGCTACAGCGTGTACAGAACAGTATTAGAATACTACTCGGCCAGCAATGGTGAGCCTGATGAAGACGCTTATGGTAAGTGTTTGTACTTATAGAATATTTTGGACCAACTTGGTGATGGAATGAACACACACACTTCCCTTTCCCTCCCTCCCTCCCTCCCTCCCTCACACACACACACACACACACACACGCTTGAAACTCTTCATGCTTCTCTGTAAATGTGTGAAACTTGTTAACATCTCAACTGAACAGCCAATGTAAGGGCACAAGTTCTCACACTGAAATGAATGGGCACTTAAAGTGCCCATTTTTTGAGTTTCCAATTGCTAATACTGTATAGAGTAATTGAAATACTGAGACACAATAGACAAAGCTCTAGAGCAGTGGTTCCCCAGATGTTGCAGGACTACAGCTCCCAGCATCCCTTGCCATTAGCCATGCTGGCTGGGTATGCTGGGAGCTGTAGGCCAGCAACATCTGGGGAACCAAGGTTGGGAACCACTGCTCTAGAGTGTTTCTTATTTAAGGAACATGGCAGCTGCAAGTGGTGGAGCCTACAGCAAGTCTAATGTTGCTCTGGGGCAAGAGTTGACACTGGCAGGCATCTTTTCGCTTTGTTACTGATCTTGTTCTTTCCATGCAAGAGTAGAGGATGCTACTGACATCGGGAACTCTCAAGTATGCAAGAGTAGAATCAGTAACAGATATTATTGTATTTCAGGCACCAAGGGGAATGTAGTGAACAGGAAAACAGATTGTCATGTTTGGCAGATGTAGAAAAAATAATAATCCTGTTGTATTATTAAAGTTCAGCATAGTGTGCTTCATGTTCATTCTATTAACGTGTGCCCTAATTTGTATATGGGCTGACCAGAGTGGAAATTCATAGGTTCCACCCTTTTGCAGTTGTAAGCCAGAGGCTTTGCTGATATAAAATGATTTGTGCTAGGCCTCACATAATAGGAAGGTGAAGCTACAAAAGATATCTCTGAAATCCATATCAAGATATTAGTACAATGGGCTTTTGACAGGAGCTGGAGGAAAACCTATAGTCCATCACTGCAGTAAGTGCTTGCTCGTGTGTGTGATCCCTTCGTTTTTGGTAGAAGCAGATCAAGTACAGTCCAGCTGCGTCTGTCCATCCATTGCACCAACATCAATATTCTCAATTTACTTGGATCCCTTCTGCAAGATCTCTGCAAGACTTGGAATGTGGCTTTCTTGCATTTGACTGGATGCAAATGCCATTTTCCATGAGTCCAATATCAGTCCAATATAAAAAAGGCAAGCAATTCAAAATGCACGCTGTTTGAATTTATTGATAATTGATTTCTTATTTGCAGCTGTCTTACTGCAATTTTATTTTTTTTGCTGATATTTGTATTGCAACCTTCATAGGAACCTATACTGTATACAGTATTGTGTTTCAATATGTTTGTTTTTTACAGATATGAGGAAAGCTTTGTCCAGAGATACAGAGAAGAAATCAATTATACCATTGCCACATCCTGTCAGACCAGAAGACATTGAATGAATTTATGCTGTGGTTTATTTTTTTTACAATGTACTCAAAATAACACCAGGAAACACTTTCAAAGAGCACTGCAGCATTTATCTTGAATGTAGTTGGAAGCCTTGGAGCAGTGAGGAGAGTGTGTGAAGATGTGAAGTACCGCTTTCCTTAGTAGGTTACCTGCCTAAATCTTCTAATGCAAAAACAGACTTGCAATGGCAACATTTGCCTCTTACGGTTTAATGTTTAAACCATAAATAATTAGTTCCTTGGCTGTATTAAATTATTTCCAAAAATGCAGTTGAGAGAAAATTTTGCTTGTTTTGATTGGGCCAGGACTCACTGCTGTCAATGTCACACATGCATTGGGAATTGGAGCCGTAAAGTAAATACGAAAAAAATAAAACCAGCAAGGAAATGTAAATATGGTTGTCATTCTATAAATGTTAATTCTCTATAGTTCCTGATGCTGATAGACTTCTCTTACCTTTATGTTTCTTCAGGTAATCTGTAGGTGAGGTGAAAACCCAGATTAATCTGTTTCATATTTGGACATGGAAAAGAGTATCACGTTTCTGTACATGCTTAAAGCTTTTAAGTGAGGGGTGCACAACTTGCAGCACCCCCAAAGGTGCCCTGGCCCACCACCACCACTGATTTCCCCATTGTCTGTACTCTTGCCTCCCTCCTCCAGAGGTCCTCTATAGATCACTCTTTTCCCACTGTTGCTAGCAGTGAGGGAAGAGCCATCTATATCAGGATCACTGGGGGAGGGGTGAAGAGAAGGCTCTTTATTCCTTCCCCCAGAGATCCTCATACAGACTGCATGTGTCTGTGTATATATGTGCATATGGCTCCTGTGCTCACATCACATGCGGCCCTTGGCACCAAACAGGTTGTGCACCCTGCTTTAAATGGATTGCTTTTCACCTTTCTCCTTTAAATAAATCTTTAGTTTCAATCAAGTTATTGAGGGACATAAGAAGAGCCATGATGGATCAGACCAAGGTCCATCTAGTCCAGCATTCTGCTCATAGTGGCCAACCAGCTGCCTGTCGGAATCCCACAAGCAGGACATGAGTGCAATAGTACCTTCGCACCCATGTTCCCCAGCAACTGGAGTATATAGGCATACTGCCTCTGATGCTGGAAGTAGCATATAGCCATCAGGACTAGTAGCCATTGGTAGCCTTTTCCGTGAATTTGTCCAATCCCCTTTTAAAGCCATCCAATGTGGTGGCCATAACTACATTTTGTGGAAATGAATTCCATAGTTTAAGTACGTGCTGTGTGAAGAAGTCCTTTTTATCTGTCCTGAATCTCCCACCAATCAGCTTCATGGGATGACTCTGCGTTCTAGTATTGAGAGAGGGAGAAAAGTGTCTCCCTATTCACTTTCTCCGCACCATGCATAATTCTGTACACCTCTATCATGTCTCTCCTTACTTGCCTTTTTTCTAAGCTAAACAGTCCCAGCTGTTGTAACCTTTCTTCTTAGGGGAGTTGCTCCAGCCCCTTGATCATTTTAGGGTGCAATCCTATCACACTAGACACTGACTAGACAGACATAGGATAGGTTGGAGTCCCAGCTCCGACCTCAGAAATACATTCCAAGGTTGGAGCTGGGACTCCTGACTGTGGAGTGCCCTCCCTCCGCCCTTGCAGCTGGTGTGGTTCTTGCTGTGGCGGCGGCTCGAGCTGGGGTGTGTGTTCTGTGGGTTTGGGAGGGGAGGAGTGAGGCTCCACTGAGATACAACGTATCCTGGCGGGGCCTCAGCCCCTCCTTGTGAACAGGGGCAAAAGACATAGATGGACAAAATCAGCTGTCTATGTCTTTTGCAGGTCAAGTTAAGGGCAGCCACATTGGATGGCGCCACCCATTGCCCTTTTCTGTACTTTTTCCAACTCTACAGTATCTTTTTTCAGGTGTGGTGACTAGAACTGTACACGGTATTCTCCCACCATAGATTTGTATAATATTGGCAGTTTTATTTTCAGTTCCTTTCCTAATTGTACCTAACATGGATTTCCCTTTTTCACAGCAGCTGCACACTGTGTTGACATTTTCATCAAGCTGGCCACTGCAACCCCAAGATCCCATTCTTAGTCACTACTAGCTCAGATCCCATCAGCATATACTTGAAATTGGGATTTTTTTTGCCCCAACGTGCATCACTTCACACTTGCATACATTGAACTGCATATGCCATTTTGATGCCCATTGTCCCAGTTTGGAAAGATCCTTTTTGACCTCTTCACAATCCATTTTTGTTTTAACTACCCTAAGTAATTTGGAGTCATCAGCAAACTTCGCCACCTCACTGCTCACTCCTAATTCCTGATCATTTATGAACAAGTTGAAAAGCATTGGTCCCAATACAGATCCCTGTGGGACCCCACTGTTTACATCCCTCTAGTGGGAGAATTTACCACTTATTCATACTCTCTGCTTTCTGTTCTTTAACCAGTTAGTGAGCCACAAGAGGACCTCTCCTTTTATTTATATACAGCATTTATACCCTGCTCTTCAGCCAGCAAAGGCTCCCAGAGTGGCTTACAAAGATTAATATTAGACAGTCCTTGCCCTCAGGCTTACAGTCTGAAAGACATGACACAAAAGGAAAAGGGATTGGGAGGGAGGAGGAAGAAAGTGGAATGTTGAGATGTTTCCCGATTGGCTGAGAGAGTGAGAGGGGGGTGGTGAAGCCTGTGATATAAACAGTGGGTGGTGCTGTTCAGGGGGGAAGTTGCAGAGGGCTGTCCGAAGGGGGGGGGAGGGTTTTTTTGAGAGCTGTGGAAGTGAGCTGTGGAGGGGAGTCTGAGGGAAGTCTGAATGGGGGGGGGAGAGTGGGTAGAGAAGTTTGAGTGGAGTTGGAGTCTTGTCTGATGATGGGGGAGTTTTCAACATTTAGAATCCATTAACATCTATTTCATAGATTCATAAATCATAGAGTTGGAAGGGGCCTACAAGGCTCATCGAGTCCCAACCCCCTGCTCAGTGCAGGAAACTAGAGGAGGGGTCTCCCATCCAAGTAATAACCAGGCCTGACCCTGCTTAGCTTTCCATGCTCGGACAAGCTGAGCCAGCATGAGCCACAGGCGAGCTTATTATAAACTTGTTTCCTTTTTAAAAACTCAAAAGTAGTGCTCTGAGTTGGTTACCCTGAAGGGGTTGGTGGCAGCGGAGATTAAGAGAGTGTGGAGGTGGGGTCTGACAGGTGGTGGTGAGGGGCGTCATAAGTTGGTGTCCTCTTACTCCATGACTGCCAAGTTTGCTCCAGAATCTTTGGTGAGGGACTTTGTCAAAAGCCTTTTGGAAGCCCAAGTAAACTCTGTCTACTGGATTACCCCTGTTCACATGTTTATTGACACACTCAGAATTCTAAAAGGTCAGTGAGGTAGGACTTACATTTGCAGAAATGCAGGTTGATTCTTTTTCAGCAGGGTTTGTCCTTCTATATGCCTACTAATTTTATTTTTATATAAAGCTTTCCTTATAGTGTTAGTTTGTCCTTTTGCAGTACTGAACTGTATTTTATAATAATGCCAAAGAATACCATAAACAGTTAACTTTTGATGTCTTCAGCACTGTTTGAACTCTTCATTTTTCATGCTAGCAGTTACTTCTCAATGCAGTAGAGTGGGGTGTGTATGTCAGCTTGCTCAGAGTTGCTAGGAAGGCAGCTAGGACTCATACTACGTTGGCTTTGTGTATGTTTCTGGAGGAGTAGAGCAGGGCTATATACCACTAGGCATGATTGTAAGATACCAGAGGGGCTGGTTTGTGGGTAGGTTGCCTTACTATCAGCTTGCATATCCCCAATTTGAATAGCATCACAGTCACCTGTGAAGAATAGTGGTGCTATTCTTACGAGGGATATGCAAGCAAAAGGGTTATATTGAGTGCTATGTGTACTCCATGTTTTGTTTCAAGAAAATTCTGTATGCAGGCAATTCAAACCCTGTGCCAAGAAAAGCTAAATTCTGTAAGAAATTATGCACATTTGTGTATTCATTATTTGACATACTTCTGCAAGTTTTCCTTCCCCCCCCTTCTCCCCCCCCCCCCATATTCTGGTTTTGCTAGTCCTGAGGAGAAGAGCAAGAAATCTACAACCCCAACTTTAAGTACCAAAAATTGTAGGCAGCTACCTTAGTGATTTCTGAGATTTCAGCAGGTATTACCCAAACATTTCCAACCATCTTTTCTCCCTGTTCTAATTCGATCACTTTTGATACAACCTTTTACTCTCACTGCTTCTTAACAGGAGTTAACAACTGAGGAACTTCCAGTTAAATACTCCTGTCCATCTATCTCGTATGAGACTGTGGCAATGCATTTTCTACTCCCCCAACATATGTCCCCTAAATTTACCAATAGCTAAAGAACCAACTCCTGGGAGTTCCTCAGGGCTAAACTAACTACAATACAAAAGAGTTTTCTACTTGCCACTCCTTTTTCTTTTTAGTGTAGTAAACAAGTGTGTTCAAGCAGCAGAAACCAAATGTAAAACCATATAACCTGGATTTTTTTTTTTTTAAGTTATTGAACATATGTAAAAACTATAGAAAATATAAACAAAAGATTTCTATTTCACAAGCTCATCTCATGGGGATAGAAATCAAAGATAGATATTCTTGTCCCCCTACAATTGTATATACCTCCTAGATGTTTGCAAGAGTAGGCTTCTTTACCTTAGGTTGCAATTAATTATCTTAAAGATCCTTGGATGGGGATGCCTTGCATGTCAATGCATCCTGCAGAATGTCCGTGTGTGTGTTTCATTCGGGCGGGCGGGCGGGCGGGGGGGGGGGTCTGCAACAGTATGTGCTTACAGATGTCTGTAGCCACAAATATCTATAAACTGAGAAGGGCCTGGCCCTCAAGCATACAATGAGATGCTAACTGAGGAAAAAGGAGTGCTATGCTACAAAAGGAGTGACCAAGGGCAAATGACCTACAGATTTTGAGTCAAACTCTTTGAGGCAGACACTATAAAAGTATTGATCTTAATAAAATGCCGTGTTGTCCATCAAATACTTGATTGCTGCAAAAATATGCAATGAATAATCCTTTAAAAATGTATTTTTTAAAAGAAAAGGCTAGTATCATGGCCAGGTAAATAGGTAGCATGTGGGACAGAGGAGAGTGGAATGAATTATCTGGGAGATAGGAAATTAAACAGACTTGATGCCTTTGCCCTGTCTTCCTTTCCCCCGCAATATACGGTAGTCCCAGTTACTGCTCTCCTTACTGTCATTTTGGTGCTGGGCAAGCCCCTTTTATAGCTAAGAGGTCCTTAGTAGTAGAAATTGGGAGTTGAGAATGTGCACCACAAGGTGTGCTTCCTGGATCCTATTCTCCTTTGCAAGTCTTTGTTTCCCTTCAGTCTCCCTGCCCCAGGATACAAGCTGAGCTCTTGGCCCTGACAGATTTTTGGAGCTGCACAGGAGGCTATTTTTCTTCAAAGGGTAAGCGGTGCTCCACTGTTAGTAGAGCCTACTCAGCCATTCCCCACCCATGATTTAGGCACACTGAATGTCTGAAATGCATTGGGAAATGTTAATGTCCACATGCAATAACATTCTTCCCGAGTACTATAAATGAACATATATAAAATAAATGACATTAGCACTTGGGTGACATAAATACCTTGCTGTAAGGATAAGCCTGTCATTGCACAGATGAGAACTAGAAATATCAAGGATTGGCTAATCCCACGCGACACACGTCCTCAAACAAACTGTTAAACAATCACTCTCAAGTTTCTTCAAATACTTATTCTCCATGAATGTGAAGTCCCTCCAAGTTGGTGACCATCACTACACCTTGTGGTAGTAAATTCCATTGTTTAGCTGTGTGAAGAGGTACTTCCTTTCACCTGTCCTGAATCTTCCACCATTCAGCTTCATTCAATGATCTTGGGCTGTAGTATTATGAGGGAGAAAAACCTTCACTTTCCCCACACCATGCACAATTTTCTACATCTCTAATTATGTCAATGTTTACCTTTTTTTACAGCTAAAACGCCCCAAACATTAGTATATATTATTACAGGGCAGTTTTAAGACAACCAAGGATTTGCAGGATCCTAAGCCCTCTTGTACTCTCCCCTCACCACATGCCCCCAGAGTTAAAATCTATTATTGCAGCCTAAGAGCTGGCATAGTAAATTCCCTCCTATTGAAGGCAACAGGAGAAGGAAGAGGCCACCTTCTGATGTGAGGCACAGAGCTCAAGAAGTGGCAATGCTTCTACCACCTTAGGATTTCCCTGCACAATATCTTTGAGGGTTTGCCTATTTTTTGGTTTTCTGTTGCTGCCCCACTTTTTCTCCTGTGCATGGACTAGGAAGTGATTCTTTACTAGATGTGGTCCCATAAAGTAGAACTCTTTGAAAAGCATTCCATGGCACTGATGCACATGGAGGTGGGTTTGTCTTTTACTACCCAGGAATTTTATAGAACTAGTATAGCAGGAACATATTTTTAGAAATTTCTATGCCTATTGAAATATTGCTAGTTTTGCACATGGCTTGCTATTCCTTCTAAAGTAGCTAAAAGCAAAAAGCATGCTCCATTTTCTGCTAATGGCTCATGCATAATCTCTTTCCCATTCCAAACATTACCAATACTTTTTTTTGGAAATATTTAATTGTATTCAATGACGAAAATTCTATACAAAACGAACAGAGGAATTTAAAGGAAGAATTAGGGACTGCTTTCATCAACATCCTTGTCTGGATCTCTCTCTGGATTGTCATCTTGTTGCTGCTTCTTCCAGAGTTTAGCCATTGCAAGCAGTTTGAGGTTGGGCTGATTGGCAGCATCCTCTGGGAAGATGTAATCATAGTATTCTTCCCAGCCAGCATCAGACTAGAATCAGAAAAGTGAATATAATGAGACACAACTTTATGCTCCCCCCCCCCCCGTTTTAGCACACTTATTTTTTCAAAGTCCCTGGTATTTCCACAGAAGATTCAGAGTTGGATCCAGGATCTGCCTTCCAAGAAAGGCGCCTCAGCCTGATTTTGGGGGAACCCCCCTCTCCCCCACAACACACCTCACCTCTGTGTAGTATTTTCAGGGGGCTGTTGGGGCTACCATGGGGAGGAGAGGTGGTAAGTCTGTTTCTGGCAGCCCAGTCACACATGCCTAAATCTGGATCCAGCTCACATTGTGTTTAGTGGACATTTTAAAATACCAGTATAATTAAGGGCCACTTCAGGCTGCAGATTAGGGGGTTGCATGTTTAAATGTTTCCCCTCCCATTCCCAGAAACAGATACCCATAGAAAATGAATGCTAGGGGAAAGCCTAGGCTCTACCTACCCAGGGAGCTTTTATTATTTGTTAGGATGCTGATGTTTTGGTTTGAGTGATTTTTATTTTTTACTGGATACCACTTCAAAAGCTCTGCTATGAAGCAGTATACAAAGGCTGCCAGTCTGTTTCTGGGCCCAATTCAAAGTGCTGGTACTAACAGAGCTTCGGCTATAGGGTGGTATAAAAATGAAATAATAAATAAATAAATAAATAAATAAATAAACATTCAAAGCCCTAAACGGCTTCGGGCCAGGGTATCTGAAGGATTGTCTCCTCCCATATGTACCTGCCCGGACACTAAGATCTCCTTCAGTAGTCCTTCTCTGAGAGCCCCTGCCAAAGGAAGTGACCCCGGTTTCTGCTGTAGCACCCCGGTTGTGGAATGAGCTCCCCAAAGAGGCTCGCCTGGCGCCTACATTGTACTCTTTTTGGCTCCAGCTGAAGACCTTTCTATTCTCCCAGGCATTTTAATCATGTAGTTGTTTTTAACTCTGTTATTGTAATTTGAACTGCTGGTACTAGCTCTGCTGTTTGTTTTTTAATCTGTGGTTTTAAATCTTATATTTATATTATATTGTATTTTATGGTTTTAACTGTTGTAAACCGCCCAGACAGCTTCTAAATAATTGCACACACGCACCTGCAACCCACAGTTGTATAGCCCACAAAAAGCTTTACGACTAGATTCTGCTGACTGAATAGAACTGGCCCCAAGCCTGAGATGAGATAAAGCATGCTAGTTATTTGTTAAGTCAGGGGTGGGGAACCTGGGGCCCTCCAGATGTTGCTGGTCTCCAACAGGCCTGTGGCTCAAGCTGGCTCAGCTTGTCTGAGTGTGGAAAGCTAAGCAGGGTCAGGCCTGGTTATTACTTGGATGGGAGACCCCTCCTCTAGTTTCCTGCATTGAGCAGGGGTTTGGACTCGATGGCCTTGTAGGCTCCTTCCAACTCTATGATCTATGAAAACTCCCATCATCCCTCCCCATTTGCCATGCTGGCTGGGGCTGATGGAGTCCAACAACACCTGGAGGGCCTTAAAATTCCCCACTCCTGGCTTAAAATCAAAAAGGGAGCACACAGTAGAAAAACTGCCTATTTGGCTCTGCCTCCGTTACTTTTGTGACAGCACTAGTGTTTCCTGCCTTATCTAGTTTCAATGTCATAATATTGCATAAAGAACTTGTGGAAAGCTACCAAGCATACAAATCCAGGCCTCTAGCTTGTGTGCTTACCCCATCTTCAGCTTGAAGTTTTCTCCTCTTCTTGACTTTCTCTGGCATGAGTTTGTCTACCCTCTCTTTGCTAGATTCTGTTCCAAATTCCTCTTCAAAGTTTCTCCAGGATTCCAGTAGCATAAGCCTTTCCTCTTTCTCCACACAGTTTCTCATTGTTTTATTAGCCTCTTCATATACTTGCCGGCATCGTAACAAGCTGTCATCTTTCCCTGCTGAGAGCTCAAACTGAGCAAAACTGATCCACACCTAGAGCAAAACAGAGCATGCAAATTTATTTTGGCCATTGATAGTAAACATTTAGAGCAGACCTCAAACTGCTTTTCAGTTCTGGATTTATTTTCATTAATTTTTAAAAGAAGCATTGAATTATATTAATTAGCTTCAACTGCATAGTCCCCATGTGTGTATTCCAGTGAGCAAACAAATCTGGGACTTTGGTCCACCACTCTGCCACTGACAGCCATCCAGCTCCAAGGTAGTGATGAAGCTGAAACTAGCCCCAGGATAGGATACCACACCATATGCATATTGCCTAAATAACACCCTAATTTCCCTGCATTTTGGAGCATGAGTGAACATGGAAAGTCCTTAAGAAAACATGTCAAGTAGAAAGGATTTTTGTTAATTGAATATGAGAAGGAGTTAGCTGGCACTTTTGGTCTATTAGTTCCTGGGTCCTAAAGATGGATCAGTTTTGGTGAAGTATAGTAGAGGTGCTGTGAGTCATAATTGGTACTAATAAAGGACGTGATAACCCCACCTCCCACAGCCTTACATTTCACACCCCTAGCCTGTTTCAGGTCTTCTGTAGCAATTTTAAAGGCCACATAATAAACCCATTCACATGCTAAGCAAACCTGTACTAAAATGAAAGGTTGCGTAAGAAGGCCCAAATTACAGACTTGCTGCTTTCTCTGGGCCTTCAAAATAGTGCACACAGTAGTTTGCGCCACTGCAGCTAGAGTGGAATCTAACTTTGCCTAACCACAGACATACCTTGACATGCTGTGTTCGCTGAAGCAATCGCCGATAAAGATTTCTTGTGTTCTCATATTCTTCTTGTTCAATTTCAAAATCAATGTAAGATTTCCAAAGAACCTAGGAGGAGAGAATACAGGTTAGCTCTTAAGATTCAGAACAGTTTTTGCAAAGTGCTTGTTACAAGCAATCCATATAAACACTCGCCTAATCCAGCAAAGCCAATATATACACACACACAGGTTTCTGTGTGCTTATCAGTGATAGCAGGGGAAACACTGCTGCGCCTTGTATTCAAAATTGAATTCCATGTGCTACTCCCATATTGTTTATAATGGGCTGGATTCAGGATCTGCCTTCCGTGGATGGAAGGGCTCCGATCGCAGAAGGTGCCTCTGCTGGATTTTGGGGGATGCCCCCTCCCACCTGCACCACAACTCATCCCACTCAGCAGGGTCCCCATACCTTCTACACAGCATATTCACAGCTGTCATGGGGAGCGGGGGACAGGGAAGCTGAGTTCCACCAGCCTGGTTGCACATGGCTAAATCTGGATCCAACCTATTGTATTACCTCCATATCAGACAAAATATATTGCAAGGCATACTGAGTTCTCCAGAACCCCTCTTACCTCTGGCATGTCTAATCGTGGCTGGCCAATAGCCAATTCATATATAGCTCTGGCCCTATCAATATCACCGAGAATGGTTTCTAGTTCAGCAAATTTGATCCAAGATGTGCAGTTTTCAGGTGCAAACTCTAGAAATTTCTCATATAGTTTCCGGCAACGATCAAACTCTCGCAGCTGCAGCTCTAGTTCAATGTAGCTTTTGAATAGTTTGTTCTTTGGACATTTACCTATGGATGTTCCCTGTAAAGAGGAGAGCCAGAAATTGCTTGAAGTTTGTCAGAGAAAGAGTACATATGCATGCACATGAATGGCAACATGCTTTGTCGAGACATGTCCAAATTTATGAGTGGGCGTCTAACTTCTAATTCTCACTCCCACATCTGTACGTTGTCATGTTCATGAGATACCTTTGCCCAGAGAACTGCATCTGCTACCCTGGTCAGTGGGAAAACCCTGGGCTATAATAAAAATGTCAGACATAAAAATGTAGGAAAAACAGACAACACTCATGGCATTGCCCCAAAACAGGTGGCCTTAGATCTAATGGTGTGAAGACACTTGTATATGGAAAAGTCAGCTTGGAGTTGAGCCTCATCAGTTAATCTGTGGTGCCCCAGGTGCTGATTAGGCCCAGGTGGGTTTTTTTTTTCCTCCTTACCAGAACTTGATTAAAGAAGCAAACTAGGGATGGAGCATTCCTATAGGCTAAGTCAATTTGTCAGGAAGGAAGTGGCCCGACCCTCCTATTCAGCTTAGAAGCCACCAACATGCCAAATCAGTTCTTCCCTGGGGACAAATGCAAATGATCACTAGTAGAAGGATATCTACAGCACTGGGAAATGCAGCGTTATACTTAACCCTAACATTGACAGCTAGTAACATTCTCTAACATTGTCCTCTTTTAAAGTGTGGAGAAATCTTTAACTATGCCTACTAAATCACATATACTTTCAAGCAGTTGAATAAAACTACGATAAAACTAAAGGGTTGTAATCACACTGCTATGTAAGACAGCAGCTTCTATTATTTCCAACTATTTCTCAATATACAAAGGAAGACCAATAGGTGTTTAAAAATATATACTCATTACAAGAGAGATCAGACAAAATCCAGTCTGATCACCTCTCCACTGTAAAGGAAATAACTTGGATAATCCCTTTATTTTACTTACCAGTGCTCGTCTGGCAAACTGGAGATTCTTCTGTCTTATTTCAAATTGAGCATACAGCAGCCATATTTTGGCAAACGTAAACTAGGGGGAAGGGGAGGGGAAATAATAGAAATATTTTGTTAATTCATTTAAAAAATTTTAAGAATACTTCCCATCCAAATTGAAAGATTTATGATGACTAAGGCAGCAAATCCTATGGCTGCTTAGGTACTCTGCCACAGAAAACTTGCCCCAAGCACTGTTTATTAAGAAGCATTATAAAAATCACTTGAGAAAGAATTTTCTTGAAATGCTTTGGGAATCATATCTACTTGAGCAGCTGTCTGTTTTGTCTACAACAATCCTATGCTCTCTTATCCCACAGCAAGCCTCAATAATTTGACCAAACACTTCTTTACTTCTGAGTAAACAGACACATGATTGGGCTATGTCCTATTGAAAGCAATGGGAAAGCAACTAGCTTCTTCCGTTGGCTTCAATGGGCCTTAGTTATGACCAACTAGCTGCATCAGGGCCAATATTTTTGTATTTTATTGAGCCCAGAAGACTAAGGTGACAAATGACTGCAACTGATTCATTCCCAGAAAATGTAATAGAGTTTCTCAGTCAACATATTGCAATTTGAGGAAGGTACGCACTAAAGAAATGAAGAGATAAAGGAAGTTCGCGGAAACTCTTAAATGTGAAATGATGTACATGTCAGAATTTTGTTATAAACTTTAAAAACTGAACTCTGTAAGCTGGGCTTGGACAGGACAATTTCGCACTGGATGGTGCCGCTTCATGATCCCATCTTGCTGTCTCCTCCCGGCTACCGCACCACCTTTTGGGTAAAGATCCACCCAAGTAGCCCCATCTCCATATTTACACACCTGCTCCACAGTGGCAGAGGAGTGGAGCACACAGAAGAAACCTGCCCATCCTGTGGGTGTGGGGGGGAGCAGAAGCGGGAAGGGTGATTTACAACTGTTGACAATATAAATAATTAAACCAATGTAGACAGATCATTGCTGGGATAGTGGAAACACTAAAAGTGTTAATTAAGTTAATTATATAATAAAAGCACTCATTTGAATGCAGCCTTAACTACCGACTCTAGTCGCAACACAGAATGCAGTACCTTTTTGTGAGGAATAAGTTCAACGCATGCTTGATATACTTGTCTTGTTCGCTCTGGATCCTGAGAAGCAAGATATTCTGTATTACACTGTGGGAACAAAGCCTTCCAGGCAATTATAATTCAAAATGCCCCAGGAAATAAATGATATCTTGCTTCCTGTGTTTGACTACTTATATCCATCTTGTCGTTTCAAAAACCTAGTCCTTCTACTTACTAGTCTCCACTACACACCCGCCCTGGCTCCATTTCTCCACATTATCCTCTTTTTTTGCTAGGGAATTCAAAATATAGTCGCTATGCTACTAACTGGAACCGGATGTTGGGAACATACAATACTAGCGCTTAAAGTGCTTCACTGGCTTCTTGTCCATGTCTGAGCACAATTTAAAACCCTTTAAAGCCCTGCACCACTTGGGGCCTGGGTATCTGTCTTCTCACATATCAACTGGCCTATGCACTGAGATTGCTTTCACAAGCTCCAATCAGCGGAGGTGAGGCTGGTAATAACCAAAGAGATGTTTTTTCTCAGCAAGGCACATTGTTCATGGAACTCTCTCCACAGGGAGGCTTGCCTGGTGCTTACATGATTAACTTTTAGGCCAGAGCAGAACCTTTTCCCCCGTAGGAGCTGCATTCCCTTGTGGATAACCTTCTGGGTGGCCACATGTCAGCGGTATACAGAACCAAATCCAAGTGGTAAGGCCCAAAGCCCTATGTATACCTCATCCACACACTCCCTCCATGCACATGCTCAACAAGATTGTCCCCTGGATAGGCTTGACAGAAGCCTCTCATTGAAGTCAACGGGGGGGGGGGCTTTTCTCAAGCCTAACTGATGTGTGGAAAGGGAGCCGCAGGCTACCTTGGGAAGCTCTCACAGGCTACATTCAGGCTGCTGGTTCCCCACCCCTGTTTAAGGCAGTGGGCAGAGACCCTTTTATTTTTCCAGGCCTGTAAAATCACTGATGCATGTTTACTTCTGTTGGACTTTTAAAAATTATAATATTGTTCTATATTTTATGTTGCTTAGATGGTTACTGTCTTTTACTGATAGTTTTGCTAACTGCCCTGAATTTTTAATTGAAGGGCAGCAAATTAATACACACACACACACAGTATAATTAGCTAAACTTCTCCCCACTTTTCTTAGTCATTTTTTCATATTTATGAATTATGTTTCATGCAGATACAGAGGGATGCACATGCTAAGTGGCTATATCGTTTATAACAGGGTAGTAGGAATGACAGGCATCGTTTAATCTCAAAGATCTGCTTACAAAAGCACAACCTATTTGAAATAATACTGAATTTCCTAATCAAAACCCAATTTTGTTACCCAGATAAGCAAAGAAAAGACACGATTCTGGGATTACTTTCTTTTACCTTCGCCTCTAGTTCT
Source organism: Shinisaurus crocodilurus (assembly GCA_021292165.1). Lineage (NCBI taxonomy): Eukaryota > Metazoa > Chordata > Lepidosauria > Squamata > Shinisauridae > Shinisaurus > Shinisaurus crocodilurus. The sequence continues at coordinate 103,906,980 of CM037880.1, forward strand.
TCATAGAGTGTATAATTGATCCACAGATAGATGTACCTCTTCCAATGTCTCTTTTCTTGAATTGGAGGAACATTGGCAATGGCTCTTTCATAAACTTCGCGTACAGCATCAGGATCCGCATCGCTTTCCACAAGCCGCAGATAATCAAACCAGGCATCATAATTATGTGGATTAGCCTTTCAGGAAGGACAGAGAACAGCTTCAGAAGTACAAGCATAGCAAACTTTTTCTACTGCTTTTATTTACAACAAGCAAACCTACTCCTGCTTTATTTAAAACCAGGAAAATGCCAGTAATGATCAAAACAAGGTTCTCCAATTGCATTTCTCTTTTTCTTTTTCTAGCATTTAGTTTAAGTAATTAGCACTGCTGTATCCAAACGCCATTATTATGTCACAAAATCTTTAGCTGCCCAGAATTTTTTATTAGCAATGTGATAACTGCAATGAATACACAGTTTCTAAGTTTGAGAGGGTAGTGTCAGCTTTTGTTTAAAAGGGGGGGGAAGTTTTTCTAACCCGTATTGTTACAAAGATAGGCTTCAAAGTATGTGGACACTTTGTGACATCTCTGAAGTAAGGGGGGGGGCTTAGAAGGATTTCTAGGGACCAGGGATTCTGTGCCTTATGTTGCTCCCTGCTCTTCCCCATGACTAGCAGAGCTAGAATACATTTTACAAAATAAACACTATAGAAAAATTATGCAGCGTAAGAGAAACTGAGCAAATCTGCATACAGGTTGCATAATCCAGCTTTTCATGGTACAATTTGGATTAGTGCAGAATCTTCAATTAACCCCGAGCCTTATTTATAACCATGCAAATATGCTGTAAACTAGTATTCTCTGAAAATTCCGTGTTTCTGTGGCACTTCAGCATCGATATAGTCTTGGTTACAAATCAGGACAGCAACATTCACCCTGTGCTCAAATTAAGGGGGTGGGGGTGGGAAGTTAGGGGTTTTTTAATTAAGTCCAGAACCCTCACCCATTGATTCTCTCCAATTTTAGCCAAACCATGCCCCCCATCCCTGTAGCATTCTGTAAACAGTACCTAAGAGAATTGACATAAAAAGTAAGGAGGTTTGCCCCCTCTCCTGCCCCCACAGTTCAAGCACTGCACTCACTTTCACTTCTTCTTCATATTGGAATCTCCTTTTGCTAACAATAATATCCTCGATTCCCCTCCGGTCCCCAAACTTCTTCTCAAAAATTGTGTAATTTTTGAAGAGCTCTTGAGCCTCATGCTTTGGGATTCTATCCAGGGCGTATTTGTAGATTACTCTCACTCGTTCAAACTGGAAAAAAAGAAGCAACAGCTTAGGAAGCAAGGGGAATTTGCTCCACATTATTTATGTTGTTACACTCTCTGGGCAAAAGATTTTCAGTTAAAGGTTAGGTGGCAGATGCTGGGAAAGACCTCTGATTGAGAACCTGAAGAGTAAACAGAACTAGGCTAGATGAAGGAATGGCCCAACTCCATATAATGCAGGCCCTGTTCACACGTAACAGCGATAATCACCAGACCAGCCCTGTAACCAGATTCTATTTTTGCTAAAATATTTTTACCTCACATTTTTTACACAAGCAGGTGGCCTGACATAACCTTTCTTTCTCATTGTGTTCTAGTTATCAGAAACTGGCAAAATAAATAGGCATAGGATACAATACTTAGGCCAGTGTTCTCCAACCTTGGGTCCCCAGATGTTTTTGGCCTACAACTCCCAGCATGGGCTGGGGCATACTGGGAGTTGTAGGCCAAAAACATCTGGGGACCCAAGGTTGGAGAACACTGACTTAGACGATTTATTTGGAAGTAAGTTTCACTGAAATCAAGAGGTCTGATTTTCAATACATGTATGTTCAGGACAGGGGTGCTAGTCAAGACTGAAGTCAAATATTATAACCAGAACCATAAGCAGAATTTAAGATGGAGGACCTGGCTTTAACACTGATTAAACAGGATTAATTCCAAGTATTATAGATCAATTTTTTGGTCAACTGCACCCTTAAATTCTACAGAGAACAAAACAAGGAAATCCTGTTGCTTTTAAAGACATCTACATATTCTATGGTAAAAGACTGGATGTAACCAGGAATACAGAAACTTCAGTTTATACACACTGACTGGATTCGCACGATGCGACAACTCATCATGAATGACAAGCCACAGTGGGCTGTCGTGCCGTGAGAACCTGGACTGCTTCCCACAGGGTGGCTTGTTCGTGGGCAACAAGCCATCCTGACAACCCAGGACTTGTTGTAGGGGTTGTTGTACCCATGATGGGTTGCCATGTCATCCGAACCCAGGCAACTGGCCCCATTGTGGGTCCAGGAAAGTGATGAGCGAGTTGCTTGGCAAGAGTGGTCAAAATCCCTTGCTGAGCCAACCCACCGATGCCCAAGCAAAACCCTGATTAGCCTTGTTAAAATCCCTATTTTAAAAGGGAGCCTGAGCTTTGACAGATGTCAAAGCTCCATGCTCCGGCGGTGAATGGGGTCGCTTGCATTTTTTCACTTTCCCGAGCACCTAGAGTATTGGGAAAGGGTGGAAAAGTACGAGGACACTGAGAAGAGTCAGGTCCAGCCAAAAAAAGTAGAGGATCTCACTGCGAAGGGGGTGATCTACTGGCCACCCACTTTCACGAGCAAATCTCTCTCACAGCTTTGCTTTCCCTGGTCAGCTCACCTTTTGACAGCTGTCAAGACAGCACAAAGTAAAAAATGGACCTATTTGCAGCCTCTCTGGGTCAATGTCCATGGTTGGTGCCTACTTCACTTTGACAGCAGACACCTCCCAGGACATTGTCCAGGCGAGCCTTCCCATTTCGGACCCCCACAAGTGCATACCTGCTAAAAAAAAAAAAAAAAAGGAAAAAAAAGGGGAAAAGTTGTGCAAATTTCTTGTGTTTAAACAATAAAAAAATGGTGCTGAACAAGTGACAACCCTACCAATGTGCTGCTGGGGCTTTGAACTTGGAGATCGCAGAAGGTGAGTTCCGAAGAAAAAAAGGGTAACGGGGGAAAAAACCACAGCGAGCAAAAAAGGGCTTGCAATCGCAGTGGGGAGAGGAGACAAGATGGCTTTTGCTGCCAAGCCCCGTGATACTGGCTGGAGGACCGAAGGGGAAGGAGTTGGGGGGACAACCCACAGTGAGCCAAATCGCCTGTCGGACGCCCTGTGGGTTGTTCTGTGAACAACCAACCCACCATTGCTTATTCGCAGGGTGGGTTAGCGTGATGTACGAACGCGCCCAATGGGCTTAATTAAAAGCTAAGCACTTTGAAGTGCAATTGTTTTCAGTGGAAGAGATTTAAGGAAGTGCTTAACACTACCCTTGAAATCACTGGGTCTTAAAGATGCTTACATTTGGATTAATTTCTACCCCATGGCCGTTGGCTTGTGGGGTGCCACAGGACTCCATTTTATGCTCCATGCTCATTAATATCTATATGAAGCCACTGGGAAAAGTCACCTGGAGGTTTGAGCTTCAATATCCCCAGTTATGTACATGACAGGCAGCTCTATTTTTCAGCTAAGAATCCAAGGGAGGCAGTCGAACATTTGAACAAGTGCCTGGATCTGGTATTGGGATGGATGACGGAGAATAAGTTGAAATATAATCTGGGAAAGAAAGTTCTGTAGATTGGGAAGTTGGGAGGTCTGGACAGTCATGTGAAACCGGTCTTGGATGAGTTTGTACTTCCCTTGGAGGACCAGGGGTGCAGCTCAGGGGTGCTCCTGGACTCGTCACTTCCTGGGAGTGGCGGTGGACAGGAGCGACTTTTTACAAGCTCCAGATTGCATGCTAGCTGCAACTCTATCTGGAGCAGTAAGACCTAGTCTCAGCTACCCAAACTGGACTACTGCAATGCACTTTACATGGGGCTGCCTTTGAACATGGTTGGGAAGCTGCAGCTGGTACAAAATGTGGCTGCCTAGATGCTGTTGGGGTCCAGGAAATCTGAAAATATAATTCAAATTCGGTGCCAGCTGAAGTGGCTGCCTGTAACCTTTACAGTGCTGGCCTTAATTTTTAAAGCCCTAAACCACTTGGGACCTGCTTATCTGAAGGACTGCCTTCCTCCATACAAACCTGTCCATGCATTAAGATCTGCCTCAGGGGTCCGTCTCAAGAGCCCACCGTTAAGGTCAGTCAGACTGGCACACACAAGAGAGAGGGCCTTCTCACTGGTGGCCCTAAAACTGTGGACCTCCCCACTGAACTGTGCCTTGCACCCTCAGTTACAAAGTTCAGGTGAGGTCTGAATATTATAATTAGCTTACATATTCAAGAGCAGCTTCTCAATATATCCTGTAAGTTTGCTAATGTGGACGTTTTATCTTTGTTTCTTGCTTTTCCTCTTGAGAGTACATTGCTTTGTGAGGGCATAACTAAGAAACAACTAAAATCCTTTAAATAAATCATGCCTAATATGCATCACTTTAATTGAGTATTCAGTTTTTGTATCCCCCCTTCCTCTTCCCCACAGTCCTCAAACTGTTGTTTTCCTGCCCTGAGATATTGGGCGGGGGGGGGGGGGAGAAAAATATCTCTTTCATATATATGAAGGTGCTTGGACTTCTTTCACTCGCAGAGGTAAAACATAATTAAAACATTTCCACAGCTGACCAAAGTGGTGAATTTTAATACACACACAATTCCAATAACTAGAAGAGTCTGAATATGAGACATTTTTACCTTTCCCCTGCAAAAAACAAGACATCAAATCTACCTTATAATGGCAGCTAACACATCTGTACAGAGCAAGGTGAAGTACAGATGGGATGGAACAGCCAGCCACGGATAGGGAAATGAAGGTTTGCAGTAGCAGCCAGGAACATATCTTTGCTTGCAAAATGCAAGTTATATTTACTAACGGACAAAATGTTACCTCTTTCTGGTTCTCTTCAAATTTGGCAAAAGCAACATAGAGATGTTCATTCATATGTTCTTCTCCAAAGAATTCTACTGCTCTCTCAAAGACTTTCCTCGCATGTGCAAAATAACTATGCTTTTCTTCAAAACGGGCATATTTGATCCAGTTCTTAACATCAGGATGCACAATAACAAGTGGAAGACGTTAAGGAATTTCACATACAAAATATCTCATTTCAGTATCTACCTTTGAATAAAAACACACAACTAATACATTATGTAAGAATAGGAAAAGGACTGCACACCAAGGAGATAGAGACATAGAGATGAAGTAATATTTTTCATGGGGAAACAGAATGTTTCAGGATAAAGGTCTGAGATTTTGGCAAGACTAGTAAATACAATGAGACCCAAATAATTTCTTTTTAAAACCCAACCTGGACTGAGCTGGTAGCACTGCAGGTGCACCGATATCCTGGGTACATTTCTCCCACCCTCCTCCACAATGCAGTTTTGTGCATGTGGAGCCTGATGTGGAAGGAAGTCCACAGAGAGGAGCCTGCTTCAATGCATGGATCACCCCGGCTATCAATGTATCATTCATTGCAGTATGCTTTTAACAAATGTCCTTTGTTTAAGAAGGTCTCCATTATGTCCCCATCCCAACAACAAGATAAAGACCAGGTTCTTCAAAATGAAGTCAAAACTGGTGAAAGCCATGTGATCACTGAGCATATTTGACAGACTAAACCAGTGTTCTCCAACTTTGGGTCCCCAGATGTTTCTGGCCTACAACTCCCAGCATGCCCCAGCCAGCAACGCTGGGAGTTGTAGGCCAAAAACATCTGGGGACCCAAGGTTGGAGAACACTGGATTAAACAATATCTAGGCTGATCCCATGAAGAGTTGAGGTACGCAAAACTCTGCATATGATCAAGCTGTTGGAATGCCATTTTTTGCTGATAAGCTTTCATAGCAGACAAAAGATGACACATGAGTAATCTAGTCCTCTCTGAAGTCATAAACCTGGGTCTGGCCTGTACCATTTCAGACTGCAAATGGGGACTCACATGACTGAATGCTCCTTCATACTAAAAGCAATATTGCTCAACATAGAAAAGTAGATATCAGAGACAGCCAAGGCAGAACTTTTCTTCTTGACATCCAATTTTCTACATCAGCAAGTAAGCAGGTTGTTGAAAAGATGTTGCTTTCAAGTATACCCAACGGCAAAATATGAACAAAAAAATGCAAAATAGGACCCAAACATTATGCTGAACCTGAAGCATCCTTAAAAGGATATATCTCTCATAAATAGAACGTGCTCTGTCCACCTCCTTGTATCTCAGCTCAAAGTTAATGTAGGAATGCCAGGATTGTTCCTCCGGCTGCCATTCCATCCAGCGCTCAAACACCTGGCGGGCCCCAGCAACATTTCCCAGCATTTCTTCCATGTAAGTATATTTGTACCTTTTCAAATAAAACCAATGCATGGAAGATTAATACTGTCACCCAGGCGAATAAATAACATATTTTTCCAGCAAACAAAAATCACTCTACACATATTAATTTGTGTTCTAGTATTATTACTTTTTAATCACATATGGTGTTTGGACCAGGAGTGTTTGCACATTTGGTGTCTAGTGCACAAAGTCCAGATTCCCAGTTTGGATCCTGGCAATCTCCCAGTGCAAGCAGATCAATCATCAAGTGCTGTGCAAGACACAGCCACAACCTTTTTTCAGCAATCTGCAGAACAACCCACACACTTTCCAATAATGCAATTTTAAAAAAATACTGATAACTTTTAGAAGCTCAGGAATAGATGCTTAGCCACCCATGAAATACTCTGGTTTACTGATACTAGAAAAGTGACAAAACATGCTTGGCTTACCAGAACTGGTTGACTCTTGGTAGAGTAGTGATAGCGCGATCCCAAATATTTCGTGCATGATTAACTTGGCGGTTCTTCATTTCCATCTCGGCATATTTCAGCCAAAGGGTGACATTTCGGTAGTCCACATCTAGAGCACGTTCGTAGATGGAACGAGCCCTGAAAGCAAAACGTTGTTGAAATTAATGCATGTGCAATTCAAATTATGGGGAACTGGGCATTGTTATGCATAGAGCTGGTGCTGCTGGAAGAGCATCACTCAAAGGCAAAGAGGGATCTGAATCTTGTACAATTATCAAAACCCTTAATTAAATGTAAAATGGTATTGATTATATGAATGCAGTTCACCCAGTGATTGTTTACTGTTATTGGTTTATATGTGTATAATGAAAGAATATGTATGGTTTCAATTTTATAAGAAAATCAATAAAAAATATTGGGGGGAAAAGAGTATCTCTCAACAATTACCTTTGTACTTCTTTGAGACTTTCCTCCCATTGTGCGTATTTGATCCAGTTACTGATAACTGTCCGATTTTTTCTTATGTTGTCTTCAAAGGTCTATGGAAAAACGTAAGAGTTAACTAGGAGAGTGACTTCACTGTATAACAAAAAGGGCATCCATATAGAATCTGAGAGTCTATGTTCAATGATTTTTTTTCATAGGGAAGTAGTCAAACAAGTGACCGATATACATACTGAAGTGGCACAATGCAGGAACAGTTTCATCATATTATCTGCTAACAGCTACCTCACAGAGTTGGAAGGGACCTTGGAGATCATCTGGGGTGGGCAACTCTGGAAGATCTGGGGGCCATTTTCACCCCCTGGACACCCCCCCCATGGGCCACAGCCCCCACAGGTGCCCAAAATGGGGAGGGGGGAGAAATAAAAAATAAATTAAAACAGAATGGCATATGTACCTGCTATGGAGTACCCAAAGTGTCGAACATAGCTTGCAAATGAGATAATTTTGACCCTTTTGGTGCTCTGTAGCAGCTATGGATGCCATTTCATTTGAATGTTTTTGGTATGGGGGGGCAAATTTCGGGCAGGGGCTGCACTGGGGGGCTGCAGGAGCCACATATGGTCTGCGGTCCATGTGTTGCCCACCCTTGAGCTAAACCGATCTCCTGCTCAACACAGAAAGCAGATCCAGCATACCTGACAGATGGCCATCCAGCCTTTTCTGAAATACCTCCAGTGAAGGAGAACCCACCACCTCCCAAGGCAGTCTATTCCATTGCCAAACTATCTTAGAGTGTCAACTGCACACAAAGAGGTTTCCTTATTAGCTAGTGGAAATCTAAAGGAGTTCTTGCAGATTTAAGCCTCTGGAGGGCCCCCAAACCCCCAGGTAGAGACCTTTTAGGAAGTAATATATTGCTTGGGTAGCATTTGGAAGCAAGGCCTAAACAAGTGAGGGAGAGGTTTGGGTTTTTCTTAAGTTTACTTGTATGTTTTAACCAGTTACTTATCCTGAACTTCTGGAATACAAACTCAAATTAATACTAAATATTTAACATAAGTTGAGCATGTTGTTTACTGTGTACTTACTTTTCTTTTTCGAAGCTTGTAGTCATTTAGCTCTTCTTCATCTGTGATCTTCTGCTGAGGGGGTGGGGGAAGAAGCTCAAGTTCTCTTTCCTTTGCTTCTCTTAAGAGTTGCTCTGCTGTGATCTGTACTTCTGCTGGGGCTTTGTTTTTCACCTGGGGGGAGCAGGAAGCAACATTTTTTTGGAATGATATATTTTAGAAATCTCACTCCAGATTAACTGTACAAAACAAGGACCTGATTTGGACGACATGACAACCCACCATGGTTTGTTTTCGTAGGTGGGTTGTTGTGTCATCTGAACAGGGACCGCTTCACCAAGGGTGGCTTGTTTTGTCAAACAAGCCACCCTGCAGTGCCCATGCACTGTTTTAGGGTTGTTGTCACCCACGGTGGCTTGACCTGTTGACACAACCCACCATGAGTGAGACCCTGCAGCCAGTGAGCTGCTTGGCAAGAGAGGCAAACTTCCCTTGCCGCTCTTGCCAAGCGGCTGTTGGGTGGCTGCCACTGCCAGCCGCCCCCAAAATGCCGCTTAAGGTCAGCAGCCAGAGGCTGCCCCGCTCTCAATTCTATGCCGCCCTGTGCTCAGGGTGGATCAGGCACCCTCGCCTCCTGCTCGAGAGTAGACTCTCGGGCAGGAGGCAGGATTCGCTTGGCACCACTGCCCTGTGCACGGGGCAGCAGTGCAGAGCAGATCAGGCACCCCTGCCTCCTGCTCCCCCGTCCTGTTAATACAGTGTATTAACAGGAGCTGGCTGGTCTCTCTGCAGCTCTCAAAGGGAACAGAAGGTAGGTTCTTTTCCTTAACAGCGGAGGGAAATCACATATACATTTTATGTTAATGCTGACTTTGATTTAGGATTGCTATCTGCTGCTCATAATTTTTAAAGACCTTTCATAGTTCAAGGACCCTACCCCCAGTAAGCAGAGTTTGTGCATTTTTTGTGTGAAGGCAGGATTTAGAAATGATAGCTAAATGGATCCTCCACGGGCAGAGGTGCTTGACCTCTGAATACCGGATACTGGAGGACAAATGCCAGGGTGGGGAGAGGAGGCAGCTGTTGCTTTAAATCTTCCTTATGAGCTTCCCGGCGACCTCAGGCCAGCTGCTACTGGAGACAAGACACTGGGCGGCCAGGTTCAGCAAGGGTTTTCTTAATAATCTTAATAATTCCTTAATTATGTGGTGGAACAAACTTCACTCAGCGGCACCATCAGTTTTTAATGCACATTTGAAGGCGAAAAAGAGCTTGCAGACTCAGCATCAAGTATAAAAATCTATAGCTATAGATACCTTGAAATGGCAAATACTGGTGAGGTGTTTGTAGAAACATAACACACAATATTGCTACTGTGGTTTTGTTATTCCTCCCTCTTAAAAACTGACAATTGCTGCTAGCAGTGAGTGACCTTGTGTGAACTGCTGGGGTTGCCACCTCTTTTACAGACAGAGGCTCCATGCCCTATATCTCTGCTTGTTTTGGCATTCATATCTCATCCCCTCCAACTCCTTGCTACTTTTCAATCCTGTGCAAGCGAAAGGGCTTCCTCTGTATGGAGCAGGGAAGGAGGGTAGTTGCCCATAGGGCAAACTGGGCTTGTGCCCTGAAGTGCAATGGGGAAGATGGAGGGGGGGCTGATTGGGCACCCTTGCCTCCTGCTCCAGAAAAGACCTCTGGAGCAGGAGGCGGGGGTGCCTGATCCGCTCTGAGCTGCTGCCTAGTGCTCTGGGCAGGGCCGTGGAGCAGATCTGAGCCTCCCGCCTCTTGCCTGAAAGGTCTAATCTTGAGAAGGAAGTGGGAGGATGTGGGGGGTGCCTGATCCACTTGGCACAGCTGCCCCAAGCACAGGGCAGCAGCATGGAGCAGATCAGGCACCCCACCTCCTGCTCCAGAGGTCTCCTCTGGAGCAGGAGGCAGGGGTGCCAGATCAGCTCCCCCATCCTTGCCATTGCGCTTCAGGGCATGAGCCATGTTTGCGCTATGGGGACAAAGAAATTTTTTTTTACTCTTCTTTGTCCCTGTTGTACAAACAGGGCTCAAGTCCTGAAGCACAAAGGGGTCAACTTCCAGCCTCGGCTGGGGCAACATGCAGGGGGCTGCCTGCTGCAAGGGGGCAGCAGGCAGCCCCCTCCATGTTACCACAGCCAAAGCTAGAAGCTGATCCCATTGTGCCTCAGGGCAAGAGCCCTCTTTGCGTAATGGGGACTCTGGCAGCTGTGGTAAGCTGGAATCAGTTCACAATCGAGGCTGGCTGTCGGAGAGAGGAGACTTGTTCCTTCCAGGCCTAGAGGAACGAGGAGGGGGGAGCAGGAGGGAGGGAGCAAATATCGTCTGCTGGGCTTGTTGTGGGTACTTTGCAAAACAACCAACCCACCTTGGCTTATTGCCAGGGTGGGTTGTTGTGTGAACACAGCCTGTATGTCAATCAGGTAATATGGAGCTTGGAGATTAGTTGGTTGATAATTTGAAATATTGATACGATTGACACTATATATGAAAAACAACTCACATCTCAATTTCATCAAATACAACACAAGAAGTATTACTTGAATTTATAGGGAATAAATGTTAACGGTGAAAACAATTACCCAATTAAGAATGGATTTATGAAAACATAGTTTTGATAAACCATCACGGCAACAAACACTAATTTTAAATGTTCATACAGGGTTGCCTATAACCATACCACTGCTACATCTATAAGCTTATATCCGCTTAATGTCCATTAGCTGTCATGGCCTTTTCCAAAGAATCCTCGAAATTATGAGCATCCCGACAATTCTGTTAGCATAACCCTCATAACTGTATCACAGAAGTATAGTTCTCAGGGTTTCCAGAGAAGAGGGGGTGGTATTAAACAGTTGATATCTGTAGCACATATATGTCCATGAACTACAGAACTGATTTGTTTAGTAAACCTACACGCAAGCTCTGGCTCAACCTATTAGTTGGGGGTACATAATGCACGAAAAATGGCAAAGTTAGTGATCAGTCAGTATATATGGATGGTCTCATTCAATTCACAAATCCCTATAGTTGAATAATATCCATGGTATCGCTCCCTCATGTATGGCTCATAGATATGATGATAAAATCAAAATGGCCACCATTGCAAGCAAACAAAACATGTATCTATTGGCCCAATTTTATTGTGAGCTCTCACTGGAAAAGTATTTACACAAAAGTCCTTATTATTTGTAATTAAAGTGTGTGTGTGTGTGTGTGTGTGTTATTTTGTAACAATTTTTTTGTAAATTTTTACACACACACCATTTTGTATTGTTATTCATGACTGCTATGCAGGTAATATATAGGACATTTGTTCTAGCTTGCTTCCTTACTTTTCCCATAAATTGATTCAATAAATTGGAGGAACACTTCTGGAGATCTTATTTTCTATGTGAAAACATGTGGGAGGGAACAAGTGTAATCCTGTGGGTAGTCACAAAACAAAAGATAATTTAAACAACAATATACCAGAAACTTCCTGGAAATAGCATGATACTGCCACACATATTTCCAAGATGTATAAAGTTACTTAGGGCGCAATCCTATGGCTGCATAGGATAATTCGGAGTCCCAGCTCCGACCTCGGAAACTTGCTCCGAGGTTGGAGCAGGGACTCCAAACTCGGAGTGCCCTCCCTCTGCCCTCACAGCTGGCGTGGAAAGAACTGTGCCGGCTGCAGCTCTGAGGTTGCAGGAGTGACCTCGGAAATGGGAGTTTTGTGGGCAGGGAGGGAGGGGACAGGCTCCCTCACCATACGCAGTATCCTGGCGGCACCTCAGTTTCCTCTCCTCACACTCTGGGGCGAAACACTCAGACGGCCGAAATCAGCCGTCTAAATGTTTTGCAGGGCGGGGGAAGTGCACAGGCGACCTTCACCTCTGCACTCCTTTCACCCTCCACAGAATGCCTGCAATCCTCTGAGTTCGGAGGGTTACGGGCAGCCTCATTGGATTGCACTGCCTGAAGTTTTGGTTATGAAATGTAGAGATGTGTGCACAAAGTCATTTTAAAGAAAATCCAAGACCTGAAAGCGAAGTTTCACTCATGTAGAGTATGTAGTTTGGGGCATAACAGAGCAATGCAATCTCTGGACAAACAGAACAATTAGCCTTACAAGAAAAAGAAACAATGTATTCTACCAGAACAGGAATTAACCCTTTGCTGGCTGCTCTCTTGCTCAGTAGACTGAAATTTTTCTTTCTTCACTTCTCAGTACATGCCTTGGATTGAGAGCATAATTTGTTCCGGAAACGTGCTTGTAATCCAAAACACTCTTATATCAAAAAGAAACCCCAAAAAAAAAATTTGTACAAAGATTTTAAATTTAAGCCGTACTACAGTAATTGTATTGCAAGACGTCGCTTGTATATCAAGTAAAAAAAAAGTAAATAAATATTTAAAAATTTGCTTGTCTTGCAAAACGCTCTCAAACCAAGTTACTTGCAATCCAAGGTATTACTTGCAATCCAAGGTATTACTGTAACTATATTTGACAGTCACACATGTGTGTTAATAGTTATAGCAAGCAATCTATATGATCCCCACCACCATCCCAGATAATAATAGGGAGAAATCAAGATATTACTTGAAGCTGAAAGTTTTTGTTCTTGTCATGTAACATTCCTAGTTCTGAAGTCGCAACTTATTCATAATTTTTATGATTATTTATATTTTGGGAGCTAGAAAGGTGTTTTTTTTTAATAGACAAGCATCTGTACCTGTTTTTTCCTACCATGAGTTATTTCTCTTAAGAATCAATATTCCAATAGATAACAGTAATTTTTGTATGAATGATAAATCATGGTGCAGTGATTACTTGGACAAATAGAATTAACTGGTATGTCTTGTTCCAATATAGTGGAATCCAGACAGCTATTGGCTGTATGGAAACGTTCCCTCTATGTTCAGTAACTGGTACAGGGGTATGAAACCAGATGCCCTTCAGATGTTTTGTGTGGAGAAAGCCCAAAACTCAGTACACACACGCACACACATCTTTCCCCAAAGGAGGGGGCCAGGGGAGGAGGGATGAGGTCACCAGGGAGTAGCCAGACAAGTCATCAGCCCCAACAAAGGAAGACCTCGGCAGAGATCCACAAACGTCCAGGAAGGGCCATCAAGGACCATCAGCAAACAGGGCAGCCTCGAAGAGCTGCAAAGGTTTCCCTACGTCACCTTCTTCCCGGGCAGGAATAAGCCCATCTACGCGAAGGGGCAGGCATAAGCCCCCACCTGACCTAGGGGGCGGGGGGAGAGCGGGGAATCCGGGGTAGAAAACCCCTCTCCAGTCCCGGTTCGGGTTGTTGGGAACCACGGGGCCAGATCCTCCTAAGCAACAGCCGCCCAGGCACTCCGTTCTCCGCTAGGAAGCGCCGATCGGGAGCTGGGCTGAAACTGACTAGAGTATTGTCTTTGATGTAAGGAGAGTGACCTGAATGTAACCTGCTAGCCACGGAGCCCGCTCATTGGGTAAGACGCGAGTCAACTAAGGTTGTGTTGACTGTAAACGTATTCTTAGAAGACTGCTAGTTCCGATTTAATCATTGTATAAACAAATAAAAGCCTTATTTGGGCATACAAAGACTGGTGGCTTTTCCTCTTGTACTAGAGAGCCGATACGAGCCTTAGCGCTGTGCCGGTTAACCCTATAGTTGCCGAACTCACGCAAAGGATCCGGTTGCTGATCCTTCACATGGTGGCAGGCGACGGGACAATTGGAAACCACATTTAACAGTCGGAACTAACAGGACTTCGGGCAGGCTAGTAGGTTGCTGGGGAGCGCTCAGAGCAAGGAAAAATGAATAGTCTGAGCCAAGAGCAGGTGGAGCTAGCGAGCAGCCCAGAAACCCCAACCCAGACCTCCACAATGGAGTGGGTGGTGCGGCCAAAGACGGCAAGGCAGGAAGGGGGGGAAGCCCCCTCACCATTGTTAGGAGGGCAGGGACCCAAGCAGTGGGGTAGCCCCAGCCTTACCAGTAGCGGCCGGAGAAGCGAGATAAGGGACCCAGAGGCGGAAGAAGACCTCGGCAGAAGGGTTACTGACGGAGCCATGGGGGGAGGAGGGTTGGATGCCCTCTTTCCCCAACTCAATTGGCAACAAGCCAAGGAGTTGATGCAGCATCAACAAGAGATGCTACAGATGCAGCTGGAGTTGGCCAGGCTGACCAGGGGCACCGGACAAGGGGGAACCCCTGCACCCCAGGGTGGGGGCACCACAACCCCCAAATGGGACAGGAAGCAATTCCCCACCTACCAGTCGGGACAGGATGTACTGATCTTTTTCACCCTGTTCGAGGCTGCCTGCTTAGAGCAGAAGGTGCCGGACAACTTAAGGATGTCTGCCCTGAGGACTCAAGTCAGCGGAGAACTGGCTGATCTCCTGGGTATCCACACCCAAACCGCTCCCTTGGACTATGGAGCGTTCAAAGAAGCGGTGAGAGAGAGGTTTGCCCTCACCGCTGAGCATTGTCGCCGTAAATTTCGTTACGGGCGGCCTACCCCAGGGGACACGTATGCCTCCTGGATGGCGCACCTGGGACAGGTGTGGGACGCATGGATCGGGGCCACCGGGAAGACCACTTTGGCGGAGGTGCGGGAGCTCCTGATCCAGGAACAATTCTGTGCCACTATCCCTGAGGACCTAGCTACGGCGGTGAGGGATCGGGACCCCCCAAACTGTAGGGAAATGGGCAAGTTGGCCGACCAAATGGGACTGTATCGGCAGCCCAAAGGACCCAAGGGGGGTAACCTCAGTCATGGCGGGACCAAGGGAAGTGTGGAGAAGGGCAACCCCAAACCTCGGGAGGGAGCCCTAGGCAAGCCCAAAGAAAACCCCGGCACCAGTGGATGTTTCTATTGTAAAGAACCGGGGCACCTCAAGAGGAGCTGCCCCAAACTGATCGCAAAGAACCGCCACGCCAAGACATCGCCGGGCAAGGTGGGGAGGATGCTTGCGCCGGAGGCCCGCGAACCGGAGGAGCACGAGGAGGATCAGCAGTCCAGCTCGTCCCTCGAGGGAGACGGTGAAGATGCGGCGCGGTCCCTGAGGAGCGGAGGACAGCATTCGCTGGGGGCCATCTCGCAGGCATCATTGATGCGCATTGCCTCACCGGAGCAGCTGCGGTGGAGCCAAGACAAATTCTGTGAGTCCATCTCTGTAAACAATGTTTCCCAGGTGGGGTATAGGGACACTGGGGCGGACATAACTGCTTTACCTCGGAGTAAGGTAAAGAAGAGACAGTTGCTAAAGGGGCGCACCTGTGCCATAAAGCCCTATAACTCTCCCAACATAGCCGTTCCCCTCGCCCGGGTCTGGGTCAAGTACAGGGGGTGGGAAGGGGAGATGGACGTTATAGTGCATGGCCAGCAAGAATGGGGAATCATCATTGGGAACGATGTTGCGTTCCGGGCTGCCCAGGTCAAGGTGGGGGTGGTGACCCGACGTCAGGGCCAAACAAGCCCCTGACCCGCAGCCTCCCAGGTCCCCGGGCTCGCCTCCCGGTCGCGGTAAAGCGACCCCGGCAGCGGCAGCCAGCCGTCCCCCGCCGCTCCCCCCAGTTGTGGGGAGGGACGAAGACCCCGGGGGGTTCGCGCCAATGGCCCGTGATTTTGGGACTCAGAAGGCGTTTCAAGAAGAGCAGCAGAGCGACCCATCCCTCCAGGGATGTCGGGATCGGGCCAGTCAAGGGCCCGGGGTAGGGGACCAGTCAGAACGCTTTTTGTGGGAGGCAGGAGCCCTCTACAGAGAATTCTGCCCAAGGATGGGACCGGGTCCCCAACCAAAGAAAAGACAATTAGTTGTGCCTGCGAGGTACCGCCAGGCTGTACTACAACTGGCCCACGATGTGGCGTGGGGAGGGCACTTGGGACAGAAACTGGACCCTGGTTAGGGTGACAGAGGGGTTTTACTGGCCCATGGTGGCAAATGCGGTGCAAGAATATTGCCGGTCCTGCGATGTCTGCCAGCGGGTGGGGCATAACCGGGACCATCCGAAAGCCCCCCTGCAACCCCTACCCGTTGTGGGCATCCCCTTTGAAAGAATAGGGATGGATATCGTGGGACCCTTGAATCCCCCCACCAAGACGGGGAAGAAGTTTATATTGACTGTGGTTGACTTTGCCACCCGTTATGCAGAGGCTTTTGCTTTAGCCTCCATTTCCGCCACCAGCCTGGCTAAGACTCTCCTCTCTCTTTTCGCCCGCCTAGGAATGCCCCACACGGTGGTTTCGGACTGCGGCACGGGCTTCGTGTCCAAACTGTTTAAAAAAATGTGGGAACTGGGGGGGGTGGAGCACCTGACTTCGGTGCCATACCACCACGAGACCAATGGGTTGGTGGAGCGTTTCAACCAGACTCTTGAAAAGATGATCAGGGCATATGCGGCGAAGCACCCTGGGACTTGGGATCAAGCCCTCCCCTACTTGTTGTTTGCCTACCGGGACTCCCCCCAAGAAAGCCTGGGATTCTCCCCCAACGAACTGATGTTTGGGAGGGAGCTCCGGGGACCTTTGGCTCTGTTGCGGGCGGAATGGGAGGGGGTTGCCGCAAAAGCCTCCGTGCCTGTGCATACGTTCATGCAACACCTCCAGACTGTCCTTCGAGAGGTGAGGGAGACGGCGCAGCAGCATCTCGAAACAGCACAACAGCGGCAGAGCGCGTGGTACAACCGGACGGCTGTGCCACGGACTTTTGAAGTGGGGGACCATGTGTTGGTACTGCGCCCCCAAAAGACGGACAAATTGTGCTTGAAGTGGGAGGGCCCAGGGACCGTCATTGGAAGGTCGGGGGAGGTGAACTACCAAGTGGCTTTCCCGGGGCAGCCGGGGAGGCAGAAGGTTTTCCATGTAAATATGCTGAAACTGTATGTAGAACGCGTAACGAAGGTGGGGGGAGTACAAGAGTGTGTGGAACCGGGAGACCCTGATGGGGGATTGTTGGCCGAGTGGGGGGAAGGGGGAGGAATGGAGGAGATCAAACTGTCCCCCTCCCTGTCCGAACAGCAGCGGCAGCAGATCACCCAGGTCTTGGAAGAATTTCAGCCCATGTTCTCAGACCGACCGGGATGCACCACACTCACACAACACACCATTGACACAGGGGATAGCCCCCCCATACAATCCCTACCCTACCGGGCGGTGGGGCCCCATGCCCAAGTCGTGGCCGAGGAGGTCCAAGCCATGCTGGACTTGGGAGTCATTGTGCCCAGCTCGAGCCCCTGGTCCTCCCCGATCGTGTTAGTAGCCAAAAAGGATGGGGGTGTCCGGTTCTGCGTAGACTACCGGAAAATAAACAAGGTGACCGTCCCGGACCCCTACCCCATTCCCAACATGGGTGTGCTGCTGGAGAGGCTTGGGGGGGCCAAGTACATCACCACCCTGGATCTGACAAAGGGGTATTGGCAGGTTCCGCTCGATTCGGATGCTGCCTTGAAGTCTGCTTTTGTGACCCACCTGGGGTTGTTCCAATTCACCACCCTCCCGTTTGGGGTCCGCAATGGTCCGGCTACCTTCCAGAGGTTGGTAAACGGAATGCTAAATGGGCTGGGGGAGTTCGCCTGCGCGTACCTGGACGACATCGCCATTTTCAGTTCCACCTGGGAGCAGCATTTGCAACATGTCCGCCAGGTGTTTCAAAGGATTCAGGGTGCTGGGTTGACGGTAAAGGCCAAGAAATGCCAGGTTGGGAGGGGGGAGGTGGAGTATCTGGGACACAAGGTAGGGGGAGGTAGTGTCAAGCCCCTAGAAGCCAAAATAGAATCAGTGCGCACCTGGCCCCAACCCCAGACGAAAAAGCAGGTCCAAGCTTTTTTAGGGCTGGCTGGCTATTATCGTAAGTTCGTGCCCCATTTTAGCCAGCTAGCCGCCCCCGACTGACTTGTGCAAGAAGCGGCAACCCGTTAAGGTCCAATGGTCAGCCGCTTGCCAGGCAGCGTTTGAGGGACTGAAAGCCTGCCTGATGGCAGCCCCTGTGCTGCAAGCCCCAGACTTTGAAGCCCCTTTTGTTCTGCAGACGGATGCCTCGGAAGCGGGGATGGGAGCCGTCTTGCTGCAGGAACGACCAGAGCAGGGGCTGTGCCCAGTTGCCTTTTTAAGTAAAAAACTTTTGCCTCGGGAGCGGAACTTGGCCACTGTCGAGAAAGAGTGCCTAGCAATAGTGTGGGCAGTGACCAAGCTTCGCCCCTATCTGTGGGGCCGCCGGTTCCGACTGCAGACCGACCATTCCCCCTTGTGCTGGCTGGATAGGGTGAAGGGGTCCAACCAGAAGCTATTGCGGTGGAGTTTAGCCCTGCAGGATTTTGATTTTTCAGTAGAACACATCAAGGGTAAGGACAACATCGTGGCAGATGGGTTGTCCCGGGCTTTCTCAGTAGGAGACAGTTAGATAGGGATTGGGGTGGTGGACCCCAATGCCATCTTTCCCCAAATGGGAGGGTGTGGAGAAAGCCCAAAACTCAGTACACACACGCACACACATCTTTCCCCAAAGGAGGGGGCCAGGGGAGGAGGGATGAGGTCACCAGGGAGTAGCCAGACAAGTCATCAGCCCCAACAAAGGAAGACCTCGGCAGAGATCCACAAACGTCCAGGAAGGGCCATCAAGGGCCATCAGCAAACAGGGCAGCCTCGAAGAGCTGCAAAGGTTTCCCTACGTCACCTTCTTCCCGGGCAGGAATAAGCCCATCTACGCGAAGGGGCAGGCATAAGCCCCCACCTGACCTAGGGGGCGGGGGGAGAGCGGGGAATCCGGGGTAGAAAACCCCTCTCCCGTCCCGGTTCGGGTTGTTGGGAACCACGGGGCCAGATCCTCCTAAGCAACAGCCGCCCAGGCACTCCGTTCTCCGCTAGGAAGCGCCGATCGGGAGCTGGGCTGAAACTGACTAGAGTATTGTCTTTGATGTAAGGAGAGTGACCTGAATGTAACCTGCTAGCCACGGAGCCCGCTCATTGGGTAAGACGCGAGTCAACTAAGGTTGTGTTGACTGTAAACGTATTCTTAGAAGACTGCTAGTTCCGATTTAATCATTGTATAAACAAATAAAAGCCTTATTTGGGCATACAAAGACTGGTGGCTTTTCCTCTTGTACTAGAGAGCCGATACGAGCCTTAGCGCTGTGCCGGTTAACCCTATAGTTGCCGAACTCACGCAAAGGATCCGGTTGCTGATCCTTCACATTTTGGATGTCAACTCTCACAATCCCTTACCACTGCCCATGCTGGCTGGGGCTGATGGGAATTATAGTCCAAAACATATAGAGGGCACCAGTTTGCCTACCCCCAAAGAAGAATACAGGGGAGGAGATGTAACTAGATACTCATAATTTTTATTGGTCACAATAAGAACCCTTATTTGTCCTACTTGTTTTGTTGAGATGATGAATGGCTGGACTGCCTATAATTTGCTAGGTAAAAAGATGGCAGCCATATCCCCAATAAGCAGGGAAGCCGAAGTTTTAATTTAGTTCCCCTTCCAGCATGATGACAGGATGCAAAGGACTGGGCTCCTGTTCCTTTTAATAGTTCTGAAACACAGGGAATTTAAGCAATCGCAGTTTTTCTCAATTTCTACATGGTTTCCTCGGAAAGAAGTCCTACCGGGGCTTCCTCCAAATCAAGTGTGCATCGGATTTCAGCCCAATCTTATGTATGTTTACCCCAAAGCGAGCTCTAATCCTAAGGACGTGTATGTATTTACGGTGCAAGCCCCGTTGAACTCAAGCGGAGCTCACTTCCGAAGAAACATGCAACAGGATCTCTGTGTCACAGGGAAACGGGCTACCCCATCTTCCTCTGCCTCGGCTCACCCCTCCCTTCCACGGCATCTTCTTCCTGCCGCCCATTAGCAGTGCTCTAGACAAACTCATGCCCGCACCTTTTCCGTGCATTTCTTCCAAGTACCGCCACATCGCTCGAGTTCCCCACCGCCGCCCCCCATTCCGACATACTCTCCTTGGTCAGCAGTAAAGCCCCACTGAGGCCAATGAGACCCAATCCCCCGCAAAAATAAGCAGAATTGGGTCACTAACATTGCCGCCACCCCGCGACTGCTGCACGCTTGCCTTCCCCCACCTTTGCCACTTTCGGTATGCGCTGCTTCCCGGCTGCCGTAGACGCCATCTTTCCGCTCGTTCTGAGCCAGTCTACCAAACTCCGCCTCCACCTCCTCAACTTGATCTTTAACCTCCCAGCATACAGCGCGGCGCAGACTGTCGGTCTCCTCGTCGCCATAGCAACAGCGGAGCATCGCGTTCCTAGTTCAGTTCAGCGGGATTCAGAAACAGGAGCGGAGCCGCGAATTTCCCGGCGGAGCTCGAGCTTCTTTTGGCACCCGATGTCGAAGGGCGGTCGCCCCTGAGGAGGTGAGTGCTGCAGGATCCGTTGAAGTTTTCCCGACTGTCACCCTCCAGCATCGATCTGTGGTAGTTTCAGAAATGACCATGACACTAATTGGCAGTAGGTACAGGGCAGATCAAAGAAAGTGCTTGTTCCCACAGTGTGTATTCACCTGTGGAATTTACTGCTGCAAGAGGTTGTTTGTTTTCTTCCATCCACTCAGGGCAGGCAGGATACCTAGGGCTTCACAGGTGGTCTCTCATCCAGACGCTGACCTGCTTAGCTTCAGCCTTATGTGTGGTCAGACCATCCCCTGGCTAGGACCAGGATGTGGAGATAGCCACGGACTTAAATGGCTTTAAAAGAGCATAGGTCTATCAGTGGCTATTAGCCACATCCCCCCCCCCAACCCCATACTGTTAAGCTCACACTTAACCATGGCATTACACTGCCTTCCCATGATGGGAAGGCAGTGTAATGCCATGGTTAAGTGTGAGCTATGACGATCTGTACAGCCCCTCTTCAAATCTCATATCAACTTATTTAGTGAGCCTTAGACGAGCCTCTGTGGGTGTTTCCAGGTGAGACTTTTATGGCGACACTGCTCTGCCTCAGTTATGGAAGTTTACGGGGCGTCCAGATGTCATCTACTCGTGACCCTCCTGTGTTTCTTTACCACTTCTTCCGTCTTTTTCCTTAACACAGAAGATCTGTGCACATACTTTAAGAAGTATGTTAGAGGTTTGGATTAGTATGAGGAAAATATTTATTCCAGGGATGTCCCTGTTAAAAATGTGATTTCCCTGAAGTCTGAAGTGGTACAATGCATTCTACTACCACATTAGAACTCCACAACCTCATTCTGCTTTGTGAATAGATTCTGACTAACTAGATACCTTAAGGCTGCGAAGGGAAAGTCTTGCTGAAAAAGAACCAACATGGATTCTGGAAGGATTTCACTAACCTTTTTGAGTTCTTTGAGTGTCAACAGGCATGTGATAGGGGTGGTCTGGTAGACACTGTTTACTTGGACTTCCAAAAGGCTTTTGACAAACTTCCTCACAAAAGAGACTCCTAAACTAACTGAGCACATGTGATGCACATTGGGCCAAAAAACCCCAACATCACATACCGGTATATGCTGATGGGATCTAATCTGGCAGTGACTGACCAAGAAAGGGATCTTGGGGTTGTAGTGGGCAGCTCAATGAAAATGTTGACCCAGTGTGTGGCTTTTGTGAACAAGGCAAATGCCATGTTGGGATCATTAAGGAATCAAAACTAAAACTGCCAATATCATAATGCCCTGAGACAAATCTATGACACAAGCACACTTGGAATACTGTATACAGTTCTGCTCACTGCACCTCAAAATGGATATTGTAGAGATGGAACAGGAGCAGAAAAGGGCAACCAAAATTATCAAGGAAGGAGCTGCAGCAAGTCCCTTTGAGGAAAGGTTACAATGTTTGGGGCTCTTTAGCTTACAAAAAGGTAAGGGAGCACACGATAGAGGTGTATAAGATTATGCATGGTGTGCAAAAAGCAGATAGGGAGATGTTTTTCTCCCTTTTTCATAATGCTAGAACCCAGGACCATCCAATGAAGCTAAATAGTAGAAGATTGAGGAGAGACAGAAGGAAGTACTTCTTCACACAGTGCATACTTAAACTATGGAATTCGCTACCATAAGAGGTTGTGATGGCCACCAACTTAGATGGCATTAAAAAGGGATTAGACAAATTCATGGAGGATAAGGCTATCAGTGTCTACTAGTCATGATATTACCTCCGGTATCAGAAACAGTATGCCTCTTTATATCAGTTGCTGGGGGAACATTAGTGGAAGGGCGCTATCACACTCATGTTTTACTTGTGGACTTCCCATAGGCATCTGGTTTGCCACTGTGGGAACAGAATGCTGGACTAGATAGGTCTTGCAGGGGAGGCTGGTGACTGCTGTGTCAGTGGGGCTCCTTCTCCATTGCATTTTTTTGTTTGAGCTTTATAGGAACTATCCATGGTGCTGAACTAGTTTCACCACTATAGAGCGCCATGGATAGCTCTCTTCCCCAGACTCCCTTCAGACTCTCCTCCTACTGTTTATATAACACAGGCTTCACCCCCCCCCTCCTTCTCACTCTCTCACAGACTTCTCAATCCTCTCTCCCCCTCTCTCCTCCCCCACTCTCCTCTCTCTCTTCGGACTCCCCTCTGAAACAGCACCGCCCACTGTTTATATAACACAGGCTTCACCCCCCTTCTCACTCTCTCAGCCAATCAGCAGACATCTCAACATTCCACACTCCCTCCTCCCCTCACATACTTACTGCTATAATGCTTTGCCCATGGGCAGGGGTATGACAGTCTGGAAGCCTAACTAAGCTTAGCTTATTTGGAAGTAAGTGTAATTCAAATTAACCTGGTTTATTTCCAAGTAAATATGGAACAGGCTGTAAGAAATACTGCACTTTTAAAATAATTTTTCTACAAAATTAATTTTTATTATTCTAAATGATGCCTTTGACTTATAGTAATTTGTTTATTTGAATAGGATATATTCTCTTTTTTTCTGCAGTGTATATGATGTCTTCACTATCACCTGCAACAGCGTCATCTACACCACCATCTTCTATCCTATTCAGTGCCAGAAGAACAGAATCTCATGATATTCCTAATATTGTCAGTCACATGAAGTATGATACAGAAAGATTGTTTGGCAGGATTAATGTCATCTACGTTTTGTAAGTAACACCATTTCAACCATTTATAGCACATCTAAAATCACCCCTGGAATTTCCTTTTATTCATTTCATGAATATAACCTAAACTTTTGTTTTACAGAGAAAAAGCCAATCTTGCAGTGACTTTAACTAATCAAAAGAATGTAAATGTTGCCCACGCTGTATTTCTGGACTATCCAAACTGGAATATTGTTGATCAGGCCCACTGGGAAGCTTACTTAGCACAAAACTACATTCAGAACAGGTGTACAGTAAGTAGGGAGCATTTTTTTCCTTGAAAAATTGAATCACAAGATTTTTCAATATTGTGTATGTTCACTGCAGGGAATAGTAAACATGTATTGCCCTAATTTTAATTGTCTTGTACAAGAAGATGAAAGTGGGAAAGTATTTTACCTTCTGCGTCCATTTTGTTTCAATTTCATACCTCTGTCCTGTGGAATACGTTCTTGAATGATGTTGGCTTTGGTTCATAGGAAAGTGCCTGTACTCTGTAATCTGACTTGAAGATAGGTGAAAGTAAACTCTCTCTGAGCCTTAGGCCAAAGAGGAAAAATCTGCAGAATGGCAGGGGTTAAGAAGAGATTTCTTTTGCACTACGTCTCAATCCATCTACTTATTACACTCACTGCATCAAAACTAGCCATGTGTAAGCCAGACTCTGACTGCTAAGAATTCTGAAGGCTTCCTGAGACAGGCAGGGAAAGATGGAGGGGTTCAAAGAGAAGCTTTCTCCATGCATTGCTTATCTCTCCTTTAGCAGCTACCTTATCTGTCCTTTAGCAAAGGGGAGAACTTTTGGCTCAGGGGCCAAATCTAGCTTTCCTAGGATCCTAATCCACCCCTCCTCAGCTCCCTAAGTGGCCACACCCTTTCCCCCCAACTATGACTTCTTTGGTGGCTTCCCAGCTTTTGTGCAGTTTTTTCTCCACTCTAAAAGGTTGAGATGCCTCTCCTAAGGCTTAGTTACTCACAGGAAGCACTTTAAGCTACAATATATTGGCATGTGTTTTTTTTTAACTTTGGCCCCTCCCATCAGTGGAATATTGTCCCTGAGAGCTTCTCTGAAATTGAATTTGGGCCTCAAGCTGAAAGAGGTTCCCCACCCCTGCTTCAGCAGCTAATTTCCCCAAAGGTTTGGTAGGGGGAAGGAGCAGAGGCAATTAGCGGCTAAGGAGAGAGAAGGTAAGCAGAGATGAACAACAGAGAAAGGTAGCCAGCAGCTGTATGATCCATATCTAGCTTTCTGTGCCTTCTTGTGGGGAAGCCTTCAAAACTCTGGGCAATCAGAGTCTAGCCTACATATGGCTACTTCACTCATTACACTTACCCCATGAAGCCAGGCTCTCAGCTCTCTGGGCAGAAGAATATGTACCGTACCTCCTAACATATATTTTCATTGATACTATGTACAGATGTAATATTTTCAGGGTGATATCTTCTTTATTTATTTATTTTAATTTATTTATTTATTATATTTCTGAATTGCCCATCTGGCTGGTGACCCAGCCACTCTGGGCGATATACAATATATATAAAAAAATACAATAATATATATACAAAGTATAAAATATCATTACATTAAAATCCTAACCCACCCCATATTCCCACCTGAAAAGCCATGTTTTTAATGCATGACGGAAGCTCATCAAGTGGCTCCAGTCTTCCCAGTCCTGCTTCACATGTAATGAGGAAGAGGAAGGTCCTTGCTTCTGGGGAGTAGCCCTGTTGCTAATGGGGAAAAGCTGTTCAGTCTCTTGTAAAAAAAGAGCAAGAGGGCATGATATCTCGTATGTATGTATGTATTTTTAAATATTTCTTAAATGCTTTTCTACCAAGTTACTCAAAGCAGTATACAATACAAGACAAAATGCTTAAAGACATGATCATAAAATAAAATAACTTCAAAAAGGACAGTAAAGTACAGTATAGCTAAAAACCTTAATATAACTAAAAGAAAACAGCAGCAATACAAACCAGTGCTGAGTCTATACAAAAAACTTTCCTCTACAAGGAAATTTTCACTTGTGAATGAATGCTGGTCAGAGAAGTGGCTAAGTGGATTTATCTTGGAAGCACATTCTGCAAGGTGGGTATTGCAATAGAGAAGGCCCTTCTCCTTACCCTCACAGATCTTGGACTGGCTAAGTTAAATAGTTTGTAGTTTACTCTTCCTCTGTGGATGCAATTAGCCTTTAATTTTTTCCCTCCACTTTTGTAGAGAACTGCAAAAGTGTTTTGTGCCTGTGTTTTCATCTTCTACCTTACTTTTTTTTTTTTTTAAGTTGCAAAACTGCTCTGGGTTTGGGGAATGGGCAGATGTGTATGTCTCCAGTGAAATCATAGACACACACATCCATGGAATCTGAGGAATGAGGCTTACCTACGTTCAGCTTGAAATGTGCTGAAAACCTGAAAAGCCAATCTGACCACAGCTTGCAGCAGGTCAGAATAAAAATGTATATCGGAATCATGGCAGCAATGGTTCTTTCATGCCCCAGCTCTCAAATGATTGTGACTGTATACAACCTCCATATATTCATAACTGTGTGCTGAGATAGTCTGAAGGTTTATTAGCGTTTGAAAAACATTCCAAACATATGACAGATTGTGAATACATTCAGTCCATTTGTATTATCTTCATTTCTTCTTTTTTTTGCTCCATAATCTTAAGATTCTATTGCTCCATAAAGTTAATCTATGTTTTGGTGCAATAAGGACTAGTTGTTGCAGCACCATGTCTATCTATCTGCCTGTCTCAATAAAAAGAGAACTGTTCATTATGTGACATCTAAATTTAAGAATATATCACTAATGACTCTGAACAAATAGGTAAAATATTTACCTATATTTAGCCAGTGTTGCGTAGTGGTTAGAGTGTTGGACTAGGACCCGGGAGATCTGGGTTCTAGTCTCCGCTTGGCCATGAAACTCATTGGTGACTTTGGGCCAGTCACTGACTCTCAGCCTAACCTACCTCACAGGGTTGTTGTGAAGACAAAATGGAGAGGAGGGGGAGGATTATGTAAGCCGCCTTGGGTTCCTTGCAGGAAAAAATTAATTCTGAGCAGAGATTTATCAGCAAGCTGAGTGACCTGGCTCCCAAAACCTGGAGAGAATGAATTGTCTTCTGTAATTTGGAATGGAATGATCCTCTCCCAGAATAAATCACCCTTATATTAAGGTATTAATAAGACAATAAAAAGGGGATGCTAGTCCCATTCTTTCACTTAAGCTCTTTTTTCATTTGCAAACATAGAATAACATCTCTATAAAAAGTCATATAAATATTACAAGAATTAAAAAAATGAATCATGCAGTGAACCCCAGCATCTTTCACTCACTGTTCTAAATCCCACTGGCTTCAAAAATTAGGAACAAGCTGGCTGTGGTAAATAGCAGGCAGGTTTCTCTTCACCTTATCCAAGTCTCATTTGATTTTCAGCTCTTTCTTGACTCTGCCTCAGAGGTTATTGTGTCTTTAGGGTCTCCAAGCATCCAGTATTATCTCTGGGTGAGAAGATATATATTATGATTCCATTGTCCACAGTTCTCCTCTCAAACACCTGTTAACAAAACAACCTATCCTTGCATTCTCAGCTGTAAGAACATAAGAGCCCTGCTGGATCAGACCAAGGGTCCACCTAGTCCAGCATTCTGTTCACACAGTGGCCAACCTGCTACCCACGGGATCTCTCAAGCAGGACATGAGTGCAACAGCACCTTCCTGCCCATGTTCCCCAGCATATTGCCTCTGATAGTGGAAGCATGTTTTCAGAAAAGCAGGGGACAGGGGAAATGGAAAGACCCAATTCTTAGTTCATCGTAGCATCTGCTTCACTTCCACATAAGCCAACCTTTGCTTGTATGAACACTGTTATCAACCATATAGGTACATGACAACTCCCATCAGTCCTAGCCAACATAGCCAATGGACTGTCTTGTTATTCATCTTTGTAAGCCACTCTGGGAGCCTTTTCTGGCTGAAGAGCGGGATATAAATGCTGTAAATAAATAAATAAAGGGATGATGAGAGTTGTAGGTCAAAGCATGTGGAGGCCCACAAGTTGCCCACAGCCCTGCGCTAAGGGAAGAATCAAGCTTCCACCTGCACCTTCTCTTTTGTAAGTGCCTGCCATTGCTTTGCTCATGACAGCCAAATGCAGGATTGGGAATCTTATATTTGTTACCGGAATCTAGTTCTACCTTAACCACAGCCCTTATCCTACAGCTCTTTTGGGTATGAGCTATCCCCAGTGCTCTACAGTAAGCCATTGCAGAGTCCCTCAGGAGCTCTCTGCACTGGCACACCTGAGGAAATTTTGTCTGTGGCTTTTCATCTTTCTTTTAGCCCTGGTAATACACATGCCTGATCCTGGTGCTTTAGAACAGTGGTGGGCAGAAGGCAGATCTCTAGATGCCCCTGCCAGCATGGCCAATGGTCAGGAATGGTGGGAGTTGAAGTCCAAAACATCTGGAGATCTACTCCCTGTTCACCGCTACTTTAGAATGCAGTTTTCCTTAGGGCACAATCCTATGCACATTAGACAGAAAAAATGGCTGGCTGGGGAACGCTGGGAGTTGTAGGATTTTTTTCTGTCTAAACATACATAGGATTGTGCCCTTAATAAGTAAATTCTGTGGAAATCTGATAGACTACTGTGTTACAAAAGTTTGTG
This sequence comes from Shinisaurus crocodilurus, assembly GCA_021292165.1. Taxonomy (NCBI): domain Eukaryota; kingdom Metazoa; phylum Chordata; class Lepidosauria; order Squamata; family Shinisauridae; genus Shinisaurus; species Shinisaurus crocodilurus. The sequence goes on from CM037880.1 coordinate 103,935,071, forward strand.
CACATTTTTACAAATTCAGGCATAAGTTCTTATATTACAATTTTATTTCATTAAATTAACCGGTGTTGTGTTTAATTTGTTTGTATCTTTTATTCACAGCCTTTAAATACACTCTTTATGCATCTGTTTCTGACAACAGATGAATATGCAGTTGATTGTTGCCATGAAATTATGAAGTAAGTTGTTGTGTTATACTGGAGGCAGATATATTGGAATTTTAAGGTTAAAAATAAAAAAAGTTAACATGTGCTTGGCATGCAATCCAGCGCATGTCTACTCAGAAGTATTCAGTGCAGCTTACTCCCAGGAAAGTATGTATAGGATTGTCACCTAAATCCCTTTCAAGCTAGTGATATATAAGCATGTACAGCTGTTCATTGGATAGTAGCCAACTCATTTTTCAGCCCACACTTTTGAAGTTTTGCAGTTGAGCCTTGGTTATGTAAACAGACAACCATTTAACTGTGGTTTCAGTTCTCACAAGCACAACAACATATATAGAGACAAATTAAAAGAGCTATGTGAATTAGGCATTGTTCCCAAGTATATGCAAAGTTTGAGGTATTAGGTAATATAACCAAAGACTGATCCACACACTGTGGTGTGTGTGTTTCAAATCAGGATGATTCTCTTTACCAACTGATTTGTATGTTGCATGTAGTACGTAATAATTTAAGCAGATTCACTGTGTTTGCTGCAGTGGAAACTACTGAACTGTTACAAATATCCTTTCCTAACAAAACGATGACTTCTCAAAATAAAGAATAAAATCAGTCTAATTTTTGAGAACTAACTTGTGGTGGGTCCTCTTTGGAAATAAATTAGTGTGAAAATATATAAATATTTCATACACAGATATTATGTTCCATCATATGCTGCAATTTGCAGCAGCCCTACATAAATACAATAAGATACTTTGGGTGTTAACTCTTGCAATCCCCCATCTAGTATGCACACATATGGATTTAACAAGATTAAGCACATACCTGACAATACTGCCACTTTTTCAGTAGGCTGTGGGGCAGTTTCCTCTGGGATTTACCTTTTCAGTAAAACTCATTGATCCAGTCAGGTGGTCATGACCTGAAACCAGGATAGGATCAGTAAGATGTACTTGTATTGGGGATGGAAAACCTCTGGCTCACAGGCCAATTAGCCTGCCTTGAGTGAGGCCCCTCCATGGAGCCCCATCCCCTCAGAAGGGAGAGGACAGGAGAGTGGCTGGGTAGCCTATCAGACCCCTTCAGTCCTTCATCACGTTCTGACAGAGGAGCAAAGGGGACTGAACTGGCTCAGCTTTGTTCCACCCTCACATTCCCCATGCAGGGAAGCCTGCAGAGGGCTTCACTCTGTTCAGGCTTTCCCCAGCTGGGGAAAACCCAGGTGGAGTGAAACAGGCTCCCTAGCTGAAGCACTAGCTAGCACTTTGGCCAGGGACCCGATGATGTTGGGTGCAGTCTGGCCCCCTGATGTCGTTCAGCCCATGGAGGAGTCCGGCAGGTGGCAGCAATCCAGCCCCCAAACTCTAAACAGTTCCCTACTTCTGATGAATGTAATATTTCTTCTGTTTCCTATTGGTCATCTACCAGTTTAATGACAACCCAGTAGATTTAAATGATTTAAATATTTATAATTTATAAGTCAAGTCATTTTAGCCAGAGATCAGGTTGGTTTTCTGCAAACCCTTATCTGGCACAATTTGACACCTCACCTGAATAAAAGAAACACCCAATTCCTCTCTTAAATTTCCTAATCCTTTGATATGGTACAGCCTCTACTTTTTAAAGTGAAAATGCCTTCTTGTTTTACCATATCTTGTTGACCATGTTACTTTGAGAGGGAAGCAAAGATGATAATATTCAGGCGCAGTTTTATTTTTTCAAGAAGTTAAAATGGAAAACAGCAATATGTATATATATAACATATTGTTTTTATTCAGGACTGTCTTTAAAACTGTACCAGAGCTGCATTTCATACTTCTCTTCATACCCTCTCAGGAGGACTTAGGTAAGAATTTGATTAATTTCTTTGTGGTTCTTAAAATGTTTCGTTTGGATGGGCTGGTTCTGTGGTTCCTTCTTCAGTAGTTGTGGGCCAATCAGAGGCTTGTGCCTAGATATCTAAGGGATAAGCTGCACTTTGCAGAATTCTTTCTCCCTGCAGGTATTTTTTTAAAGAGGAAAAGCAGCCATGGGAAGCTCCAGTTTTGAGGGTTGATTTCAGGGGTAGGGGTGGGGGTGGGCTTAGGCCTGTTTAATAGTTTTCCTACCAGTTATTTGTCTGGTCAAAAAACCCTCCCCCAGCCTTTTTACCCAAGAAAATATATGAATACTCACACATTCTTTTTTCTTTTAAAAAAAATTGGGTAAAAGAAACACAGCTGCAGTTCATTTGTAATTTGGTCTTAAAACCACATAGGTGGGGATAGAGCCACGTGGTTGTTCTTTATGCTTGCCATTTAACCTCCCTAAAAGTTCTCCCTAAAAGTCTTTTTTACTTCCAGAAATTGCCTGTGCAAATTTGCATATGGGCTTCCCCAGCATACTCTAGGACAGTGTTCTCCAACCTTGGTCCCCCAGATGTTTTTGGCCTACAACTCCCAGCATGCTGGGAGTTGTAGGCCGAAAACATCTGGGGGCCCAGGGTTGGAGAACACTGCTCTAGGATGTGGTACAAGACGTTATCAGCAAACCTATGTCCAAGTGTCTGGGATGGCTCTTGATCATAGCACTAGAGCAAGCAGATCTTCTATCCCAGGGGTGGGAACTGCATGTCCCCAAAGGGCCATATTACCTCCTGGGACACCTCCCAGGGGGCAGATTATGTCAGGGGGCAGAATGCTCTCTCCTGATGCCTCCTGCCCACCCGAAGCACTGCCCCTGATATCATTTGCTTCCCTTTCCTTTTCTCCAATTGGGGACAGTGAGGGAGGAGGGAAGTGGACTCAGCCAGCTCTTCAAGGCACTTTCTGAGTCCCAAACCAGTTTCACTCCCTCCCCTCATCTTCCCTGATTGGGGAAGGAAAGGGAGGAGCAAATCCAACCGTGCTATAGCCTCAAGGAGCTCTCCTTAGGGTGCAACACAGTTATTCTCCCACCCCATCTCCCTTCTCAGAGGGGGGTGGGGATTTGTGGAGAGCCCTCATCTGAGGCCTCTGTGAGCCAAACCAGGTGACCCATGGGCTAGAGGTTCCCCACCCCTACTGTATCCCCTTGCCCTATGCTTTAATTTGATCACCATGTCCTATGTTTGTCTGAGTAACAATATAAACATTATGTAGCACTTTCCATATATTAATAGTGCTCACATTTAAATTAGATCATAATTATTATACCCCTGTTTGCAGATGGGAGACTGAGGTTGAGAGACAGTGGCTTGCTAATGGCCACTTCTTGAGTTCATGGGTAAGATTTTTTAAGTAGGTACTTGCCAACTTGCAGTTCATACCTCATACTCCTAGCCGCTACACTACACCAACTCCCAATATTGAATCGGGCTATAAGTATCATTAATGTTAGTTTATGGCGATGTTAATGTGCTGGAAAACTGTTATCATGTCAAACTATTAATTACATCTGTGCAAAACTTCATTCTAAACTGCCAATACATTTCTTAGAGGGCAATCCTATGCATGCTGGCTGGGGAATGCTGGGAGTTGTAGGACTTTTTCTGTCTAAATATGCATAGGATTGTACCCCTAGTCTGCAATTTTATACCCACTTACCTGGGAGTAAGTCTCTTTGAACTCAATGGGACTTACTTTTGGGTAGACATGAACAGGGTTGCAGTTTTAGAAAATAGTCTCCGTATTGTTGTAAAATTAATTTCTTATAATCTTTGGATTATAAGAAAATAGTTCTTGATCTTAAAGTTGCACTGATAATACCTAGCATTAATAACTCACATATACACTCTGGAAAAAATAACAAGTAGTAAAGGGTTGTTATATTAAGGACATGAGGAAAAGTATACCATCAAATGGCAACAACAGATATAGCATATAATAGAAATTGAAACTTCTATGTACAATTTTCAAAGCAAGAGTCAAAATTCATAGAAATGTGGACTCCTCTCTAGCATTAGTATATAATTTTAAAGTATTGGCTCAAAGCCTTATAGATCATTAATCCAACAAAAGCAGTTTTCTCTGACCATTCAGATGCCAAGTGGAAAAACTGAGCTCTACTGCCTGTTCAAAGACTGAACTTTCTACTACACATTTGAATGGTCAGAGGAAACTCCTTTTGTTGGTTTAAGGATCTACAAGGCTTTGTAGAAGATGTAGGAGAAAGTGTATTTCTTTGCTGAGTTACCAATTCATTAAAAGTATTTGCTCACTTTTGAGCTTGCATTCTGTTCAAAAGTTGTCTTCTTTTGTTCATTGGCTTTTATCTTATCATGAGTAAAAATGAAGACAGTAGATGGTAATATACTAACATGAACCATCCAGCCTTTATTAGTCTCTAACTATATAACATCACTCTTTATTCAAAATGTTCAAATGACAGCCAGATTTGTGCCAGAAACCAAAAGTACTTTTTAGTGAAGCCTGTTGAGCAGTGGCTGAAGATATTCAGTGCAAAGTATGTATTATTCTCAGTATACATTTTGCTGTCCTCAGGTATAGACTTATCAACTGTTTTTGTGCCCATGGAGAATGTACCAGGTTCAACTTTGAGTACGGACTATAGTCTGTATGTGTCACACCGGCACAAGTTTTGTCCCCAACTGCATGTCCGCTATGCCAGGTAAGAGTTTTGTGGTTTTTGTGATCATTAACTAATTCTCCAGTTTCATTTGTACTTTTCAATACTCTTCATTCATTATCAACATTTTTCATACATACACTTTATTCCTTTCCAAGTTGTGGTTTTGTATTGTTTTCCTTTGTCAAGAATCAGTTCGCTAGTTTATCATCGTTGTTGTTGTTGTTGTTGTTGTTGTTATTGTTATTGAAGTAATGTTTAATCACTGTCTAACGGGAATATTATTCTGTACTGTATGGAACTGAGGATATTTTAGAGTTCTCCTCATGCAGTATCTAAAATCTGTAACTTCCTGTTCCTCTGGCTTAATTCTCACTGAGATAGTAATCCTGTATATTCTAGGCTCTGTCACCTCAGACTTTTGGTGGGGGCTGACATGTTTGAATGCTCCAATAAAAATCATTCTACTTCTACATAGAAAACTAGTCATCAGAGAAAATGTCTCCCTGGTATGCTGGTGTTCTAGATTTTTTTGAATGGAGTAGCAGTCAATCTTATGCAGTTTGAAGTGGCACAGCCCAGATGTCAGTTTACCACCTATATAGCAATTAAGCCTCTGTTCACTGATGGTGGAAGTGGCAAGTGTTCTTTCATATCACCCCCTATTCCAAAATTTCTTGAACTCCCCCCCCCCCAAATGCTCTTTATGTTTATAAAGAAAATGTCTTTGCTTATATTAAATTCAATATAGGCTATTCAGACTGTTTTCTAGTGGGTTTCTGAAATATTAATTTGTTGAAAGACATTGTTTTCAAATACTGGCAAGCAGTAAATGAATTGGGAGTAAAAAAAATGGAAGAAGCACAATTATTATTTGACCACTAGAGGTCATCATAGGCCTTGGAACATAGTTCTTGCACTAATTAGGTATGTACAAGAATTCCATTTATATTTGCAAATCACACAAACATGTCCCATTTGCAATCCCAAGTGCGAGCCATAGCGTCCTTTTCATGAAAATCTCACAATTCCCAGAACTTGCATTCATTCACATTCAAAAAATGTGCACTTTATAAATGCAATTTTTTCAAAAAATGTGCATTTTTCCTATTCAAAATGTGCACTTTCTCCACTTGAACAAATAAAAAACATAGTGCAATTGAGCACAGGAAAAGAGGTTAGCCGAGTTTCAAGGTGGTGTTCGGAGAATCTTGGCAATTGCAAAAATCGCTTGTTCTTTCATCCCTGGCTATTATATATGCTATGGTAGGATGTTAAGTGAGGTTGTGATTTGTTAAATTGTGGCTTGTAAGTCCAAAAAAACCAGGAAACATATTTTCTCTCCACCCCCCACTGGGGCCAGTATAGGCCATGTCAAATCTATATAGATAAAATGGTGTGTTTGTATGCTTATAAATCAAGATTGGTCAATCTGATCCTAACCTAACTGTAAGGATATATTGGTATATTCAGCTTTTACTTAGCACATTTTCTGTCCAAAAATTCTGCACTGAGGGGCATTTTTAAATGAGGGAGGGGTGCCTACTAGTGAAACCACAGACAAAACAGCTAATGAAATATAAATCAATTCTGGCAGGTGGAATATACAAATTTGGTCATGCTGTCCATTCAAGATATTAAGAGCATAATTTAGCCATTTTAGTTTATTCATGGTGCAAAATATATGTACATATATTGTACATGCACACAATTAAAAATATAGTACATACAAGGCTGCATTCAGATGGATGATGGACTATATGAGCCCCCTAGATGAAACTAAACGGGAAAAGGGTAACCAACAAATGGCCAGAAGTACACTTCTGACCACAACATTAATATATGTCTGAAAATGCTCTTTAACTTTTGGTTGTGTTGTCAACAACAGTCAGTTTAATTAAAGTGCTATCTAATTGCATGTCAGTTTGATAGGTGGAGTTGCGAGTGGGTGTACATGGGGAGAGGATGCTTTTCCTTCTTTCCCATACTGTTTCTTTTCCTTCCTTTTCTAAGCTCTCTCTTTGTTTCGTTTACTTCTCTTTGATCTTTTACTTTTCTATCTAGAGATGTTCAACTGAGGAGGTAGTGCAAGAGCATCCCTCTCATCCATTATATTGTGATAGGAATGTTCTAAGAAATGCCTCTCACATTCTCAGAGTCCCTCAAAGCAGTGCTGACGCCACCAGTATCTTGGAAGGGAGGGAACCCCCATCTCTGGGATGCGCTCAGTGCAAATAGATAGGTCTGTCCTTAAGTAATAGGCCCTGATATAGGTATATAGGCCTTTATCTCCCACAATGGTGTACTGCTGCATTACGGGGCTGCAGGCAGGATGATACTAGAAAAAATCCCCAACTTCCCCATCCCTTATCCTTTGTTTTACGCATTCAAAAAGCCCCTGTTTATCATGAGAGTTAACACCACCAAATAACTTCTGTGGTATTTAGTTACAACTATGTCATTTGATTGTGCTTTTGAGCTGTTTGATCGAAATAATCAAGCCAAAGCATTTCAGAGTAGATTCCAGGAGCACTATTATAGTATAGTTATACATGCTATACACATGGTAGTTCTTTACTGTTATTGCATGGGTTCAGCTTTTAAACTGAATTTGGTAATGAACTGAACTTCAAGAATGTTATTATCTGGTTAGGCTGTGTAATATAATTGTTGTATGTTGTAATTAAAAAAACCTTTTAATTTAATTTTAATCATTATTTTATTTATGTTGGCATCAATAGTGTTGTTTTTATTATTTTCTATCACTACTTAAATATTTGTGTATATTTGTGTGTTTTAGTATGTTGGGTTTTTTTAAATGGAGAATGTAAAAGTTCAATAAAAATATTAATATATATATTAAAAAATGCATCCATCCATGGTTGTATGGGTAAAGTCAGATCTGCTTGTAAATACAGCTTGTCCAAGTAAAGATATGTCCCAACTTGTCAATGCAAATGCCGCTTCAGCAATCTGAGGCTGGTTCAAGTATATGAAGGGGGAATTCCACACCCCTCTGCTTTATGTTTGACTGGGCTTGCTCTGCTGCAATCCCATCTGCTGTTATGAAGGTTACCATATCACATATTTAGACAATTTTATGTAAACATGTCCCATTTTCAGATCTGCAATTATCAAAGTATCTTGGACTCTGTATTTACCGTATTCCTGATTTCCAATTATATTGATACTTCCAGAAGTAAGTGAGCAAATGAAGTCCAAGCTTCTTCCACATTTCCACTGCATGGTCTGTTTTGTAAGACAAAAAAAGGATAAAGAAAGGCACTAACATAGAAGCTACCCCATCTGACCTGGAAGCTGTTCTGTCTTAGGATGGTATCCAGTTAACTCCTCCTGCTGATGAAACAGCTTCCATTAGTGGAACTGGGAGCGGGTGATTTCCCCTCCCCTCTGTGCACCCTCAAAATCTGCTCTGGAGGGTCAGGAGACCCGCCAGAGCAGATTTTTGAGGGGTAGCACAGGCTGCTGCAGGGAGGAAGAAACAGCCTGTTGAGTGAGTAGGAGTCATTTGCACAATGTTGAATTTTGCCTGTTGTGTGTGTATGGTGGGGTGGGAAGTGGCTAGCCATTGTTGAGGGAAGGCATTCTGCATGTGCTCAGATAAACTGTATGTTGTATTGCTTTGAATGCTACTGTGCTGAGCCCTAGCATTGAAAATGAATTCTGAAGTTGAGCTTCAACTGAAATGAAGCCCTGAGATTGGGTGCAAGGGCCATTTCACAAGTGCAATGAGGTGTCAAATTGAAGAACATAATTTGCAGGTTTGCTGAAAAATAGAAGTTTTGCCACACTGAAAAAAGTAACAAACCTGAAATAAACACAGACTGTAGCCCCTGAGACCTCCTTACCCATTAGCTGAGCTACAGTTATAGTAGAGAAGCTAGAGCTCTTGCTGTAGCTGTACTTAATGGCCACTTTGTCTGCTGAGAGGAACATGGCCTGGATTCATTTCAGACACTCAGAAAGCACTTTAATAGTAGTGGTGTGTGGAGCATACCCTTCCATGCTCCCCAACCTCATAGATGATCGCTTAATATTTTGGCCATGGACAGCAGTGCTTGGATATTGTACAAGCAATCTCCCCCAGAATAGGTCATTGTTTCTGTTGTGATAAATGGTCTCTGAGCTTAAACCTGCACTTCCCCCTCTGTTCTTTTGAGAGGAAGGGAAGGCTCCCATCTTGCTCAAGATAGATCAAGATAAGCTTACAAAGAAGAGCAGGAGGTAGTGTTTTTTTCCCCTTATCCTGCTAGAGACAATTAAGATAAAATCAAAAGTCCCTGTCCCTTCCCAACCACATAATTGTATTGCATAAATTTACTTATCTAAAAACTATTTTTGACATGCCTTTGGTGTTCAAATTCCATTTTGAGATTTCTGAATTCTGTGTTGTTCAAAAGCTTGGCATTCATAAATTTGCCTTAAAATATTACTAAGGTCTCCTGTGTTAAACAAATACCGTAACCCTTCAAAACATTCTCCGTGCAGCTACTGAGACTACCACTTACTGCTTTGTTCTCTCGTGCTTGCCCTATAACCCCAACCTTGTGAAGAGGCATTTCTTTGTTCTTTTGGTTTTCTCCTGTCTATGAATACAGGACAATACCTTGTTTTCTTCCCTTTCCTAGTGCCAGTATTTGATAAGAATTCTAGCCTGTAGATCTTTGCACCTAGCAGCAGGTCGCATGTAACATGATTGTACACTGTGTGCATGGATCTCTGCCTTCCATGCTGTGGAACAGATAGTTTGTTGTCGATTTTTTTTTCTTTTTTGGGGGGGAGCAGGGTGGGCAGGGGGAGAAGGCAGAGTAAATTTTAAAGGAGGAGTTGGTCCAAGCTAAAAAACAAATTAAGAAGAAACCCTAGCCAGTCACCTTTTTCTGCTCTGAACCTTTAGTGCGGAGGAGGGAAGAAAATCTGCCATGTTTGAGTTAGTGAAGTGATAGGCATGTGAAACACATCACTGATTTCTAGTAGGTAAAAACTTGATGGGAGAGAAGAATAGAGAAATTGTTTTAAATGTTTTGCAAGGGAATTATTGAATCAGTCCAATATTACTTAAAGAGCTGGCAGTAAGAGTGCAATGAATGACTCAGCTGATACTTTGGTTGATGAAATCACTTATTTTTTACCAAGGAGAGAAGAAAAAAAGTGGATGAATTGCACAATGTTGACTGATTGAAAAGCAATAGATAACCAGAGTCATTTAAACTTGGATATTCATATAATTATCTATTCTAAGCATCTTGTGTTCAAGTTAGGATAATTTTAACACAAGATCCTCTGCACATTAGACATCTTATAAAATGTTTCTGCAAAATTTCCTTTGTATGGAGTATATTAAGAGAAGGGTGCCGTCTGTTTATCAGCTCTGCATTCTGCGTAGTAAAAGTCTCAATGCCTAGATTATTTTCAGATCTTCTTAAAGAGATCATCTCATCCGTAGGGTGGAAGACCATGACGATCTCACCCCTATCTTTGCACGCCACAATGATACTCTGAGACAAACCTATGGAGAATACTTCCTTGCAGAACTGATAGAAGCACAAGATGAAGAGAATATTGCTGTAGTTTGTGAGGTGAGCCATGGACATGTAGTAAGAATAAGGAACACATTATGCTGTTAGCAGGGTAACTGCTGGTCTGATGGTTGTTGTTTTTATGGTCACTGTGTCTGCTGGGAGGAAGGTAGCCTGGATTCATTCCAGACACCTGAGAAAATGCTAACTGCAGTGATAAAGTTTGCCTGGATATAGGGGGCACCCTGCCATCACTTCATCTCCTGGGTGTGGGGATCAGTGGTTGGGTGATGAGGGTTGTCGATAATAGAAAACTGTCTCCATTGTACAGTATCCAGTGCTTTCACAGTGCTCCCAATAATGATGTTGTGCTAGCATAAACCAACACTAGTGCAAGTGCAACATCGTTAGCACTTGCTTGGCAAAAGGAAAAAGCAGTGATTTGCCACTGTAACTTGGCAGTAAATTGCTTTTTCCCCTTGCCTAGTAAGCACTAATGACACTGCGCTGGTGTTGGTTTACACTACCATAACATTAGTGCTAGCACAGTGACAGCATTGGATACTGCCCATTGTTTCTGTGGAAGAGAGAAATGGTCCCTGCACTCTTACAGCATAAACCAGGGGTGGGCAGCGCATGACCCATGAGCCACATGCAGCCCCTGCAGTTCCCCAAAGCTGCCCTTGCCACCGCCTCATTACCAGCAGTGGGGGAAACTGTTTTTTTAGCACTACAGAACGCTAAAAGACAAATTTAGCTTGAGAATGTCCTGCTGTGGCTAGTTCAGGCTCAGTCCTGAGGCAGTCTGTGGGGCAAATCTATCACAAAGGTCAAAAGGCAGACAGAGGTCAGAAGCACAGGAGAACAGTCCAACACAAGCACAATCCAAAAAACAGGGTCTTATCAGGAATCCTGGGGTCAGCAGCAGAAGGGATCAGTCCAAGGCGAAACAAGGTACTGGGAGCTGAAATAAGGTATAGTCCAGCACTCTCTTGCCTTGGACAGAGGCTTATAAGCTGGAGCTTCCAGAGCCCCACCCAGGACTCAGCTGCAGCATATCAGAGGCCTCTGGAAGAAGTCCTCTTTGTGAGGAGGGACCTACTCATGAGGAGTCCTTCATTCATGAAGAGTCTTCCTTTGCAAATGGGCAATGCTTCTCACAGGGTTTCTTCTGACTTGCCTCTTGAAACGCTGTTGCTCTCGGGGGCTGCGGGGGGTGTCGCTCAGCCTCTATCTCCGAGTCCATCTCTCCTGAGGCCCAGGGTCTTCCTCAGTGTTGTCTGTCTCAGGGAGTTCTAGGTCCTCCTCAGAAGAGGATTCCTCCAGTGGGGGTATGACCGAGAACAAGCTAAGTTTGACCCTTTTCATCCACCATAATGGGCCCTTGGACTGAAAAAGTTTTCCTGCCCATTTTAACGAGACCCTTGTGCTTGTTTGGCATCTCTTAATTTATTTGATGTACTTGGCAATAAATTGTTGTGGCCATATCAATTTCATTTAATAGGGTTGATAATCGTGTTCATAGAAGTGTACATTGGCTTAAGTGAAATGGATGTCATAAAAACCACAACTCTTGGATCATCATTCCCTTGCGGCTATCATTCAAGAAATTGTCAGAGGCATGGCATCCTATCTGTCAACAATTTCTTGAATGATTCATTATTGGAGCCACCAGATATCTGACAACATAATTCTCTGCTCTCTTCGTTCCTACATTCTTTGAAAAGAACACAATTCCTTCAATGTACATTAAAAGATCAAGGAGGTAGCAGCAGGTATATTTAAAAAATGACGATGGCCACTACTGGTAGGCAGGAATAATTCTCTGATACTTGATGTCAAGGGTAAAATTGTTGTATGGAGTGATTACATTAAAGAGTTGTCTGAAAATAATAGAACAGAATTTATTGTACTGGAAGACGATACTGGACCAGAAATACAGAAAACCGAAATTTGAAATGCAATACAGCTAATTAAAAAATGGCAAAGCTCCTATATTAGAATTTGTTTTCACAGAAATATTGAAGTTAATAGGAGGGGATGATTTAAATGTTTCAGTGGATCTGTTCAACCAAATCTAGAGAATTGATCATTCCTGAAATATGGTTGTCAGTTTTTTAAAATATTTTATTTAAATTTTTTCAAACAATATATAAAATACAAATACAAAACATACATAAAAGGAAAAAAATTAATAACATATAAAGTACAAAATACATAAACATCCAAATTATACAACAAACAACCGAGAACTTAAACAACTACCTATACAAATACAAAAAAAAGAAACATATTCTAAACCCCTACCCACACACATAATGTTTCCCCCCTATAGCTGAGACCCATTTATCCCACTCATGGCCTGCCACACCATCAAGGGGGGGGGGGAAGGATCCACCACCTGATCATGGCAGTAGCTGTTCTTCTCCCGATTAAACATTGATAATTCTAATAAACCCATTAACCCTGCAACTATTTTACCCTGGTTACATAATATTATATCCCAATAAGGAAAGAGAGAGAAAAAAATAGAATTGAGAGGAATGAATAATCGTAATTCTTTTTCTTAAATATTACACTTCTTCCACGCCGATCGTCTTTCTTTCTATCTTTGCTTCCATCCGAACACATAGGGCCGGTTCGTACGACCCAGGCGGTGAGCGGGGGAGGCACCACGGGGCCGCCTATGGGGTCCGGCGGGGCCCCGCAGACCTGCGCCCCGTGCTCGTGGGCGGACCCTGGTAGAGCTGGGTGGAGTCCCCGAGGCCCAGGATGCCCAGAGGGGCCATTTGGCCCTACAGGCTGAATAACTATATCTCTGGGAGTTATTCCTCCCCTTTTGAAAGCCACTCTATAAACACGCACAATATCTTCTTGCTTCCATTGCAACTCGGGGGCCAGTGATTTTAGCCAGTCCAGAATCATGTCTCTCAAATTCCTGCCACTTTCCCCGCCACCTTCTGGAAATCCTCGAAGTCGTATGTTGGACCTCCGCTCTCTATCCTGAAGGTCAATAATTCTCAGCTCCAATTGATCAAATCTTAAATCCTGCTCCTGAATTTTTTCAAAATTATCTTTCACTCCTTTTCCACCTCAGTAACTCTGTCTTTCATGACTTTCATATCGGCAGTGATTCCCAAGACTGATTTTTGTATTTTTTGAAGCTCAGTCTGGACCTCTGACACAATCTGCTCTTTGTTTTGATTCAACTCAGCTTTTATTATCACTTGAAAACATGCCATCTATTCGTCAAGATTCATTTCTTTTTGTTTTAATTTCACCACGGGAGTAGTACTGCCCTCCTCAAATTGCCTTGTAGCTGATTGGTCTTTATTGCTGTCAGTTCTGGCTGACATCTTCCTGTTTCCGGGTGATGAATCAGCACTTGAAGTTTCACTTTGAGAAAGTTTATCAGATCCCTTAATCTCACCCTCCAGATAATTATTAACCAATCCATTTATCTGTTCTTTTTCTATATCCGCTCTCTGTAGCCGGGTAATACTAACATCCGATGCGTGAGTTCTCTTAGACGCAGGCTCCACTTTCTTTTTATCCCAGCCTCTCGGCATTTAGCACTGATGGCAGTTATAAAGCAAGAAAAGAGTTGTAAATCCTGTTCTATCTTAAACAGCAGACACTTTAACTCTTCCCATCCAGGTAATCAATCGTTCCCAGTCACATTTCTTCATTTGCAGGGAATAATACCGCTTTTGAATTTTTCTTTATCGGGAGCAACCAGAAACAGCTACCAGCCCGTCCAGCCAGAAGCTCTTCCCCCCCATGGTTGTCAATTTTTATTACATTACCCAAAAAGGAAAATGCTAAAGTTTGTAGTGATTACAGAACAATAAGTTTGATGAACCATTTGCTTAAGGTTTTCTTAAAAATAATACCCGATAGAATTGACAAGAAATGTGAAGAGGAGGCGAGAGACACACAATTTTTGGATTCAGAAGAGGATTTGGAACCAGGGAAGCATTACTCTGTATACGTGTACTTGGGGAGAGATGCCGGGATATGGATGCGGATGCGGATGCTTGCTTTATTGACTATGAGAAAGCTTTTGACAAAGTAAAACATGACAAGTTAATGGAGTTGTTGGTTGTGACGTCTCTCCCCTCACCCCCACCTTGTGATTCGCACCCGAAGCTTTATACGGTCAAATCCCGACGCTGCAACCACCTGTGATGCCCCTCACCATCACCTGTCAGACCCCACCTCCACACTCTGTTAATCTCCTCCGCTGCCACCAACCCCTTCTGGGTAACCAACTCAGACCACTCCTTTTAAGTTTTTAAAAAGGAAGCAAGTTTATTTATTTACAATCAAGGGTAGGGAAATAGATAATGTTAATGGATTCTAAATGTTGAAAACTCTCTCTCTCTCTCTCTCTCTCTGACAAGACTCCATCTCCCAACTCCACTCAGACTCCTCTCCCCACTCTCAGCTCACTTCCATAGCTCACTCTCTCCCCCTCTTTCTCTCTCTCTCTCTCTCTTCAGACAGCCCTCTGCGACTTCTCCCCTGAACAGCACCGCCCACTGTTTATATCACGGGCTTCACCCCCCTTCTCACTCTCTCAGCCAATCAACAGACATCCAACATTCCACACTCCTCTCACACTCTCCCCTCCCCTCCCCTCCTCTCACATACTAACTGATATAACGCTTTGTCCATGGACAGGGGCATGACATTGGTAAACAAAGGTCTTGATTCAAGAGATATTTGTATAATCAGAAACTTGTACTGGCAACAAAAAGCTGCAGTGAAAGCTGAAGATCAGATGACAAGAGGATATAGAAATACAAAGAGGAGTAAGACAAGGATGTATACTTTCACTATTGCTTTTTAATTTGTACTCTGAGGACATCTTTAAAGAAGCACTTGCCAATTTAAATGATGGTATCATTGTTAATAGAGAGATGATCAATAACATTCAATATGCAGATGATACAGTATTGCTAGCTGACAATTTAGATGGTGTACAAAGATTACTTGATAAAATCAGTGAAGTAATGAACATGGTCTAAAAATGAATGTTAAGAAAACCAAGTATATTATTATTAGTAAAAAGTAAGTAGTCCAAGAAAAACAGTTAAAAATTCAAAATGAAAATATGGAGCAGGTTGATAAATATGAATATCTTGGAATTTGGTTGAATGAGCAGTGGGATCCTAATAATGCAATAAAAATTAGAATAGTAGTGGCCCGGAGTAGCTTTTTTAAGATGAAAAATGCAATATGAAACAAAAACTTAAAATTAGACTTGAGAATGCGCATTGCATGTATTTTCAGTTCTACTGTATGGCATGGAATCATGGACTTTAACACAGACCACCATAAAAAAGATAGAAGCATTTGAAATGTGGATTTATCGGAGGATGTTACGATTCATGGACTGTGACCAACAAAGAAGTATTAAAGAAAATGTATAAAGATCAAGAAATTATAAAACGCAGAAAACTAGATTTTGGTCATATAATGAGAAATGAAAAATATAGACTGTTGGAGCTGATTATACAAGGGAAAATAAATGGGAAAAGAAGTGTAGGAAGAAGGAGGTCCTGGCTGAAAACCATAAAGAATGGTTTGGGGGCAATACAACATCATTGTTTAGAGTGGCCATATCTAATGACTGTTTAGCCATGATGATGTCCAACCACTGGTAAGAGAGGAATGAGAAGAAGAAGAAGAAGTCCCAGGGGGACTTTGCCCCATCTTCGTGGTTCAGTCCCACTGGAACTTTGGTTTTCTTGCTGAGGGCACGCAGAGGTGAGAACACCGGTTCAGTTGGGATCTGAGAGCAAGTGGGACACATGCTGCTTGTGATTGTAAAGCAGTTGCAGGCCAATTTCTCATTCTAGTTTTGCAATTGCCACTGTGGCAGGGACAGATTTCATTAGGGGAAATTATTCCTTCTTTTAAGCTTTCCTAAGGATGATGGAAGTGCAGGGAAGAAGGGTTGACTGGGAGACTTCCCATTTGGTAGATGATCATCAGGGCTTTGCCTGCTGCTGTGGAATCACTGCAACAATTTAATTACGGTATCTGTCAGTGTAACAGATAAGAAATTGGCACAGTAACAGATAATGAATTGTTATGCTAGCATAAAACGGGCAGCAAAATTGCACAATGTATTTACATAGGTTTTAAATATTACTCTATTAAAAGTGGTAACTTTATTTATAAATCACTTCTCAGATTTAAGGCAGAGGAATCACTGTTTTTGAGTGTTAACGTATGTGGCCCACTATTTATTTAACTTACCCGTAAGTTCAGAAAATATTCACCAGTCCCAAAGGGTTGAGAAACACTGACACAAATCATTTGGAAAATCATCCTTTATTTAAATGACATGTAGTTTGCTTACAGCTTGATTTCAATTAATCATTTAGCACAATAAAAACTTGTTTAGATGCTTATCTTATAAATATTGCATTTCTGTCTGACAATTATCAGTACAAACCCAAGAAAATCCATGTTAGTCCTTCATTGGTTCATCAACCCTGCTGTAGATTGGCAAAGCACTGCCATGTGGGCCAAGATCGATGTCAGTTTGCCCTGTAAAGAATGAAGCTGGCAACTTCTTTTCGCACATATGGCAGATGGATTGTTTAATCAGCTTCTGCTGAGCCTTGGGCCTAAAATTACATAGGAGCCAAGCAACTGCAGGGCTCCAGCTTTGTTCAGCTAAGTAAACAAACGACCAAGTGAGGGGGGGGGGGAGATATATGTGTTTTTATTTTTTATCAAAGTGTTGATGCCAGCTGTGCAATCCAGTTCTTTAGACCAAATATTGGTTTAGTACCAAGAGGAAAACTTGAACCACTTGGACATTAGACCACATTTTTGTCTAATGTTATTAGTCAATACACTTTATATGATGCTGAAACAAGCCCCCCCCCCTGACCCCAGTGCTATGACTTCTGTATGTACTAAGGCTCAAACGAAATGTGATGCTATACTTGCCAGATTAAAGAAAAAGAAAAAAGCAAGCAGCCACAGCCAGGCGTGATTTGTGTTGGGATCACAGCACACAGGGAGGAGAGGGGGAGGAAAACATTACAAACCCTCCCCAACAAAAATCCCTGCCCTCATGCCTGCTCTTATTTTTTAACTGACATGATGGCAAGTGATGTATGCAGCATCTTGTCTGGTTTGGCATTCCGTGAATGTTACACCCTGATCCTAAACATGTTTACCTGAAAGTTGAATCACATTGATTTTAACTGATCCTAAGCATATTTAGCAAGGAGTTACATTTCAATAATCACGCTCAGAACTGCATTCTAAGTATCTATGCTCTTCTTTTTGTTCTACAATTTCAAGAAGATTCTAACATTGGAGATATATATTAATCATTTGCAGCAAATATGTATTTTTAACTTGGCAAGTATAAACACTGATATTAAAATGGGTGCGCCAATATCCCTCAATTAAATAACTTGGCAAAGAAATTAAAATCCCAGAGTGACTATAAACTGGGAGTACTTGTAACATCATGAATGTACACATATTTTACAGAGTAACATAAGCAAAAAAGCTCTTGCCAGACAGAGCTTACAATCTGACTTTTGTCGGTGGCAGAGAGGGAAAGTGGGAAAGAGTATGCTCGAGAGAGGGGGAATGCAGCCTAAGTGCACAATCCTTCAGTAGTATTCCACCTTCATTAGGACAAGGAATGGCTAAATCTGTTTCCTACAGCTTTCTAACTTTTTGAAGAACAAGTTCATTCGATCCCATTTGATTAAAGGGTAGTATTAAAATGCGTACACATTTTAGTACACATTTCTCCTAATGCATTTTTGTGCACAATTTCCCCAATGTATGCATTTTGTGTGCATTTTTAAATTGGAGAATTGCATTGCAAAATTCGGAGAAGTGTGAAAACTGAGAGTATTGCATTCCAGTTTGCATATCAGTTCAGGATCAGCTTGAAGTCACAAAATAGTGAGCTAGCTTTCATGTTTCAAAAAACTCTTCCTCAAGTTGGATGTTAAACAAACAAACAAACAAACAAATCGGGTGGGCAGGCAAAAGAGAAAAAAATATCGCTGGCAAAGGGTATATTTATTTACTGCATTTATATCCTCCTTTTTTTCCTCTTGCAAGGAACCCAAGGCAGCTTACATGATCCTCCTCCTCCATTGTATCCCCACAACAAACCTGTGAGGTAGGTCAGGCTGAGAGTCAGTGACTGGTCCAAAGTCATTAAATGAGCTTCATGACTGAGTAGGGAATAGAACCCAGATCTCCCGAGTCCCAGTCCAACAGTTTAACCACTACACCACACTGGCTTTCTTTCATTTTAAAAGCTTATATCCTGCCTATTTCTCTGAAAGGGAATTCAAGGTGGCAAACAATGTCAACAATATTTAAAATAACCATAAAATTCTAATTAAATAAACAGTAAAGTTATAAAACCAGTAGGATTAAAAATACTCAAGGAAGCACTTCTGCTACCTCCATTCCCAGATCACTTTCTCCTTGTCTAGGACACCAGGTTGCACATATGGTGTGAAACATCAGTGGGTCCAGCTACCACTTGGGACAGGCCCATAGTTATCATGGCAGCCATGAAATCCTGAGCCACATCCAACAAGGCAGTCTCTGCATGGACACTGAAATCACCCAGGGCAATAAATCCTGGAAACTCCAATGCCACCCCAGAGATCACTTCCTATCAGCTCAGGCAGGGAGACTGTTGGACGGTGGGGTGGATGGTCTATCAACAGAGTCCTTGCCATGGCCTAGGTCCCCAGCCTCAGATGCAAGCACTCAGCCCTGTAGATTGTTGGACAGGACACCTGAAAAGAGCAATGGTATCACAATAGACAATGGCACCCCTTTCACCCATTGGGTCTATGCTGTTGTGTCACTTGTGGACACACTTGTGTCAGATAAACTCTACCACCCTCATCTGCCCAGGTCAGCACTCTGTTCCAGATTTAATTAAATCCTAAATTACAACATATTTCCCTTTCATTGGCATTAAAGAGCAAGATGTTAAGAAAATGGGAAATGAGTATGGCAACCTGAGAAACCTTGGTTGGGTGGAAGATCAGACAAAGAACTGGGCCTCAGAGGTCTATCACGCACGCCACCTCCTGATCTGGCTTGTCAAATGCCCACTTCCCCTCCCCCAAATGCTCTGAATGGCAAACCCAACCTCAGTCCCCCACTCCCCTCAGACCCTGACACATAGTCCCTCTCAAAAAAGCTCTCACGACCATTTACTACGACCGTCTAATAAAGTAGGAGCAGGATAAAGTTGTTAACAACATACTACTGAAACAAAATCAAAGTAGAGTGCAGCCAGATAGAGTAATAAAAGGAAGGAATCACACCATAGCCAAAATGTTGGAAGCCCATCTTCACTGTGGTGATTCAAGAAGTTATTTGCAGCCTAAGGCTGCAAGCCTATACCTACTCATCCAATGGGGCTTAATTCTAAGTAGACATGTATAGATTTGCACTGGTAGGCTACAATCCTGTGCACACTTACCTGGGAGCAATTCCCATTGAACATACTGGGACTGACTTCTGAGGAAATATGAAAAAGATTGCATAGTAAGTTTGTGCCAAGTGGAAATACTTCATGTTGAACTAGTGATCCTAGAGGATATTCCCCTGCACATGCTCCATTAAAATGAGTGGGAGCTGCACAAAAGCTCACATGGGAAAGCATATTTAATTTGATACACAAATGGGATGGTCTTCTGCATATTCATCTAATGTTTGAAACATAATCATAGACAAAACTAATCCACAGGTGGGGAGCATAAGTAGAACATTGGTTGCAATTATATTCTTCCCACTGAAAGCTGCAGGTGAATCACTGCATTTGTATCTTCAGACAGCTCCAATATTATAAACATTATTTAGAGCAGCGCTCAGCTGCAGAATTTCATGCATTTCATTGGTCATGAATTTCATGGGTCACAGGCAGGCAGCTTTGTAAAGAGACCTTTTTATCTGTGCTTTGTAGAGCATGCCTATTTGAAGATGCCTTCGGGTGGCAAATCAATTTGGAGTCTGCTTGCTCTAAAGCAGTAGCTGGCTGGGGCATGCTGGGAGTTGTAGGCCAAAAACATCTGGGGACCCAAGGTTGGAGAACACTGCTCTAAAGGAAAGGGGAAGAATCTTTTCTGAGTGGGGATGTGTCTCTCTTTTTCTCTCTATGAAACAGACAGGCGCATACACACACAAAATATGATCCCTTTTCTTTTAGAGTAAATAACAAACTATGAATACCAGTCAGTGTAAACAATACCACTTGTTTGGCTCAATATGATTGATTGATTGATTATGTTTTTATACCGCCTTTCTGAAGCCAACCAAGGCAATTTAGAAAAACTTTCAGAAAATAATAACATAATAAAACATTAAAAACTGCCTTAAAAACCATAACAGTTTAAAAAGCCAAGTTAAAAAGATGTGTCTTGATCCCCTTCCTGAACGCAAAGAGAGTGAGGACCAGTCACAGCTCCAAAGGGAGTGCATTCCAGAGTTTGGATGTAACACAAGAAAAAGCCCTTTCCCCCGATGCCCAATAAGCAGGCCTCTGCAACCAAGGTTATCTTCAGAAGAGCCTTTCCTGCTGATCTTAATAACCAAGCAGGCTCATGCTGAGATAGGCAATCCCTTCAGATAGTAAATGCCTAAGCTGTTTAGAGCTTTAAAGTTTAAAACCAACACTTGAAGTTGAGCCTGGAAAACAATTGGCAACCAGTGCAGTTCTTTCTGTATTGGTGTGATGTAATCATGATACTGTTAGCAAGACAGCTGCTGCATTTTGCAGCAATTGAAGCTTATGGAAGCTTTTCAAGGGAAGCCCCATGTAGAGTGCATTGCAATAGTCTAACAATGCAACCAAGTCATGGATAACTGTTGCCAGATCAGACTGACTCAGGAACGGTCATAGCTGGCGCACTAGACAGAGTTGGACAACCTCACCACTGCTTTCACCTGAAGATCCAAGGACAAAGTAGATTCCAGCAGCACCCCCAAGCTGTGAACCTGATCTTTCAGGAGGAGTGTGATCCCATCCAGAATAGGTTGAATCCCAATCCCTGAGCCAAGCAGTCTGCTGATCAATAGTGCCTCTGTCTTTTCTGGATTTAATCTCAATATAAGGCAGCTTCCTATATTCCTGTGTCAAAGACATCTCAGCCCTTTGGTTATACTGTATTCTTAGGAACTTTAGAAGCTTATTAGGGGTTCCTAAAATGAGAGAATCAGTAATGGTGGACATGCTTTCCTGTCAGACAGCTTATTTACCATTGCCAACTTTCCCCAGTAGCATAGGATTTGCATCAGGTTACACTCTCAGTTCTGTGAAACAGTGGCTTGGTCAGTGGCCCACAGAGACTGTGTGTCTTGGTACATGCCACAGAATCCTATGCAGTGCAGGGGTGTGTGTGTCTGTGACAGATGAGTCAGTAAGGAAAGGTTCCCTGTAGGGGTCCACAAATGTTGGCTGCTTTGATAACTGATAAATCCCCATTTTCTAATATAGACCAACAGCACCATCTGGAGCATCTGGGACTCTGGATCCATGGTGGTAATCGCTGAATAGACCAATATCCTTGGCTTTCTCTCCAGCCCACTTTCCCAGTTTAATTCCATTTTTACAATAGCCTAACTGGTCTGAACTGGATAGCTCTTTTGCAACAGCAGCTCAGAACCATTAATGAGCTGGAACCATACCCAAAATTTCTTATTGGCTACTTGGACCCCTTGCATCAGAGACAGGGCTTTTGCCATTGGTTCATGCTACATTCTGTCTAAGGAAGGAGGCCAGCTTTCACTGGTTTCAGATTCCCATAAGTAGGTGGGGTAGCCCCTCAGTCCCTTTGTCTCATTTGGAACCATGTGAGTCAGATGACCAGAGATGTTCTGAAAGAGACTAACACTCTCCCAGACATCTTTTCTGCAAGGAACTCTGCATATTCTCTGAAACTGAAGACTACTCAAGACTACTCTGAAACTGAAGACTAAAGTAGCTAGCTAAATTATACTGGACATTGTGAGATAGTTGATGGGTGGAGTCTATGGAATTTTTGAAACTGAGAGGTTGCTGTACATTTTTATTGGTTTATTAAGGACATAATTGTGTATTGTGAGTATGACTCATTCTGGGATCATTTTGTGATGAAGGGTAGGATATACGTATATATTTATAAATAAATCAATAAAATATGCACTGACAGTTCACTTCATTGGTTCTAAAAGGTATTTCTATGGACTTTCTCACTAAAATGTACCCCATGCGTTAGACTTGGGTCACCAACACAGCACCCAAGTGCTATGGCACATCTCAGCACCTCTCTTCGTGCCTACTGTGTGCATTTTGCTTGCATGTTCTGTTTTTTTTGGGGGGGGGAAGCACCTCAGCTGCCTAGCACCAAATCAGCAAGCCCCAGCCTTTCTCTGCAGTTTGGAGATGGGCAGAGAGGGGGGATCTTCCCTTATAGTTCTGCTGCACTCTCTGAAGCTCAGGATAACCACAGGGGTCTCAAGCTGGAGAGGAAGGCGGGGGTCCTCTCATCATTCATCATGAGTCAATGGAACACTCTCCATGCTAAGGATGACAAGCAGAATTGTGGACTGCTGGATCCCTGAGAGCAAAAAGTTTGAAAATCACAGCTTTAAAACTGAGTATTAACTGATAAGTGGGCCACTTTTCTAACCCTCCCTCACAATTCCTATGTAAGGGTTTCAAGCCTGGAAACATCATTATTAACACAGAGCTAAATAGGTGAAAAACATCAGTATTAACACAGAGCTAAATCAATTTTCCTCTTTCTGTTTTTTATTTGGTAGATATTTGTCAGTTATACTTTAGCTATTTTATATGGGATAGCATGTCTTAGGGCAAATTGAGTTGGACAACCAATGGTGTCTCTTCTTAGCTTTTGAAATTCCATGATTTTTAAAAGCTTTTTATTTTGATGTTGCAGGACGATGGCATAGCAGTGGGCTTCATGAGTGTATGCTCTGAAGTGAATATACAGCTGCTTCATGACTGCTTTGAGCTGGGTCCTTTCCATGGACTCTGTAAGCCACACCCAGATGACATTCTTAAGCCACCATGGGTAACAAGTGACACAGGTGAAAAGTCTGATGCTTGTTGAATGCATTTTGTAGATTTGGTTTTATTGTATGCATATTTTATTGTTGTAAACTACTTTGAGTTTCTTTTTGGAAAAAAAATCCAGGGATATATATTTTTAACATAAAATTCCTATTAGTTTGGTGAGAAAGCAGTCTTTTAGCAGCCAGAAAGGATTAAGCCTCTTGAACCATAAAAAGTAGATAGTAGTCTGCTTCACACGTCATGACTAACTGGGTTAAACAACCCATAGTTAGTTGGGGCCCGCTAGCTCACCTCTTCCATTTTGTTTCTGCTTTTGTAAACAACCCAGGAATGCCCTGTTCCTGGGTTGTTTGTCATGACCAACCCTGAGGAAAAAACAACCCAGAGTTTGAACCCAACATCAAACCATGGGTTGAAACTCTGGGATGTTTCCCCTTCAACAACCCAGAGTTCCACGTTCGCACATTACGCTGAACAACCCAGGAACACCCCCGTATGAAACTTTACACCGTCAGAGAATGTGACCATTACATTTAACAATTTGACAAATCTTTTTCATAAATCTGCTTTTACACATAATGGTGCTTTCATAAAACAGTTTCAAGTTGATTTGTGTGCTTTAGCTCATCTAATAGTTATTGGTGAGTTTTTTTCCCATTGAAAATGTAATTTAAAAATCTTTTTAGAGTCACATTGAATTGACTTTTTCAGCCTGCTGATTCCCCACCCCCACCCCGGTATTAATTCATCTTAATAATGAATTAAGAAATTAATTACTTAATCTCATCACAGAAGATCTCTCCACAGAAATCTCTTCAGATTATGTTGGCTAAGGTGCCTATTTATTTAAAATATAGTATTCATATACTGCCTTTCCACAAATATCAAATACAGGTTATGTTATTCCAGTATTCATGCCCAGCATCTCTAAACCATAGTAATAAAGCTATCTTTAAATTGATGATGAATTAGAAACAACAGGTGTATATGATGATCTGGACCTTCTACGAATTTGTATGTAAAACATTGTGCAGTTGGATTAATCAGGAAAGTATCCCTGTTCAGCAGTCGGTTACAGAAAGTTAAGTCCCCTCAGTTTCTCTGGGATGTACATGTATGACTTTAGCTATTGGGTTGATGCCTTGACCCCTAAAGCTGTCTATTTGGGATACCTATGAATAAATTACTTGTTGCAACATTAGTCAAGGCTGTCACTCAGGAGATGTGAGATAGCAAAGATTCCCTAATGACTGGACCTCTTCAGTTTCTTTCTCTCAATACCATTCTACATATTATGGCCCTCCCATGAGCCCAAACTCAAATGCATATAATGATAGTCCCCACTTTTTCTTAGGAACGAGCCTCTTTGGGAGAAGGGAATTTAGAGCAGCGAAAAGCCAAATGTCAGGAAAAGAAGAATCCCAATGGTGTAGTAGGAAAATTGAGCATGTAATTTTGGGTTTATGAAGGTCACCAGAGGAGCAAAGAACATAAGCTGGGACATGGAGAGTAGCAAGGACTTTGGTATTACCTACAATGACTCAGCTCATCAAATTCTAAGATAAACTGCTAAATGTTGCTTTAATTTTCATTATTTGCAATTTTAATTTTATTTCTATGTGAAACAAACACATAATATCAAACTGTGTAGGAAGGGGGGGCTGGCTGGCCCGCCACACCCCCACCCTTTCCTACTCCAAAGGAACCAAGACCCCCAGAGATCTCAAGGTACCAGATTGCCAAGCCTCAGCTCCTTGCAACCCTACTTGAATCTCTGTTCAGGGACTCGCCTTCAATTTCTGTAAACTGGACTTGGATACTGAACCAAGCAGAGCAAACCACAAACACCATGTGGGGTAAAACCACGACAAGGTTTATTCTGGTAGCATTTAAACAATAAGATTAGGGGAAATGAGAGAAGTACAAAAGAGAGACAGAGAGACACTTTGGCACACAGAAATAGAGCTAAAAAACAATAAAACCTGATTCCTTAATATCTCTCAGGCACACACCTGTTACCTGAGGGTGTTCTCTTCAAGGGTTAAATCCAGCACAGCCTCGCTGCCCTAGGGAGATTACCACACCTACCCGAAGGTCCAAGATGGGTAAAACTCCCACAAGGCTTGCCTTTACTAGAGCCCTCAATCCAGCTAATTTCACCAGGAGCTACCTGGGGTCCTTGGCTTACCGCCATTACCACAGCCGGGTAGAACAAAGACAAACCAAAAACCACGCTTTGGGAAATATACCTTTTCCCCCCTCCCCTCTGCTGCCTCTTAGCCAATCACCATGCACCTCACCTGGCCAGGCAGGGGGAAGAGGACTCATGACTCAAACTATTTACATATGAAAGCCCTAGGCCAACTTCTCTAGTTTCCTCCCAGCCCCCTCAACTGGCCCCACTTGGTTTACACATGAGGAGGCGTGTGTGTGTGTGTGTGTGTGTGTGTGTGTATGCATGCGGGAACCCCCAAAGGCCCCTTTCTCCACACGCTAACTATGCACACCCCACCCCAGCTGGTTCACACATGAGGTATGTGTGTGTACCCCCAAAGGCTCGTTTCTCCACACAAACATATAACAACTAACACAACAAAATAGACCTCCGATTTTCTTCTACAGCAAATATAGGTAACAATAATTTATATTATTGACTGCATTGTTGATGCCTTCATGTTTACTTTATTCTCTTCCCCCACCATTCAGTTAGAGAAACCAGCAGCCTAATAAGTCAAAACCAAGATGCTGCTGATACAGATATCAAGGTAAATATGGAAAAGAATTCACTGAACTGAAAATAAAATAACTTACCTGATGAACAGTTGCTAACTTTTAAAAATTATAGGTCACCATGTAAACCAGAGGTTAGGAAACTTTTTCAGCCTGAGGGCTGTGTTCTCTTTCAGGGAACCTTCCAGGGGCTGCACGCCAGAAGCCCCCCACAAAAAATGGGTGAGGTCAAAGCTAAATTTCAGGAAGAGAGACCTTTGGGGCCTGTGGGCACATTTAGCAATTTGAGAAACTGTCCTGGGCACCACCCAAAATGGCTGCTGTGGGTGGTGTGGCTAGTCACAATGGAGAAGTAACCTGCCCTGGCACACTAAACAACTCCTTTGAATGCACAGATTTCAGTGCCAGCAGAAACCTATTTCACAGAAGCCAAACTCTTTTCGTCTCTCTCCACTTTTGCCAGCCAATTTATTCCCCCTGCCCCCCAATCTTTTTTTCTCTCACTCTCTCTTCACAATTCTTCCTGAAGCAATGCCAATAAGAAAATGTGTTAACTTTAAAAAAAGAAGTGGGAGGGGTAGGGCACCTCAGCGAGTGCCAAGAAAGGTGTGCGGGGGTACATTAGTGCCCGTGGGTACCACGTTGCCTTGTCATGGGGTACATGCTTATCTCTCCCACTGATATAAGTGGGACCTAAATTTCACTATACCTGGTTAAAACAGGCCAGTCCTTATGCACAAGCAGCTCAGTCAGACAAGGAAAAAGGCCCAAGAATGGCATGCAGAACTGTGAAAGATAACTGGAAACTATTGACTGAACTAACAGTGTTTAAGAAACAAAACAAAATCAAGACTAAAGAATAGCAAGAAATTATCAAACCTCTGGAAAATAAAATTTCAGAACTCTCTAGAAAAGTAAGCGACATAGCTGAAACTGTGGACAAAGTTTTGAGATGGGGATGAAAGACCAATTCACCATATTAAAACTAAAGAAGTCTAGCACACCAGTTCTGCAGAACATGTGGATGATTTGGAAACTGAAATCACCACCGGAACTGAAGGGTCTGAGGGATCACAGATTCTAAAGAAGAATGAGATCCAATAACTGGTTAATATGCTATCTGCCATATTTCCAAATATCACTGTGGCTGCAACTGACATAGAACGACTAGAACGTGCTCCCAGGGCTCTGGCCACTAAACCAAAAAAATGGAGGAAAATCCAGAAACTTCACTATTCACTTTAACAACTGCACATTAAAAGAAGGGGGGGGGGAAATCATGTGCAGCAAAACAGCTAGATATAATAGAGTCTGAAAGGGACAGATTACAATTCTTTCATGACCTATGCTAAGAAACTCTAGAGAGAGAAAAAACAGTGCTTCACAAAATAATTTCACAGAAGCGGGGATCACACATATCACTGGGACTTCCCCTTCAAGATAATCATATCATAATCATAATAATCATAATCATAAGAAAACACAATACAAGCCATAAACACCAGTATCAAAGATCACAAAGGCTGTTATCAATATTCAACCTAGTCCCAGAAGGAGAAGCAATACAGAGTACGAGGAAAAAGAAGATGAGAATGACAATAGAAAGAAACAAAAAAGATCATGAAGTCTGAATCAGAAGTAAAGATTTCAAAAAAGAAGAGGTCCAATGTATCGAGAACAGAGTAGATCTCACCTATCGATGAATGTGTGAACTTCCTTCATCAAAATATTTATATTTGGGTTGATAATATGAAACATCTGTCTTGCCTACAACATAGTTAATGATGCCCTATTCTGTTACAAGCAAAGGGGACAATTTGGAAAAAGCTTACAATTTGGACTGTTGATAATGCCTTACACACCGGCATGAAATTGAGTTAAATACATATCTTCAGATGAAGCTTGTGTTAGCATGAGCTATGCTGAACCCAAATTTGTTTTGTTTTTTGCCCAAATCCTAGAAACCTACCTTTGTTCTAGCTGCCGACAGTGGGGTGTGCAACATGTGGCCCTCCAGACGTTTTAGCCTGTAACTCCCATCATCCTTCACAATTGGCTCTTCTGGCTAGGGTTGATAGGAGTTGTAGGCCAAAACATCAGGAGGGCCACAGGTTGCCCACCTCTGCCCTAAAGAATGCCCCATATCCATGAGTATTT
Source organism: Shinisaurus crocodilurus (assembly GCA_021292165.1). Lineage (NCBI taxonomy): Eukaryota > Metazoa > Chordata > Lepidosauria > Squamata > Shinisauridae > Shinisaurus > Shinisaurus crocodilurus. Next base: position 103,963,303 of record CM037880.1, read on the forward strand.
ATATCTATGTGACCAAAGCATATTGTTTAACAACTGTTGCCAGTGGTTCCAAGGCATAATAGACATGTAGAAATGGTGTTTATCAGAACATTTCATATTGTTTTATTGGTAATTCTGTAGAGAGCTAGCAAAATTGGAAGTATCCTTTCTCAAGTGTCAGATGCTGGTACAATACTGTCTCCAAAAGGAAGTATTCAGCGTAAACTATCAAAGGTAAGGCCCTTTGAAATTAATAGTTTATAGACTTCATGATTTGTCTTGACATTTTATTTTTAAAATGTTCTCTCTTCTAAATTTAAGTCATCACTAATTTTGGGAAACAGAATTACTGTATAGGGAATTGGTAAAAGAGATGGACTATCTGCTTTCCGCTAGATTTCAAAGGTAATAATTGCCTTTGGCAGTGCCATTGGATTATATTATAGTTTAGATTAAAATGGTGCAGAATAAGAATAGCCATGTATTTTAATTTCCCCCAGCCTAACTTTTTACTTTGGGCGTGACATAGCCAACTTACTTATAAATTAGCCCCATGTTGATGGATGTTACAGATCCAAGCATAGCTCTGAACGTTTGGGTAATAAATGTATTCTATTAGAACTACTCCGGAGTGACTTTAACTTTCACAAAAATGACTAGGCCAATTTGGTTTCATGTTGGGGACCTAACTCAGATGACAGTAATCACCCTAGTAATCCAAAATACACACATTTTCATGTTGTCCTCATTCCTTTCCCTTGATTTTTTACTACTTTACAGTTCTTTATTGCTTCACTCTTTCTCCTTATGATTTATACTTGATAGACTCTCATAGGTATATGCATTAGAGTCAGATATAGCCCAAAGCCTGAGCTGAACTGGGCCACTTTGGTCTGGTTCTGGTGTTTCCCGAGGCGAAGCAGGCTTCCCTCTGAAGCCACCAGAACTGGAGCTTGGGCCTTCGTTACCAACTCATGTTTCAGAAATGTGGGAATTGCAGAGACTTAGGTCTCCTGAAATAGTTTTATTTCTCTAAAATGCTGAGTGAGAGAGATGAGGGACTGCAGTTGAGTGACTGTTAGGTCCAACTTCTAATCCTAAGGCACATTTTATCAGGGGCTGCAACTCATAATGAAATTGCTCTGCCAGGTTCAGATGACAGGACAACCCATCATGGATCAAATAACCCCTAGAACAAGCCATGCATTGTCAGGGTGGCTTGTTGCCGAAAAATAAGCCACCCTGTGGGAAACAGTCTGAATTCAGATGACAACAACCCACCACAGCTAGTTAACCAAGATGGGTTGTCGTGTCATGCGAAGGAGGTCATAGTTGTTTTCAACTTACATTCTAGCCAATCTAAAGCTGTATAGATTAGAAACATATGACTGTGGGTATGAAAATTGATTCACTGCAAGGTTGTCCTGAGTCATTCTAACGTTTATTTGCGTTTACACCATTAAACTTCTGTTTAATTGTTTATTAGTTTAATTTTCCTCTTGCTGGCATTCTTTAAAAATTTGATATTTTATACCAGCTTTTATAGAAAGCTTCTTCAATTATATAAAAATACATATGTGAGATGATCCTTGATATATAGAGGATACTGCCTTGGACTAGGTTAATGAACCCATGGTCCATTCCAGCCCTGTTGTTTCTCTTAGAATTTTTACAGTTCTTGTTGAGCTGTGTATGCTTCAACTTACCATGAATTCTTAGTTTGCCTTCCTCTTGTCTAAATTCAATCTATTCTCTTCTGAACGTTTCCCGTCATTGAAAAAGTTGTTGTTTCTATACATTCTTGAGGTAAATGTTTCCTCCATTCTTATATGTCTATTACTTTCCCACAGTATTAATCTTGCTCTAAAAAACTGTTCAACAGAACATATTTATTCTAATTGCATTTCTCTCCAGCATCTAGCAATCCTTTGAAGAGTGTTTTAAAATTCAGTGAATGAATAAATAAAGATGTTTTCCCAGTGTTTTATAGCTTTTCAAAATGATATAATTTGTTATTATTGCTTTTTTCATTTATATTTTGTATCTCAGGTCCATTAGATTGTGGTACACTCAGGCTTCCACATTTTCGTCTGCCTTGGCAAATGTGACAAACACCAGCCCTCCTCCTAACTTTGGAGCTGCAGAGCTGGGCCAGCAGTTGTGCAGTGAACCCCACTCCACCCTAGCTCAAGTGTTGGGAAGATGGCTAGGGTTTGTTTGGCCTCTGGACAGCTGAGGTGCCTGGAATGTTTTGGCCACACAACAGCCAAATCAGCAGGGGCCAGTCAGCCAAAAAGTGTGAACTCTTGGGTACATTTGTTTTTGTGTTTTGCTCATATTCCTCACATTTTTATTTATCCAGTAACTTTCTGCTACTCCGCATGACACAGGAAAGACTAGTTCTCATTTGTCCACTGCATGTTTCCACCATATCTTGGGGGAGATATGCCCCAAAACACACAGTAACTAACAGTGTTGGTGCTTGGCACTTCAGGTGTTCTCAAAGTTTGTCCCTTCAGTTCATCCTTGTGGACCAACAGTTGCTTGGCTCCTTTCTTAATCCCCTTTTTATGTTGTTCCATGTTCCTTCAAAGGCTGCTACTTTTTTTCCAGAGAAACTGGCCTTTTCTACACAGCTTCATTATATATTTCCCCATCCTCATCTTGCTTTTTCATTTGCTCCATGTCAGAGATTCCTCCCCCCCCCCCCCCGGTACCTTTTTGGTTGCTAAAATTCACAGATGAGAGCTTGGTCTCATACATTCAGAAATGTGCCAAGTGTACCATTTGTACCAGTCGCAACCAAGCTCTGTCTGTACAAACATTCTTGATTTCTTCACGTGTCTAGTCTATCATATCCTTTTCATATAAGGCAATACCATGTTGTGTTATTGTACATAATGTGTAATTTGTTTTCTTGGGTTCTGCTGAATCCAGTGTGTATCTTTTATAGTATTTTGATTACACCGGATTTGTTTCTGAATCTTGCTTTGAACATATGGGGAGATAATCGGATTAAACCCTGGAAAAGACTGTCTTGCCTTCAAATATAGTGCCAGTTAGATGCTGTGACCATGTTTGGCATCTTTTTTGCTTTAGTAGCAGGATTCTGTATTCATCATAACTTAATTCTTTTTTTCCATCCCCATCTAATTTTAAGTGATGATTTCCCACTAATCTTTTCAATTTGTGTAACAACAATATGAGTGATCTAGGCCTGTTGTAATGTGCTTACATTTCATGTTCAAACAGACATTGCATGCTTCAAAGTCATAATCTCTCTCTCCTTTTAAGTCCATGTCTCACTTCTGATGTTGTTAACATAGCAGTTATTTGTGACCAAAACAGATGTGTGTTTTTTCTGCTTCCATTTTTCAACTGATTTCCTATGGTGTGATTTTTCCAAGAATTCAAATATGCTTTGTAAAGATGCCACTTCCTTAAAATATATTTAGGATGCAATCCTGTACTGAAGACCAGCCATTTGAGGGGTTACGATTTGGAGGAAGTCTTGCTAAGCTGGGGAAATATCAGAAATGCTGCCACCATGACAGATATGCTGGCAGAAAACCTTAGATACTGGGATAGAATAGCTGAAACAATGGCTGTGGTGTGGGCAGCACAGGGGAGGAGCACACCTATGCTGTATCCTATACCCATATACACCTCCATCAACAATGCAACTTTACATCAGCCCCAGAGCTGTTACAGGAAATGTCCCTCCCATTGACTTAATTGATCCCCAACTTCATCCTGGGTGTGTGTGTGTTTGTAGAAAGAGTGTTAGAGCAATAAGTTCAGGGAAGACATAGTATTCACATATGAATAGGGATGGGTGAGATATGGGAGACAGTTACAGCAGTTAACCATTACAGCCTGTCTCCTCTTCCCTTGCTTACCTGTGTGGCATGCTCTGTCCTGTCACCCCAGTTGTTGGAATGGGGGTTGCTGTTGGCTCTTTGTGCCTGGAGTCCTGGGACAGGGTACCTTTTAGGGTTCTAGGAGGTGAATTGTTAGCAATGTGCAGAAGTTCTCATGTGTGCTCAGGAGGCAAACATTTGGCTTAATGCCCCCTTTTTGTGCAGAGCACTCCTTTTTTTAGGGCAAAGTGCCCTTTCCCCATACTTTCCCTTCCCCAGAATTTTCCCTTGTGAGCTCGAAGTGTTCACGGCATGAGGTCAGACAGATATAGCTCTGTAGCATGCATCCAATCATCTGAAATGTGTTCTCCCGCCAGTTTTAAATACTGCTGGGGGTCTGCTGTGATTGGATATTGGGTTACACCACAGTCTATGTTCTGTTATTTCAAAGTGGGCAGGGCAGGAAGTGGTGGTGGGCAGCTATTTTTTGTTTCCCCCCCCCATTTTGAGGGAACATACATTAGCCCCAGATGATGTAAGTTATGTAATTGTCATGGACATGTCTCAAATGAAGAGGCTTAGAATGTGGCACAACCATCTGTGGCACACCTGGTTTTTTGCTGCTCCCGCAGAGCATCTATGCCAGTAGAGTTTTCCACCTGCATACCGGGGAGTTCCACCAGCATTAATACCATGTTATGGGAATAACTCCATCTCCGCCAGTAGAGAGGAACTTGTGCCATGTCCTAAAGGAGGAGTACATACAACCTTTTTGACCCCGAGGACTGCATCAGTTGTCTGCTGGGATGGTGGGGGCGGCACGTGTGCACACATGCCCACACATACATACATTTGCATACAACTCACATGCAACACACACACGGACTCCACTCACTCACTCAAATCTAACTCCTGCCCAAGAGCATTTCACAGGCTTGGCACCTGCTTTGGTCAAATTAAACCAATACCCCTCCCAGAAACCTCCGTTCTCAAATCAGCAAGCCATCCAAGAATTCTGGCTCCTAGCCCTTCTCCTTGCTGAAATCCACTCTCTTGCTGAAGGATCCTGACTTCCACACTCTGTTACCTGGATCTTGTTCAGGAAAAAAAAATGGGAGTAAAAGAAACGCACTCTAGGAACAGGCTCTGTGGTTCCATCCTAGGCTGCTCTGTAGATAGTCTAGGAATGAGGCTTCTATAGCAGGAACCATAGACTCTGTTTCTAGAGCATTTTTCCTTTTTACTGGGTGTGAGCATGTGTCTGCAGCCTGAAATTTATGCAGCCCTTAAGCCACTCAGCTGGCGTAACAAGTATAGGATTGCACCTTTGTTTCCTGGTCTAATTTGTCTATTTTTTAATTATTATTATTTTGCATTTGCAAGTAATTTCAATAGCCTGCACTCTATTCTTTATATTTGTATTTTATGGTTTTAATTGTTGTGAACAGCCCAGAGAACTTCAGCTATTGGGCAATATAGAAATGTAATACATTTTGTTTAAACCAGAGTTACTAACCCTGGTTTAAACAAAATGTATTACAGGAGGGGAACCATGGTAAAACCAGGGATAAAATCCTGGTTAATAAATTGCTTTTAAACTAGAATCCCCTGTTTCTGGTTTAAATAGATCAGAATTAAGCACCGGAGCTGGTACATGAAGGGAGGTGGTGAAGAAGAGGCAAGGAGGGAGTGTCTGGACCCAATGTTTATTCTTGGCTCAGTAAAGATGGTTTATTAAATCAGGAATGTTATGTCCAAAAAGATCCTAAGGATGTAATCCAATAAGGCTGCCTGTAACTTTCTGAACTCAGAGGATTACAGGCATCCTATGCAGGGCGGGAGGAGTGCAGAGGTGACGGTCTCACTCTCAGCACTTCGGAGCGGGAGGGACAGAGGTTGAGGCACCGCCAAGATACATCGTATCTTGGCGGCGCCTGTCTCCTGCCCTTCCCACCCCCAAACCCCTTCTCCGAGGTCACTCTTATGACCTCTGAAAAGCAGCCGGTGCGGTTCTTTCCGCACCAGCTGCAAAGGGGGAGAAGGCGTTCTGAGCGTGGCTCCCCAGCTTCGAGGTCGGAGCTGTTTTCCAACCTCTGAGCTGGGAATTTGAATGATCCTATGGCACTCCAGACACCGTCTAGGGGCCATAGGATCGCTCTGCCCATTGCTTAAACTCAGTTTCCCCCAATCCTTGTTCTTCTTGAAAAGGAGGCATGTGGGAAGGAGGTACTTAGCTGCTGGCTATTTTTCCTCTATAATTTGCCCCTCTCAAGTTGCTTTTCTCCCCAAGTGGGAACAGATATATGGACTTTTTCCTCTTGAGGGAGGAGCAGCTTTGGGGAGGGTGATTTTGGGAGGAAAAACACCCATCAGAGAGAGGGTTAGCCCACTTCTCATCCACTAGTTCTCCACTCCTGATTGTAGCCTCAAGCAGCCTGACTTTTTTGTTTTAAAAAAACCAACGGGAACATTATACAGAACTCTACGTTTTGTATAGTTTGCACCGCATTTTCTGCAATCAACGTGGCTGTAAAAGTTTAAACCTAACACATATTGTACTTGCGCAGAAAATGCTTCAAAGCAGTGGTGCCATCTGGGCAGACCTGAGGCAGAGATTCTTGTGACGATAACGTGGCCGGTTATTTTATTTTATTTCTCTCACTACCACCTGGCTGTTAGTTCACTTTCTTCACTAACCCAGGGGCTGAGATATGGTAGCTCCAGGATTTTTAGCTCACCCTATTTTAAACTAACACTGTTCCAACTCTGTCACAAGTCTTCACTCACTCCTAGACAAACCCGAGCGGACAATCTGTCTGTGGGAGATAAACTCTGTTAAAATACCATTGCTGGTTATTGTGGTGTTTTTGCTGGGTAGATATTGTTTATCTTGCTCTTAGCAGCTGTACCAAGTGATTAGGTGTGAGCTTCACGATAGTAACAGTTATAAATCAGTCTCTTCAGTAACCCAACAAATGGTTCTTTATTTTCTTAAGTAAAACATTTCTTTAAACAGGAACAATCTCTTTTCCATAAAGGCAATACTTTATGTTGAATTTATGACTCTTATCTGACTGACGACTAGAATCCCCCTAACTCACTTCTCTCTAACTCACTTCTCTCATCTCTCATCTCCCTAACTAACTCTAACTCAACATCCTAACTCCTCTCTCTCTCTCTCTCTCTCTCTCTCTCTCTCACACACACACACACACACACGCACGCACATATATACAGAGCTCCCCCCCCCCATCAGAACTTTCTACAGGCGAGCCCCTATAGGTTGCCAGGCTCGACCACTCTGCCTGGCAATGCTAGATGTTGTTAACCCTTTCATCACAGTCCCCACTCAGCAGAATGAGCAGCAGTGCCCCCAAATGCAGCAGGGCCATCTCACCCCATTTTGAAAGTAGGTGCAGTTTATACACAGTAGTACCAATTATGGATTGGTGTACTGGATCCAGGGCTCACAGGGATGCAACGCCAGCATTTTTTTTTTCAATTAACAGGGACGCTGACATCTGCCACGCCCTCCCACAGACCTCCCTGTCCCTTCTGAGGTTAGCTGCAATATTCTCAGTAGCTGGGGGGAAATGAATTTTCCCAGCAACAATATAGTGTTCCGTGGTGCAACCCATAAGCTTTTTTTCTTTATCATTTTGTAAAATGCTGTTATAAAATGGGACTAAATTTAGGAGAAATTTGTTTTTCTCTAATTGTTTCTTACTACAGAGAGAGGGAATACTTGCTCAGTCTTCATTAGAACTGCCATTAGACAGAGACAGAAGCAAGGATTTGAAATCCACTGAGACCCTATCCACTCTCAGTTTTGAGAGAGAAGCTTTCCACGTCGTGTACAGAGGAGCAATAAACGCTTTTTGTATTCAGCTCTTTTGTATTGCTGAGAAATATGAAACAAGGCAAGTATAGTAAACAATCTAGATATTTCATTTCTTATCAACTTAAAGGCAATAATGAGGCTATATTTTTTATATTCCTGGTCCCTTTAGTATTCACTGCATTTATTTTATATATTTGAAATATTTACATCCCATCTGTCAATGTTATACAAAATAAAGCTGTGTAATAGAAATCAGTACAAATAAAGCCCAACGAACAATGGGGCAATTCAGATTTATACCCCCCACCCCACAAATGTTGCTGATGCCTGGAGAAACAAACATTGTGTTTTTCAAACCTTAAAACACCATGCACCAAAGGTTTGGGAGAACATAACGTGTTTAAATTGGTATTAAAATACTTAAAGTGGGCTGCTGTCGAGTGTAGCTGGGGAGGGAGTTCTGAAGTCCCTGTCTTCTGAAGGTGGGGCACCCAAAGTATATATATATGCACGCCTCTAAGGCTGATTGTCAAAGCAGATTAGAAAAGTGGTTTCGCATGCTTAGAAGCCTCTGAGCACCTGTAACATTATATTTTGCCTTTCCGCCAAAAATTGTGCTCAAATAAATAAATAATTTCTAGAGCATTTGCATTAATTGGGTGCTATACATAAATCCAAATAGAAATCGCAGCCCTTAGAGACTGAAATGTTTATAATCTAAAGACTAGAGAACCAAGGAAGGGAGATGGAGGATAAAGGCAGAGGTGGGGAATCTATTTGAGATAGCCAGAATGACGAAAAATACTGGTGCAAAGATGGCCTATATCCACACCAACAAATGGTCTCCTATCCCACACAAACAATATACCCCTTATATTTGCATGATTTTTACGCAAGTCCTCCCCCAAACCACCATCAGATCACAGATAACGTCTGTCTCTATGGAGTGAACTGTAAAAATTATGGATCCTGTGCTTTCCAGCACCACCATGGTGCAAAAACATGTGGCATAGATCCTCATGGATGTTTATAATTTTTACATGGGGTGTCCCCCAAACTATTGAATCACATAACACATCTGTGGACACCAACCCCCAACAAGGTATGTGAAGTTCACAAACTTAGTCCCCACAACCAAGCTCCTCCAGCACTTTCTTCCAGGCTGCCTGGCATAGCAGAGTGCAGGGGGGCACGAAAGATGTGGCCTGTCAGCAAATTATAATATGGGGCTACCAGGTCCAGAAAGACAACCAAGGAGCCTAGTGGGGGGAGGGAGAGAACTAGTCATGCCGCCTCTACTGCCTTGTCTCCCACTGCTTAATGTAGTGGTGAGCTGGATTTCTCACTCTGAAACAAAGAGTGAGAAGGACACACACACACATACATGCACATCCTGCTCTGCCTGATCTGCCTGAAAGAATATAGGGGGAGGGGTACTGGTCTTCTGAGAGATTTACAAACTGGTAGAGTTTTATTTTTGCAAGACGTGGCGCAAACACAGCAAAGTGCGCACAAAAGGGGCAGGGAGGGAAACTCCTTTAAAAACACCACAACTTTAAGGGTTTCTTTTGCACTATACAGTCCAAGCTCTACAGCAGTGTTCTCCAACCTTGGGTCCCCAGATGTTTTTGGCCTACAACTCCCAGCATGCCCCAGCCAGAGTTTTGGCCTACAACTCCCAGCATGCTCCACAGTGTTCACTTTCATATCTTTTCTTGTTCTGCAGGAGTTGAAGTTTCTGAATGATCTCTTCAAGGGCAGGCCCACATAGAATGCCTTTATATTAGCAAAAGCTAGAAGATACAGAAACATAGGAGATGATTGCCAAAGCTCATCTCACCAGATAAGGGTGTAGCCATCTGATCAGATGAAACTCGGCTCTGGCCAACATTGCTACTTGTCTATCCAAAAATTGGGCGGAATCCAATGGGACGCATCTGCCCCCGCCAATTCTCTTACGCCCCACCAATTCTGTTGTGCAAGCTGCCCCCACCCTTACGCAGTGGTGATTTAGCGCTTCTGGGGCGACCGGGAATGGTCAGAAGCACTTGTTTCTGGAAGGAGGCAAGTCAGCAGAGCTCACATAAGGGAGCTCTGCCGACCTGCCTCCTTCCAGAAACAAGCCTTTCCACTCATTTCAGAGCTTCCTCTAGCAAGCGCTAAATCTCCCTTGCATAAACATTGGTTCCCGCTTGTGCACTGGAATCGGCAGGAACTACCGTGTGTGGAAGAGAATTGGTGGGGCACAAATGAATTGGCAGGGTGGAAGCACCCTGTTGGATTCTGCCCATAGGCTCCAGGATCCAGTCTCTTAGTGACCAACAGGCACTAGCAAACCTTAACTAACCACTCACCTCTAAAGGTTTTTGATTTGTCCCTGTCCTTTTGTACCTCCATTTGTTCTTTTCTTCTGGTTTTACAGCACATGGGCAAACAAGCAATCACAGGAAAAATCAAGACAATTTACTTGTCAGTAGGTTCACCAGTGTGCTATTTCAAGTGGTATACCTACATGTTACTTCGAGGTAGCTGCAGCAGTGGACCTTAAGATAGGGGGACAACCTCCTTTAGAATGTCTGTCCACCCCAAGCTTTCATTATGTCCCAGGACACATCTGATGGGAAATGGCTGGTTCCCACCTTTGTCAGAATATGTTACATTCTGTAAAAACAAACAAACAAGAATTAATTGCTCAGTAGGAATAAATTATGTCAAACGAAACAGATTTTAAAATGTCATTGTATTATGAGTAATGTATTGTGAACATTGAATGAAGGTATGAAGAAAGAGTATATCTAGCTTGTGTTGCATTGTGCTGCATTCAAGAAATAAAAATTCTCCTGAAAACTGTAGTGTGCCTTTGCAATTGATGAATGCAGAGTGTTTTTCTGGAGGAGGTGGGAGTGAATTAGGGTTAAAATAAATACTGCACACTAGAAATGCCAGGACTTTGTAAAAGCATTTGGTTTTATTTGCAGGTCACTGGACTTCTTGCATTTTGTTTTCAACCTTTTCCCAGTAAGTATGTGCAGTGTAGTCACATTTTGAAAAACTTTGCAAATTAATAAGTAGAAAGCAGTTCACAAAACATTGTACTTATTCATATTGAATCAGATTTGATTTTAAGGGCGACTATAAGAATTTGCTGATATGCTTGTTAGAGGGATTGCAACAGGACTCAGCAGAGAATGCAAGATTCATGGTTGCCAGGGAATATATCATTACTTGGCTTTTCATGTGGGAATATGGGGTGGGTTAGGATTTTAACATTTTATACTGTTTTAAGTGTATTTTAATCTGTTTTGTTTCATTGTATGTTGTACATCGCCCAGAGTGGCCAGGTACCAGCTAGATGGGCGATTTAGAAATACAATAAATAAATAAATAAAATACTTGGAATATACCTGCACAGTGATGATTTTATCATTTATATTCTGTTTTTCTTTCCAAATAGAAGCCCAATGTAAGTTACAACAAATCCATTAATATAATCAAGCTTCATATAAAAGAGGTGTTGAACCTCTTTTAACCCGAGGGCCTGATTCCATTTCAGAGAAGCTCTCGGGGGGGCACATTCCAGTGGTGGGCAGAGGCAAAGGTGAAAGGGACAGGCCCAAAAAATCAAAAATACTAGCATATTTTAGCTTAAAGCTTTTACTGCCAATAATTGGGCCTTAGAAGAGGCATTTAAACCTTTTAGATTGGAGAAAAAACTGCACAAAAATCAGGAAACCAACAATCAGTGGTCTGGGGAAATGGCCATCTGGAGAACCCCGGAGAGCTGATTGGTACCCCAGGAGGGCTGGATTTGGCCCCCAGTCCTGAGTTTCTGCACCCGTATATTTTATATTATCATAGGTCTCATCCTTGTGGAATAAAATGTGAAAATATCTAGGCATTCCACCCCACGCCACCCCCAAATGCTTAGAAACCAAGGATGGGACTGGGTAACAATGGAATAGTTAACAGTGAATCACCCCATTGTTTTCAGTCTTTCTTCACCTATTTCCTCCACTACTGCCATATTTTAAAGCATCTTTCCTCATTCTATGACAAAAAATAAAACAAAAGGAACTGGAAATTCCAAATTCCGCCAAAGAAAACCCAAATCCAACTGTGTAACCAAAATAAAGACTACAGATATCCATGCTTTCTGTTTCCATGTTTGTTTGTTTTTTAAACTACTGCATAGTTCTGGGTACCAGATTATTGGTAGAACATTATGCGTATATTGCTCAGTGCCCAAGTATTTAGGTAAAATGTAGAAAGGTTGACAACTCAAAGCCTCTGTGGCTAGTTTAATATACGGCTACAGATCTTGCGTTCTAGAATAGATTGCCATTATGGAAAACAACAAAAATAGTCTGTGCTCTTACATGATCACTAGAGATTATTTGTGTTTACTGCCGAATAGAAAGATTTGTTTTCAAATCCAGCCTCTCTGAATTGACAATTCTTTACTATTTCATAAAATGTCTGGTAATCAGTGATGATTATATGTGTTACATAAGATTAATTTTATATAAACATATCTTAATCCTTAATAGTGTGGAAAACTGATTTATCCAGATTCCAGTCCAGCAGTAAGTTATCCTGAACAGGCCCCATTGAAATGAGTGGGAATTGTGCAAGAGTACAGCAATACTAATACAGGCTAATGACTAATACAGGCCTGTGGCTTATGCTGGCTCAGCTTCTCTGAGCGTGGAAAGCTAAGCAAAAACAAGCCTAGTTATTACCAGGATGGGAGAGCCCTCCTCTAGTTTCCTGCATTGAGCAGGGGGTTGGACTCAATAGCCTTGTAGGCTCCTTCCAACTCTATGATCTATGAAATCTATGAAAGAGCCTCATTCATTTAAATGGGATTTGCACAGGAGAATTTCACAGTGGATTAAGCTCTAGTGAATAAGGTATTAAGCAGATATGAAACTATTTATTTTATTTATTTATTATATTTATACCCCGCCTTTTTTCCTGCAAGGAACTCAAGGCGGCTTACATAATCCTCCTCCTCCTGTCCATTTTACCCTCACAACAACCCTGTAGGTTAGGCTGAGAGTCAGTGACTGGCCCAAAGTCACCCAGTGAGTTTCATGGCCAAGCGGGGATTTGAACCTGGATCTCCCGAGTCCCAGTCCAACACTCTAACCACTACGCCACACTGGCTCTCAGTGACTGTTATCCCACAGCCACTATTAAATTTAATGTGATTTTATGAAAAGGAGTACATTTATATATCGAATAGAGTTCAAATTGTGCAGGGGGATGACAGTCTCCGATTCCCTGCTCCTCGCCCTATGTGGCACATCCAATGCCATTCTAGAAGATTCCCTGGCCTTCAGGAACTTTAGCAAAGAGGAGGAGGTAGGAAAATCTACTCACACTTCTTTTGATCCCATCAAAATATTTTTGCATATAATATTGTCTTTTCCTATATCTATTTCCTTAAACAGTGTGTGTGTGTGTGTGTGTGTTAATGAACCAATGTCACATATTATTTCTTTTTAGGACAAAGATTTCTGCATCATCTCAGTGCCACATCTGGTGCCCGAATTTCATCTGATCCAGAACTTTGTCCGAATTATTCCCTTTAGTAATTGTACGCTGGATCATGAGCTCTACGTGTTTCACCGTTCTGGATTGCTCAGGTTAGTGATACATTTTGTTATTACAACAACAGTTCTCAAAGAACCTTGGCTCAGTAGTTTGTTTTGATTGGAATTTAATTACTTAATCATTTTGTGCACCTACTGGGAGATGATAAATGCAAACAAGGAAGTTTTGGTCAGATGCAGATCTGTTCAGAGAGTTTCTGTGTGCATTTGCATAGACGGTGAGCAGATTTGGAACTTTCAATTTTCCTTTCTGAATAATAGATTCCACATTCTGCACCACATTGGAAGCTTCTTTGATGTCTCGTGCCCTATTTCCTCACTGACTCCTTTTGATGCAGTGCTGAGGAGCAGCTTTTGGGAAAAGAGTGTAAGCAATGTACAGATCTTCATGTACAGATCTTGATGTTTGTCTAGATGGGAGCAACTGCCTGCTACATTCGAATTTATTGATTGAGCTGAACTGCAGGTTTCTGTCATGCCTCAGAATGGAGGTCTAGAGAAAGACCTGTTTCTCAGATTACTTTAGCTCCTTGTACACTTACTAGAGTCCATGAGCCATCTGGGAGTTTTAGACTACTCCTGATCTGAAATTCCATAGATCATCTATATTTTTGTTTCAGCTGGAAGAAGGAAAACCCAACCTTCTTTCTGGTCTGATTGAAATACATGTAGATACAGCCGGTGTACACATCAATTTTATTTTGTTAATATTTAAAATGCTCTGGCTTTTATGTTTTTGACCTGTTCATATAATATTATGATATGTGGATGGTGGTGCACTTGTCTGTCTTTCTAGGATAATATTGAATATCCATAAAAGTAGGGTGTGAAATAGCCTCTACTCTGAGCATCCCTGCATGCCAAGTTGGGAAGTGTCAAGCTTTGACGTATTGTTAGGTAGGCCCAGGCCATCACTGTCAACAATGCCACCATGCTAATTTCCTCCCAGGGTCCAGTTTGGACACAGGTATATGCCACATGACTTTATTCTCAAAAGTTTCCTAGGCTTCAGTAGATCTGTAAGCTGAGCATTTACACATTTTCCAGTGGTTTCAGGGTGGGACAGTCTTGGCTGACAGGCAGGGCCTCTAGTAAGATCAAGACTAAGGAGAGGGTGTCAAGGTTCCGCTACTGCAGGGACCCCTTAACCTTCCTTTGGGAGATCTATGCCTCTCCTCAAAGCCCCTCCCGTTCCAGGAGATCCAGTCCTTTTACAGCTTCCAATAGCATGGGTGTAGGCTGTAGACGTGGTGAATAAGTCACTCCAAACTCCAGGGTAAACAACACTTTACTTATAATATTTGGGTCTTTACTTAATAGAGTGGTTATAATCCAAAAGCAAGTATGATAAAATAAAACAAACAAACAACTCAATATTCTCTAGTATAACTTCAGACTACCTATTTCCTATGCAGCCAGTTTCTCTTTCTCTTTCTCTCCTTCTCTCTGCTGTTTCTGTGCTTCTGCTTCTAGCTCTCTCCTAGCACTAACTAACTGCTAGCTGACCACACCCCACATATATAGCCTTCCCAGGAATGGAAGGTTATAATCATGTGACCTTGAATAGGATATCTAATTCTTAACTTCTATTGGGTAACTTAAAACTCTCAAACTCCCCCTCCCATCCAAGTGTTTGGGCCTTCAGGCTTCACTACTCGAGGGAAGTGTTTGGGCCTTCAGGCTTCAACAAACTCAAGCCTGAGTAGGCCTCAATCCTTTACAGAGGGACTTCCCTTTAGCTCTCAGACCAGTCTTGCCTTGTTAAAAGCAGCTGGTTTCTGGCATTGCTTGTATCAGAGATGTTCTGATACCATTTGAATTTTATTTCAGCTTCTTTTTGCAAACTTTGCTGATCAGTTGCTTTGTTTGTGGGAAACAACGCTACCTATAAAAGACTCTCTTGCTAGGGTCTGTATCATTTTAATGATGGTTTACAAAGGTCTTGGTAGCTGTTCTCTGCCAGAAGTGATACCACCTGTTCCACTAACTCTGTGATGTTCCAGTCAGAATGCAATCAGACTAAACAAGAGAGGGGGACAAGCTGACATATTCTACATCTAAGGAACTACTTGTTTCTAGCTTTGCTATCAGGGAGATGTGAACTGGTAGCATGACCAAACTCTGAATGCTTGTGGACATCGCATAATATTAGAGCTGCTGAATTTATTTCAAATGGGAAAAGCAGTCTGAAGAAATTTCCAACAAACACGCAGGCATGCCCCTAGAACTGATCTCTACCACTTATGATCTACCAAGCCAAACAAAGACAAACATGTATTGTACGTGTGCTTAGCAAATCCCTTGTTTTTGCAGTTCCAGAGAGACAGCAGAAGCAGAGGATTTATTAAGCCTCTGATGGGTTGCCATATATATGACTGGTAGGCTGAATTCAGCTTGGGAGATTGCAAGTTGTGGTGACACAGCCTAGAAGGGTTTCTGAATTGTATGTTAATATCTCTGAATTCTTTCTAGACATTATATTCCTTCTATATCTGTACTTGGAAAATCTCTGTTCATAGATGTCAGGATACTTGCTCCAATTCTTAGGTCTCAGACCAGACCACCCTCCACAGGAGACTTGTGTATTCTAAGTAAGATACACCTTTACATGAAAGAACAAAGATGAAGGCATTACAGACAAGAGTTAGCATAGTTGCGAAGGACTAGACCACCAGTTTCCATATGAAGGCTCTCGAGTTCAAATATAATGTCTGGCTAAGATGTGAATGTGAGCTGAAAACTAACCAGTAATGGAAAAAAACTGAGTAACATAAAAGCCTGTGTCAAGCCCCTAATAATCCCTTCCTGATGAGGAAAAATATAAAAAGCAAAGATCAATGCACTGTTTTTGCACAGTGAGGTTTTAAAAGACATGTGAATAGAGAGTGAGTTGCTGGAAATGGATGAAAAGCAAACCCACCAGAAGTGAGCATAGTGGGATGGAAGAGACATGAAAGTGCACAGGTAGAAAGATAAAGGCAAAGGCTCTAAATGAAAGACTGATTAGCAAAGGTGTTGTAAAAAGGAAAAGTCCTCACACAAAAGCCAGAGGATGGCAAATGCAACTCTAGGCCTGCTACTTAAAAGGGAGGGATGAAAAATAATAAGATGACAAGATGTAAGCTGAAATGCTTAATGGATACTTCAATTTTGACTGTAAAGCATAATAATAATAATAATAATAATAATAATAATAATAATAATAATAATAATGGTGCCCTTACTTCTGGACAGTCAAATGAATTGGGCTTCTAGAATGAGTGAATTCCTTACTGAGGGCAAAATGAACATATACAGGCTAAATATATTTTTCTGCTGGTCTAGCATTCTCATAATGGGTCTGATTTTTTTTTAACCCCATTTTTCAGGTGTTATTTTATCCATTTTCAAACTGCTTCTTGTAACTAATTGCACCTACAGAGGATCTCTGTAGTTTGTGACTATATATCTGGGAAGCAGACATTGTGATGTTTGACATCCAGAGAAACAGGAGGAAAAACAGGAGGGAAAGGTGCCATAAAATGTGTCATGTGCTATATTAATAATAAATAATAGACTTATTTTGAGAAAATTATCCATGTTTCAAACTTGCTGCTCTTTTCAGCTCTTTCTGCAGCTTTTACCCCCACATAGAACTTGTGAAAATAAATTCTTGAAAAAGAGCAGCAGGCACAAATCATGCTGAATAACTTTCAATATTAGTCTTTTGGGATGGATTTTCTTTACTTTTCTTTTGTGGATTGATGAAGCTCTCTTTTTTCTGAATGCAGGGAAACAACTGGAAGTGTAATATCCATATTGCTACCTAGAGTTATTTTTTACACATTACTTTTGCAAAAAGTTCTAGTGTTTATTAACCTCCGATGGCTCATTCACTTGATGGGCAACAGTCAACAAGTGATAAACATGAATGTATGTACTAACCCATTATCTCTGTAGGTGACTCTCTGCTATACAAATAATAATACAAATAATATACAAATAATAAAGGGGTCTGAGCTTGGGGGTGTGTGTTATTTTGTTTTGTTTGTTAAGAAAAGTTTGATGGTGCAAACAGACCTACAATGCTTGCTACAAATCCTAAATCTTGGGGGAAACACTCATAGTAGTATAGCTGGGCAAAACTTCCAGTTGTATCCACCTACATTTCACTGTTCATCATTCTTGAAAGGAGCAACTAAGTGTTCATCTATTTGATCCCCCGAGACCGGGGGTGCGCTCAACCACCCATTCGTGTCCCATGCTCTGGCTGCAGCTCTGCCGAGGCACTGACGCTGTGTCCAGTCCCCGGGGAGGGGACCTGGCCACCGCTGGCCACATGCTTGACAGGCCATCTCCTGGGCCTGCTGCCAGGCCAGGGGGGCGCCGCTGCCGAGGCAAGGTTTGTGGCAGGCGCGGGCGGCCTTGCCCCTCTCCGCCCAGGAGCTCTCTGCTCTTCCGCCAGCAGGCGGGGCAGGGCCATTGGGCTCCGGAGGTCGCGGGAGGTGGTGTGCCCGGGCTGCCGTGCCGAGCAGAGCTGACCTTGGGCAAGGCTCTTTGGCCCCGAGGAGGCGCGCTCCGGACCGGTTGTTTCGCACAGAGGGAGGTCTGTAAAAAAAAAAAAGTTGTTTTTTTTACAATATTCGCTCCATAAGATGCACAGACATTTCCCCCTATTTGGGGGGGGTGCGTCTTATGGAGCGAAAAATACGGTAAATAGCAGACTGACTAACCAGGGCTTTCTGGGGGACAGAGGATTTATGACTAGTCCACGAATCTGTGTGTTGAAATACCATATTGAAAACTTCTAACTTGCTCCAGTGTTTGACCATCAAGAACCCAGCTACGTTGGAAGAATTTTTTCTCAGATACCAAAACCTTTGATTTTCCATAATTAATCTTTAAACCATTTTGTAAACAGCAGTTAAGAAACTTCCCTGGGAAATATTTTAGACACAGTTTGGAATGTGACAGAATAACTGCGTCATCAGCATATAATAGGATGCATATTTTCCTGTTACCAAGTTTTGGTAAGTGCCCAGCAAGGTCATTTGAAGCAGTTTCAAGGTCATTTAAGAATAAATTAAACAATGTAGGTGCATTCCTTCCCTGATCATGTGAACCCAGCCAGTTAGTAGACACCATTGTTCACCATTTGGGTTTATTTCCCTAAGGTCTTTTCTTGTAAGAGCAGCAAGATCTGGTGATGTCCCCGCTGTTGAAGAGCTAATCAAAACCCTGGAATTGAACAAAAGTATATTGAATGACTTAAATAACTACATATCAGCACGAAGAGATTCAGTAAGTTGTTGGACTAGTTTAAATTGCTTCTGTTTGAACTTTATACTGTGAGATGGCACAAATAAGAATTGTTTCATTTGTACAAGGTCAAAGCTCTGGATCTTAAAAGTTGTTGCTGTACTAGATCAGTATACATGAGACTGTTCCTTGTTGCAAAAGACTAAAATGCCCTTTTACCTTTTATATGTATATATGTCTGATATATGAGTGGGGAAATGAAATGGGAATTAAAGTACAGAATGTTCAGTAAGTTATTAGAGTAAAAGAATGTACACCAACTCTCTTGTTTTGTTTTTCAGGATGGGACACCAGTTCAGGCATATGTAGCAGAAGTTTTGGGTCAAATAGTTGGAATATCAGTTATTAGGAATGAAATGGTATATATACATATTTGCAATTCTTTCCTTGTTTGATTGGAGAATGCCACAAACAATTAAAATTTGTGTTAAATATTTTCAAAATCAACAGTGTTTTTACATTCAAATAAACATAAGATCTCTCAGTTTGGACATTTACTTGTCCCCACAGTGAGAGAGGTAAGGAGAAGAGAGCAAATTTTCTTCCTGGATACAATCCTGTGTGTGCGCGCGTGTGTGTGTGTGTGTGTGTGTGTGTGTGAGTAGGAGAGAGAAAAAGAAAGAATATAAGGTATGAACAATCTTTAGTCAAAGAAATGAAGAAAAACAAGTTTATGGGTAAGGGCAACTTTGTATATCCTAACAATCTATAATGATTTTCTCACCCACAATCTTTTTTTCTTCAAAACAAAATGAAACACTAGTTTAAAAATAATATTTCTTTATATATGCATTTAGTATATTTCCCCCCTCCTTTCTAACATAGACACCAGGTGGGTTATACATCCAACCCAGTATCCAACTCTGTTTTGAAATTAAAGAATTCTTTGCCCCCTTTGCTATTTTATAATAGATAGTAAACTTTTTAGCGACACCTTGCCAATAATTCCTTGTTAAATTTCTTGTTTTTAATGTGGGAGAAAGCCATGAGCTCTGGGTCTGGAATGATACAAAATGCAGTAACCTTAAAGCTACATGTGTTGTTTCTAATGAAGTCAAGAGTTCCTGTAATTCATTAATGAGGATGAATCTACTACAGTTCATAGTAACTAAACAACTAAGCATTTTAAATACTATGTATACATAAAAGAGATATTGCTAAAGAACTTACTGGTATGTTTTCATTTTTAATAACCTACCTATATGGTCTTTTTCCGGGGCACAGTCAATTAGGAAGTTCTCTTGTGCAAGTCCCACTGAAATGGGGTTTGTACAGGAGATTTTCCCACTGGTTGGCCTCCTTGATGGCGGTGGACCATCTTTTCTTGAAAAATATAGCTCAGTGTTCTCCAACCTTTGGTCCCCAGATGTTTTTGGCCTACAACTCCCAACATGCTGGGATTTGTAGGCCAAAAACATCTGGGGACCAAAGGTTGGAGAACACTGATATAGCTGTTTCAGCACAGAAGCACACTTCATTGATAATCACTGTATTGAACTGATGTGTTTTCCAGGATACTGAATATATTCGCTCCCACTACAACATTGAAGACTTTGTTTATTTCAGTCACTACCAACAGGAAGAACATGGCCACCTTTACCATTTTGCTCTGAATCCAATCTTTCATCACTATGCCAAACATTTTATGAAGGAGATACTTCGGCTAGCCCACAAATCTTGCCTCTACTATCCTATTTATCCCCAGCCAGAAGAAGGCAAGGTAAACTATAAGCTGCGTAATTTATTTTTATGTTTCTTGTCTTCCTTAGAGTATATAGAGTTAGTCTACAAAAATGTATAATGTACACATTCCAAATAGCTATGGGGCACAAATATATATATACAGTAATATCTTGGATTGAGAGCATAATTCATTCCGGAACCGTGCTTGTAATCCAAAACACTCTTATATCAAAGTGAGTCTCTGGCGGGCGTGAGCGGGGCCGATTTCAGCCCGCTACACCCATTCGAGGCGAGCGGTTACATCCCTACACTACTTGTATTGCAAGACGTCGCTTGTTTATCAAGTCAAAATTTATTTTTAAAAATTGCTTGTCTTGCAAAATGCTCTCAGACCAAGTTACTTGCAATCCAAGGTATTACTGTATGGTATATAAGAAGAATAAAAATCCTACAGCATTCCAGTGCTAGGTCAGCTGTTCACTTCTTAGTTCACAAAACACATTCTGTAATATTGTAACCAATCTAAAAGTTAGGAAATGCAAGTTCATTGTGCCTCTCTCTCTCTCTCTCTCTCTGTATATATACATATATATATATATATATATATATATATAGTAATACCTCGGATTACGAGTAACCCGGTTTGCGAGCTACTCGTAAGACGAGGAAAATTTTAGCATAAATTTAAATTTGAAAGACAAGCAAGTCTCGCAACACGAGCCGCTGCCGCTTTCAAATTTAAATTTATGCTAGAAGCATGTGGAGGTGCCGGCGGCCAGCTCCCCGTCAGGGAGCCCCTGGGAGACGTGGCGCGGTGTGGCCGCTCGCTGAGCTGGCGCCTCCCACTGTTTTGCCAAGCCCTGTGAAGGCGAGGTGCGGCCGCTCGCTCTGCGGGCGCCTCGCACTGCCGTGCCACTTCCCTGCTCGGGAGGCTGCGCAGCAACGTGAGCTGCTAGCCCAGCGAGCGGCCACACCGCGCTGCGTCTCCCAGGGGCTCCCGGGAGCCATGTGGAGGCGAGGCGCGGCTGCTCGCTCTGCGGGCGCCTCGTGCGCTGCCATGCCGGCTCCCGGGCAGGGAAGCGGCACGGCAGTGCGAGGCGCCCGCAGAGCGAGCAGCCGCGCCGCGTCTCCCTGTGAGGGAGTCAGCAAAGTACTTGCCGGCTCCCTCGCAGGGAGATGCGTGGAGCCGCTCCCGCCACTCCCTACCTTTGCAAGCGGCGGCTCGCCTCTCCGCGGCGAGCTGCCGGCGCCGCCCCCGTCACTTCCAGCCCCGGAAGTGACGTGAACCGGTCGCGTCACTTCCGGGGCCGGATGTGACGTGACAGGACCGCCGGCGGCGCAGGTGGCTCGCCGCGGAGAGGCAAGCCACCACTTGCAAAGGTAGGGAGCGGCGGGAGCGGCTCCACGCGTCTCCCTACCCGGGAGCCGGCATGGCAGCGCGCGAGGCACCAGCAGAGCGAGGCGAGGCGAGGCGCGGCGCGGCCGGGAGCCGGCACATCAAAGCGAGTTTCCCCATTAGATCCCTCCATGGGGCAGGGAGCCGGCAAAGCAGTGATTAAATGGTTGTGGAACGAATCAGCGGAGTTCCCATTATTTCTAATGGGGAAACTTGCTTTGATGTACGAGTATTTTGGATTACGAGCATGGTTCCAGAACGAATTATGCTCGTAATCCAAGGTATTACTGTATATATATATATATATATATATAATATCATCCATGATGCAAAGCATTTTAAACTCTGAGAGCCATATTGGAAAACTCCTTCAAGTATTCACATATGTAAGTTTCTGTAACATTATGTCAGTCATAAGAATGTACACAGCACCCATTTAAAAGGATTTTTTGAAGGATTTGTATTTAGAAATACATATGTGTAGGAATGTGTGTGTAAGATCAGAAAAACAACTAAGCAGTGAATGAACCACAATGAGCCTCAGGCTTGCATGTCGTCCCCCTCCCTGCCCCCTTTCGTTCTCCCACATGGCTGGGAAGAAGAATTCAGAAGCTTCTGCTTTTTGTTCTGATTAACCACAGCTCTCTGCTTTGTCCAGACCAAGAACTGTGGTTAATCTTAAGTATGATTAGTTTATTAAACAAGTCAGCTTCAGTAACTATGGTTTGAGGTTGGCTTGTTTTGAAACTATCCATAATTAATATTAAGAATAGTTTGTGAGTCCAGACAACATGACAAACCAAAGTTAACCAAAAGCAGAAATGAAAGCTTCTGATTGGCTCCTCCTCCTGGCAATGTAGGAGGAGTAGGAGGGTAGCGGAGAGTGTGCGAGCCTGAGGCTCATGGCAGCTCATTCCTGTTTGTGCCCATTGCACTAAACTATGGTTTAGCATGATGTGAAAATGCAGCCATTGGGTAGACTTTAATTAATTAATCAATTAATTAATACATGTATGGATTTCACCCTCCACCTAACAGGTATCCATGGTGATATGCAATAAAAATACCACAGGAAACCTCACATCATAAAACAATGAACCCAGTAGCATAACCGTGAAAAGTCAAAATCTGAGAGCTACGATTAAAAGTAAAGTTAGTGAGATAAAACAGCATCAAGCAGCATTAAAAGCCCCAGTGGAACAAATAGTCTTTAGTTGTCATTAAAACATAGTAACAAGGAAGGCAGCCTCACCTCCCTTGGGGGTGGGGGGAAGTTCCACAGTTGGGGAGTCCTACTGAAAACGCCCTGTCTTGAGTACCTACCAACCTGACATATAACAGAACCTCCGATAATGATCGTAAATTACGGCCAGGTCTTAAGCAAGCCATTATTCTCTCAGTCTCAGTCCTCTATTTGCAATATGGAAGTAATAGTGGACTATCTTGACAGGGCTACTCTAACGATTACTGGGATATTTTGACACAAAGTTTATGTGAAGCACTTTAAACAGTTGAAATGTGCTATAGGAATATTTACTAACAAAATTTCTGTATTCAGTCAATGCCACCCTTCAATAGAAATTCCAAGGGCTTGCACAAAAGGATAAATAGTAGCAGTAGTATTGTATATTAGATTTATGGCAGAGTTGCATCCATCTGTCATTTTAAACCCAGAAAAGTATGCTTTACTGTATAGAATCACAGAATTAGAAAAGATCCTTTTTTATATTTAAATTTTTTTATTTGAATTTTAAAATCCAAAAAACAAAACAAAAACAAAACCAAACAAACAAACATACACTAAAAAGACAAAACAACATCAAACTAAAAAGAATTAGAAAAGATTCAGTGGGTCGTCTAGTGTAGTCTGCTGCTGTTGGCCAGAACTGCTTTGTGAACTGTTTCTTGAAACCCTCCAGGGAAGAAGATTCTACACACAATTTCTTCTTGATTTAGTTAATTCTTAGGCCCAATGTTCAGTTTTACCTAGTGGGCTTCCAGATCACATTGCTTTTAATGAGCATATTAAGAGCTTTTAATATAGGATATACCCTTTCAGAGTGCATTGGCTCAGTAGTAAACCCTTACAAAGATTAAGCAGCCTTTTCTGCATAATTTTGACTATAGGTCCTCGCTTACATAAAGGAATGGTACAAGCTGGCTTAAAATGAGGTGACCCGAGGAATTCAACTTACTCTAACCAAAGCGATGGTCATAACAGTAGCAATTGCTAGGAAATTCCCTATAAAATAAAGATGCAAAGCTGCCACCTGTGCATTATAACATTCATTGTTAAAACATTAGGTCCAAAGTTTTAATATTTAATCTGAGTAAATTTGTGGGAAAGAGCTGTTAAAATCCATATTTCACTAAGCTTTACTCCCTCCAGTCATATATATTACATAATTATTTTCTTCCATAAGCATCAATTTAGGGAACACTTAAGGAATAATTGTTGGTTGCTCAACTCTGACAGAGTTCTTTCATAGGACTTTGTAGAAATATACACACCCATGCTTCCCTTCATTTTAGCTCATTTTGCAAGTGCAGGAAACTCAGTAACCCTTGGTAGGCCAGCCTCCTGTGTTGGTAAAAAGGGCATAAACATCATTTCTACAAAGAAAGCCTAAGCTCTGTAGGCAGGCATGAGCCTGGTTCCAAGATGCCTCATGTGAAACCATAAAGCACCTTTGCATGTGTGTTGGGTGGGGGGCTGCTGATATCTACTCCACTTCAGCTGTATTCCCCATCCTACACTGCCTGAAGCTCTGGAGCGTGGGTCCCCCAGTCCTTAGGAACAGCTTGGAGAAGGTGTGTGCCCAGAATATTGCATGTGGCCCTTTGGATCCCAACCATGGATCCCTGAGGTATGTGTATTCGCAGACCCTTTTTAAAACCTCGGTTGCAAGTAAGCAAGTTGTATTTCATGAATTGAAATATTGCCATGATGGGCAATATTCATTCATTGACATGCTGGTGAAATGGGGAAAAGTGCACAGGAAATAAGAAAACATTAGCAATACTTATTTTTCTCCTACACTAAAGGAAATTAATTTTGTTTGTTTTATGTCTTGTTATTTCTGTGTTACCAGCAGTTGAATTCATTTTTTTAATGCAACACAGACTTTTGGAAACATTTTAGTATTCTTTGTTTTGCATTACTCTTCCCTATTTCCTGTTGCTCTCCAAGTGTTTAAATGCAGACTATAACTGAACTTGTTGTGGTAAAATAAAGGTTTTATAATTATCTCTTGTATTTATGAAAACATGAGGATTTTTTCTTCATGTTTATGCAACTTCATTGACATTTTCATTTGGATAAAAGTGACATTTTACTCCATATGCATTCTCTATATACATGTTTAACCCCTCTTTTGCCAAAGAACTGGAGGTGAACAGTAAGCATGTAACATTGCTTAATGAGATTGGATGAAGATGATTCATGATCGCAGTGGAGGAAAATATCCTCTTGGGGAAGCTACTTGTGCTGCAAAATCCCATAAACCAAACCACTTGTTTATCTGTCATTCCCACTGAGATAGTAATATAATTACTCTCATAATTATCTTCATTAGTGTCGGGAATTAGCTGCAATCAATTCCTCTGCTCTGAGAGTGCTTATTTTTGGGGGAGTGATATTTCTTTTGGATTTAATCAAGGGATAAAGGATTCTTATATTCACAAAGCACTATTACAGACATCTGTGATGCACTTTTCTGACATTCTCTGTGCTAAAAAATAGCTTGTTGTCCTTCAGTTCCAGAATCCCTGTGCCCATTCCCTGACATCTGCCCTTCATTACATGGTTCCTGTGCGACCAAGACGACAGATTGTCTATCCTCTGGAAAAACTTGGCATAAATGCTCCATCAAAAGAGGTCTCTAAGGATCAGGTGGGTAACAGAAGCAGCAGCAAGCAAAAGGCATAGCTCCAGCTAAATGTAGGATTTGGCAGATGGGATGACATTACTGTCTTAATGTTGGTGGGCTGCTTCTTAATTACCTTGAACCTGATGTTCATGCCCTTACAGTGTCATGCTTGGCTGTATCATTTTCTAAGCATGCATTTCAAAGTGAGGATTACAACCAGCAGCCTTTCAATTATTCAGAATTAGATAGATAATAATTTCAGTATTTAAAATAACCAGATTCACAATATGAATCACCAGATTCAGACTATTTCATCCAACAGTTTGAGCCTTCACAGGAAGACCAAATCCCCAATCCTATCCTTGTAATTCTCCCCCACTCCTTTCCCCTGTCTAAAGAGATGATCTGCAATAGGGAAAAAGTTGTGTCTGGACTATGGTAAATAAAAAGAGCCCTGCTGAATCAAAGCAAAGGTTCATCTAACTCAGCATCCTTTCTCCCAGTGATGAACCAGCTGCCTCTGGGAAGCCCACAGCTCTCTCCCGCTGTTATCTCCCAGCAGCTTTCTCTGAGGTTCCATTTCACTATCTGGCTATTAGCTGTTGATAGTCCTATCCTCCATGAATTTTTCTAATCCCTTATTAACCCTACCTCCCCAACAGGTGTTGGTGGTGCTGTTGGTTTGCATGTAGAACACTAAATTGGGGTCTCTTTACAGCAGGGGTGGGGAACCTCAGGTCCAGGGGCCAAATCCAATATGCAGGGGTGGGGTATTTTTGTATTTTTGGCCCCACCCTTTGGCCCCACCCCCTTTGCTTTCGGGCCCCGCCCACCACTAGAATCCAGCCGCCGAGAGCTTCTCTGAAATTGAATTTGGCCCACTGGCTGAAAGAGGTTTTCCACCCCTACTTTACATGGTTGCTGGATGTGGGGTTTTGTACTCCCACAGTTGTCTCTTGCACATGCAAAAGAGGCAATCTAAGCATGGATGGGGGTCATAAAGTGGCCTCACATTTACAACTGCATATAGCAATATTCTTTGCATTTTACTCAGCATATTTATTAATTTCTCAGCTATTCTATTGATGCTGATGAGGCATGTTGAATTTTTAAAAACACATAATGGGTGTGCGCGGGTGTGTGCGCGGGCGCGTGTGCGTGTGCGTGTGCGTGTGTGTGTTCATTCTTCTTCGTGGTCTCTGTGCATCACACACATATGGGTTCTCTGCGCCTGCGCTGAGATCGATCGGAACTTCTTTAGCTGAGCTGAACTGGGCGGGAGCCCCTCCCCCTCGCGCGTGCTCCTTAGCGCGGCTCCCGCCCGTCTCCTCAGTTCCTCTTCGACCGCCTTTGCGACCAGTCGATAGGTTCTTCTTCTCTTCACTCGATTCTTCAAAGCTGAGTTTGTTAGTCTTTCTACTAGTCTTTAAAATTTTTTCTCCTCATAAACTTTCAAAATCTTTATTCTCTATCAAACTATATCTTTATTTTCAAAAAAAAAAAAAATCTTCAAAAAAATCCTACCTAAAACCTTCTCTCCCCCGTTCTTGTCCTAGTTACTGTATTATTCTCTATTTTTCTCTCTTCATCTAACCTTTAACTATGCCTCTCAAGGCACCATTTAGAAAATGTCAGCGGTGTGGGACTAAAATCCCCCCCGCTGACAATCACTCACTCTGCCTGCTGTGTCTCGGACAGGGACACGTCGTGGAGTCCTGCAAGCATTGTCAGGCCTTCACTAAGCAGGCCAGAAAAGCCCGCCAAACGAAATTGAGGGCCCTTTTGTGGGAGCAATCCCTGTCAGCAAAAGGCCCTACTCCAGAGGAACGGCCTGGGGAATCCCAGCCTGCCAAGAAGCCGTTAACGGACACGCTAACGGCAAAGAAACTGGCAAAGAAGACTCGTAAAGATAAGGTGAAACGCCTTAAAGAGAAAATGGCGGTTGAGCCTGAGGAAATGGCGGGCCCGTCGACTTCGTCCACTGTGGTGGTATCGAAGCGTACGGTGGCGATGATTGAGGCTCTGGCTGGTGCTCGAGATCGAGCTTCGGGACCGATTGCCCACCAGTCCACTCCGGCCCCGACTACGTCTCCTCGGGGCCGAGAGATCACAAAAGAGCCGATGACTGCGGCAGCTTCCCTGTCGGAGGGAGAGCTTGTGGCTTCGCCAACCCAGCTCGAGGAGCAGACGACATCGGACAGACCCCGTTCGGGCTCGAGGGGTCCTCCACCGCTGCTGTCTCCGTCGGTTGGGTACGCAGAGGAGCGTCAAGAGCACCGCCGCCGATCACGATCCCCGCATTATCGGGCTCGTGACTCGGTCTCCATGACTTCGAGCCATCGATCTCGTCTCTCCCGATACCGAGATGAGAGATCAAGGTCCCACTCCTACTACTCGGGATCGAGTTCTAGGAGTTACTACTCGAGGTCGAGACGCTCACCAAGACGCGAGAGGTCTGAACGTCACTACTACCACAGGCGTTCAGTTTCTCCGGACAGGCACCATAGTCGGAGGCATTCTCCTTCACCTCGACGAGATGCGGCTGTGTCTCGTGCCCCGGCTGAAGTGGTGAGAGAGCCGATTGCATCGACATCGACGGCTCAACCACAGACTCTCGCATGTCTACCGGTTGCGACTGATGTTGTTGGCCACTCCTCGTCGGGATCGGCATACCTGTCGGATTCGGACTCGGCGGCTTCCTCCTCCCATTCCACTTCACCGGACACGCAGGTGGAGTCCAAAGACGCGGTCTCCCCATCGGAGGACATGGGGAGTTTCGCTGAGCATGTCAGCCGGCTGGTGACTGCTCTGGGAGTCGAGGCGAAGTCTTCGAAAGGAAAGGCCAAGGATGACATTTATGCTGTCCTTAGGACGACGCAGTCGAACCAGTTGCTCCTTCCGTTCCTGCCGACACTGTTGGAGACGGTGCAGGAAACCTGGAAGACTCCGGCCTCAACTAAACCGACGGCCAAACGCCTGGAGTCAATGTACAAAATCCAGGAGGAAGGAGCGAAATTCCTGTTTTCTCATCCGACCCCGAACTCGCTTATAGTCAAATCGGCGCAGTCTCGTGGGGGGAAACAGCATACCACTCCGGCAGATAAAGAGGGTAAGACACTAGATTCCTACGGCCGTAGGATCTACTCATCGTCTTCCCTCGGACTCAAGATATCTAACTACGAGGCGTTGTTAGCTAGATATCAGATGTACATCACAGAGAAGCTGGGAGACCTCTGTGATTATCTGCCGGACGACAAGAGGGACCTGGCAGCGCAATTGGTTAAAGAAGCGACTAGCATCGGTGCCCTTCAGATGAATACAGCAAGGCACCAAGTCGACAGCCACGCCAGGTCGATGGTCGGTTCCGTGGCTTTAAGGAGGCACGCATGGCTTCGCTCTACCGCCCTGACTCCTGACGATAGGGCGAAGATCCAGGACCTCCCTTTTGACGGCGAGGGGTTATTTAATTCCTCCACGGACGACTCCCTCGACTCTGCCCAGAAAGCTCTGACGACAGCGAAAAAGATGGGGCTTATCCGCCAGCAACCGTCCCAGAGCTTTAGACCACGACGTTGGTCTCGATTCCCGTTCCCAGCCAGACAATACCAACAGCCAGGCCAGTACAGAAGCGGGAACCGGAGGCCCGGAGCGCCGCAACCGCAAGCGCCACAACGTCCGTTCCAGCAGCGGTCCAGAGGCACCAGGAGGGGAGGCGACGCCGGCCGGCGTCGTCTTTGACTACCTCGCCGTCCCAACCATACTGCCACCGACTCACCACCTCGACACCTCTGCACTACCTCAGACTACTCTCTTCGGCTCTCGACTTTGCCACCACCTCCAATCGTGGAGGACCATCACGATGGATTGATGGGTACTGCGCATCGTGGAGCACGGTTACAGGATCGAGTTCGGAGTTCTCCCCCCGTTTCTCGGGATCAAGACCACCCGTCCAACTCGGGTGCTGATGGAGGAAGTTTCTACCCTCCTTCAAAAGGGAGCGATACAGCCAGTCCTTGCAGAAGACTCTCAAGACGGGCTATACTCCAGGTACTTCATCGTGAAGAAAAAAGGAGGAGGACTCAGACCGATCCTGGACCTTCGGACTGTAAATCTTTTTATACCACCGAAAAGATTCCGCATGGTCACGCTCCAGTCGATCCTTCCGCTACTCCAAAGGAGCGATTGGTTCGCATCCATCGACCTCAAGGATGCATACTTCCACATCGCCATCCACGAGGACAGCCGGAAATACCTTCGGTTCCGAGTGGGGGACGACTCCTACCAGTTCGTCGTTCTTCCGTTCGGACTTTCCACCGCGCCGAGGGTATTCACGAAGTGTGTGGCGGTGGTGTGCGCAACTCTAAGGGCAAGAGGCATCACCATCTTTCCTTACCTCGACGATTGGTTGCTGGTGGCATCTTCGAGGGTCGAGCTCCAGAGGGCTCTCAAACACACTCTCGATCTCATGCTCGAATTGGGACTTTGTCTGAACGCGGAGAAGTCGGGTCTACAGCCGACAAAAGAGATTCAATACATAGGGGCAAGGCTAAGCGCGTCCGATGGTCGGGCGTATCTCCCGGACGACAGGGCGTTCAAACTGATCTCCCTTGCAAGCAGAGTGTCCAAACAATCGGTGACATCAGCTCATCTTGTACAAAAACTTCTGGGGCACATGGCCTCGACCATCGCGGTCGTACGCTACGCGAGGCTTCGCATGCGGCCTCTTCAGACCTGGTTTGTTCGAGCCTTCGAACCAGAAAAGGACAGACCTTCTCTTCGTCTACTACTCCCACGAGCCGTAAGAGAGTCTTTGAGGTGGTGGCAGCAGGAATCAAATCTACTCGACGGGGTACCATTTCAACCGCCGGTACCGAGCAGAATTCTGACGACGGACGCATCCCTACTAGGATGGGGGCCCCACTCCGACGACCACGTCGTACAGGGCACATGGTCTCCGACGGAGGCCTCCAAGCATATCAATTGGCTAGAGCTGATGGCTGTTTGGAGGGCGCTCCAAGCAATGGAACATTATCTCACCGGACATCACATACAGATCGTGACGGACAACACCACAGTGGTGGCTTATATCAACAAGCAGGGAGGCACCAAATCCATGCGCCTCACACGACTGACTATGCGACTCTACGAATGGGTCCTCCTTCGTCAGATGTCATTTGTGGCGATCCACATCGCTGGAAAGACGAACGTACTGGCGGACGCACTGAGCAGAGTGTCTCTGCAATCACATGAGTGGGAACTGAACAGGCAAGTGTTGACTTCCCTATTTCAACAGTGGGGTCGACCGGACATGGACTTATTTGCAACCAGCGAAAACGCAGCCTGTCCACTGTTCTGCAGCAGGGCAGGGTCGGGCCCGAAGTCGATAACCGACGCGTTCCTGTTGCAATGGAGCAACGGCTTTTACTACCTATTCCCTCCAATTCCTCTCCTAACACGAGTGCTAGCCAAGATATCGCTAGACAGGACAAATTGCATACTAGTTGCTCCATGGTGGCCGAGACAGCCTTGGTTCGCCCACTTGCTCAATCTGTCCCAGGGAGATTATCTGCATTTACCGACTCGAGACGATCTGCTGACACAGCATCAGGGCAAGGTACTTCATCCGAATCTGCATCACTTAAGCCTCACAGCATGGAGGATCAGATAACGATGGATACGGACCTGTCTGAGGCAGTTAAAGACGTTTTGCTGGCAGCACGCAAGCCTTCGACAAGGCTTTCTTATGAGAGGAAATGGCAGGCTTTCTCCAGCTTTGTCGCGGCTTCGGGTAAAGCCCCTGCAGCATGTTCAGTATCCACTGTCCTCGATTTTCTGCACTCGTTGATGACCCGCGGACTGAAATTCTCGTCAATTAAGGTTTATTTGGCTGCAATTACGGCTTATCGCACAACTCCTACCAGCATATCGCTGTTTGTCCATCCATTAGTGAAACAATTTTTGAAGGGATTAAAAAATTTATGTCCTCCAACGAGGAATATTACACCGGGATGGGACCTTCAACTGGTTTTAAAGGCACTAACAAAAGCGCCGTTCGAACCCATGGCGAAGTCAGACTTACGCCTTCTGTCCCTCAAAGGCGCGTTGGCGAAATAGCCGCGCTCAGAATTGATCCTCCGTATACTACCTTTCACAAAGACAAAGTCGTTTTGCGGCCAGATATATCATTTCTTCCTAAGGTCATTTCCGAATTCCACCTGGCTCAGGATATTATACTTCCAGCATTCTTTCCATCACCAACGTCGGATGTCGAGAGACTTTTGCACAGCCTCGATGTCCGTAGAGCCCTAGCCTTTTACAAGGCGCGTACAGAGCCCATAAGACACACTCAACAACTTTTTGTCTGCTACAGCCCACCGAAAAAAGGCTACCCCGTGTCGAAGCAAAGACTGTCCTCATGGCTGGTCGACACTATTAAATTGGCCTATCAACTTGCCGATCGCGCTTTACCGGGCTCGGTAAGGGCACATTCTACGAGAGCCATGTCGACTTCAACGGCATTTGGCAGAGGAATTTCTCTATCGGACTTGTGCAGGGCGGCAACTTGGTCTTCACCCTCCACCTTTATCCGGCACTACCGCCTCGACGTTCGAGCCAGGGCGCAGAACGCTTTCGGAAGAGCGGTCCTATCATCGGTCACCATCTGACTACCGACACCGACCCACCTCCGGTAAGTCAGCTTGCTAATCTACCCATATGTGTGTGATGCACAGAGACCACGAAGAAGAAGGACAGGTTGCTTACCTGTAACTGTAGTTCTTCGAGTGGTCATCTGTGCATTCACACAACCCGCCCTCCTTCCCCTCTCGGTGTCTGCATCGAGTTCGATGGATACCCAGGTGGAAATGGGATGGTCTGTTGTCTTTTGGTTTTTTCCTTTTTTTTTTTTTCGAGACGATCTCGATTACATCGGGATCGAGACTTTATCTATCGATCTCGTGGACGTCGAGTTCGATAGCCTATTTTTATTCTGTCTTTTCCTTCTAAGATCTCGATTAGCTCGGGATTGAGACTTTTTTATAATCGATCTCGTAGTCATCGAGCTCGAGGGGGTGTAGTAAGCTCCTTTTTTCCCCTGGATCAATCTCGGTTCCGAGGGTCGCAATAGGCGGTCTCAGGGAACTGAGGAGACGGGCGGGAGCCGCGCTAAGGAGCACGCGCGAGGGGGAGGGGCTCCCGCCCAGTTCAGCTCAGCTAAAGAAGTTCCGATCGATCTCAGCGCAGGCGCAGAGAACCCATATGTGTGTGAATGCACAGATGACCACTCGAAGAACTACAGTTACAGGTAAGCAACCTGTCCTTCCTGTATGAAGTGGGGGGGGGGGAAAGAAAGGCAAAGATATCTCATCATTGACAACTAAGTCTATCTATATGCAAATTGTTTAGGGAAACATACATAGTGAATGTTGGATTTGTTTTTGATAAATTTTGCCTCTCTGACACCAAGTTTGTATGTTCTTTTAGTGCAGTATATTCCCTTTCATAGTTGCTTTATAGATGCTTGGCTGCACAAATCTCAAGTAGCTAATAGGTTTCAGAGTCTGCCTCAGCCATATGGACCATGTTTTTAAATTCCTTCCCTTATCTCTTGGGAGTTGTCCTCTAACACTGCTCACCACTGTCTGCTCTGCATGGCAAATTCACCCCTGTACTTGCTTACTCTATTCTCATTTCTTGTTGCTTTCTTTCCACTCCTATATTTTAAATACAACTTCAGAACCTTTACATTTTTCTACCACAACTTCCCCTGCTTTTCCAGTGCTCACTGTCTTCATTTGTGAAGAATTTTCCATTATATAAAACCAATGTCTGCCCACACTTACATCTCTTCTATTTTCTATTTATATGTATTTAATAGTTAAAATAGTTTCAAGTTTCTTTTCCTTTTCTCAAGGTCACCTTTTCTTCAGTTCGTGATCATTATGATCTATCTTTGTTCATGTTGGTACCTTCCATGGCCTCTTAGAACGACAGACTAGAATATGAATAAATAATATTGCAATAACTTCCCCTCCACACGCACACAGTTCCATCTGCTGTTCTGATCTTTTCCACCTTCCCTTCTCATGTCTCTTATCTCCTGCTTCCCAGCTTGCTCCCTCTCCTTCCCTCTAATTGCTGGATCAACCAACACACAACACCAATACTACTACTGCCCAAAGGCACAATGCACTCACACTGTTCCCATTCACTTCAGTGGAACTTGCACGGTAGAATTTCTCAAAAGAGTTTCCCCCAAATCACCTTCCCCTACAAGCAATTGGGTTGCTGTCTAGGTTTCTCATCCTAACTACATTTATTTTATTTTATTTATTTATTTATTATATTTATATCCCGCCTTTTTTCCTTCAAGGAACCCAAGGCGGCTTACATAATCCTGCTCCTCCACTCCATTTTATCCTCACAACAACCCTGTGAGGTAGGTTAGGCTGAGAGGCAGTGACTGGCCCAAAGTCACCCAGTGAGTTTCATGGCCAAGCGGGGACTAGAACCCGGATCTCCCGAGTCCCAGTCCAACATTCTAACCACTACGCCACACTGGCTCTCTAATTCTAATTACATCCCTATATACATCCCTAATTCTCCCTCCTGTTTCTGTTCTCTTGCCTTCCATGTTCTGGCCCACATCTTGCTTTGTTGCCCTCACCACCCTGTTCTCAGTTGCTATAAGAATGGTTATTCTAGATCAGTCCATTGGTCCATCATGCCCAGTTCTCTGCCTGTGAGAAGTGGCATTATAGGAAGTTTTATTAGCACTAATGCTAGTAAAGAAACAAATAGTATACCCCATCTCTTCCTGGCCTTTCCCATCTAACATTTTAAGGACACTGCAAACATGATGGATACTCTCTTTTTTTTTAAATAGAGAATTCCTATGTGCTGTTTGGGGGAAAAAATGTTTTCTGTGGCAGTTCTTTGAAATCGTTGCTATGCTATGCTTACAGTTTAGGAACATCCCAAATACAGTAATACCTTGGATTGCAAGCATAATTTGTTCCGGAAATGTGCTTGTAATCCAAAGCACTTGTATATCAAAGCAAAATTCCCCATAAGAAATTTGTACACATTTTTTTTAATTTAAGCTGCAATAAAGAATGATAGTGTAAAGTCTTCATTTTTCTTGACTGTACTACAGTACTTGTATTGCAAGACGTCGCTTGTTTATCAAGTTAAAATTTATTTTAAAAATTTGCTTGTCTTGCAAAACACTCGCAGACCAAGTTACTTGCAGTCCAAGGTTTTACTGTATTTCTTTCTGTTTAGTCTGATATTGTTTCTCAGCTTTATTGGTATTTTTTTCTTCTTGACACAGTTAGCTTGTTTCTTACATTCCACAAGGGTTTTCTTGCAAGTCCCTGATGGTAGCTGATAGGTGTGTGCAAAATCTTCACAATTATTTCCATGAATATTTTCACCTTGCCAGAAAGTGACATCGCCTGATTTGGACACTAATCCACAAAAGCAGATATGTATGTTCCTAGAGGAGAGGGGGAAATCTTTTGAAGGTTGAGATATAAACCGTATAAATAAATGAATAAACATAAATATTAAAATAAAAATGCCAAGTTGTTCGGATCCTAACAAATGTAAATAATTTTCTATTGTACATAAAGGTGATTACTTGTCATAATCATTCCCCATTCAAATTCTGACCAGATTGCTATTGCATGTTGTGCCAGATTTTTGTTCATATTTCCTCCATCTGTGCAATTGGCTTAATTATAAAACTCAGTTTTTTTTTTTTTCTTTTCTTTTTCATGGATTAGCAATAACTGTTTGGAAACCGGTTGTAATATTTAGAATGCTTATCTGCCACTACAAATGATTGATTTTTACTCCAAAAAACTAAAATAATAGATATTTGTTACAACTCAATATGTATTTCTTGCATACCTATAAACTAAGTAATAAATTCCTTCCTTTGGATCAGGACCATACGCATTTCACAGTCAGACACAGTCCAGGGTTGAGCCAGAAGGAAAAGCTGATCTTGAGAAACTTCCATGTGGTTTTGAAAGGAATAAGGAGGCCACACAGGAGGACTTCTTAGAAGTGGACGTACCAATGGGCTCCTCAGTAGAACTAGCTGGAGATCTTTCACAAGGATAACAGGAGTCCTTTTTTGGATACCTGATATTCAATATGGGAAAAAATGGTTTAAACAGGACATCTTTCAGGAGTATTATTTTTTTGCAGCGTGAATTAATTAGCTTGAGAGCAGGAAACTATAATTATTTATTTTAAACACTTATATATTATCAACTTGTTTACATTCTCACCATCTGGGAGCATTCTGCTTTCCATCTGTTTTGTGTAATTATGTAATTATCAATATAAGCCTAGAATAGGTTAATTAACAAGAATAACTGTTCCATGATGCATAATAAAAACATCATGGATTAGTTTTTTCTTTCTGACCACCCATTGTTCATGATTTATTATTTCTTGTTTGCACTCAAACTGTCAAGTTTTATTATGTACTTGAGGATTGTTGCTTCTCTTGCCACTCACAAAAAGGCTGCAGATTATTATTATTATTATTATTATTATTATTATTATTATTATTATTGAAAGCTTGTTCAGCTTGGTAATGCTTCAAGAAAGATACTTTTACATTTCCTAGTCAATGGGCAGGCAGAATGTTGATCATAGTCCACTAATCACCTACAAGCTGGATCATGGTGTGCTGGTGACTATTCTCTGATGAAGGTGACTGTCATGCAAGCACGAGCTTATGCATTTTCAATGTGCCAGCTTAGCCCACACAGAGCTCGGGAATAACAGCAGTGCTGGTGTCCATGTGGAGCCTGGGGCTGCCTCTGCAGGCCCATTTGCCTGTCTATTCTCATCCTGCTTACTGTGTCCATGATGTGTGCACCCTACTTCCTCCTAATGGAGATTATGGTGGGCTCAGGCTGCTCCAACAGTCCTGCATCCTAGCTCCTCCCAGGAGATGGAGGGGAAGAAGTGGCAGACTAGGCAGCAGGTGGCAGCAGCAGCAGGAAGGTGGGCATGCAGTGGAGGGTAAGCTAATTGTGGGCATTGCAGAAAAGCAGGCAGCCTTGCTAGCCCTGCTGCCACAAAGCAGCAGACAGTGGCTTGGAAGAATGAGCAGCAGTGATTCTCCCATAGGGATAGGCAGATCACTCTATTTCTGATCCATATCAGTTTCGCATGTGTTCACCCATAGGTCTGTTCCAACCCTTTTCAACATTAAACTGTTTGGGTTTTTAAATCCACATTAAAATTTAAATATATCTTTTTAACACGTATGTTTTCTCTCAGTATTCACATTTCCAAACACATTTTGATATTTTTGAGCCCATAACTGCATTGGAACATTTGGGAAGTACCGGTATGAAAGCCAGTGAATAACTAAGTTCCAAATCACACATTACTTTGGGAGGTATAGATCACTATAGATTACTTTGGGAGGTATAGATCAGGTCAGTTCATATTAGAATTCATAAAGATCAAATTCCATTAGCATCCCTAAAATTGTGCGTCTGAGTATGGTGTATCAGTCTTCATATGTTTGTATTCTGTGATGCAGCTAGGTAACTTTAGACCTTGGACTTAATGGACGGGGGGGGGGGGCTTTAGATGTCCGTGTGTGTGCTACTTCATTTGTGAAGCACACAACTAACATTTCTCCCCACCCCAACTACCACTCATTGTTTTACAACTGATTCTACTACATTCCTGATAAATAGAAGGGGGGGGGGAAACTGTTTGCCAACCCTTTTAATCCTCTGAGGAGGTGCTATATTGCATTTTAAACTCACTTAAATCATACCAATCATCATGACTACAGAAATAAAATGGAGTTTGCTTCTGCTTCCCTGCTGCTTTCATCACCTGCCTCTCTCTAGGTGGTGTGTGTGTGTGTGTGTGTGTGTGTGTGTCTGGACTTGGCCCCAAGCTCCAGCCCTAGCTGCACCATGGTTGTATTTCTCTCAAACGTTTACCGGTATATGTAAATACTTACCTGTATTATATGAAGGGCTGCACAGAATATTAATTTCAATCTTTACCTTGGAATTAGCACATTTGATGCAGCAAAATAAACTACTGGGGGGGGGGGGGAAACCGTATGTTTTTCAGTATTGATCAAAGCTCTTTTATTTTACTGACTGCTTCTGCTACTCAGCACCACTTTTCTCCTTCTTTGCTCTCACTGTCCTTCGCCGCATTTGTCCATACTGCCATTTAATCCAATTGCGTGTAGCAATCTACATGATTTTGTTTATAGGCAAAATTGTTGGAAACGGGAGGTGGTTTTCAAAACTGAAATGGAGTAGTTTGCAGCTCAACTATATAAGGATTAACATCGAAGTCCCAATCATTTAAATGGGACTTACTTCCTAATACGTGTGCTTAGGACTGCAACCTTAGTGAAGAATGAATTTAAAAATCATTCTGTGAGATTGTACATGAGATAATTTAGAAAAAGAGATCGTTTAATTTTATGGATTTAATTTAACAGAGATGGATTTTCCAAGAAGCAACTGTTGCTCAAGATTCTATTGTGCATGAATAATAAATTGTTAATGATTTGTGTAGAACATGCATGGATGGAAACCATTATTTATTCTACCATCTCTTGCCCCATGTAGTTGATGATTTTATAGCACTAGCAGTCATGCAAACACATTTGTTCTGAGCTGATGGCTGATCATAAATTTCCTCACTGTAAATGTCAGTGGGTTTTGTGTGTTACTGCCATTACATCTTGTTTAGAAGCCTGAGCATTACTCAGTTATGAGGAGGCACCAGATGGCATCATTAACAAGAATGCTCTGAATGTTTACCACTTATGTGGATGTGTGAAATTAAAAGTAAGGTGACCTATCTTCACTTTGAAAGCATGATGTCAGTAGTATACAGGTGTTAATGTTGTTTGCTGAAAACTGGCCTGCAAAGCTGTTTTTTTCTTCTTTAATCTTTAACACAAAATTGTACAGGTTGATATCCTGCTGAGTGTGAGTGCTGTTTGGAAAGAGAAGATAAATATTATTCCTCAAATATTACTACTTAGTATTACCCTGGGAACATTACTACAAACAAACCTCAGATTTCCCCTTGTATGCCATTGTTGCTGTTCTGTCATACTGTGTTGATTATTTTCAGTATAAAATATGAATTCTGTGGGGCATACCAAGATTGAATGTTAAAAATTGTTTTACGTCAGTTGTGGTTGATGGAAAGTGCCTTTGTATTTTTAATGTTTGTGTTGTCATTTGTGCATGGACAGAATAGATACTGTCACTGTGGTCCCTTATGTAGCCCTCTGTTTCAATCCTTCTTTAAAAGAATGGGAGAGTAGCTGTGTTATGGAACGTATAGGCCTAAAGGAGCTATAAGGTATCGTAATGGAACTAGAACCTGGTCTTGACAAGCCAGGCAGCCTGCTGGGTTTTGACACATTAAATCTCAGCAAGTGTTTTCTGGGCCCCAGCTGTGAGTGTTTCTCATAGTGCAGCAGTCCCGTCCCCCCCGAGTTAGACTCAGAACAGAAGCTCTTCCTAAGTGAAATGTCTATGAAATGGAAATCCCTGACATTAGAAGGTAAAATATCAAGGGCTCAGTGCATCAAAGTGTTAGATTCCATTTAAGTATGTAAGAACATTGGCCTGCTTGGGGCAGTATCTGATGCTGTTTGTGTTCCAGCAGGACCCACCACCGGCACAATGGAAAGCTAGCCCTTCTTAAAACAACCAGAAATGAGCCGAAATGCTCATTTCCAGAACGGAACATGTCAGTGGAGTTTGTAGAAGGGAGTACCGCTGACTTGTCCCATTCCGGAAACTACTATTTTGGCTTGTTTCTGGGGTTGCTTCCTGTTGCTCCAGCAGTGGGCCCCACTGGCACAAGACAATCAGCAAAAGTGCAGGGGCAGCATTGGATACTGCCCATAGAAGTGAAGTGGTTTCAAACTAACCTTTTAATACAAAAGAGTATTTCATTTCAGATATCTTGAGACCAGAAATGTGAAAATATTCTTTAAATTGTGCATTGTGTTGTTCAATGGTGGAAAAATACCAACCACAAAATAAGTAAAAACCACCCAGTCATTTGTATTGAAGCACTTTAGCACACATTTTAAGAAACAGGCAAGCTTCCCCATGTTTTCCTCAGAGGAAGTTGGTTGTCGGTATTAGTATTGGACAAGCACCGAAAATCATTAGTTGAATGCTCAGAAACTTTCAAGGAGGTTCAAACATTTGACTTTAGTGCTCAGAGGGCACAATGCCAACCCTCTTTTACTTGCTACTCTATCTCCTCTCTTCCAAGGAAAGAAAAAGTCTCATGTGGGGATTGGCAAAAAAGGATTCCAACAGCCTCTCCCATCATCCTTGGAACTGTGCACCTACTATCCACAACCCCTTCCTCATTGGGGGTGAAGGAGAGGGGGTAGCATTGGAGGAGGACACGGTGGGTGCAAGCAGAGTTGCAAGGGGGCCTACTTGATGTGGGCTGTGCTTTCCTTGATATCTCACTGTAATTCAAGCAGGGATGCTCACATGGGAGCATATGGTTCTACTGTAGTTATTTCTGTTGCAGCTAAAACGTGTATTGTATTAGACTAGTTGTGATGCCACCTTAGCTGCCATTGGCTTAGCTGCCCTGATATCAAAAGGGCTGAGTAACAGGTGTCTAGGGTTTGAGGAGGCAGGGGTTTGAGAAGACACTGGATGAATGGAAAGGAGGGTAGAGGGAGCAGAAGCCTAAGTAAAGAGGTATGGAGGATGCAGTAGAGCAGTGTTCTCCAACCTTGGACCCCCAGATGTTTTTGGCCTACAACTCCCAGCTATGCTGGCTGGGGCATGCTGGGAGTTGTAGCCCAAAAACATCTGGGGACCCAAGGTTGGAGAACACTGCAGTAGAGCAAGGAAAGAGGAAGCAGAGGGCCTAGGAAAGTACAAGATTTCATAGATCATAGAGTTGGAAGGAGCTACAAGGCTATTGAGTCCAACCCCCGAGGGGTCTCCCATCCAAGTAATAACCAGGCCTGACCCTGCTTAGCTTTCCACGCTCAGACAGCATAAGCCACAGGCCTGTTATGTACAAGAGATGTACAAGAGATCAAGGGGCCAGGAAAAGAGGAAACAGATATAAGAAGAGTCTCCTTTTGAAATGGAAGGCAGTTCAACAATTCTAGAAATAAATAAAAGAGCAGCAAATGTATTAGGAATCTGAGGTAAGTGGGGTAGATGGGAACCGCCCAGAGGAATTATGTAAATGAGAAGAAGGAAGGTGCGAAATGAAGAATGGCAGCAAAATCAGTCAAAATGCAGGCAGGTTACTCGAGCAGTAACTGATGAAGAGCTAGTACAGCAAAGAGCACTGAGGAAAGTT
The DNA here is from genome assembly GCA_021292165.1 of Shinisaurus crocodilurus. Classification (NCBI taxonomy): domain Eukaryota; kingdom Metazoa; phylum Chordata; class Lepidosauria; order Squamata; family Shinisauridae; genus Shinisaurus; species Shinisaurus crocodilurus. The sequence continues at coordinate 104,004,222 of CM037880.1, forward strand.
TTATATGTAGATCAGCAAGTAATCTGAGGTACAATGCACTGCTCCCGAGTATATGACAAGCCAGAGGGAGCTGTGAAGTGAAGTGACTCAGTTGTGTAGTTTCCATGGTTACAGCATAGCTTGCTTTTCAGCAGACTGACCTCCTGCTGCCATCTTGAGCCAACTGGCCTGAAACAACACAGACTTGGAAAGGTTTGCTGCCATATTCCATCACCTAGCAGGCTTCAGCTCTTGTTAATTTATTGGATGTGCCAAAGCATCAGTACTGTGTTGAAGAAGCCATGTGCTATAGCAGTGTTCTCCAACCTTGGGTCCCCAGATGTTTTCGGCCTACAACTCCCAGCATGCCCCAGCCAGCTACGCTGGCTGGGGCATGCTGGGAGTTGTAGGCCGAAAACATCTGGGGACCCAAGGTTGGAGAACACTGCTATACAGTAGCACACTTGGGGGCAGGTTGGAATAACCACTAGTAGTGTATTCATTGGCCATTCTATGTCTGACTGACTTGCAGCCATGCAACTGTGGCAGCCATCATATTACAGTACCACAACACTACCAACAAAAAGGAAAGGCACTGAATGCCATGCAAAAATGAGATAAATAATTCTCAATGTGCCTGAAACATTTATTCTGCCCAACATGTTTCGGAAATACAGTTCCAATCCATTGCCCTGGCTAATAAAACAAATCCATACACAAAGTGAGCATGTATCATACTACATGTCTCTGATACTTGCCTGTACAAGAGGAATATAACAGATTTGGGGTTCTTTTTCCCCTCTTTTGCACTTCTGTCTATTAGAATTACACTGATTTTTTAAAATTATTTTTTTTACTACTTTTAAGGTAGAATGATATGTGCCCTGAAAAGTATTTGGTAGGAACCAATAGGCTTGGTTCGAGATTTAGAATGGATTTAGAATGGATATTGAATTTGAATTGGAATTAGCAGGTTATTTTATTATTGGTATGTCAGTTCTAATTTTTAAAAAACCAAAAGTATAGATTGGTATTTAAATAATAAATAAATGAATATCTGTTTAAAATTTGGTATCTTAGATTTGACTCCATAACTGCATGGACAGCAGTTTTCATTATTACAGAGGGAATTCTTTGATACTAAGAAGCACAAATGAATATTTGAAAGGAGACTAGGTGCGATGAGACTCGCAAGATTTGAGTCGAGTAAACCTTACAATAATTCAGCTCATCTGTAATTACATCTTCCCCCTCTTATATTCATATTTCTGCAGCTTGGAACACATTTTGCCTCTTTTCCTTTTAAAAGTTACTATTTGAGCTACATATTATGCCTACCATGTGGATGCCACAGAAAACTCTAACCCTATTAGAGTTATTTCTTGTATTTTATTCTTTTTATTATTGCCGTTACCCACCCTGGGATTTTTATGAAGGGTGGAATATAAATAGAACTAAATAAATAATCCTGCCATCATGTCTAGAAGTGCTTAACATATGACAAAGTGGCATGTATCTCATGAGATTGCCTGCCCCTGCTCCAAAGCATTGGTTGCCACTGGTGGTGGTATGTGTTGCATGAGAACGCCTAGACCTTATGGCTGGGAGTGGGAGAACTCTCCACAGGGATGCCATTTTAAATTGCTTCTGCATGGTGGGTATAATATTAGCACAGATCTCTAACACTTCTGCCTCTTCTCATTTTTCATGTTTCTTTTTCACTGTTTCATGAGCAGTGGTCCCATTCTTTCCTTGGGTCACAATCCTCCTGTGCAAGCCCCATTGAGATGAAATGCGGTGCTTTTGTCCTACTCCCCTTAATTTCAATAAGACCTTTGCAGGAGCAAGTCTCACTCTGAATCTGGGACTTCTAGCATATGAAAGGAAAATTGGTTTTCTGGGTACCTTTCTGGTCCTTTCTTGGAAAAATGAAGCTCAGCAGTTAACATGGATTTGATATATGAGAAAAATGGAACATAAATAATAATCCTTATGTCCCTTTTAAATATTGCTAGTCATGCTAGAAAAAGGAATACTGGAGATATTGGCTGTATTGACATGTGAAATATATTTTGCAGTATGTCCTTGAATTTGTGAAGTGATGTACATCTTCCCTTAAGTACTCTGTAAGCATTTTAAGTAGAAGTGAAGTGAATTATTATTTTAAATGAATGGCATTGACAGGTCATGGGGCATGCTGGTTGGGGCATGCTGGGAGTTGTTGACCAAAAACATCTGGGGACCCAAGGTTGGAGAACACTGGTTTATGCATTAGTTGTTCAGATACTTGGATGATGTTTCCCTAGTCTTCTTCCTAGTGATATCAGTATTTGTAGAGAGTTCCTACTTTACCTCTTTTCTTGCATGCACCTCATCACCCCCACCTCCTCCTCCAGGATAGTTACTATAAGCTGTTAGGAGCTCGAGCAGGCAAATTTCCCTTGCTGACCCACTCCATTTTTCCCCCTTCATCAGACACCTTCAACTTTCTATGGTTCATCTGCTCCCAACTTATTGAAGGTCCCAGAAACTTATTGTTAGGCTTATTTTAAGGTTTCAAGAAATGTTAATTTACAATTTAAAAACTAATATACTTCTGCATACTTTGAGAGTCTCCCGAGTCTGTGGAACTCACTACAGTACTTTATTTTTGGATGGCCCTGTTTTGCTTCCAAACTAATAGAGACTTGACCATCCAAATTTGGTATTGGAGGGAATGATTATGTATTTTGAAAATAGCTTCATTCTTTGGTGTAAAATTATAGTAATCTACCCACTTAGCTAAAAAAAACTGGTAGCATGTCTCTCCTTTTTCTCCAAAACCCACTAACATGACCCATTCAGCCCATGACATTTGCATTTATTAGGCAGTACATGGTCATGTTAGTCATATCACAATCAAAGGCTGATCATGATCTGCATACATGAAGCACATTCATTCCTGCATGGAAGGGCCTTCCATGTAGAACTTTTGTGACAGGTGAAGTGATCCACAATTATAACCTCTGATACTGTTGGCACATATTCTACATAGCCAAAACAAACAAAGAGAATTCAATTTGCAGTATTCCCTTCTAAGAAAAATGAGATGGGCAGTGCCACATGTTTTAAGGTCCCTGGGGAAGGGAGGGTTACAGATTGGGCAGAATGTTAATCTTCTACTACTTGGAGTGGGCCTGTCACAGCCAGACATAATGTGGATCACACCAATGGCACCACATTTGCTTTGTTTTGTATTAAATATAGAAAGAGGTGGAGATGGAGGAAAGGGACTGTATGTCTACTATAGAAACGTAAAACTGGTCCTTACCAGTTTAACTGAATTGTAGTTTAAGGCAAGTGCAAAGAATTTTGTTAGAGATTTCTTCCCACCCCTGAACTATAGTTCCCAGGGTTCCGAAGGAAGAAAAACTGACTATGAAACCGCTATGTCTGCAGTGTAGATATGCCTGAAAGACATACAGAAATATATGAAAGAGGTGGTGTGGGGCTTGGGTCACATATTGTAGGTTGGGGTTAAAAGGTGTGTTACGCATCTAAAAAGGTTGAAAACGATAGCAACAGAATCTGCAAAAACAAGTGTCACATTGATGCCGAACTGACACTAATAGGCAATTAGGGGGGTGGATACATAGCCACCTAAAATGAACTATTTAATGTAATGAATGTTGTAAGCCTACTCAGATTGTCAGGTATAAATATTTTTAATAACAATTATAATAATAAAATTTTATTTCTTATCCGCTCTCCACTCAGATTTTTAGGGCGCAATCCTATGCATGTTTAGAGAGAAAAGTCCTACAACTCCCAGCATTCCCCAGCCAGCATGCTTTACTTTCTGGCCCAAGTATGATATACACAAGAGGGAAAATCGGGAAGGATTTAATATCTTTTTGGCAACTATATGCACCTTTTCAGCTTTGTGTCTTCCAACAGTCTGGCGGAAATGGCAATATATTTTGTTAGAAGCAATTTCTGCTTGCAGTATCTAACACTGTTGGAGAAAAGTCCACTGGGAAGTTCTGCGCAAGCTCCATTGAAATGAATGGGATTGGCTCTTTTACGTAACTGCTGTTCATTTCAGTAATGCTTGTCTAGGAGAATTTCCTGCTAGATGTCTCTAAGTGGTGTCCCTAAACCTGCAACTTCTGTCAGTTAAGAAAGATAGTGTTAAGATTTTATCCTAATTAGTTTCTGGAGAATAAGGCACTTTATGTAAATACAGATATTATAATACAGATATTGAGTGGTAGGTAAACAGTAATCAAAAATGGTCATAGAACATTTTCTGGAATATTTTTAGGGATGCCACTTAACTGAGACTAATCTTAACTGACATTGGCCACTGGATGTCATGATTGCACTACAAAATGTGATCAGGGAAAGAACACAAACCTGGAGGTTGGGGAAAAATAAATAAAAGAAGGAGAATTCTTAACCAAAACACACATCTAAATTGTTCATACTTTATCTGCAAAATACATTTACTCTATTTGGATTCTGTACTGCAAGAAATTTTTAGCGAGTCCAATGAAGTGAGTCAGCAGCTAAATCTTGTCCATATTATCTAGTTTCTGTTCTATGCTCCTGAAAACCTGGGGCCACTCCACATGCTACTAGCATTGTTGTGGGAAATAGCATTGGTTGTTGTTGTTTTTTGTTTGGTTGGTTTTTTTTTTTAATTTTTTTTAAATTTTTCACATCTTACAACTACTAATGAATACAACAACAAAAAAAATACAACATAAACATTGTGCACACCCCCACCTCTTGGGACCAAGTTATATTTCTCACCCCAATTTATTTATTATTATTATTTTTTTGTATATATACAAGATATTATTCTATATTCCAAAAATATAACAAATCTTGACAAGGTTTGTTCCCCCTCCCCTTTACCAACACATAATCCAAAAATTTGCCCCAAATGTTCACAAAGGTGTCTTTCTCCAATTGTCCTTTTTGACACTTAATATTACAAGTTAATTTATCATTTAACGCGATATCCCATACCTCTGTATACCATTCATTAATTGAAAAAATGGAAATAGCATTGTTATACCAACGTTTCTCACATCAAATATGTAAAGTATGGACATCACACACATACATGCATTAATATAATGCGTGTTTAAATGCATGTACACCATTGTGATATCAACACCTTACATGCTAGCTACAGGGAAAGATTGGTGTAACATCGGTGTTGCCCACGGCAATGGTAATATATGAAGATGTTCTTACAGTGCTATCCTATACATGTCTACAGTCTGGGTACCACAACTGAAAAGGCCTTATCTCACATCCAAATGAATTGTATCTCCAAAGGAGGTAGGATTATGTTGAAAGCAATGGGTAGGCAAAACTGTATGGAAGGAGAAGGTGGTCCTTCCAATATCCTGGTCCCACACCATCTAGGGCTTTATAAACACTTTAAATTGCATGAAAAAATTAACTGGAAGCCAGTGCAGATTAAATAAGATAGGAGAGATAGGCTCTGAAAAGCAAACTCCTGAAATCACTCTGGCTGCTGCATTCTGTACCAGCTAAAATTTCCAAATATTTTAAAAGGCAGTTTCACATAGAGTGTGTTAATCTGGATATGGCCAAGACATGTGTGATAGTGGCCAGATCTGCTTTCCAGGAAGGGGTGCAGTTGGTGCATTAGCCAAAGCTGTGAGAAGACACTCCTAGCCAACCTGGGCCCCCAGAAGCAAAAGCAGGTCCAGGAGTTCCTAAACTGTAGACTTGGTCTTGCAAGGAGAGTGAAACCCCATCCAGAACTGGAGATATTCCTACTCCCAGTTCAGCTCTCCTGACCAACAGCACCTCTGTATTATCTGGTTTAAGCCTCGGTTTACTAGCCCACATCCAATCCATTACATGCCCAGGCAATTATTGAGAACCTCTAATGGTTTCTAGGCATTAGGTGGAAAGGAAAGAGAAATATTATTAATATATTATTAATATATTGAAGACACCCAACCCTAAATCTCCAGACTTCACCCAGTGGTTTATTGTAGATGTTAAATAGCACTGGAGACAAAATGGAATATTATTAGAGACCCCATAGGCCAGTGGCCAAAGGGTCAAACAGCAATTACCCAGCACCATCTTCTGGGATATGCCCATTAGATAAAACCAAAGCCACTCAACCCAGAGAGAGACACCAGAATAGTTGGCCACAGGTCTCAAGCCTACCTGGAAATAGAGTTTTCTGATTTAGAAGTCTACCTAATCACAGCAGGGCTACTCATTGCTAAGGAACATGTCCAGAAGGCACTTAATTCTTTATTTTTTTACTAAGGATGTTTCCAGGGCTAAATTAAAATACCCATGAATGTATTAGGCTGGGATACAAGAGTTTGCCATCATTGGTACTGTACAGCTTGTGTCTGACACACAGCTGGCCCAAAATATTTTGTTGCCTGAATGGTGCCCCTGTCCCACACAAGGGCCAACACTTTAAAAAGTCTTGCAACACCATTCAGTCACGAATTCTTGCCTTTATTCCCCTCTCCACCTCCATGAAACCATCTGAAATAGGCTGCTTTACCCTACCGCATGGCTAGGCCAGCCCTGTCCTCCATAGCAATGACTCACTAGTTTCACTAATTATTTATATGCTGCTCTTAGAAATAAATAACTATTTTTTTAAAAAAATTCTTAGTCATCATCCACGCTCATATGCACTTTGCTGGCAACCCCATAGAGCAGGGGTGGGGAACTTGCAGCCCTCAACCTAGTTTCATGTGGGTGGCAAGAAGGGAGAAAATGGGGGGAAAGGAATGACAGAGCAAGAGAAAAGGGGTGGCCCTGCCCACCGCTATCATACAGCCCCCAACAGATTACCTTTTAGGGAATGCAGCCCTCAACAGAAAAAAGGTTCTCCACCCCTGCCATAGGGAGTGCAGTGTGTCCCATCCCTTTACAAGCTGGAGATCTATGTGTGGCTGAGACCACTTCTAATTTGTGTCTGTGTTTGTAATGCTATTTGAAATCCATTAAAGAGTTCTCAGCATTTTGACTTGGCTGCTTTTTTGTTTTTAATTCCTCTTACAGTTAAAGTATGCACTGAATCACTTTAATCGGAAGTTGTCCCTGGAGCCTAAGGTGTCAGTTAATGCTAGAATAGTGGTAGTTGGGGCATCAAACGTTGGAATCTCCTTCCTGGAAACACTGATTTTTTGGTAAGTTTTAAAATTGTGTGTGGCTTGTTATAATGAGGGAAATTGACTAATTTTTCTGTGCTTTACAGTGGAGTTTCTTCAGCTTGTCCAACCTTCATATGCTGTTCTAACCCAAAGCTCTGTGGGCACACTAATGGATACACAGAGTCCTACCCCACACCTATTAACTCCTTGAAGGAGTCTGGTCTGGGCTGTAACAACAAGCCCAGGCTGCGGCATGGTGGTATCTTTATGGCTAAAGCCCTTAGAATCCAAGGACAGCAACACGACCTCCTCTGGACACAGGGTTGCTGGTGCCTGGAGCCTTCCTGGAAAACTAGGTCCTAAGGGACCTCATGAAACACTTCTGTAGCTGAGCCCTCCCCCAGATCTATTAACTCAGAAGCCTCATCCTTTGAGGATGAGGGGTTGGGGTCCTGGACCACGACACATAATTTTGCCAGGCATTCCCTTCTCCTTTGATACATGGTACATTTTATGATAAGTCTTCCAGCAGGAGCACTGTGTGCAGTTGTTGTTCCTACGTGCGCAATCCTGAGCCCATGGATCAGGGTGAAAAAAAATCAGACATGGATCTTTAAAAAAAAAAAAAAAAGATCATTCAGCCTGCTGCAAAAGGTAGTTTTCCATGTGTGCAGATTTTCAAGTGTATTTTTGCTAAAGGTCAGTATAAAGCTACTAAAAACACCAAACAGTATTAAAATACCGAACAAGAGCTGTCCAATCTACTATATAAATGTGAATGTTTGTCCGTCCGTTTGTTTGTTTGTCCGTGTTTGTACGTACGTGGGTCCGCGCGGCGGGTTTGCGTTGCATTGGCTCCTACCTGGTTGGATGGATCCTCCCCAAACTTGGCACGCATACTCCCCATCACCCAAGGACAAAGACTGGTGGTTTAAAATCTCCAAAAAACCCTCGCCGCGCCGGTATGGCTCAAAATAGATGAGAGCCAGTGGCGTCACTTGGAATGTTCCCAGGTGCCACTCAGGAACGGTTATGCAAATAGCTCCAACGGCATTTAGAATGTTGGTATGCACTCCACAGGGGCCCAATCAGAGGCGGATATGCAAATCTCTCCTACGTCCGAACAGAATGTTCACATGAACCACAGCCGGGACAGCAGGGATTTGATTACGTAATCCTGGGGGGGGGGGAGGCAGGGATTTCATTGTTGCATAGTCCCAGGGGGGAGGGGAAGCAGGGATTTCATTGTGTAGTCCCGGGGGAGGGGGGACACAGGGATTTCATTGTGTGGTCCTGAGGGGGGGGAAACAGGGATTTCATTGTTGCATAGTCCTGGGGGGGGGGAAGCAGGGATTGCACTGTGTAGTACTGGGGGGGGCATTGTTGCATAGTCCCAGAGGCGGGAAAGCAGGGATTTCATTGTGTAGTACCGGGGGGGCACAGGGAATTCATTGTTGTGCAGTCCCAGGGGAGGGAGGAAGCAGGGATTTGATTGCATAGTCCCGGGGGGGGGGGAAGCAGGGATTTCATTGTCTGGTCCCAGGGGGGGGGGAATTCATTGTTGCATAGTCCCAGGGGGGAGGGGAAGCAGGGATTTGATTGCGTAGTCCCGGGGGACACACACAGGGATTTCATTGTGTGGTCCTGGGGGGGGGGACAGACACAGGGATGTCATTGTTGTATAGTCCCGGGGGGGAGGGAAGCAGGGATTTCATTGCATAGTCCCTGGGGGGGGGGAGCAGGGATTTGATTGTGTGGTCCCAGAGGGGGGCAGGAATTCATTGTTGCATAGTCCCAGGGGGGAGGGGAAGCAGGGATTTGATTGCGTAGTCCCGGGGACGACGACACAGGGATTTCATTGTGTGGTCCTGGGGGGGACAGGGAATTCATTGTTGCATAGTCCCAGGGAGAGGGGAAGCAGGGATTTCATTGTGCAGTCCTGGGGGGGGGGGGGAACACAGGGATTTCACAGTGGACAGCTACCTTAAGGAATTTCGAACAAAGAGTACCTATAGGAAAATGACGACCCGGGCAACGCCGGGTAAAAAAAAGCTAGTTATGAATAAAATCAGAGCAAAAGCTGCTTCCACTGATATATTGGAGAAGAAAAAGATAAGCTTTGTTTATCTTCTATATATTTGTGGATTAAGCAGTACAAAACCATTCATGAAGGTCAGGAGCTAGGTGTATTTTTGCATTATTACATAGTTCATGTTTCTTTTAATGTCTTGCCAGTATTTATATTATATAGCCTTATTACATGTGACTCCACTTAGAGTCAGGATCATACACACACACACACAACACAGAGAGAGAGAGAGAAAGAGAGAGAGAGAGTCAGGCGCACATGTTGGTTATTGTATATTCAGTTGATTTTGCTTACTTTTTATATTGGCAATGTAGAAAAGGCATTTTGCAAAGAAGGAATAGGGGATGTTGTAACTTTTGCAAGGATACTTCTGCAGCTATGTTGACCATTTTTAGCTCACTAGCAAGATCGGCACAAAGGGCCCAACTGTGGTGCAAAAACAGCAGCACCGGCACCAAACCTCTTAGTGAGTACGGTATCTCCTATGTCCTGTTTTGCTACCTGCCGTTACTTTGAGAGCTGCTATCTAGCTTCCCTGCGTCCTAGTTCAGTAAATTCCCCAGAAACACCTTTTTCTCTCTAGGATATTTTTGATTCACGGCATTGCTAGGCAGTTAAAAGATTCAGGGCCTAGGCTCATAGGACACAAATCTGCATAAAATTTGCATGTGTCCATTTATATCTATATATGCAAATTTGTACCCCACCCTAGATTATCCCAAACTGGTAGTGCCTCTTCAATTACAACTAATTAGAAATGATGTGAAAAAAAATGGAAAAGAGAGAGGCCAGTAGTTTTTTTTATTATCTCTCTCTCTCTCTCTCTCTCTCTCTCTCTCTCTCTCTCACACACACACACACACACACACACACACACCTAAATGGCAGTTTTTGCACCAAAATTGAATTTTAAAAAATTGACAGCATGCTAATCTAAAAGCAAGCCAAGGGCAAATCAGGGGGTCAGTTAATTAAACCAGTTAATTTCCCAGTTCCTACTCAGGTCCTGCTCCAAAATTTAAGCAATTCCCTTTCAATTAATTACCCCATTCATCAGTCATCATTACCTCTAAACATTAAATTCAAAATAAAATAAAATGGTGCATAATTCCATGGATTGCTGGAAGGAAGGATCAGGCAGATTTGGGGGTGGGAATCAGAGGGAAGGGAGGGATGGAGCAAGGATTGGGCAACATTGTAGAGACAGGGGGAGCAAGAAAGAGAAAGGGGAAGAGGCAGCAGAGGAAGTGGGTGGTGGAAGGATGGTGCTCTCCCTTTCTCTGCTCTGCAGTTTCTGGGATTCTCTCTCTGCATGGTGGAGACTTATGACTTTCCCCTCAAACTCTAGCACATGCACAGGGGTAGGCAATGTGGTGCCCAGGGACACATTTCATGATGCCCCCCAAGGTGTCCTACCCCTCATATTTTTATTTTTATTTTTAGATCAACACAATTTCTTACCAGCTGTGGGTTCAAAGGAATTGTTTAGTGCATTGGGGCTTAGACCCCACCTCTGCCTTGTACTCAGTCTTTTGGGCCAGTGACTTCTTTATAACTAGCCATGCCTCCCATGGCAGCCATTTTGTGGTGGCGCCTAGCACAGTTTCTCAAATTGCCAAATGTGCCCAGTAGAATGTGGCACAGTAGAATTCCATAATTAAGTAATTAATTGTGGGGGTGGGAGTAGGACAACATTCATTACAGAAGAGAAAGAAGGTTCAGGAAGAAATCAATTAAGGGGTTGTAGAGAGCCATGCAGAGAGAGGCAGACGAGGAAGCTGCTTTATTTAACTAATTTATTTAATGTATACCCTGCCTTTCTACCAGGAAATGGTGCTCAAGCCAGCTAACAACAAAACCCAACATTGGAAATAAAAACATAATTAAAACAATCATAAAGCAAATACATTAAAAACTACTAAAAACACAGCACTAAAAGAATAAAAACAACACCCAGCCAGCTAACATGCCAAAGGCCTGCTTGAATAAAAATGTTTTTGTCTGCTGGCATTAGGACAACAGAGAGGGCCAACCTAGCCTCCCTTGACTTAAGCGCAGTGTTCTCCAAACTTGGGTCCCCATATGTTTTTGGCCTACAACTCCCAGCATGCCCCAGCCAGCGACACTGAGTCTTAAGGTAACACAAAATGCTTTCATTTACATTTTTTGTAAAAGGAAAGATTTATAGGACAAGAAATCAACAGGAGGCAAAATACAGGAAAGGAAGCAAAAGCTCTTTAGAGGGATTGCCCTGCAGGACATGAAATGACTGTGTAAACGGAAATGCAAGTCAAGTGATAGAGAAAGAAGGGACATCCCCAACCCATCATCCAGCTTCCCCAGGGACAACTCCTCCCACTGTGCACTTCTCCTGAGGCTCACAAAGGGCATTCCTCACCTGGGGATGGTGTCTCTTCCTGGAGGGAGTAGGCAGGGTCATCTGACAAATCTGATCCCCCGGACTGGCCCTGCCTGGCGAGCAGAGCAGTTGGGTCAGGTTGGAGCTCCTAAGAGCCCAACTTCTAGTGTAGCATTTTCTCTCTCTTTGGCTTCTCTTTTCTTCTGTCTTTTCTCTCTATCATTTATTATTTCTTCTCCCACCCCTCCCCTGCTTTCTCTTCTGCACTGTAGAGGGCTAGGGGGGTGCTACCAGGGATGTTGAAGAGTCCTTGGTCCCGAGTCCCGAGTCTTTGGACCCGAGTCTAGAGTCGAGTCTAGAGTCCGAGGTCCAAAATGGTGACTCGAGTCGAGTCCCGAGTCCCTCCCAAAGCGGCGGCCCATGGAGGGAGCAGGAGGGTCTCCGCGAGAGGAAGAAGAGGGTCCCGCGGAGACCCTCCTGCTCCCTCCATGCTGCCGCCCTCACCTCCACCTCCGCCGCCCTCACCTCACCGCTGCTGCCGCCCTCACCTCGCCACCACCGCCGCCCTCGCCACCGCCGCCGCCCTCACCTCGTCGCCGCCCTCGCCTCTGCCACCACCGCTGCCGCCGCCGCTACCCTCGCCGCCGCCCTCACCTCCACCTCCGCCGCCCTCGCCTCACCGCCGCCGCCGCTGCTGCCCTCGCCGCCGCCCTCGCCTCTGCTGCCTCTGCTGCCGCCGCCGCCGCCCTCACCTCCTCCTCCGCCGCCGCCGCCGCTGTCGACCTTGTCACCATCGCCGTAGCACACAGCACGCCGCGTCACGCCGCCAGCGGCGTCGCTCTGTTTTTGGCAGGGTTGCTGTGGTTCAAAAACAGAGCGACGGCGCTGGCGGCGTGACGTGGCATGCCGCGTCACGCCGCTAGCGACGGCGCTCTGTTTTTGAACCACAGCAACCCCGCCAAAAACAGAGCGACGGCGCTGGCGGCGTGACGTGGCATGCCGCGTCACGCCGCTAGCGACGGCGCTCTGTTTTTGAACCACAGCAACCCCGCCAAAAACAGAGCGACGGCGCTGGCGGCGTGACGCGGCGTGCGATGGCGACGGCGATGGCGACAGCAATAAGCAAACATCTATGTCATTTCATCCTGGGGGATCCTGATCCAAATGGAATAGAGGACTCAAGTCCACAGACAGGAGAGCTACCCAGCAGTCTTCCAGCCATTTCACCAAGGAGACAAAGAAACCCTCCACAGCATATGCCAGAGCTCAGGGCCAAATTGGGGGACAATTGTTGGATTCTGCCTAGGTTTGGTTCCAGATCACTTTGGATTTTTGGGCCAGTGACACTGTCTCTCAGGGCTATTGCCTGGAGTTCTCCTGAATTCCCTGAAACAAGCTTATCTCCATGCCAAAAGCAAAGAAGCCAGAAGAACATTCGACATTCTTCAAAGCTATTCAGCATCTGATTGACACCAGGGCCATAGAACCTGTCCCATGATCCCAAGCCAATTCAGGTGTATACTGAATTTTCTTCCTCCTCCCAAAGAAAAATGGGGAGACAAGAGCTATACTGGACTTCAAATGGTTGAATAGGCAAAAAAAAAAAAAAACTTTTCAAGGTGGAAACACCATGTATGGCAACACTCCAACACCAGGATTTCTTAGCTTCAATTGACCTGTCAGAAGCATATCTTCATATACCCATCAGTGAGAAACAGCACAAGTGCCTTTGCTTCTGCTATAACACTATCAGTACAGAGTGCTCCCCTTTGGTCTCATGTCAGCTTCGAGGGTGTTCACCAAGGACTTGGTTTGGCCCTGGTTGCACATCTCAGGATTCAAGGGATGTTCCTTCAGCCATATCTTGACAACATCCTTATAGGGATGACATCCGAGCAGAGGTGTCTCGACAATATCCAAAAAACACTGACTGGTCTTAGGGATCACAGCCTTGTTGTGAACATGGAGAAGAGCTCATTGGTTCCTACCCAATAGTTGGAACGCTTGGGGGTGATTCTTGACACATTGCAGTTCTGAATGTTTCTGACCGATGAGTTGCAAGATTTTGCAACTGGCTGGTTCCATCAGAGCAGAGTCGGTTTTGAACCTCATTGCCCTGGCCAAACTGATGGGCGTGATGGTGTCATGCCAGGATCTGGTGAATTGATCTCCTTTTCATCCCAGGGAGTTACAGAAAGTGTTTCTCCCCTTCATACTTCAGATAACCTCTCGGGTGTCCTTACCAATCTCACTGTCAAGACAGGTCAGGCGGGAGTTGAATTGGTGCCTACATCCATGCAGACTGCTGGACAGAATGAGTCTGAAGGAACAAGACAGGATTGTGCTCACCACCGATGCTAGTCTGTATGGCTGGGGAACTCACCTGCAGGACAAGGTGACACAGGGCACTTGGTCTTGGATTGAAACTAAAAGGAGTATCAACTTGCTGTAGTTCCAGACAGTTAAACGAGCACTACAGGAGTTCAGCATGAATGTGGAGGGGAGACATGTCCTTGTCTGGACAGAACATCTCAGCAAAAGCTTATGTGAACCACCGGAATGGATCAAAACCCAGATTGCTCCACAAGGAAGTAACAGAGCTGTTCAGGTGGGCAGAGCAATACCTTCTGTCCATCAAAGCAGAACATCTGCCCAGAAAGGAGAACACAATGGCAGATTGGCTCAGCCTGTCCTGTTATGGCAGGATCAGGATCAGTGTTAGAGAAAACTAAGGGACAAGTCCAATAGTAAGTCAATAAATAGGCAAGGGTCAAGACACCAGTGTTACTAGTCAAGTAGGTGGTTTCCAGAAGAGAGGTCTGAGGCACAACTGAGGTCCAAACATGAGAGAGCAGTGAAACAGAAACATAGTCAAAAAAGCAGAGTCAAGCAGGAGTCCAGAGGTCAGTAGCACAGGTTCAATCACAAGTCAAGGTCAATGAAATACAGGGCATCAGAGCTGAAGGTAAGACACCGTTCCAGCAATGGCTAGACTGAAACTGAAGGTTTATATAGCCAGAGCTTCCAGAGCCCCATCCAGCGCTCAGCTGCAGATTATTACTTACAGGCCCTCTGGCAAAAAAAAAAAGCCCACTTATGAGGGGACCCTTACTCCTGAGGAGTCCTTTTCTGCAAGTGGGCGCTCTTTCACCTGGCAATGGTCTTAGCCTGTACCTTCAGGCACCGGTATTCTCTCGGATTGGGCGGTTGCTCAGCCTCCACCTCTGACACTACACATGAGTCACATTCCTTGGGGGCCATGTCCATGGGTTCCTCAGGGTCCACCACTGTTGAAGGGCCCGCTGTAGCTTCCCTACAGAGGGGGCTAGGGTAGCACTAGCATCAGGGGTTCCACATGGTCTTCAGACTCTGCAATCTCAGGCTCTTTAACTGAAAAGTCATCTTGGCTTGGGTCTGGGTCAGGCATGACACACCTGGACTCCCATTCAGGAGTCAGAGTGGAGACTCTATCCCCAGTGTTTTGCATGGTGGTCCAACACTTTGGGCGACCAGGTCTAAACCAATTTGTAACTCCAAAGAATGCACAAGTTCCCCTCTTCATGTCAAGCTTCCCATGTCCAGAGGTACAGTGCACAGACACTTCACTGGAGGTGTGGCCAAAGTGTCTTTTATATGCCTTCCCATCCTCACTTCTGCTACCACAAATAATCAGGACGATCAGGTGAGTAGGAGCAGTGGATATTGGCCCAGGCGCCCATGATTCCAGATCTGTTGGAATTGGCAAGGGAGAATCTTTGAAGGCTTCCATGCAGGAAGGATCTGTTATTACAGGGCCTTTCTCTTTGTCCATGGCTAGATCTCTTCCGACTAACAGCTTGGAAGCTGAAGGGTGCTAGCTGAGGCAGTTGGGTTATTCAGAGGCTGCCTTGAAGATGCTCCTGTCTTCTAGGAAAGTGTCTAACTAATTGGGTCTGTAGCAACACATGGAAAACCTTTCCATCCTGGTGTGCAAGTAAGGGGCAGTGCCCAGGAAGGTGAAGGTTGTCTTAGAGTTTTTGTAGGATGATCCTGACTCCCCGCTATTTTCAAAATTAGGCTGTTAGAATTCCTGTTTTGTAGTCATTCTGATGTAAATTTGTACTTGTATATGCAGGTTAGATGTGCCTGTACTATTCACAGTGGACAGCGCTTTCCTGGCTAATACATATATAAAACCCTGTTTTCTGTTTAGAATTAGTGGTTTCCCCCTTTTCCTTCCTTTGGGCCTGTTTAGCAGTCTAAAAATGGCTTTAAAATTACATGCTTTTAAAGCCCTACTTGTGACAGAACAGCTACAAGTCCTGTTATCTGGTAGCCCAGTATTACACAATATCCTGCACAGCTGTCTTGTTTGGCAGTAGCTAGCATAATGCTTGCTGTTTAATTAGGCTTTTTATCTTTACATTTGTCTGAGAATGTCAGGAGCCTTCCATGTTGCCTGCCACTAATTAGTTGACTAATTAAATAGTTAGTGCTTACTTGCTGATCACAGGGCTAACATGTAATGAATGTTTTAGTAATTGTTATTGTTTTATGCTATCTGCCTTTTGCCACATGAGTTGGCTGAAATATGTGCCCTTTTCCCATTGCTTTTTTCCATACTGAGGGGAAATAATAATACCAAAGCAAAACAATGCAGTGGTTTGCCGTGTGATCAGTATTACTGGAGCAGCATCATTCAGACATTGTCTCCTTGCATCATTTAGAGCAAATGGAGAAGATCGATGTTGGGACAGAGATAAATAGGGCATGTCCTATCTTGCCTTGTTGTGAAATCACAGTTACAATGGATGGTGTCTGTGACAAACATAAGACATACCAAATGGAGAAAGATAGTGCCTCAAAGTATTATTTGCAGCAATTAACAGAGAATAATACTGTGGTATCAATATACATCACAACATCAACAGCAATTTCAACTTTAAAATTGGTAGGAAGTAGCTTTAAATATTAATCTTTGACAGCATTAATGTAATAATTCTGGTTTCATTTTTTTTTGCTGTACACATAGATCTCCAACATGTATCCTTCACTTCAATAGAAGAGGCAGTTACTCATATCCGTCCCTTAGCATGTGGAGAACTGCCCTGCCGCTTAAGAGAATGGGGGCTTATACAAGGAGTTACCCTGCATATGCAGCTGGGTACACATGGAGATCTGAATCAGAGCCAATAATTGTGGCTTTATTCAGGAGTCTGTGTGTTTGTATGTATGTGCGCACATGAAGAACAGTGTGTTAGAGTCTTCCATGTGTGCAAACAAGCCCTGGATGTCATTTGATTCTAAGTGCATCCAGGCCCCAAGGGTTGCACAAAAATGCACCATGCATGCCATGCCAGGTATGCACCAGACAGTGGTATGACATGGCAATGGGAGGTAGGCACTCAGCCTTGATATGTACAGAAATTCTTTGACATTTCCCACTGAGTGATTGATATACATTTATAATACCCTGCCTTTCTTCTGTAGAACTTAACAACACCATACATAGGGTTTCTAGGTAGTCTCCCATCCAGGCACTGACTAGGTCCAGACTTGCTTAGCTTCAGCAGGGCGGCTATGTTGTGTGCCTTCAAACCATGTGCTAGAACATTACCCTCTTAATTGTTAAGAATTAGAGGTTTTTATAAGTGTTCTCAAAGTTTCTGACATTTACTGAATTCATTTTTGAATACTGCTGAAAGTAGCTATTATACATAGTTCATCTTTATTAAAAGAAGTTTCTTCCATCCATAAGGATCAATCTGACTGATTTGCCAAGGGTGAAACACATCTAAACCATTAGTTTTTAAGTGTTTTGGTTTCCTCTTTCATGCACCCAATAAATTGGCAACATGGCCATTTTTATTTTAAAGCCAAGGATGTTGAGGCCTCCTTTTGTAGCTGCCCTCTAAAACCAGGCAATGAAACCCAATACCTTTTACTTATTTCCCTAGATACTCTAATCCCTCCTGCTTTACAAGTATCTTTCTTTGAGCTGTTCTTCCCCTTTTGTATCCACAGCAACATGAATCCCTGCTGGAATTATTTGCTTCGATAATGCAGGTGCACTTGTTTAATGCTTGGTTGGGTAGAGCTCTTAACTTGGAGGCTTTTTTTTAACCAAAGGGTGCCCTGCGCTTGTACAGTACATGGCATTTAGCATTCTTTATGTATATTAAAAGCAGAAGCAATCCTGCTTGTTTATATGCAGTATCTGTTTTTCAGAACTTTTTTCCTTTTTTTGCAATGACCAGAAATCTGCTGCTTTTTAAATGATGGATTTTGAGAAATCTAAACCTAGGATGTACAAATCATATGTTGTTAGTTCTGAATTAAGTCCCAAATCAAAATAATTGCATTGATTTCACACAGTAATTCCCAAACCGTAAGAGAACTGCCGGTGTTCCCCAAGAAATAACAATTAAGAACTCTTGCAAGCACAGAGTGTTTACCCAAAAAGGGGCTGCCCCCTAGATCTCTATACGATTCACTGCTCTGGCCTTGCCTCCTCCAGTCAGTCTCCACTTGGGGGGATTGATTTTGCCTCATCTTTGTATTGGATGTGATTGAATGTTGAATCAAATCATTCCCAATGGAGAATTACCCACCTTTAGAGGAGGCTTCCTGTGTAAGTGCCCTAAACATGCCTCCTTCCAGTCAGGAGGCACACCCAGATCAGTAAGCCCTGAAGAAGCACAAGGGCTGGACTTTTCAACGAGTGGGTATTTCTTACTTTTATTCATCTTCTGTAGTTTTGCAAAGCTGAGATCACACAACAGTGTGAAGAACCCAATGTAATCACTCTTAAAATGTTAATCTGCCTTCTGTCTGACATTACACAAACACAGAGAAATACAGAGACAAAAGGCCCATTATTAAGTGCAAAGTAAAAACATAAGATTGAAATATTATAACTCCAGCTAAGGATATGCAGAGCTGAGATGGTCCACCACTCAAGAGTCAGAAGTGGCAACTGTACTGTGATTTTCCAAATTTATTTATTTGCTTTTTGTCCCGTCTTCCCATGAAAAAATGGTGCTCAAAGTGGTTAACAATAATTAAAAGGACACTGGAGTACTGAGACTGCTAATACTCCAGTGTTTTGAATTCTGCTGTTCCTGACAGTAGAGGAGGGGTAACAGGGAACTGTCAACTGAGATAAGGGTGAGGTAATATTGAAGGCTGAGGGAATCACTCTCACTGATTGACAGATAACTGATGCAGAGAGGGATGGTAAGTTGTAAGCAAGCACAATTTGTGATATTGCACAACATCATTACGGATCGCAAGGCACATCTGTTAAGGCATCAGCCTAAGCTTCCAGTTTCCTGGCTTTGTGGAACCAGAGCTAACATGAGATTTTCATAGATTTCATAAATTATAGAGTTGGAAGGAGCCTACAAGGCTATCGAGTCCAACCCCCTGCTCAATGCAGGAAACTAGAGGAGGGGTCTCCCATCCAAGTAAGAACCAGGCCTGACCCTGCTTAGCTCAGACAAGCTGAGACAGCTTTCACTCTGGCCTTAAACCTGTGTGGGGGTTTTTAAATCATTGAATAAGACCAAGATTAAAACAAAAACTTAATTAAAACAATAATAAAAACAAATAAAAACACAACCAATAGATATGAGAAAATAATATTCTGAAACTAAAAATTGAGAGTACATCTGTTCAACAACTATTAGAAATATGGGAAAGAAGAAAATAAGAATATACTTAATTTAGCTACATTTATTATTTCTGGAAGTGATGGAATTGTTATAAACTCTTACTCTTTAAACCATTCCATGCCTTAAGTTGTTCCATTTTACACTTATATGGTTTGTTGCATTTGAATTGTCCGAATCTCATCACTTTATTAATGAAGCATTGAGCAAGATCATGGCGTTAGTCTTGATCTTGTACTGACCTGTCTAAATTACCTGGGGAGCTGCTTAGTGCTCCCACACCTGATATGTGCGGGTTACTCCTACATACAGGGAATTGGCTGCCAACCTCCAGAAACATGGTTGGCCTGATCTGTCTTTTTTCAGTACTGAAGACCAACATACATCAGGGCCAGCTCCAGAGGGTATTAAGTCTGGGCATTTACTAGGGCCCCAATACCAGCAAAGGGCCTATCATACTAACAGCGCTGCTGTATTCATTTTGGAACACCCAAGAAGGTCAGAGGCAGCATGAGAGAAGTCTTGGTTTGCATGCCCCAGTTGTCCAGATTAAGAGAGCCCCTGAAGGTGTCTTGCCCAAGAGACTGCAAAATCCTCAAGCCAACATTGACATAGACCATAACCATTGAACCATAACCACTTCATCTATCAAGGAAATCGAAATAAAATTCTCTAATCCACTATTTTTATCATTATGCTTCTAAGGAACCTATCGCAGAAGTGTCTCACAGGTCAGGAAGCATTCATATTTAGGGATGTGCGTGGAGCTCGATTGGAGGGTGGAAGTCTGGCAAATTTGCCGGGCTCGGCCCCCCAAGCTCCGCTTGCCCTGCCTTCTCCCCAGCTCAACTTGCGTTCTTGCGAGCTGAGCCCGAGCCGGGGGAAGCGACTTCCGGTTTCTGGCACTACGTTTATGTAGAAAATGGCGTAGGATATGTTAAAAACGGCTGTGATATGTGTAATTTGTGCAAATCGTGGCCTAATTTGCACAAATCACGACTGTTTTTAACATATTTTAAAACAAACAACGTAGAGCCGGGGACCCGGAAGTCCAGCGAGTGCCTCAGCTGGCGCTTGGCTCGGCTCGCATGGTGGGAGCACTTGGCTGGGTGGGTCGCCCACCCCTATCACCTTGTTGACTGTCAGTCTTCCTTTTGAAGTTTGGTACTTAACAGTACTCTCATGTGAGAACAGTTGTTTCCTGTTTTTCAAAAAGAATAAATGCCCTACAGGAACAAGTTACCCTTGAGTTCTAGATTACCCACAATGGTCATGGAGCCTTGATTCATGGTACCATCGAATTGTAATCATGGGCTTCTTCCAACATTGCAAGATTTCAGAGCCTCAGCAGTCCAAATGTCCACTAGATTGTTTGTTTATTTCCTGTAGCCTCACTTCAGGTGACTTGAGCTGTACAATCACTTGATCTGTCATTGCACCATATTAAGCAGACTGCACTCTCTGGCATTCCCTGTAGCTATACAGTCTGCAGATGCAATGGCTGGTTTTCCCAGGGCATCATTTTCTGTGGGAGAAGCTGCCACTGTCTAGCATTCCCTGCTTTAATCTAACCCTCAAGATTGTGTCTCTGTGGACCTTTTGGGACACAATGCTAAAAACTATGGTAGAGCATTACATGAATAAGCCTCAGGTTCATATGCTCCACCCTCCCCTCTCCTCCTCTATTGCAGTCACAAAAAGATTAGAACCTTCCACTTTTAAAGTAACCAGAGTTCCCCATTACATCTTCATTTTGAATTCTGTTTAGTTTAAACTGTGGTTAGTGAACAAGCCAGGGTTATAAATCAGCCTGATCCTGGCTTGTTTGAATAAACCATAGTTTAAACTAACTAGAAATACTGGGAAACTCTGGTTACTTTAAAGGTGGAAGCAGATGCTTCCAGTCTCCACACAACTGTGCCAGGGGAGGGGAGGGGTAAACATTAATGTCCAAGGCATGCTCATGTAACCATAGTTTACTCATAGTTCAGTGTTACATCCAAATCGGTCCTGTATATATAAGAGGTGGGAAGAAGATAGGGGCAGGTGAAGATTTGGCAACCCCGATATTCTTCAGTGAAGATGAAGTGTTTTCAGGTCACAGGGGACCCTTCAATAGTCTGACCCTATTTCTTTTTAACCCAATAACTGGATTTGTACTAGGATCAGGAATTCATGTAGCAGCTGGCTCTGCAAATATATGGCAATGGCAATAATAATAATAATTGTGTGCTTATCGTTAAGCATCCAAATAGTTTGTGATAGCCAACAGGATTATTAATGACCACAGTGGTAAAGCATATGCTTTATCCTTTGCATAATTGTGTAAGATAAGCAAATGCTGGATAACCAAAAAGAATTCATAGGTTGGTGGGATATTCAATTGCTTATGAATGCTAAATATGAACCTAAACTAAGCCTCAGCAAATTTATGTTGATTTTGTGTCTGATGTTTTAGTGTTTTGTTTTTGTTTTTCTTTCTTTAGTCCACACCTGAAATTCAACAACCTTACCTTGATTTCAACTCATGGACTTCCAGGGAAAGATGTGTCAAACAATCTGCATAAGCGATTTTTAATTAACAGGTTTGTTTAAAGCACTTTCACAACCAAAAAACATAAAACATAAACATTATTTTGAAATGGTTAAATATATGTCTGATGTTATATCGTGGAGTTGTGGAGGACAGTTGTTATATTTAGCTATGTAGGCTTCACCAGGGGCGGGCATGGCTTGCAAGTGGGCAAGCTGGCCTCATAACTTTCTCACTTTCCCAACCACCCAGCTCTAATCAGAACCTTAATGACAAAATAAACTCATTTTGGCAAAAAGCATTGCCGAGACATGAGAGGGTGCTTCAGGAACACCATCAAAGTCAAGTGAAAGTTGCTAAACTTACTTGCCCATCTGTCAACTGCTCTGGCTATTTTGAGAGCTCAAGTGATGGAGCATCTGTCATGGAGAAGGGAGGTACAAAAGCCTAAAAGGGCACACAACTGACTAGCAATTTGACAATTGGGTCCAAACTAACAGAGCAACACAAACAAATGAGGGAAAATCTCATTCTAAACTGTGTTACTACAGATAATCTTGGGCATTAGATTCCGTCAAAGGAGAGAGACTAACCCACACTCTCACAGACGTGCACACTCTTGACATCAGTAACAAAAGAGTTGTTTATTAAAGATGAAATATAGAGCAGGTACAGCATCTTCCTCTTGGTGATACAGGAAACCCAATGGTTTCAGGCAGCAAAATATCCTTACACTATGTTTCAAACATACTCTATATTATTGGAGAGGAAAGAGTCCCTGTTTACCCTAACAGCCTAGAAGGGGGTGGAAGAAAGGCTCCCGTCTAGAAGGATAGTTAGAGAAAGAAGTTCCGGTTACTACCTTGTCTGTTGGCGGTTCCCTGCAGTGGATTCCCCAATGGTAGTCCAGGGAGGCAGGAGGTGATCAAGAGGTCTGCATCTCAAGCATGCTTGGATGACTTAAGATAACTCTCTGGACTTTCACCAGACACATCTTTCTATTACTCAAACCACAGTTCTTATACCTTTCCCTGAGTCTCTGGCTACATGAGGGGGCAAGGATCTCCTTTGTTCTCCTGATGGTCTTAATCTCTGTCCTTTGCGTGCCTATGGTCCTTGATGGGTGTCATAGGAAAAACCTTTTGTGGGCTCTCCTTCCTTGATGAGCTTAAGTTCCTGGTTGAATCCTTGTGGGGGGGGGGGGAGCCATCCTTTTGCAGGGCTATTTTTAGTTTATTTATTTATTATATTTATTAATCGCCCATCTGGCTTTTCTTTTCAGGAAAGTCTTTCCTGTGCCTTTAGGCCATGCGTGCTAATCTGACCATTGCAAGACTCTCAGCCACTCAGCCATTCATCAGGCTTTCAATCACTCTCCATTCAAACCTTCATTTGCATCCTGTGTGCCAGACTGGAGGCTGGGGCTGTTCATTTCTCCTCAACCCAAGCTTATCCAGGCTCTTGTCGGGCCTGCTGTGGCCTTCCCTGTGAGCCATAGTCACAATCAGATGATTAGAACTATATCCACTCATAACAACTGGCAGGCTGCACTATCACCATTGGAGCACAAAATTGTAGAAGCATCATCTAAAACTACTGACTTTACCAGCACCACTAATGCAGGAATGACTCTGGTGCTAGACCACCAATTGAGATTGACTAGCTAAAAATGACAATGGAGGACTTGCAACTCAAAATGTAAAAATAAGAGAACCACTGCCAGACAAATATTTGCATACAGGCAATCCCAGAATCCAAAGGACCACCCATTGGTCTTGTCAACCAAGATGCCAAGCTCTTATCCTCCATAAGAGAGCTTTGGCTGTGGGGCGGTATAGAAATTAAATAAATAAATAAATGGTTAGTTGGTTAAATCTCTTCATTTTGCACTACATCTCTTCTGACCAAACCGGATTTATATCTCAAAGGCAATTGGCCAATTCAGTCAGGAGATGTTAAATGTAGTGCCACCACTGCTGCAAAACCAATTCACTACTTACCGTAGTATCCCTGCACACTTTAAAGTCTTTTGGTAGGATAGAATGGCAATTTCTGTGCAAATACCTAACAAAACTGAACATAGGAGACAAATTTTTGAATCTGTACCAAATCTGTACTCAAACTCACAAGTGGTAGTTCGCATTAATGGTTTGGAGTCTGAGCAATTTGAGTTGAGCTAGGGAACGAAACAAAGCCTTTTGCCCTCACCACAGAGATTCTGGCGAACCGGCCAATCCTAAAATTAGGTGTGTAAAAATGAATGGGTCAACTCGCACTGTCAACTTGTTTGCAGACCATATGGTGTTACTTCCCAGTAGTCTGCAGGAACCCCTACTTGTTCTTAAAGATACTCCCAAGAAGTTTCACAGAATTGCAAGAGTGGAAGTCATTTATTCAAAAACTCCTATGTGTCAATACCACATAAAAAACAATTATGTTTACACAAACCCTCTGGGTTGCTTGCAACCAAACCCAGGAAGAGAAACTTTAAAATACTTAAGAGTAGTGAAAACCAGGAATTTCAAACAATTTACAAATCAAAATGTTGACCCCATAACTAAAAGAATAAAATTAGATCTGTGGATTTGGCAATCCCTACACTTCACCTGGTTGGGCAGAATAGTGGCTGTCAAAATGGTCATTCTGCCCAATTTCTCTTTCTCTTCCAGGCTCTGCCAGTGATAATATTGAAAGATTAACTTACTAGCTGGCAAAACCTATTGGAACAAATTGGTTCCAATTGCTACAGATTCAATCTTTTGTCAAGAAATTGCTCAAAACCAATGGCCCATTTCGATCACTGACATTATTTCAGACCCATTGCATCCAATCAGAAAGCAGTGTGTGGGAACTGATCTCAGAAATATACAAAACCATGGAAGCTGAGAAACATGGTGGTACTCAAAGGCTTAGAGCAACTGGGGAGGCAAATTTGGGGATAAAAATAGATGAGGCAAAACGGGATGATGATGATGATGATGATGATGATGATGATATACTGCTTACCATATTTGAAAAAATATCTCCAAGGAGTTTACAAATAGAATACATTGAAATATATTAAAACCAAGTAGCCACAGACCACAGTACCACAATTAACAAACAGATGGGCAGTACAATCAATCAGGGAAAGCCTGGGTGAAGGGATGGGTCTTCAATTGGTGCCTAAAGCATGCTACAGTTGCTGCCTCCTGAATATCGGGGGGGGAGGACATTTCATAAGGCCCCCACGGAGAAAGCCCACTTCTGGGTTTTTGCAAGATGGCAATCTGCAGGTCACAGTACAACCAGCAAGGCCTCTTCTGGTGATCTTAATGATTTCACAGGACTTTATTTATTTATTTATTTATTTATTATATTTATTAATCACCCATCTGGCCTGTCATCCGGCCACCCTGGGTGATATACAACCAAAATCAGGGAAAGAAATCTGCCAGGTAACCTGGTCCCAAGCTATTCAGGGCTGTATATGCCAACAGCAAGACCTTGAACTTGGCTTAGTAGCTAATAGGTAGCCAGTTTCAACACTGGTGTAATATGCGCACAGCCAGGTGCTCCACTCTGCACCAGCTGTAGCTTCCGAACCGAGCACAAGGGTAACCACACATATTTTATTTATTTATTTATTTATTTATTACATTTCTGTACCGCCCAGTAGCTGAAGCTCTCTGGGTGGTTCACAACAATTAAAACCATAAAATACAAGACGTTGAAATACAATGCAAAAGTTTAAAACTGCAGTATAAAAATATAATAACCAAATAGATGCTAGCAGCAGTGCAAAGATTTACAATACAGTACCAGATTTAAAACAGAAACTGAAAAACTAAAATGCCTGGGAAAATAAAAAGGTCTTCACCTGGCACCAAAAAGAGCACAATGTAGGTGCCAAGTGAACCTCTCTGGGAAGTTCATTCCATAACCGGGATGCCACAGCAGAAAAGGCCCTAGTTGCCACCCACCTTACTTCCTTTGGCAGGGGCTCCCGGAGATGTTAGGGTCCGGGCAGGTGTATATGGGAAGAGACCATCTTTCAGGTAACCTGGCCCCAAGCCATTTAGGGCTTTGAATGTTAATACCAGCACTTTGAATTGGGTGTGGAAATGGGCTGGCAGCCAGTGCAGATGGAAAAGTACTGGTATAATATGATCATGTTGGCCAGTATCTTGCTGCCCTATTTTAGACCAGCTGGAGTTTCTGGACCATTTTCAAAGGCAGCCCCATGTGTAACTCATTGCAGTAATCCAGATGAGAGGTTACCAGAGCATGGATAACTGTAGCTAGGCTATCTCTGTCCAGATAAGGACACAGTTGGTATATCAGCCTAAGGTGATAAAAGGTACTCCGTGCCACTGAGTCCACCTGTGCCTCTAGTGCAGGGCTCGCCAACCTTGGGTCCCCAGATGTTGCTGGACTACAGCTCCCAGAATCCCTTGCCATTAGCCATGCTGGCTGGGTATGCTGGGAGCTGTAGGCCAGCAACATCTAGGGACCCAAGGTTGGAGAGCCCTGCTCTAGTGACAATGCTGGATCCAAGAGCACCCCCAAACTTCAAACCTGATCCTTTAGGGAGAGTGCAACCACCTCCAGAGAACAGGTTGAACATCACTTAGCCGGGCAGACAAACCACCCACTAACAGTACCTCCATCGTGTCTAGATTGAGTCTCAGTTTTTTGGCCCTTATATAGTAGTCCATTACTGCACCCAGGCACTGGTTCAGGACACCCACTGCCTCACCTGGGTTTGATGAAAAGGAGAGATAGAGCTGGGTGTCATCCACATAATGGTGATATCTCAGTCCATATCTCTGGATAACCTCCCCCCAGCAGTTTCATGTAGATGTTAAACAGCATGGGGGATAAAATAGATCCCTGTGGCACCCCATGGCATAACTGCCAAGGGATCAGAGCAGTAATCCCCTCTGAAATTGGCCATCTAAGGAGGAGCGGAATCATGGCAGTGCAGTACCTCCAACTCCCAATCCAGATAGCCTATCCAGAAGGATACCATGGTTGATGGTATCAAAAGCTGCTGAGAAGTCCAAGGGAATCAACAGGGTCACATTCCCCCCTGTCCCTCTCCCAGCAAAGGTCATCCCACAGGGTGACCAAGGCAGTTTCTGTTCAAAAACCAGGGTTGAAGCCTGATTGAAATGGATGATAATCAGTTTCGTTCAAGAGTGCCTGGAGTTGGCTGGCAACCACCTAGTCAAGCACCTTGCTCACATAAAGCACATTACAGTAATCTAATCTTGAGATCACCAATGCCTGGACTGCAGCAGGCAGACTATCCCTGTCCAGGAAAGGATGTAGCTGACATACCAGCTGAAGCTGGTAATAGGTGCTCCTTGCCACAGAAGTCACGAGGGCCTCTAGTCACAATGATCAATCCAGGAGCACTCCCCAATGACAGACTAGACAACCCCATAAGACCACATCAGCAAGAGTCCAGGAGATTATGAGAAAAGTAGTTTTTCAGTTGCATTGTACCCCACTGAAATTGCACCACATAAATAACTATCTCTCCAAACTGCTAGAGAGGTTACAAAGACAAAGGGATATTTCTTCATTTTTTTACAGGAGGGTCTGTAGCGCAGAGGTAGAGCACATGCTTTGCATGCAGACAGTCCCATTTCAATCCCTGGCATCTTTAGGTAAGGATTTGGGATGAATCCTGCCTGAAACCCTGGAAAGCCGCTGCCAGTCAGAGTCTACAATACTGGGCTAGATGGACCAATGGTCCGACTCAGTATAAGGCAGCTTCCTATGTCCCTATGCACAAGTGCAAAAATTCTGGTGCATGGTCTTTAACAAGATCTCTTGCCTCACCACTCAAATTATCCCTCTAGATCAGTGTTCTCCAACCTTGGGTCCCCAGATGTTTTTGGCCTACAACTCTCAGCATGCTGGCTGGGGCATGCTGGGAGTTGTAGGCCAAAAACATCTGGGGACCCAAGGTTGGAGAACACTGCTCTAGATCAAGGATGGGCAACTTGTGGTCCTCCAGATGTTTTGGCCTATAACTCCCATCAACCCTAACCAGCATAGCCAGTGGTGTGGAATGATGGGAGTTGTAGGCCAGAACATCTGGAGGGCCATAAGTTGCCCATCCCTGCTCTCCACCCCAAATTAGCAATACTTCCTCGATACTCATATGTTAATCTTGCACAAAGACCTAATTGTGTTTCTGCTGGCAGCCACTCACTTTGTGATAACTAGTAATTGGAGATCACACTCCGATTTCACCACAAAGAACTGGTACAGGAAAATATGGCAAATAGCCTTACTTGAACAACTGGCATATCAACCAGAGTCTCAAAACAGGTTTTGATAAACAATGATTTCACAGCCTTTAAGCTGTTTACATTGGAAAAGGTTGTCCAGTGTGAAGAGGGGAAACAAGGTGGACTCATGGTAGCGAACCTCATTTGACCACAGATCTCTGGCATATATTTTCCTGCATACTTAAAACAGTTAATTGTAGTTCACACTTCTGAATTATAACAGAAAACATTTTTTTTAAATCTATTCATGTCCACCTTGTACTTATAATTAGCTACTCTTCGATTCACACTTTATGGGTGAACTGTGTGTTAACATTGCTCATATCTACAGCAAACATAGTTGTTGTGCAAAGTGTGCTTTATTTATTTTATTGCAATGTGGCCTAGTGCAAAGAATTATTAGTTTACTTCAACAGAAGTTTGTTTCCAGGTTTTCATATAGAATCATCTCTCACTGTGGACTTCAGTAAACTTGCAGTAAGACAGCAAAGACTTCATCCATTATGGGACTTTAACAAGCTCATCAGGTGTCTAATTAATGTTTGCAGTCAGCTGCTAATATGTCACTTGTTTTTTCTTCACAGCCACTGTTTTAACGAGGATGACCATGCACTGATGTCACTTGGTTCATGGATTAATGTTGTGGTTGGAAAAATGACTGGCATAGACAGATCTGCAAAGCATGTAGTTGTTTCCAAGGAGAGAAAAGTGCCATATGACCATCTCATTCTTTGCACGGGCCAACAGTTTCAGGTGAGATTGGGCACTGAATGAATGAAAAATAGTATGTTTTCATATTTGGAGCAGTTAAAGAACAAACAAAGAGTAATCTGGAGTGAATTCTTTGACACAATGTAAGATTTGTCATCCATTTACCTTTATGCAGGGGCACGCAACTCTTGCTGCAGCCCGTGGAGCCATGGAGACCCTGCCCACTTTCCCCTGAAGCCCAGCTGATCAGCTGGACTACAGGGGGGGATGCTGTTCTGGCCCACAACCCACAGCGACCCTGCATGTGAGGTTTCCTACCAACAGTAGCAGTAGAAAAAAGCAATCTCACTAGAGATTGCTTGGGGTTGGGCAGCAAAATCCTCTCACAACTCCCAGCGATCCCTAGATCTAAGCGGTGTATTGTTTAGCGGGAGCGAGGTGGAAGAGTGTGTGGGAGAAAGTATATTTGTGGGGTGGGAGCATGGACGTGTGTGTGTGTGTGTGTGTGTGTGTACACGTGTGTGTCCCCCAACCCCCATCTGACACTGGATACAGCCCTCAGGGCTGAAAAGGTTGTGCACCCCGTCTTAATGTACGAAACTTAATTAATACAGAAATTTAACTAAATGCTTAAAAATACAGTAATACCTTGAATTGCAAGTAACTTGGTTTGAGAGTGTTTTGCAGGACAAGCAAATTTTTAAATATTTATTTTAAAAAATTTGGCTTGATATACAAGTGACATCTTGCAATACAAATACTGTAGTACGGCTTAAATTAAAAATCTCTGTACAAATTTTTTTGGGGGATTTTCGTTTTGATATAAGAGTGTTTTGGATTACAAGCACGTTTCCGGAACAAATTATGCTCTCAATCCAAGGCATGACTGTAAATAGAATATGAATTTCAGAAGCTGAAGCTGCAATCCCATGGATTCCTAGTTAGGTAGAAGAAAACTCACTAAACACAGTGAGACTTACATCTGAGCAAATATGCATAGGATTGGACTCCTGGAGTCACAAAAAATGTGTGCTAATCATGGAGGGCACAATCCGTTGGGAAGTGTTCCTGTGCAAGCCATGTTGAAATCATGCATCAGAGCTGTAAAAGAGCAACATCAGTGCTCTTGGACACTCCCCTTTCATATCAGTGAGTACCTCCTATTGGATTTTGCTCAAGGTCGGCAAAATTCTTGTGGCTTCTAGCTGAAAGCTTATGGTAGGAAGTCTTGTCAGAATTACAGAAATAGTGCCCATTTTGGGAACCTTGTTCACATGCAGCTTAGCGCCATTGCTGTATAAATGTTTATTGTTGTTTTTCTTACAAGTTTACAATTAATAGATGAAATTTAAGTTTAATCCAGACAAGTGGGATGTTCTGTTGGTAGGTGTTAAAGTTGATCATGGAGTTGGTTTTCAGTCTTTGGATGGAGTTGCACATCCTCTGAAAGATCAGGTTTGGAGATTGGGAGGTGTTATTAGATCCAGCCCTGCAGATGAATCCCCAAGTAGTTCCCATGATGTCGAGTGTCTTTTACCAACTTCAGTCAGTTCTCTAGCTGCAGCCCTTCCTGAGTGAAACTGGACTTGCTTGATCTCTATCCATCTTTAGTAATAAACAGTTTTGATTATCACAATGTGTCATATGTGGGGCTGCCTCTGAGGACTGTTCAAAACTTCAGCTAGTACAAAATACAGGTGCTGCCAGATTACTAGCCGGGGCCCATAAATTTGACCATATCTTTAAAAACTTAACTTGCTACCAGTTTATTTCCAGACATATTCAGTTTTTGACAGTTAAAGCCATAAATAGCCTGGGATTAGGTTCCCTTAAGGAATACCTGCTTCCCCATGTTCCTGTCCATGCTTTTAAGATCTTTCAAAGAGGCCCTTCTCCATGTGTTGAGATAACTCTCAACTCTCTTTGGAGTTGAGGTAGGTGGCCACAATGGTGGTCTATATGGTGGCATCTAGACTTTGGAACTCCCTTCCCAGCTTCATTCATCAAGCACCCATATTGTCAGTCTTTCCATACCAATTAAAAACACTACTCACCCAGGCCTTTGGTGCACTCTGTTCTTCTTTCTTCTGTGGGTGGACTGCTGAGTTCTTGCTTTCATTGTTGTTGCTTCCATCGTTATTTTTTGCTAGCTGCTTTATTTCAATAATGTTGTGGACTATAACTGTTGAAAATAAATAAATAAATAAATAAATAAATAAATAAATCCAGTAGAAAATTGATTTAATTGAACAAGCAGTAAAGTGAATTATATTAATCTCTGTCACTGTCTGTTAATACAGGTCCCATGTCCTACTGGTGCAGATATCAAAAAATTGCTCACCAACAGAGAGGTCTCAAAAAACTATAAACAAAAATATGCAGGAGTAGTGCCTTCCAATCTTTTTGTTATTTGCGATGATGAAGACGCCTTAATAACAATGAAGTGGCTAAAAGAAAAAGTTACTTATTCCACAGGTAAAGATTTTAATAACTATATTGGAGCAGGGGCAGAGGTTGATGCATTTCTTGGCACAGTATATCTTCATTTCCAGCATATAATTATAGCCTAATTAATCCTTGAAAATGTTTCATCTGCCATGATTTGTTTTATGAATTAATTTACAACTTATTGTCAATTTTGGAGACTATCTTTTTTTTTTTTGCTTAGAATAAAGGCTGGAAATAAGAATTATCTATAATTATTTTGTGACATGAAATGAAAGTCCTAAGAGCAGGGTCTGTGTTTATTCATTAATTAACAAATTAGATAATCATTTCATTCGTAAATGTGTTTTGCAGCAATATACAACATTTTCAAATTAAAAACACTGGAAAGAAAATACAATCTGAACCACAGCAGATTAAAAAAGAGTTTATTGGACTTAGTGTAGAGATACTTGCACACAAAACACAAAAGGTACTATGTGTGACTGGTATTGTGCATATTATGCTGATGTGGACAAACTTCATTAAGTTTGAACACCCTACATTAAGATGCACATAGCTTCCTTAGGAGGGCTGCTTCCATTTTTGAGCCCGTTTCAACACGTCCACCAATCCACATAGGATTTCTTCATTACCTATGCCCAGTGGGATGGCAGATGGGTTTCTACATTCAAAAGGCAAGCAATGGGTCTGCTTAGTTTTTGTGTAATGTGCACACTGTTTCCTTACTGCTTGCAAATGAGCAGCAGAAATAACACCCTTCAGTCTAAAAAGCTCTTTCCCTTGCTGATTTGGCCACAAGTGACAACTGCATTCTGCAGATTCTGTAGCAGCCATGATGGATTAAGATGGATAACCACTATGGAAAAATCTAGCTCTGTGTAAGTTCTCTGGAGTTTGGCTGAATCTTGGTCAATGTGAGACCTTGGCATCTTAGTTGATGCTAAAAACCTGATGGAGAGGAAGCATCATATCTAATAAGATGCTACTCACAGAGAATGTGGAATCATAACATAATTGGAATGTTTGGAAGAATATGCTGAACAGATGTGCCATATATCAAACTGGCCTGTGCAAAGAACTGCAGAAAAGAAGGGTCCTAATTACACTTTCCTCTAGATATGCCTTGCATAGATTCTTGCAAGTGAGGAAATTGACGTAAACTCTGCTGGGGGGAGGAATCTGCTCCTGTCTCTGATCAATATAAAAAGATGTTCTAGGCCAGTGATGGCGAACCTATGGCACGCATGCCACAGCTGGCATGCAGGGACCTCTCTGTGGGCACTCGAGCCATTGGTTGCCAGATCAGGAAAAGACCGTCCCCTTCTGCATTCAGCGTCGGGTTTCCATAGTAACTCCTCTCCACTCATTCCTCGCTGGCCTCCACAGGCAGGCACACTCCAACATCTCCACCCCCAGAAGCGGACTGCGCAGGCACCCAGCCCTCCTTCTAACTGAACAGACAGCTCAGAAGCACAGCGTGCGCATGCCCGAATCTTTGCACGCCCGGTGAAGAGCCATGCCCTGAGACAGAGCGGGGCGCGATTAGCTAGTGCCCCCTCCTCCTTCCTGCCAAATTTAAGGCACTTTGAAATAAATAAGTTGGTTTTGAGTTGCAGTTTGGGCACTCGGGCTCAAAAAGGTTCGCCATCACTGCTCTAGGCACATACAATGGCTTCTTCTGCTACTACTTCTTCCTTCTTCTCTGGGATACTTTTGGATATTTTCCATTTCCTCTCCCCCCTGGTATTGTTTGACTGGAGATAATTGGAACCTTTTGCCTTGCCATACTCACTGGCACTGATGGAAATGAAAAGATCCATGACTGGTAGATATGAATTTTGCCTATCATAGTGGAATAGTCTAATAATAGCCAATTTATGGACTGGAAGGAGATGTAGGTTTAGGA
Source organism: Shinisaurus crocodilurus (assembly GCA_021292165.1). Taxonomy (NCBI): domain Eukaryota; kingdom Metazoa; phylum Chordata; class Lepidosauria; order Squamata; family Shinisauridae; genus Shinisaurus; species Shinisaurus crocodilurus. The sequence continues at coordinate 104,037,334 of CM037880.1, forward strand.
TTGCTATTCAAAGAACTTAGATTGTTTTGTTAATGACATTTTAATACCATCCGTATGCCATTCTTAAACCATTTGTATTGTTTTGTTGCTTTGTTTATTGCTTTCTTATGACCTTCTCTGACCATTTATAATATTTTCTAAATGCTAATGTTACTGATTATACTTTACCTTCTGACCCACTGGGTTGCAAATTCAAACTCAGATTAGACCACCGAATTAGCATCCCAGATTTCCAGATGTATGGGGATTTTTTGTATCTCTTGTTGATGGAAATGTTCTCTGTTCCTGTTTAGGGCCATTTAAATCTATTTTTACTTCATATGTTCCAAGGTTGAGGCCAAACCCTGAAAATATGTCAGATAGCCCAAAAGTCCAACTAGGGATGCATGCATAAAAGTACCCCCAAGAGACTCTAGTGCTCACTGCAGATATCTGACCTCCTTCAAGTACAAGGAGCTTCTGCATCAGAATGCTTGTAATAGTCTATTCAGAAATCTACATTTGGTGAGCTCTTTGATTTTCAAAGTGGATGATGTTGACCTCTTTCACATATGTATGGAAATGATGTAGAGCATTTGCAAACAGGCTAACAGAAATTCCTGGTTCAAATCTCAACTCTGCCATAAACTCACTAGGTGACCTTAGGCAGGCTATTATCCCTTAGCCTCAACTCACCATCTGCGTTATAGAGATACCTATCTCACTAGGTTGTTATAAGGGTTACTGAAGAACAGATATTTTCTCATGGCTCTCAACAGCCACTCTATTGCTGATGTGTTTTGCTATTACCTTCCATTGACCTTGGCTTACAGCTGTCTTTTATTTATCGTAGGACACCGTTTCAGACAGAAACACAGGATTTGTTATTTGGCTTACATAAATATATTGAATTTATCCCAATGTGGGCTGATTTGGCCTACTTCTTGCAAATTATTCTGACTGGTAATAGCAACTGAGAAGTTCCCTTAATTACATTTTTATCATCTTTATCCCTCCCCCGGCCTCTTCCCTCTTGCAGGCCACTTCCTCCAGTCACTTCTTGCCATCTTTAACCATGTTTCATCATTACAACTACACCAACATCAACGGTTTACATAAGCCCCACCCCTGGTCTAAGGGTTAAAAGCAGTAAAAAGAAAACAATAACAAGTTGATATCACAGAGCAAGTGCAGCCATAATGCTATTAATTATTTATTTATTTATTTACCGCATTTTTACCCTGCTCTTCAGTCAAAAAAGGCTCCCAGAGTAACAAATATTAATATTAGACAGTCCCTGCCCTTAGGCTTACAATCTAAAAGACATGACACAAAAGGAAGAGGGATTGGGAAGGAGGAGGAAAAAAGCAAAACTCAGGGACCAGCTCTTAATGCTGTGCAATATCCTCGACTGTTGCTAAGGAATTGGGAATGGGCTATCTCTCCCAACCGCACTCTTCTCGCACACAAATTTCCCTGCTACCCTTAGACAAGAGAGAGAGAGAAAACTCCAAGTGCCAATAGAGATCTTTGTGTATTTTTATTTGTGCCCGACGCGTTTTGGCCTAAGCCTTTTTCAAGGGCGCTCGCTTATTTTCTAATATTTTTCGAGACAAACAGCTTCATCAATCTCCTGCTACCCTTAACCATGTTTGTCATTATTTAGGCCAAAAGGTGGGTATAACTTAAGTAAATAAAGAATGAAAGAAAGAACAGGGAAGGCTCTTTCCATTTGTCTGCCTGGCCCAGTTTCCATCTCAACCTTCACCTCTTGGACTTCATCAGTGCAGCCACTCTGTAGGAGAGGGAGAGAGAGGCCCAATAGCCTACTTTGACCCATTTATATTTTATAATTATTTCAAGATTTGAAACTCTGATTTGAAGCTTGTTAGAAATCCTAGGTTAGGAATGCACCCTGGTTTATGTTAACTGCCCAAAGTGATGTTCAAAGTGAATTTGGAGTTTGTTCTTCCTCAAGAATTTTGAAGGAAGCCAAAACAATTTCAATAAGATTCGTGTAAGTTTTTAGGAAGGGTCCACTCATCCCTTTTTCCCCAGTTCAGGAAGCAGGGAGAGAACCCTTTCTGCCTTAAATTTCAAAGAATATTATGGCCTATTGAAAATGTTCTGTCACTTTTCTCATCAGCCAGCTACAAACATGGACAGCAGGAAGTTATTTATTTATTTCATTTCATTTCTATACCGCCCCACAGCCGAAGCTCTCTGGGCGGTTCACAACAGTCCATACAATAAAATCAAGATAAAACCAACAATAAAAACAGAATTGTAATGAAAAGTTTTAAAACCAAAATTAAAAACGCAGTTTAAAATACACAATAGTAAAGGTTAATACAACTAAGTCTAAAGGTCACCCCCCTCCCCCTCCCATGTATTATTTTGAACAGATTAAATATCGAATGCCTTGGCATAGAGGGAAGTCTTAACCTGGTGCCGAAAAGATAGTAAGGTTGGCGCCAGGAGGACCTCAGTGGGGCTACCACTGAAAAGGCCCTCCTCCTTGTTGCCACCAACCAAGCCTGCCTTGGAGGTGGCAGTGGCAGTTCATTATAATCCAAAGAACCTTGTGTACCCAAGGCTTTCCCACCTTTGTTCCCACTGCAATCCCTGTCCCACTGAAAAGCTATCCCTGAGACTCAAGGACTGGGGTCAGACAACACAATAACCCACGTTCAAGGGTTGAGTATGAGTTGAGTGTGGGTTGTCGTTGAACCTTGGATTGAAATGTGGGTTATTGTGTTGTCTGATTCCAGCTGCACTAACAATCCATGGCTTGTTAACCGTGAATGAGAACCCATGAAGAGAACCCATGGTTTGTTGTTGGGTTGTGAACTGTGGGTTGTTCACCATGGTTTATTATCTCAGCTTGGTTGAGACAACACGATAATCCACATTTCAACAACTCAGTTCAACATCAACCCACACTCAACCCATACGCAGCGCTTGAGTGTGGATTGTCATGTTGTCTGAACCCAGTCACTGAACCCTCCAGAAAAATGTGTGATACAACACATGGGGCTGCAGGCAGAGGAGAAAGGAAATCAGAGGAAATAGGCAACCCCTGCCATGCTAAATTGGAAATGCCTTCTACTCTTGCCTATGGCACTTTAGATACAAGCCATTGTGTTTGTGATCCAAAAAGCCAACACACCCCTAACAGTAATTTCCAGGGTCAGAATCCAGACTTCACCATTCATACTAGCTTCCCCTGTTAGAACTGGGCAGGATGTTGTGTTGCATTCTTTTATAACTCTGTTTCTATTGGTAGCTTATGTTATTATTTATTTTCAATAACACATAGTAGTAAGGAGCAAAACTGCTGTAATCGTCTTAAATGGATCACTTTTTTTTCTGTTTACCTAAATGCAGTTTGCAGCTCTATTCAAAATGTGCTTGTCGGAATGTTATAGCATTGAAATTGCAGTGCATAAATCATGAAGCACAGCTACTGGAGATCCATCTAATATGCTTTCTTTTTAAATGTGATTTTTGTGAGCCTAAGAATTCAGGTCATACTAGAGTCATGAAAGTTTTGTATACCTGGTTGTAGGAAATGAATGAGGATTCTCAGCATTGGGACACAAGCATCTAATATTAAAGGACAAATTGACTGTAATGGGTTTAATTTATGGCTGCTTTAACTTCTCAGAATATTATGTTCCTCACAGATACATTTTCATGTATTTAAGGTATATTTAGAAATTACTAGGAAACTACTGGTTTGATCTAGTTTATTCTGTAATTACTATGTAGAGGGCATATATGACAATGTTTATAATATAAGGAAAACATGGTTTCTTGAGGTCACAGAGAGAACATTATTTCTCTTAATCTAATATTTTTGTCATTCGATGTCAGGTAAAAATAAATGGAAACCTGCCTTGAAAAACAAAGGACTTGTACAAGTGAAAGAGTGATTGTAGGTTAAAGAAGGCTGTGGTTAGAAGGAACTGGTGCCTAGAAATAGGCTATTAACAGATCTACACCATTAAAGATGTAAAGCTCTAGAATTCTTTATACCTCTAATAGGGTCTCCCTGGAGCAGTTGTTGGAGCAAAGAAACCTCACTGGATGAAGGATTTAAAAATTATTTTTAGTCTGGTGTCTCAATTCTGGCCCATGGGGAATTAATATGAGGGACTTTTTTCCTTCCTAAGATTTTGGGTCCCATCTTCCCTTTGTCTTGCACATAAGGAACATTGATAGGTAGAGAAAGGTATTGGGTGGTATGGATGCAATTGCCTTTGAGAAGATCAGTCAGGTAAGAAACATTCTTCCCTTTCCTCTGCCCACATTCCAAGATTTTCTGCTTGACTTGCTTGCACAATCTTGTGCCATCTGTTCTGCAACGCACATACTCTGCTTATGTCATTCTGAGCTCAGGACTGCCTGAGTTGATCTTGTGTGTAAACTGACATTGGGATGGACCTACTTTGCATCTGGGAATTGGACTTGATGGCCTTTCCGTCTTACCTCTATGATTCTGTTTACAGAAGTGTTACTATATGTTGGATTTTCTCTGACATGTCAATGTAAGATTTTTTTTAATTCAATTTTTATTACATTTACAAAAACAAAATACATACAACAACAGCAACAATAAATAAAACTTAATATTAATACATAAACCCACCCCAATCCCTCCCCACTCAATCTACATTAGATTATTATATTTCACTTCTTTATAAACTACTTCTTTTCATGAATCCCACAATTTTTATACGCTTCCATCAACATTGATCTATTTGAATTTAAGATTTTTGACAGCTCAGCTTTGCAGTTCTCTACATCACTGTGCAAATACTCTTGCCTTATTCACATAGTGAGCATTACTCACTACTCCAGGACATTAATTTGTCAGTGTTGATTTTGCCTTAGTTGTGCATGCCCTAGTTGCACTTTAAAGACGACTGTACTGTTGTTATTCCTTTGTCTTGTAGCTATTGTTTTATCGTTTATATTGGTTGTAAGCTGCTTTGGGATGGAAGAGGGAGATATAAATGACTTCATACATAATAAATGAAATCTTGCTCTTCTGACTTTTTATTACGTTCAGAGTATAAAAACATAGTCACCGTTATTTATTTATTTATTTACTACATTTATATCCCACCTTTTTTCCTCTTGCAAGGAACCCAAGGTGGCTTACATAGTCCTCATCCTCTTCATTTTATCAGAGGAAATAGGCAACCCCTGTCATGCTAAACAACCCTGTGAGGTAGGTTAGGCTGAGAGTCCATGACTGGCCCAAAGTCACCCAGTGAGTTTCATGGCTGAGTGGGGACTAGAACCCGGATCTCCTGAATCCCAGTCCAGCACTCTCACCACTATACTACACTGGGTCTGAATTTAGTTCTTGAAAGTGGCTTGGAGTATTTTATTACTTTAAGCTTAAACTGGAAAAGGCAATGCATTGTACTGGGAAAATAATGTGGCTATGGATAATGTGGAGAAAGCCTGACACGAGTCTACACACACACACACACACACCTGTTCTCCGTCCAAGGGAAGGGGGCGAGGAGGGGGGATGAAGTCACAGGGGAAGCAGCCAGACAGACCGGCATCCCCAACAATGGAGAGTCTCGGTGGAATTCCACAAAATCCAAGGAAGGACCATCAAGAACCATCAAACTATCAGGGCAGTCTCAAAGAGCTGTAAAGTACCCAGTACGTCACCTTCTTCCCGGGCAGGAATAAGCCCACCTGATACGAAGGGGCAGGCATAAGCCCCCACCTGACCTGGAGGGTGGGGAGAGCGGGAACTCAGGGGTAGAAAACCCCTCTCCCTTCCGGTAAAGGGTTGTTGGGAACCCAGGGTACTTCGGAACCAGATTCATCCTCCAAGCGGCAGCTGGAGTAAGCCATTCCCATCCCCGGATCGGCCGACCCGGAGCCAGGCTGACATTGACTAGCGTAACGTCTTTGGTCTAAGGTAACTGACTAATCCCAATGCGCTAGCCTGGGAGCCTGTTTCATTGATAAACGCAAAGGTCAACTGAGGTTGTGTTGACATTGTAGTATTCCTAGAAAGCTGTTAGTTCCGCTCCGTATCTTGTGTAAACAAATAAAGCCTTATTTGGTCATTTAAAGAGCTCTAGTTTCCTCTTGTGTGTACGGACCACCTAGGCGGTCTCCTGTGCTTGTACGGGCTGTAACTCAGTGCCGGTTAACCCGTTAAGTGCCGAACTCACGCAAAGGATCCAGTTGTTGATCCTTCACATGGTGGCAGACGACGGGACAATTGGAAACTATAGTTAACGGACGGAACTAATAGGGTCTAGGGCAGGCTAGCGGATTGCTGGAAAGTAGTCAGGCAAAAGTAAAATGAATAGCCTGAGCCAGGAGCAGCTAGAGCTAGGGAGCAGTCCAGAGACCCCAAGAAGAGAGGGGAGCCGGGTCTCCACAATGGAGTGGGTAGTGCGGCCGAAGACTACACACCAAGAGGGGGAGGGAGCCCCCTCATTCTCGCTGGCGGGGCAGGAACCCAAGCAATGGGGTAGCCCCAGCTTTACGAGTAGCCTCAGGAGAGGTGAAAGGAGGGACCCCGAGTTAGAGGAAGACCTCAACGGAGGGGTTGCTGGTGGAGCCATAGGAGGGGGAGGTTTGGACGCCCTCTTCCCCCAACTGAATTGGCAACAGACCAGGGAAGTGATGCGACATCAGCAGGAGATGATCCAGCATCAGCAAGCGGCGCTGCAGATGCAGCTGGAGTTAGCAAGGCTGACTGCGGGCGCCAGAGGGGGGGACCCCCTGCACCCCAGAGTGGGAGCACTCCGACCCCTAAATGGGACCGGAAACAATTTCCCACCTACAAACCTGGGCAGGACGTGTTGATTTTCTTCACCCTGTTCGAAGCTGCCTGCCAGGAGCAGAAGGTGCCGGACAATTTGCGAATGTCCGCCTTGAGGACACAGGTCAGCGGGGAGCTGGCCGATCTCTTGGGCATTCATACCCAAACTGCCCCCTTGGACTATGTTGCCTTTAAAGAAGCTGTGAGGGAGCGTTTTGCCCTCACCGCCGAACACTGTCGCCGTAAATTTCGTTACGGGCAGCCTTCCCCAGGGGACACGTATGCCTCCTGGATGGCGCATCTGGGGCAAGTTTGGGATGCGTGGATCGGGGCCACCGGGAGGACCACCTTGGCGGAGGTGCGAGAGCTCCTGATCCAGGAACAATTTTGTGCCACTATCCCAGTGGATTTGGCTACTGCGGTGAGGGACCGGGACCCCCCAAACTGTCGGGAGATGGGCAAGTTGGCGGACCAAATGGGGCTGTATCGGCAGCCCAAGGGAGTGAAAGGGGGCAACCTCAGTCGTGGCGGGGCCAGAGGGAGCACGGAGAAGGGCACCCCCAAACCTCGGGAGGGAGCCCCAAGCAAGCCCAAAGAGAGCCCCAGCGCCAGTGGCTGTTTCTACTGCAAAGAACCGGGTCACCTCAAGAGGAGTTGCCCCAAGCTCCTCGCAAAGAACCGCAACCCCAAAACAGCCCCGGGCAAGGTGGGAAGGATGCTCGCTCCTGAGTCCCGCGAACCAGAGGAACACGAGGAGGATCAGCAGTCGGTCTCGTCCCTGGAAGAAGAAGCAGAGGATGCGGCGCAGCCCCTGATGAGCGGAGGACAGCATTCCCTTGGGGCCATCTCGCAAGCATCCCTGATGCGCATTGCCTCGCCGGAGCAACTGCGTTGGAGCCAGAGCAAATTCTGTGAGTCCATCTCTGTGAACAATGTTTCCCATGTGGGGTATAGGGACACCGGGGCGGACATAACTGCTTTACCTCGGAGTAAGGTAAAGAAGAGACAGCTGTTAAAAGGGCGTACCTGTGCCATAAAGCCCTATAACTCCCCCAACATAGCTGTTCCCCTTGCCCGGGTCTGGGTCAAGTACAAGGGATGGGAAGGGAAGGGAAGGTGGATGTTATAGTACATGGACAGCAAGAGTGGGGGATCATCATTGGGAACGACATTGCGTTCCGGGCTGCCCAGGTCAAGATGGGGGTGGTGACACGTCGTCAAGCCAAACAAGCCCCTGCCCCACAGCCTCCCAGCCCCCCGACTCCCCATCCCGGTCGCGGTAAAGTGACCCCGGCAACCGACTGTTCCCCACCGCCCCCCTCAGCTTCAGTGAGGGAGGATGGCCAAGGGGGGTTCGCCCCAATGGCCCGAGATTTTGGGACTCAAAAGGCTTTCCAAGAAGAGCAGCAGCACGACCCGTCCCTCCGAGAATGCCGGGATCGGGCAGGTCAAGTGGTGGGGGCAGTGGACCAGTCAGAACGGTTTTTGTGGGAAGCAGGAGCCCTTTACAGAGAGTTCTGTCCAAAAACCGAACTGGGTCTCCAGCCAAGGAAAAGACAATTAGTTGTGCCTGCAAGGTACCGCCAGGCTGTACTGCAGTTGGCCCACGACGTAGCGTGGGGGGCCACTTGGGACAGAAACGGCCATTAGCCAGGGTGACAGAAGGGTTTTACTGGCCCATGGTGGCAAATGAAGTCCGAGAATATTGCCGGTCCTGCGATGTCTGCCAGCGGGTGGGGCATAACCGGGACCACCCGAAAGCCCCCCTTCAACCCCTACCCATTGTGGGCACCCCTTTTGAAAGAATAGGGTTGGACATTGTGGGACCCTTGAATCCCCCCACCAAGACGGGGAAGAAGTTTATACTGACTGTTGTTGACTTTGCCACTCGCTATGCCGAGGCTTTTGCCCTAGCCTCCATCTCCGCTACCAGCTTGACTAAGACTCTCCTCTCTCTTTTTGCCCGCCTAGGAATGCCTCACACGGTGGTTTCGGACTGTGGCACGGGTTTCGTGTCCAAATTGTTTAAGAGGATGTGGGAATTGGGGTGTGTGGAGCATCTGACTTCGGTGCCATATCATCACGAGACAAATGGGCTGGTGGAGCGGTTCAATCAGACTCTGGAGAAAATGATCCGAGCCTATGCGGCTAAGCATCCCGGGACTTGGGATCAAGCTCTCCCCTACCTGTTGTTCGCGTACTGGGACTCCCCCCAGGAGAGCCTGGGATTCTCCCCCAACAAATTGATGTTTGGGAGGGAGCTAAGGGGACCTTTGGCTCTTTTACGGGTGGAATGGGAGGGGGTTGCAGCAGAACCTTCCATGCCGGTGCATACCTTCATGCAACACCTTCCAAACTGTCCTTCGGGAGGTGCGGGAGATGGCACAACAGCATCTCGGAGCAGCGCAACAGCGGCAGAGCGCGTGGTACAACCGGACGGCTGTGCCACGGACTTTTGAAGTGGGGGACCAGGTGTTGGTACTGCGCCCCCAAAAAACAGACAAATTGTGTTTGAAATGGGAGGGTCCGGGGACCGTGATTGGAAGGTTGGGGGAGGTGAACTATCAAGTGGCTTTTCCGGGACATCCAGGGAGGCAAAGGGTATTTCATGTGAACATGTTAAAATTGTATGTGGAACGGGGGACGAAGGTGGGGGGAGTGCAGGAATGTGTGGATCAAGGAACCTCTGATGGGGATTTGTTGGCAGAATGGGGGGGAGGGGGAGGAATGGATGAGATCCAATCAGGGCCGGATTAAGATAGGGGCTATTGGAGCTGCAGCTCCAGGCCCCTACCCAAAATAGGCCCACAACAAATAGGGACGCCGCACGCGCGGTGCCGCGCTGCGCCGCGCCGGGGAAATGAGGACGTCACCTCACTCAGAGCGAGGTGACGTCCAGTCGCTCACCTGCGCGGGGTGTTGCCAGAGGCGAGCACACCAAGGAGCAGAGGTTGCCGCCCATTGCCACCACGCTGGGCTGTATTGAGTGGAGCGGCCCAGATGCCGGAGAAGGGCGCAGCAGGGCGAGGACTTCCACCACTCGCCACTGCCAGTCTCGCCTCGAGCGCACCCACCAGCGAGGAGGACATCTGATCTCTGGAAGTGGAAGGAACTTCAAGGAAGAGAAGTTCCTCGAGCGGAGCAGGCAGCTGCTTCCCAGCCCGCCCCCGGCCCCGCCCGCCTCGGCCTGTCGGGCCTCGCCTTCGCCGACAGCAAGCTCCCCGCCTCCGCCGACAGCAAGCTCCTCCTCGCCTCGTCCGGCTCGGAGAGCTAGCCAGCGACTCCGGTAAGGGTTGCCCGCGCGCGCGTGGCGCGCCTGCCTCTGACCCGGTTCTCACAGTGGTGGCAGGACTGGCGCGCCGGCGGCGGGGAAGCAGCAGCGTGCGCGGCTCTCTGGCTGGGCGCCGACGGACTCCCCCGGGTCAGCCTTCCCCAACTGGGTGCCCACCAGCGGTGTTGGACTACAACTCCCATCGTGCTGGCTGGGGGTGATGGGGGCTACAGTCCAGTTCACCTGGAGGGCGCCAGGTTGGGGGAGGCTGGCCGAGTGGTGGGGTGGGTGGGGACTGGGAGTCTCTCGCTTCGCTTGCTGGCTGCGGCGCCTCGCCCCACTCTGCCGCCCCAGCCGGATTCTTGCCTCCTTGGGCTGCGCCGCCTCTCCTTGCCGCTCTGTAATGAGGAGGCCTCGAGGTTTGTGCAAGAGACTGAGAGGAGAGTCTACTTTCGTGAGGAAGTTAGTTTGCCTTTCTTCCTCCATCCTCCCAGCCCAACTTTCCTAGGCTTGCATAACTTGCTTACTATGTCTTTTTTGCACCTCCCTTTCTTCATGTGTCCAATACTTTTTCCCTGTGTCATTCAGTTTTATTACACATAACTTCATTTCTGAACTTCTTTGTTTAGTGCAGTTGTATGTATGGATTGCATGGGTTGTATGTGGTCAAAATTTAATGTCAATAACACCTTTAGAAATATATTTACCTAGAAAAACAGTGAGGTGTTCAATAGTTATTTTACCCGCTGTATATGTAAATGGAGCTGGTTTTACAAATGCCAAATAGATCAGTGTGGCCTGTGCATGGTTGCATGGGCCTGAGATATTAAAGTAGGAGAAAGTACTATAATTTTTTTTCCCTTTACATATAAGGATGAAGAAACAACGTAGTGGTTGGGATAAAGTCAAAGCTAAGAAAGAGGAAGACAAACAAATACAAAAACTATTGTTAAACACCAAAAAAATAACAGAATTTTGTACAAAAAGCACATCTGGAACAAGTGCTACAACTGATATACATGCTTCCGCTTCAAATGCAGCTGATGTCAGCACAAGTTTGGTTGTTTCACATGCAGCTAGTGCAAGTGAAACTAGTGCAGGAGCGACTGGATCCACTGAGTTGGACTGTGAAAATGTCACAGAACAAGAGGAAATGTATTCACATGATATTGGGGACTGGAATGTATGTGATGCTTTGAGGGAATATTTTTGCCAAAAAGGAGTTGATGATTGTCAACATATGGACAGTGATTTCAGAGCCTCGGAAAAGACATGTCTAGGTGAATCTTTTACAAGGCATTGTACAAAATCTTTGTTTTTCAGAGAACAGTTAAATGGAGAGAAAGTTACGCGTGAATGGCTGTGTTATTCTCCGAAAACTGGCAAAGTTTTTTGTGCATTTTGCAAACTGTTTTCTAAAGAGGAAGCCCATTTGGCTTCAACAGGGTTTTCAGATTGGCGACATGCCACAAGAGATTTAAGCAGGCATGAAAATAGTGCTTCACATTTGAAAGCAATAGAAAACCTAATCAGGAGAAAAACTTCTGGCCAACGGATTGACAAAGGTCTTCTTAAGCAGTTTGAGACCCAGAAAAAATATTGGCATGAAATACTTTGCCGTATCCTAAGTGTTATAAAACTACTTTCATCTCGAGGTCTTGCTTTTAGAGGAAGTGATGAAATTATTGGGTCCGTGCACAATGGCAATTATTTGGGCTGTCTTGAACTCTTAGCTGAATATGACTCTTTTCTTGCAGAGCATATTCAAAAACATGGCAACAAAGGAAGGGGTCACATATCGTACTTATCATCAACGATATGTGATGAGTTTATTGAACTGATTGGTCAGCAAGTGCTGCAGCAAATCATAAACGAGATAAAAGAAGCCAAATATTATTCAATTTCTGTTGACTCCACCCCTGACATAGCACATTGTGATCAACTAACAATTATATTTCGCTATGTACTACCTAGTGGTCCAGTGGAGCGTTTTACAAAATTCATGCCAATGCACGGACACACTGGTATGGAGCTAGCAAACATTATTTTGCAGTTCATGGATGAAAATGGAATTTCCATCAAAGACTGCAGGGGTCAGTCTTATGATAACGCATCTAATATGAGTGGCAAATATAATGGTATGCAGGCCTTAATTCGGGGGAAAAACCCACTTGCTGAATACATTTCTTGTTGTGCACATTCACTTAATCTTGTTGGACAAAATGCCGTAAACAGCTGTCCAGTTGCAGTTCCGTTCTTTAATTTTGTGCAGCAGTTGTATTGTGTTTTTTCTGCTTCAACTCATCGATGGAATCTGTTAACAGATAGTTTCAAACTATGTGGTATACCGACATTAAAAAGGTTATCTGATACACGTTGGTCTGCTCACCATGATGCTGTGAATGCCTTACAAAAAGGCTATAGTACTATCAGAGATGTCCTTTCAAATATTATGAATGATGAATCCACAAAGGGAGAGGTCAGTTTACAAGCAAAGGGCCTAAATAATGTCATGGATCAATTGGAAACTGGAATAATGGTTGAAGTATGGTCTGTCATTTTACCAAGGTTTCACAGAACCAGTCAGTGTCTCCAAGATGCAAAATTAGATCTGCATACAGCAACAGACATGCTGAACTCTCTAAAGGATTTTGTGCAGTCTCTCCGTTCTAGATTCTCTGAATTTGAACAGCAGGGTAAAAATATTTCCGGCTGCGAGGAGTACCAGCTACAACGTGGAAGGAAAGTGAAAAGAAATAGGAGGTGGGACTATGGTGATGCAGAAGATGCTAATGCTGATATGACACCCTCTGAGAGGTTTAAAGTGCATACCTTTTATCCTATAATTGACCAATTGACAGAATCACTGAGGCACAGGCAAGCAGCATACAATATAATTCAAGAAAGATTTGGATTTCTATCAGAAATATGCACTCTAGCAGCTGATTACGTTCCAGAGCCACTACACTAGTGTCAAAATATCCTGAAGATCTTGAACCCCTGTTTGCAGACGAAATTGTACAGTTTTCATCTATTTTCAAAATGTACCAATCTTCCACTGCAAATCAAGACATTCATGGGAGTCAAGAAACACAAATGTGCAAGTTTATGATTGCACAATCTCTAGTCGGTGCATTTCCAAATACATTTGTGACCCTCCGCATGTATTTGTGTTTAATGGTCACCAACTGCAGTGGTGAGCGTTCATTTTCAGCATTAAAACGTGTGAAAAATGAACTAAGGTCTTCCATGGGTCAGGAGCGTTTAAATGCGCTCTCTCTGTTGTGCATTGAAAATGGTTTGCTGAACGAGCTTAATCTTGATTCTACAATTGAGGAATTTGCAAGTAAAAAAGGAAGAAAAGTTAATGTGTAGTTTTATTTTCATCTACCAGCTTGATTCATTTAGTTTAAATGCAGGTTAGAGTTCAGTGAATAACCTGTTTGTGTGTTTAAAACTAGTGGTTGCTATTTATTTCAAGAGTTACTCTCTGCACCATAATCATAATGCAGGCTGTATTGATTATGATGCTTTAATAATAATAATAATAATAATAATAATAATAATAATAATAATACTTTAAGAAACAAATTTTTATGAGCCAAAGATCATACACTTATATTTAAATTGTTTATATGGTTTATGTTTATTTAAAAATGGTTGTTGTGAATGTTCTATTTATAACGGTTTTATTGAGTTAACAAGCTTATTGTTTACAAAAAAAGAAATATTTTCAATATGTTTCTGTTTTGGCACTTTAATGGTAATTAAAATATTTAATTTGTTTTAATATAAAATTGCATCTTCATTTTATTTATTTCCATAAAAAGGCCCACCAAAATCCTCAGCACCAGGCCCATAATGCTCTTAATCCGGCCCTGGATCCAATTGTCTCCCTCTCTGTCAGAACAGCAGCGGAGACAGATTATCCAGGTCTTAGAGGACTTCCAGTCTATGTTCTCCGACCGTCCGGGATGCACCACACTCACGCAACATACCATTGAAACGGGGAATAGCCCCCCTATACAGTCCCTACCCTACCGGGCAGTAGGGCCCCGTGCCCAGGTCATTGCAGATGAAGTCCAAGCCATGTTAGATCTTGGAGTCATTGTACCCAGCTCTAGCCCCTGGTCCTCCCCTATAGTGTTGGTAGCCAAGAAGGATGGGGGTGTTCGGTTCTGTGTGGATTACCGGAAAATTAACAAGGTGACTGTCCCTGACCCATACCCCATCCCAAACATGGATGTGCTGTTGGAACGGCTAGGGGGAGCCAAGTACATCACTACTCTGGACCTGACGAAGGGTTATTGGCAGGTCCCGCTTGATCCGGATGCTGCCTTGAAATCCGCCTTTGTGACCCATCTGGGTTTGTTCCAATTCACCACCCTGCCATTCGGAGTCCGGAACGGTCCGGCTACCTTCCAGAGGCTGGTGAATGGGATGCTAAATGGGTTGGGGGAGTTCGCCTGTGCATATCTGGACGATATAACCATTTTCAGTTCCACCTGGGAACAGCATTTGCAACATGTCCGCCAGGTATTTCAGAGGATTCAGGACGCCGGGCTGACTGTGAAAGCTAAAAAGTGTCAGGTTGGGCGGGGGGAGGTAGAGTATCTAGGACACAAGGTGGGGGGAGGTAGTGTCAAGCCCCTAGAAGCCAAAATAGAGTCGGTCCGCACCTGGCCCCAACCCCAGACGAAGAAGCAGGTTCAGGCTTTTTTAGGGCTGGCTGGCTATTATCGTAAATTTGTGCCCCGTTTTAGCCAGCTAGCCGCCCCGCTGACAGATTTGTGTAAGAAGCGGCAACCCGTTAAGGTCCAGTGGTCGGCCGCTTGCCAGGCAGCGTTCGAAGGGTTAAAAGCCTGCTTGATGGCAGCCCCTGTGCTGCAAGCACCAGACTTTGAAGCCCCTTTTGTCCTGCAGACGGATGCCTCGGAAGCAGGGATGGGGGCCGTCTTGCTGCAGGAATGGCCAGGGCAAGGGCTATGCCCTGTCGCCTACCTGAGTAAAAAACTTTTACCCCGGGAGCGGAACTTGGCCACTGTCGAGAAAGAATGCTTGGCAATAGTATGGGCAGTGACCAAGCTTCGCCCCTATCTTTGGGGGCGCCGGTTCTTGTTGCAGACCGACCATTCCCCCTTGTGTTGGCTGGATAGGGTGAAGGGATCCAACCAGAAGTTGTTGCGGTGGAGCTTAGCCCTGCAGGATTTTGATTTTTCAGTAGAGCACATCAAGGGCAAGGACAACATCGTGGCAGACGGGTTGTCCCGGGCTTTCTCAGTAGGAGACAGTTAGATAGGGATTGGGGTGGTGGACCCCAATGCCATCTTTCTCCAAATGGGAGGGTGTGGAGAAAGCCTGACACGAGTCTACACACACACACACACACACACACCTGTTCTCCGCCCGAGGGAAGGGGGCGAGGAGGGGGGATGAAGTCACAGAGGAAGCAGCCAGACAGACCGGCATCCCCAACAATGGAGAGTCTCGGTGGAATTCCACAAAATCCAAGGAAGGACCATCAAGAACCATCAAACTATCAGGGCAGTCTCAAAGAGCTGTAAAGTACCCAGTACGTCACCTTCTTCCCGGGCAGGAATAAGCCCACCTGATACGAAGGGGCAGGCATAAGCCCCCACCTGACCTGGAGGGTGGGGAGAGCGGGAACTCAGGGGTAGAAAACCCCTCTCCCTTCCGGTAAAGGGTTGTTGGGAACCCAGGGTACTTCGGAACCAGATTCATCCTCCAAGCGGCAGCTGGAGTAAGCCATTCCCATCCCCGGATCAGCCGACCCGGAGCCAGGCTGACATTGACTAGCATAACGTCTTTGGTCTAAGGTAACTGACTAATCCCAATGCGCTAGCCTGGGAGCCTGTTTCATTGATAAACGCAAAGGTCAACTGAGGTTGTGTTGACATTGTAGTATTCCTAGAAAGCTGTTAGTTCCGCTCCGTATCTTGTGTAAACAAATAAAGCCTTATTTGGTCATTTAAAGAGCTCTAGTTTCCTCTTGTGTGTACGGACCTCCTAGGCGGTCTCCTGTGCTTGTACGGGCTGTAACTCAGTGCCAGTTAACCCGTTAAGCGCCGAACTCACGCAAAGGATCCAGTTGTTGATCCTTCACAGATAAATATTTAAATTAAAATTTCTTTTTACTTTGATCTCCAGAAGTATGCCTGCATTGTGACCTGGCCACCAGATAGTGAGTTGTCCAATAACAAACCTCAGTCTCGGTTAATTTACATCTGAGAATCTACTGGACTTAAAATCTGAGGGGTAACTTCCTCTTGGAGGAAGATGGTCCCACTGTAGAAAGCAAAAGGCATAATCAGAGCATGATAGTGCATGATTCCAAACCCAAGAACAAGCCATGGGTTAACTTGGGGTTGTTTAACCCACTAACAAACCCCAATGCCCCTGTTAGGATGTCATGGAAACAACCCTCAAATGTGGAATTCAACGGTTGTTTATGAAAACAGGAAGCAGCTCACAAGTGTTGTGCGTCCCTGCAATTTGTTAAGTTAATTATAACCCACGATTTGCCATCGGATGCTGCCGTTATGTCTGGACAGTCAATACTGCCTAGCTAAATATTACCACAATACTGCTGATGCCATGTTCAGTGCACACTCCAAGTACTGCTTGAAAATAGGTTGTTTCTTCTAGGGCTGCTATGTGTAGTTGATGAATGGTTAAATTAGGGAACGATCTTATGGCACCTAGACATCATCTGCAGGGCCATAAGATAGTTCAGATTCCCAGCTCCAAACTCAGAGATGGCGCTCAGGGAAAAGAGACAGCTCTGAGGGAAAGCAGCCTCAGAGAGGGGGGAAAGGAGGAGTTTTGGGGGCAGGGAGGGGAGGAGATGGGGGCGGCCACGATAAGAGGTATCCTGAAGCTGCTCAAGCCTCCTTCCCTCCCCTTCTGAAATGCGGTTGCTAGATAGCCGAATATGGACGCCTAACAAAAATGCAGGGTGGGAGGAGTGGGGAGGCGAAGATCGCCTCCGCCTCTCCTCCCGCTCTGTATTGGATGAGCGTGAATCTCCAAGTTCAGAGGCTCACACTCATTTTAATTGGATTGCGCCCTTAATCAACCTTTTGTTTGAAAGGTGCTCCTGTTTAATAAGGCAGCAGGTGGTAATCTTATGAAAAAAGGGTATTTTTTAATAAAAAGTACTTATAACAACTGCACCTGGCAAGTGCCATCTTAGAAGAGGCTTTCCCCCTTCTCTCACACACTGGAATTGCCACTTCTATGATGATTTCTGCTGCAATACACACATGCATCATCCAAAAATGAAGAAATTGAGCTTTTTGCTTCAAAAATACATTTTACTCATATGCAGATTTAATTGACTAATCAACTAGACTATGTGGTATTTGATTGAGCTTTCTTCAGTCAGGTGACATCCCTAATTTGTACACAGCATGATCCAAAATTAGGAACTTTTACAATCACTTTAATTTCAATGAGTTTATATTATATGCTTTTTTATTTGTTAGCTGCTTAGCGGTTCTCCTAGAAAAAGGTGGGATATAAGTTTTATAAATAAACAAACAAACTCTTAAACTAAAATTAGTGGGATTAATGACCATTTCATAAATTGTGTGCAGAGGCAAACCTGGGTTTACCGCTGAATGTACACTTGCCAAATACAGCCAACCGTGGCTCTCTAATAACTATCCTGGTCATTTCATCTGTGTGGTATACATGTATAACCCATTCACACATATATTTGGGGTGTAATATGTAATGTCAGAAAAGCTTAACTGTAGCTTGAATGTGCCCTATATGTGTTTATTTGACAGAGTTTCAGTTTACCTAGAGAAAGTTTGCAACTCCTTAAGTTCTGGTCCCTGTCTGTTATTGAAGGGGAGCCGAGGAAACCTGTGGGGAGAGGACAGATATGTAAGGGACATGCATTCCTTCCTGGTTGTGGAATGATGAGAAAGCATCCCTGTGAGTGAGTTCTGGTGGCCAAACTACCTCTCCCCCCTCCCCCAGTTTCCCTCATCTCTTCTACAGGGTTTTTAATTTTATTTTTATCTGAAAATGCTCTAACCAAACAAAAGATAGGGGGCTGCTGGGTAGAAGGGCATGATAGAAAGGCTTCCCCCCCCCCGAGGTTCTTCAAACCAAAGGGTTTCAAAATCTGGGGGCATAATAAATGTCCTACTTCTGTGTTAAGTGTGTGCTACTTTGTGGGATGTATTCTGCCAATTCTTCACTAAATTATCTTAGCTACTGTTGCTAGGTAACATTGTTTGCTTCATTGCATCAGAGCAACAAGAGGGTCACAGATCAGTTCAGCATTATCATCATCTGAATTACACTAATAAGGTTTTTATTATATGTCTTAATTCCCCCCCCCCCGTTTTCTTTTTTGCCCTCCCCAGGGAATGTTATTGTCTATGGAAATACAATTGACACTTACACCACTATAGAATCCCTCTTATCATTAGGAATTAATGGCGGCCGTATACACCTTGTGCATCCTCCACTGCACTCCAATGTTACATCTCTCAATAACAACGCAATAGAAAAGGCTGTCCAGAAAGCACTGGCCAAGGCTGATGTGACTGTACATCACGATAGTCTGCTGGCTCAATGGAATGATGGCAACCACCCAGACCCAATCGTCTCTGCATCTTTTACTACTAACACAAAGCCATTTAAATTGCAATGTTCTGTAAGTATATGCCTTTGCTATGTTACATCTGCCCATCAACCAGACAAAGGAAAACAAAGAACTATAGAATTATAGGGCTGGAAGGGACGCTGGGTACAACCTAGAGGGACATTCTCCTACACAAGAACCATTGAAATGAACCTGTGAAATGAACCCTTTCCTTAAAAATTAAGGAAATTAACATTTCCTTAATTTTTAAAATACGAACCAAAATGTTCCAATTTTCCATAACTGATTTGGATTTTTGATTTACACTTTAAAATGTTCTAACAAATGCTTAAAAATGTTGCTGTTTGCTGAGAACCAAGCTTCGAGAAGTAGAATTAAAGGTATTGCTCTGCCAAATTGTCATGAGGTTGAGTTTTGGAAGCAAAAGTTGCTGGGAGGGATAGCATGACAGAGTAAGCCAGGGACCCTGGATTATCATTAACGCGCAGCATGGTCGTAAACACTGCTCGATCGCTCCCACTGCAAGCATGATGTGTGGACCCACATACCTCTGGCATGTCTGTACCCTGAGAAGCCAGAAATAACTCACAGTTTGTAGTTGGGCTCATTTTTCTGGCTTGTCAGGAGAGAGATGAGTCAGAGACCCAGTTTTGCACATTACACTAAACCAGTGTTCTCCAACCTTGGGTTCCCAGATGTTTTTGGCCTACAACTCCCAGGACCCAAGGTTGGAAAACACTGCACTAAACAATCCACAGACTAAAGGTCCATAGGTTGTTGAGCCACTCCCACTTGCAGCAGGAACAGTCAGGCAGAGTGCACAAGCACACTGCTCGTACATGATCCCTGGCTTATCATGACATTCGAATCAGGTTGCTGTTTGAGGGTAAGGGGAAGGTCCATGAAGAAAACACTACTTTCCACTCTTGCTTATTTTTTCATTCCTGATTGCAGTCATTGTTCCTTTAGCACCATTTTTTATTATTTGAAAGGGCTCTTAACTGATAGTGCAGTCCTAACCCACTCAGAAGTCTGTCCAGGGGTTTTTAGGATGGAGTGGAGGTGCCACTTCACTGGTGAAGAGGACTCTGCTGACTGGGGGCATGTCCAGCTCAGTACATCTGCAGAAAGCTTTGCAGGTATAGATCTACCAGTGGTGCTAGGCTCCAAACTAGGATATTCCTTGGCTTTGGATCAACTCAACCCAAAGCCCCTCCATTCCCCCCAAAGGCCCCCAGGATTGGGCCCCTCAGCTATGCCAACCTGGAGCTGGTGTAGCTAATCCCACCCCCCTTGCCTTGGTTTCAGTACTGGGAATTCTGAAAAATGAAGATCCACTAGATAGAAAAGTCTAGTAAATCTGCCTACCCTGGCTGGCATGAGATGGCCAAGCTTCATTCCCCCACTCCACTAGGATAGTTCTGCAAGTCAGAAGCCAATCAGGGATCGTGTAATAAACATGATGGCACCACAGCACCATATAACTAACCAGATTTGGCTATGCGTCCTGCTTTGGCTGAAGCAGACTCTGAGTGAAGGGGCTATCGAAAAAGCAAGGTGAAGAGACAGGCAAACATTCAAGCACAAAGGTTTCAGTCCAGTGGGGATCAGGCTAAGGCAGGAGGGGTCAAGGTAGCAGGCAGAGGTCAAAGCACAGTTAGGCAGTAAGATATGTTACACAGTTCAGAAGCAGAGTCAAGCAGGAATGAAAGGGTCGGGAGCACAAAGCATCAATTCCTGGGCAAGGTCCGGGAGACAAGGTAGAAGACACTGGAGCTGAAAGAACGGCATTGTTTACAGCACAGGCATTGAAGGCTTTTATCACCGGAGCCTGCTGAGCCCCACTCAGGGCTCAGCTGTAGTACATTAGAGCTCTCTGGCCAGAGCCCTACTCATGTGGAGTCACTTTCTCCTGAGGAGTC
This sequence comes from Shinisaurus crocodilurus, assembly GCA_021292165.1. Lineage (NCBI taxonomy): Eukaryota > Metazoa > Chordata > Lepidosauria > Squamata > Shinisauridae > Shinisaurus > Shinisaurus crocodilurus. The sequence continues at coordinate 104,057,955 of CM037880.1, forward strand.
CTTCTTTGCAAGTGAGCACTCCTTCTCATGGGAGCCCTGTCCCTCCTGGCCTGCCGCTTGAGGCAACGACACTGGCCAGGGGGTTGCTCAGCCTCTGCCTCAGAGGCAGAGTCCCCTCCCCCGGACAGGGGTGGGCCTTCAGCCATCTCCCCCAAGGGCCCAGGTTCCTCCTGGTCTGGTGACAGTGACTGATCTGGGTTGCTCTCGGTTTCTGGGAGCTCTAGCTCTTCCTCTGAGGAGGATTCCTCCAGAGGGGCATGGCACTATGTGACTACATCATTGAGGGTAAATGAAGCCCTTCCCTTGCCCTCGCTCTGAAGTGAGAGGGGGATGAAATGGGTGTATGTTCTGCTTGCGTTTGCTACCTGCACTGCATGACAAGACTTCCCCTCCAATCCAACATAAAACAAGTTGGGAGAGAATATGGATTTGGAATCACATCCCATTGAACATTAATGCAGTGTAGATGAATGACATCTGGATGCGGATATTGTCCATCATCCACACTGCATTACTTTCAGTGGGATGTGCATTCAGAATTTCAGATGCATACAATAGTACCTTGGATTACGAGCATAATTCGTTCCAGAACCATGCTCGTAATCCAAAAAACTCGCATATCAAAGCGAGTTTCCCCATTAGAAATAATGGGAACTCAGATGATTCGTTCCACAACCATTTAATCTCTGCTCTGCCGGCTCCCTGGCAGGGAGCCCCATGGAGGGAGCCAGCAAAGCAGTGATTAAATGCTTGTGGAATGAATTCCCGGGAGCCAGCACAGCAGTGCGAGGCGCCTGCAGAGCAAGCGACCGCGCTGCGCCGCACCTCCACTCGCTCTGCGGGCGCCTCCTACGCTGCCGTGCCAGCTCCCAGGCAGGGAAACAGCACCGCAGCATGAGGAACCAGCAGAGCGAGCGCCCACGCCTGGCCTCTGCGGCTCCCTACCAGGGAGCCGGAAAAGCACTGCCGCCTCCATGCGTGGAGGCGCTCCCGCCGCTCCCCACCTTTTCTTTTCCAGCGGTGGCTCGCCTCTCTGCGGCGAGCCGCCCGCGCTGCCATTGCCGGTCCCGTCGCATCCGGAAGTGACACGATGGGACCAGCGCGGGCGGCTCACCGCGGAGAGGCGAGCCGCCGCTGGAAAAGCGGCTCCCTTTTCTCTTCCATGTGGCTCCCTTTTATTTTGCAGCGGCGGCTCGCCTCCCCTCAGCGAGCCGCCTGCGCTGCCATCGCCGGTCCCATCGCGTCACTTCCAGATGCGACGGGACCGGCAATGGCAGCGCGGGCGGCTCGCCGCAGAGAGGCGAGCCGCCGCTGGAAAAGAAGAGGGAGCCACATGGTTAGAGAAAAGGGAGCCACTTCAGGATGCGACGGGACCGGGTATGGCAGCGCGGGCAGCTCGCCGCAGAGAGGCGAGCAGCCGCTGGAAAAGAAAAGGTGGGGAGCGGCAGCGCCTCCACGCATGCAGCCGGCAGTGCTTTACCGGCTCCCTGGCAGGGAGCCGCGGAGGCCAGGCGTGGGCGCTCACTCTGCGCCGGCTCCCAGGCAGCTCCATGTAGCGTGGAGCCGCCCAGAGCCGGCAGTGAGTAACCCGGTGTGCTCGTTTTGCAAGACCTCGCTCGTTTAGCAAGTCAAAATTTTTTTTGCAAAATTTTTGCTCGTCTTTCAAAATGCTTGCACACCAGGTTACTCGTAATCCAAGGTATTACTGTATCTAAATGTGCATCCATATTCTGGTGAACTGCACATGACAAGATCAAAGTGAGGAAACATCAGCCCAAATCCTTTGGCAACAGAGACAAGTTTCTACTTTCCTCTCACACCCATGCCTATGTGAACAGTTCCACACCTTTTCACAAATGGGTGAGAAAAATCACTGACAAGTTGCAGGGAGACACCTTTTATAAGTAGCTAAAATCTTTGTGAAACCACCCTCCTCTTCATTTTAGCTCAGCATTAAGTAAAGGTGGTTTGTTTTTAAAGTAATAATTTGACCTGGAAAGGAGGTTAAGTTTGCAATCTTACCTAGACATGAGCAAGGGAAGATCAGCCTGGCCTAATGTACATTCAAATGCCTACTTACAGCTCACCACCTTGTTCTGGCCTTGAAAAACTGATTTTCCTCTTCCTTTTCCCTCCACCCCCCTTCCCTTGTGTGTCTTGTCATTTTAACTGATGGCAGGGCCTGTCTTTCTCTTTTTTAATTGATGTTAGCCACTTTGGGAGACAATAATTGTCTAAAAAATGGGATAAAAATGCAGTAAATCATCATTGTCATGGATGTAAATCCCATTAAAACCAATGGGATTACTTCCTTATAAATGGGTTCAGATTGTAGTATTAGTCTTACTCTAATATTTACTAACATTAAATATAACAATTTTACATTTACAATATCATACCAGTAGGGGCTGTTTAGAGAAGTAGCGCATTGCTCCCCTCACTCCGTGTCTTTTGATAACACACAGCTTTTCCTCAGGAGCACCTATATTTTTGGTCAATTGTTGGTTTTATAAACCAAGTTACTATTGTTATAAATGGTGGTTGAATCCTGAGATAAGTCAATTGAGGTGGTGTAAACAAGGAAAGAATATGCCTTTATTTCAGTTACTCATACTTAGGCTTAGTTATAGTATGGTATAGGAACTACAGAGTTATGCCAAAGCTTTTGTGGAGGGTTCTGAAGGAAGTAAGAGGTGTCCTCACGCAGGTGTCCTGGAAGGCAATTCTAGTCATAAGGAGCAATAAGGGAGAAAGAATGGAGTCATTTGAGGGGGTGGAGGACATTCAGACAGCTGAGGGTGGTGGAGCTGGATGAGCGACAGTCACAGGCAGAGATATCACTAGAAATAAAAATACATCAAGGTGTACATCAAAGTACACACAAAGATGGTCAAGGAGTGGAGGTTGCTGTGATCTATAGGAATTCCATCTTTGCAGGGATGCATATATGAGTGAAGAGTAAAGGCCATGGGTTTTTTTTTGAAGGTATGGACAAGCAGCTTGTGTTGGATCTAGAAGCAGGCATGAAGCCAGATAGGGCTGCATCTTGTGAAGGATTTTGTCAGTAGAGTGCTGAACAGAGGAGAGGGGACTGAGGCAAAACAACGTGATGTCAGAGGAGAAAGGTTGCAGTAGTCAAGGTGAGAGACATGAACCAGAGGCATGAACCAGAATTTTTACTGAGGGGGCTGAGAGGAGGAGGAGCCATATTTTTGCCATGTTATAAAGGGAGAAGCAACATAGCTTAGCGATGGGCTTGCCTGGATATGGGGAGTAAAGGAGAGAGGAGTCCAAGAGAAAGCCGACACTTCATGCTTGTCCAAGAAGTCGGTGGTGTCGGTGAATATGGGGAGTGAATTAGAAGAGGAGGGCTTGGGAGGAAAGATGAGAAGTTTGGACTGGAACGTTGTGAGCTTGAGGCAATGGATGAAGCATCCAAGCAGAAATATCTGACTGGAAGTTGGAGATGTAGAACTGGATGAGGGAGAAAGTTCAGAGTAGAGAAAGAGCTGGGTGTTTGCAGTGTTTAGGTGGTACTGGAAGCCGTGGGGTTTGATGAAGCCATCCAGGGACAGTGTGTAGAGAGAGAATGGCAGAGGACTAAGACAAGATCCCTGAAGGACCCCAATGGAAAGAGTGAATACAACCCTTTGGCCAGTGGAAACACTGGCCTAGTTTGGATGTACTTATCTTGGTTTAATAATCCAAGATTTTCATGAGCCTCATGTCTGAAGGCGCGTCAGTGATAGCAGAGCTCCGCGTGTGCTGGATGGGAGAATTAAAATCCCATCTGTGCATAGAGGCCCATTATTCTACACACAGATCTCCAGATCTCACCCCCCTCTGCGCAGCGTTCCAGCGTGTCGGTTTGCAGCTGCCAGCCAGCTTGCCTGTAATCCGACTCCAGCTTGTAGCTTCCCCAGTTTGCAGATTAATCCAAGTAGCAAGGAAACACTCTGTAACTCCACAGGTCTATTTCTACCTGTTTATTTACTTAGCAAGTAATATTCTACAGAGTATACATTTCCTAGTTACAGTCCATGTGCAGAGTACAATGCATAGCAAGCATTAGTTCCAGTGGAGTAGGTTTGAGCTTCACTCCACCTCAGCAAAGACGTTACATTGTTGCTAAGTCCAGCAAGCAATAGCCAGAAGAGAGAAAGAATAGAGAAAGCAGTCCTGCTCTTCTCTAAAATGGCTTCAGACAGAAAAACAAGTTAACACGTCATTCAGAACATACAAACCATGTGACTAGCTCATAATGATCCTAGAATCTAGCTTTCCCATGAGAAAGAACACGGGAAAGTAGAAAGACACAACATACTTGTTTACCGCCATTCTGTTCCTCTCCAAGTGTAAACAATGTGCTGCAGCTGGTGATTGTGATACACATCACAACAATGTCTTCATGTTCTGTCCTTGCACTGCCCCTTCCTTCTTCTCTTCTTGGCACTCTGCGATTAACGGAGGGAGACTTCAATTAACCATAATTTTTTATTATGTCCAAACAAGGAAACTTACCAAGATAGGAACAAGCCAGGATCTCAGACCTTTAAACTGTGGTTAAGATCCTAGCTTGTTCCAGTCCTGATAACCATAGTTTCTTGGTTTGGACTTAATTGGAAACTATGCTTAATTGGAGACTTCATGGGTTAATTGCAGTATGCCAAGCAGCAAGTAGGGGAGGGGTGGCACAACAGAGCATGGGAGCACAAGGGTTATACATTTGAAATGGGCCATTGAAATTGTATTTCAGCATGTAGAAAGAAAACCAGGGAACTATGGCATAAAAGGAGTCAAGCAAAAGAGAGTGATTAACTATACCAAAGATGGTAGTGAGTTCAAGAAGAATGAGGACTGAAAAGAGATCTTTTAGATTTGGCAGTGAAACATTCATCTGCACTCTATCCAGTTTCTTATAGGTTAAAAATTCCTTATTTCAGCTTTAGACCTAAAGAAATACGGGTGTGATCCAGTCAAAGTGAAGCAGGCATACATTTCACTGATTATCAGGCGTTCAAGCTAATACTTAATTCTCCTATATTGGAATCAATTAGTCTTATCCCTGATTAACTTTGGCTGGATCACAATCTTTACTACTATCACATAGTCACATTCTCCTGTATCTGGCACTCAGCTTTGTAGTATTCTAAACTACATCCACATGTACAAATGCCAAATATAGGAGAAACACAGTGGCCCCAGTGCAGAGAAAGTTGATTATTAATGTTCCATTCATTTTGATGGGACTGAAGCATGACTAACTTTCTTTGGATAAGGAACACTGAGCACATCAAACTTGACCCATAATGCAACTCTTCAAAAGTGGCAAAATTATTGAATTGGTAGCACAGTTTTCTACTAACTTTGATTATGACTCTTCTGAATAAATATTTTATCATTTTAAAAAAAGTGCGCAAAGCCTCTTTAAAATCTGCAGCTGTTTGGTTGCTTTCCAAATATTTACAAATTAACCTGGAAAATAGGTATTATAATAGGTATTTATTCCTTAAATAAATAATAGTTTCCAGATGTTTGTGTTTAACCTCTATAAAATTCACATAATTGGTTTGTGAATAAAGCAAATTTCACAATTGCACCAGATAGGCTTGTATTACATGAGGTTGTTTTATAGGATGAATGATTAATTACCTACCTTATTTTTAGGCTTTCTTTAGCTTTACCCACAAGACAGTGGATTATGAGACCTTCAAGGCAGTTAATGATGCATGTCTGGTTTATGATGGGAGGCTTGTGATAGATACCAACTTCCATACCAATGATGTGACCATAAGAGCTGCAGGTCCTTTAACCAAGTTCTCCAATATATACTATGCCAACGAATGGACACACAGCAATTTCAGCTCAAAGGAGATCGGCTTCCAGCTTGCTGCGACCATGCTGAATCTTTTCGATCCAACTCTGGAACCAGTTTTTGAACCTCCGGAAGATATGGATAGGCTCATTCCTATGTACAAGGGATGCAAAATTCAAGGTGAACCAAACACATTGCTTTCTCATAATCTTGCATTTCTCTATTCTCTACACCTTGTTGCAGCATGAAATACCATGAAGTGAAAGAAAGTGTAAAATACCAGTTTTAGAAATACAATATTCCTCCATTTTAATATCAGGTAGAATCTTGTTTTTTTCCTGTGCTGTTAAATTTTCTCTCAGGGACATTTGGCCTATTACCAGTTCTTAATTCATACATGATTGTTAAATACATGGGTATTAGAATCACTTCCTATACTAAATCTTATGGTTCCCTTTTAGCTATGTATTTTATGGGGAGATTACACTGGAAGGTCATGCTCATATTTGCCCAATATGAGGACCTGTTCAAATGACATTTCCTGCCTCACACTGCTCCCAGGAGATGTAGTGCAACCTATTCTGGGTGGGGTTGCACTACTCCTAAAACAAGGGTGGGGAACAGTTTTGGGGTGGGGGACTGAATGACTCTCCCCCCCCCCCCACTAGGCCCTTTGTGGCCAGATGATGTCAGGGGGCATGGTCATGCTCCTGAAATCAGGGACTGGCTTTGCTGTGCAAGGGCTTTCCCAGTTGGGGAAAGTTTGTCCAGTGAAGCCACCCTGACTGAGTAAGCTTGTCTGGCTTAAGGCTGGCCGGCAGCCAGCAGCTGCCTTGCTTCTGGGAGTGCTGCCAATAGCTGGAGATAATGGAAGCAGTTTTGCCTTCAGAGGAATGAAGCAGATAAACGCGTAGTCAACCTGTCCAAAGAGTCGTTAGCTGGTAAAGTTCTTACAAAAGTCCAAGGATCAAGCAGATGCAGTGTCAGGGTGAGTCTGAAGTCAAATCCAGGAGTCCAAGGATCAAGGCAAGGTTCAGGAGCAGGAGCAGGAATCAGGAACAAGAGTCAAGGAGGACGTTGTTTCCTGATATCCAGACTTTAGTTTCTGAACTCTGCTCCTGAGGAGTGTCCGGGGCCCTGGGTGAGTCACACTCGTCGTCAGAGGAGGATTCCTGGGGGGGGGGGGTGTCATGACAAAGCTACTGGAGGAGTGCTCCAGCCACCATCTTGGCTGCAGGATGCTGTGCTTGCACCATGCTCCCCCCAATGGGGGAAGGCACTGCACAGGCATGTCCCTAGTTTTGTGTGCCACACGTCATCCCCATGGGAGGAGCAGCTCCTCCTAGAGCCAGCCAAGTCCCCCTCCACCCACATCCCCACTGTTCTCTCCAATCTGTGATTCCTCCAGGGGGTGGGGCTTGAACTGAGGCTGGTGAGCCGTAGCCTGGCCATAGTTATCCACACTCTGCTAAACGCCAGATTGAACTACTGTACTGCAATGCACAGTAATTAGGACTGCCTTTGAAGACTGGAAATTTCAACTCATTCAAGATACAGCTGTAAGACCTGTGATCAGAACCAGCAGGTGGGAGCATATCTAAAGCATCACAGTTCAAACCAGCCTGCCTGTATATTAAGATGATCAGAGACTGTCCGTCTTCTGACAGGAGGCAGGTGGCGACTGAGAAAGGGCTTTCTCAGTTGTGGCACCCTTCCTTTGGAAGTTAAATTGGAACTCTCTTCTCATGGAGGCTTACCTGGCACTTATTCTACTCTCTGTCCTAGGTGAAAACCTTTGTTATTTTCCAAGGCTTTTAATTTTTAAGCTATTTTTATTTCTAGTTTTACTGACTGTGTCAAAATGTTTTAGCTTGTTTATTGCTGTTTTAATGTTTTGAATTGGTTTTATTGTGTGATCCACCCTGAGGATATTTATGCAAGAGAACAAAGACGATGATAATGATAATAATAATAACAACAACAACAATCTTTAAAGATAAGGATAAAGCATTTGTGCTGGAACATTGAAACAGCCCTACTTTTTAAGTTTTCAGTTTTTCTGCTTCCCACAATAGTTTTGCATTCTTTACAGCATAGCTGCTATTTCTGAGTCCTGACTTAATTAAAGTGTATCCTGAATAGGGTCAGATAACAAAAAAGGTTAATCTGCAATGCATCTTTATGCTATACACAGAAGCCAATCTAGAGGTGCCTGTTTTTATGTTATGTTATGTTATGTTATGTAGGCGATCACTCGTGACCGAGTAAGATTGTCTTCCAGGATTAAAAAAAAAAAATTACAAAAAGAAAATTTTAAAAGGAGGAAATTCTAAAGAAAAATATTGTGTAGACTCTAGCGATGGGTCCGTAAGTGACTGTGGAGGCCAATTCTAGATCCACACAGTTTCCCACAGTGAGGACACAGGTTACCAGATGGAAGATGGTCCTGTAAAGAATTCGTTTGACATGCTTTTCGCTTAGCACGTTTCTCTCTTTCACCTTGCACTTGGGCTTCTTCAAAGTCCATAGAACCTTTGTGAAAGGCCAACCTTCAGTTGGATCGTTCATGGGCCAGAGCTTCCCAGTTTTCGATGTTTATATTGCATTTTTTAAGATTAGCCTTAAGAACATCTTTAAACCTCTTATACTGACCACCGATATTCCGCTTTCCATCCTTGAGTTGGGAATAAAGTAACTGCTTTGGGAGACGGCAGTCAGACATTCCAACAACATGACCGGTCCATTGAAGTTGGCGTTGAAGGATCATTTTTTCAACGCTAGTAGTCTTTGCTTCTTCCAGTACACTGACATTTGTTTGCCTATCTTCCCAAGTAATTCGCAGGATTTTCCGGAGGCAACGTTGATGAAATCTTTCAAGGAGGTGGAAATGACGTTTATAGATAGTCCATGTTTCGCAGGCATACAATAAAGTTGGTAATACAATGGCTTCATAAACCAGTGTTTTGGCCTTCTTACAAATATCCCGATCCTCGAACACTCTATGTTTCATTCGAGAAAATGTGGCACTTGCGGAGCTCAAACGATGCTGGATTTCAGTGTCAATGTTGGCTGTAACAGAGAGATAGCTGCCAAGATAGAGAAAATGATCGACATTTTCCATATTGCCCCACCAAGCTGGATAGATGGCATCACCAAAGGGTTAACTTGTACTTACTGATGAAGCACTTGCTGATAAAGCACTTTGGTTTTTTTGATGTTAAGTGAGAAACCAAGTTTTTCGTATGCTTCTGCAAAAGCATTTAGGATAGTTTGGAGATCATCCTCTGAATGTGCGGAGACCTACGTTGGGGAGCAATGTTGATAGCCATAGTGGACCGGATTAGTCGGTGGTCTGTCCAGCAATCGTTGGCACTCACCATGGCCCTAGTAAGAAATACATCGCGGCGATCTCTAACACAGACAATTACATAGTCCAGAAGATGCCAGTGCTTTGACCGTAGGTGCTGCCATGATGTTTTTAACTTATTCTTTTGTCGAAAGAGCGTGTTTGTAATAGTGAGATTATGCTCTGCACATTTAGACAAAAGTAAGATTCCGTTTGGGTTTCTGTTACCAACTCCGTCTTTTCCAATAGTTTCTGGCCATAAATCAAAGTCACGCCCGACTCTTGCGTTAAAGTCACCCAGGAGGATAATTTTATCCTCCTTAGGTATCTCTGACAGGAGAGTGTCCAACCGGGCATAAAAACTTTCCTTGATGTCTTCATCAGCATCTAATGTTGGCGCATAAGCGCTCAAAATAGTTACCTGCTGGTTATTGGCGAGCTTTAATCGAAGAGTTATCAGGCGTTTGTTAATGCCAGTGGGAACTTCTGACAAAGAGTTCACTAGCTCATTTTTGATGGCAAAGCCTACTCCATGTATTCGTCGGTCCTGCTCAGGTAGTCCTTTCCAGAAGAAGGTATAACCTCCTTTTTCTTTTTTCAACTGTCCCTCTCCTGCCCTTCGAGTTTCTTGAAGTGCTGCTACGTCTCAATTCTAAACCGTCTCAACTCCCTACGCTCAGGGCGTTCACTATCTATGTTATCCAGCAATGTCTGTATATTCCATGTTCCAAAATTCAAACGTCTTTTTCGACCGCTAAAATGGTGACCCCACTGGACGCGGTAATCCAGTCAGGGGAGAAAGAGGTAGACTATGTTTAGAGCACCTTTTCTAGCCCCCTCCCCATACGGGGTGAGCAGAGTGGATCCTAAATAGGGCTGCTCAGTCATGGATACAGCTGCCGAGCTGCTCGACTACCTCGTAGACGCATAAATAAGGCTGGGCGCGCTGCCCGAGCCTTATTTGGCCCCCCGTGCACCGCTTGAACGATTTCCTACGGTCTCGGAGGCATTAGAGAGGCCCTGTCGCGTCACTTCTGGGACCGGAAATGACGCGACAGGGCCTCTGCGCAGGCGCAGATCGGTCCCGTCGCGTCATTTCCGGTCCCGGAAGTGACGCGACGGGGCCTCTCGAATCCAGCGGCCAGTTCTCCGCCAGATCGGGCGGCTGGGGCGGCTCTCCGCGGAGCGCGCGAGCCGCCCCGAAGAGAAGGTAAGGCCTCGCCAGGGTGTGAGCAGGGCCATGCTCGGCCTCATTCTGCCCCGGCGAGGCTCGTTTTACTAGTACCTCGTTCCTTGAACAGGGCGACTGAATCTGCATCCACCGCCCATGTACTGGTCCATGACTAGGCGCTTCCGGGTTCACAGGCCTGCCCCAGTCGCCAGTCGCCATGGGACTTTTTGTTTGGTTGGTTGGTTGGGTTGGAAGACGCCTGTGCGTGAAACTGTTTTATGTGGGGAGATCGGTGCACAACGAATCACCACACAAACTTGACAGAGTACGGCAATGATCCAGTGGCACGGTTACCATGACGATTGGAAAACCATTCTCTGCTGCAGCCTTCATCCGCCTTCAGAGCCGTTGTAATTTTGGTTTAATTATCTTCCGCCTGTTCTGCTGTTGAGGACTTTATGTTTTGGATCGTTCTTTGTCTGGTTCCTCTCCCCGGACCTTACTGCCATGGGTGACCCTACTGGGAGTACATAGCTCCCGACGGCATTGCTCACAAGGTTCATCGGAACACGCAAGCCCACTCACCACTTCAAAGTGACGATCCGGCAAGAGGGTGCCTGTTTTAGTCAGCAAATGGCACCTTTCATCCCTCTAAGTAGGATCATGGAACATTTCATAGTTCTTCCCTTAGAGCATGGTTGGATTTTTCACACTACTCTTAACAAAGGACCAAATGACATGTTACCTAAAAGGTGTGTATTAAAGCTTGGGCAGCTGCTTTGTTGAAAAACAGCTTGAGTGGGGTGGAGTCTGGAGAGGTGAAGTGGGGTGGGGGGCAATTTTGATCAGAGAACAGCAGAGGAGGTACCTAATCTTTTCCCCCTCTTGCCCTTTCGCCCTGGAACTCCCCACCCACTTTCCCCTTACCTTGTTCCAGATGCGTGTTTGTGAGAGTAAATATGCAACTGGATCCCCATATGGCAGGGGAAATGGCCTATTGGGGTGCAGGAGAAAAATTTCAATGGAAAAATGGCAGGCAAGAAAGGGGCTAAGCTTCCCCTCCCACTTTTCCACTCTAAATCACCTTTCTCAACACTACTTTTCTCTAAAAGAAGCAGGTGCTAGGTTTTAATTCTCACAAGGGAAGCAGGGACGCTCTCATTGGAAAGATCCTGAACATCCTTACCCCATCATTCTGACTTTCCTAGTTCTGGTGTTTACAGAAGACAAGAGTACTTTCCATGTTCTCTCTTTTGCACTTCTTGATAATTTCAGTTGATGTCAGTAGAACTGCTTCAGTTTAACTGTGTAACTGGGATTAACCTATAAAATCTATGAAATAGCAGCAAAATGCCACCTGTTCTTCCTCCAATCACCATGGAATTGTTTTAAAAATAACAAAAGGGGGAAATGTCATCTTGATAGTTATCAAATTAGCTGTCAAATATGCTGGCTGCACCAGTACAGTCGTTGGTAACATATCTCTTTTTTTCTGACAGGTGGTGTTCTACCTGAACAATATAATTATGTGCACATTTTTAAACCCGGAATTCCCACTCGCTTGGATGTACAAGAAGCACAACCCAATTATGTAAGTATTAAAAATTCATGAGTGATATAAAACAGGCCAGTGTGATTTGATACTGTCTTAAAGTATTACAGTTTTCTGTTTGCTAGAAAACTCATGCACATATAGAAAGCATCACATAATCTGTGGTGGAGTGAGTGAAATGTTCCCTTTATGACAACTTGAGGGTGATGTATTTCACATTGTTTTCAACCTCTGAACATAGGAACCAAATGCTCAGGTTACCTCCTCCTTGGCTAGCAAGGTTTCTGCAAAATTCACAGCTGCAAGAAAGGCAGAAATAAAAAAGACACAGCTTTTCCTGGCATACAGATGCAGTGATGGAGAAAACTTTACCAATTGAGCTTCTGTATGTGCTGAGGAAAAGATGGCAGCCCTACTCAAGTTCCCTTAGTGCCGCTTGGAAGGCCTCTTCCATAAAAGTGCAGAAACTTAACGTTTGAATAAAACTAGTCTTGCATCTAATAACAAGACCCTTAGAGTGTGGTCTTGGTGTAGAATTGCTTTCTAGATATCCAGTGGTGTTTATGTAAAATACCTCAGGACTAGCTAATCTCTCTTTAGCTATAGGCTGTGTTGCTTTACGTTCCCAGTCTGCTGTCACAATGGTTTTCTTAATTTATCACAGGGGATGGCAATCACAACAGGAGATGCTGTAAAGGGGAATTACTTCAGAATACATGTCAACCAGTACAGTATGATAGAAACCATTACCTGCTTTTCAAAGAAGCACATTCCTGTCTCCAACTACATCTGTTTATTTGGACAGCATGAGCGTCTTCTTAATAATCTGTGTTCTCGCTGGAGGGAGGGACTGATCACAAATCTCTATAGGTAGGATGAGTTTATTTATTTATTTATTGCATTTATACCCTGCTCTTCAGCCAGAAAAGGCTCTCAGAGTGGCTTACAAAGATTAATAATAATTTTGTATATGAAATCGTCTGTCTTGATTCAGTTATTATTGGGGCAGTCTTCATTTTGGGGAAGCACCTCTTGGTTGTAGCTAAGAGAAATAATAGCAAGCCCTGCCTGGTTAGCAGAGCCGCTGTCTAGGCAGCCCTCTGTTCAGAAGAGGTCTGTGATTTACAGGGTGTTTTTTTTTTGTGTTTTTTTTAAGAAATACTACTTTTATCCCTTCCCTCCCTGTTCCCTTCTTAGTTGGGGACTGGGCTCGGAGGAGAACTTTCACGCTATGTGAGGTTCTTTGTTTTGGAATCCCTAATAGTTCCTACACTTTGTCACCTCTGAGGCCTCTGCACAGAGGGAGTGCCCAAAACTTTCTCCCTCCTCCATGGGGATAGAAGGATAGAAGCCGGCTCTTAGCTACAGTGACCTGGCCTGCATGTTTCTTTGCTCTTTAGAAAATGGCATCCAGCAACACTAAATCTGTCAGCCATGGCTGCCGCTTTTTAATACCTGCAGTGAACCTGCTGCTAATCAGCACAACAGCAAGCTAGAAGATCCAAATCTTCTGTAACCAGTGACCACAGTGATTAACTCCCCAGAGGAATCCCTCCTGTACCCTTACTGATCAGGCAAAGATGTGGAACCTGAATTCATGATGTGGGTTCTACAGCTAGTGGAAAGGGAGATTAAGGGATAATTAATTTGCAGATACCCAGCGGAAACTCCAAACTCACCACATCAAGGAGCATAAAACAAATCACAAAATGGGGACAAATCTCATACCAGCTCAAGGAAGCACCTCTTAAGAAATGTGCTTTAATTTCCATGTACATGCATATTACATACATGTAAATGAGGGATCTTTTGGTGTTGAACTCTGGGTGCTTAGGAAAACCTGATACCCCAAAAGCTGAAAGAGTCTGAGGTCACAGGCAAGGTGCTTGAAAGCAATTCTTTGTTTTATTAAAGAAGAATTTAAAATGAATTAAACTCCCACATCAGAGAAATTAGAACCATACATACTTCAGGGGAAATAGAATCATACATTGCAACTAAGAAGGTTAAAAGATCACAAGCATCTATAAATCAGTAATAAAGCTAGGTACAATGGGATGCATAGTAAATTGTGTGTAGATGTGTGTGTGTTCGTCTGTGTTCAAAAAGGGGTGATGGAACTGTGGCACTTTAAAGAGAACAGTTTTAATTCAAGCATTGAGCCAAAAGACAGCAGCTGGCATTTAAATTAAAACTAGCCCTTGAAGAGTGGGGCAAATGCCAGTACAAAATCTGTGGTCATGAGTGCCTTTCTAGCAAATTGTGTGTGTGTGTGTGTGTGTGTGTGTGAGAGAGAGAGAGAGAGAGAGAGAGAGAGAGAGAGAGAGAGAGAGAGATTATGGAGAAGGCGAAGAACGAAGGCAGGAAGGAGTTTCAGTCTGGGATGATTTGAATGATGGAGAAATTGTTTTTTTGGAATTCCGAGAATGTTTTGGAGTGGAGGAAGTAGAGCAAATGCAGGGGTTTAGGAAGAAAATGGATGCAGAGGCTTAAAAACAACAACAGAGAGCTCCAAAGCCAAGGGTGAATATTAGGAAAAACAGAGAAAAAAGGCTATTGTCTTAATGGCTTATGAAAGGAAAATAAAAGTTAGTGTAAAGATTTACCTGCTGATTTGTGAGTGTTAGAAGCCCTGTTGAGCCTCTTCTGGAAAAAGGGGAGAGGGGACAGAGAGAATGAAGGGGGGTTGCTCTTCTGAGCAGTGAGTGTGAGGGATCTTCCTGGATGGAGGGAACCTTCTTTAAAATCAGGGATTTGGAGTGCTCTTTTTATCCCTCATTTCAGGATTTAGTAATTAAAATAAAACAAAACAAGTTCTCACTTTGAAATTGCTCACCAGAAGTTGGGAAATGGATTTTTAGGAATCAGATACTGAGAGAAGAAAGAAGGCAGTGGACTGGTTTGCATGATTGCCACAGCCCACCCTTTTGAATATTCAGGCCATGGTGGGTGGTTGCCAGGGCATATCATGTTATGTGAACCCAGCAAGGGTGGCTTATGTAAGGGTTAAACAACCCTTGCATAACCCTAAAACAGCCTATTTGTTTAATCCTCGTATAATCCAGGTTGTTTAATCCTCGTATAATCCACTCTCGCCAGGTTCATATGACCTGATAAGCCACAGCGACCGCCTGCTGTGGCTTGAATATTCAAAATAGCTGCCAGCATGCACCACAACCACCGTGGCTTAAATAAGCCACCATGGGTTGTGGTGATCATGCGAACCTGGTCACTGTCTTCTCCTTCCTGGTGTGAGGAAAGGGGGGAGTGGATGGGTAATATCTCTAGCCATCACAGATTCAGGTAAGAAAGCTAGTCGGGGGGGGGGGGATTTTGGTGATTGTCTTAAACAAAGGGGCTTCACTAAGGTGTCAAAAAGTCATTTAGGCTTGGCATAATTAACTTTATCCTTTGTCCCACTTTTGAGGCAAAAGTTGCCTCTTCCACCTCTTCTAATTCCGTTCTGACACAATGACTGGGTTCATGCTAAACCTCAGTACACTGAGAGACAGAGTGGCTTAGCATGTTGTCTGAATGCTGCGTGCTGGTTTATAAGACAACCTGGTGTGGCTTATAAACCATCCTGCTAAGCCATGGTTTGCAGTGGGCTTAAGAAAACCCCAGTAGGTTTAGTGTGTTGCCTGAACCCAGATGACAGGCTAACCCACTGAGAAGCCAAAAAGGCACGGAGCCCCTTGGCAAGAGTGGCAAAAAGGGGCTGCCGCTCTTGCCAAGGGGTTAGCAAAGGGGACTTTCCACTCCCCACCAACTTTTTTAATGTAAAAGAAATAGTTAGCAATGGGCTACAAAGTTCCAATCCAGCATTGGCACTTGTCTGAATGGACACAGTGTCCATGCCAGATTGGGACGTTGTGGCCCACTGCTTCCTATTTCTTTTACATTTTTTTTAAAGGTTGGGTGGAGTGGGAAGCACCCTTTGCAGTAGAATCTTCAGGTTTTGGTGGAGGGCTCATGTTTCCTTGGGCTGCCCTCACTTTCCCAAGTGTGGATAACCCAGAGGCACAAGCCCCCCTCCAAAACCCAAGATCCTGCAAAAAAGGGTGTTTTGGGGGACACCCCCTCAATTCTCCCCCTTCCACGTGGGATTCCCAGGGGTTTTTGGGGGTGCTGGAAAGCCCCAACTGTCCCCTTGGTCTTGCCATTTACCCCGATTCGATAGCACTTCGGGAAGTGGCAAAACCAGAGGGAATCCCCTGTGCTGGGGGTGGGGGAGAGATTAGTGCAAATGACAGCTTGGGCGGGGAACTTGGTGCTCCTGTGGTGTACCCTGGGATACCTGCAGGAGGACGATGAGGGATGAGTGCGGTGGGGAGATCGCCAGGGAACCCTGCTGTGCCCGATCATTACTTGGGGCCCCAGGCTACTTTAAACCCATAGAGGTTTCAGAAAGGAGCCCTCTGTGAGTTTAAAGTGTTGTGTTACCCCAGTCAGTATTGGGGATTTCAAGGTTTCATAGCTTATAAGGTGTTTAAAAATACTTTAAAAGGTTAGCCGAAGTAAACTTGCCAATAATTTTCCTTCCATTTGGCTTAAACAGGAAGGTTAATAATCAGCATAAAATATTTCTTGATGGGTGTTTCTGTGGTTGGCTCCCTGAGACAAGATCTGAAATTTGCAAGTATAAATACAGAGGAATTAAGGCAATCAGAGCACAATGGCTGGCCAAAAAGTTGTTTGCAAGAAGTCACTTAGGCAGATTCACTTGGGATGTGCAGAGACCAACTATCCTAATGGAACTTGTTGTTCTGCTTTTCTCCAAGAGCAAGAAAACCACCACCCCTTCCAGATACAGGCCCCTTCTTCCCCAAAACACACCAGAAGCACCATAGCAGGAAATGCTGCACTGGTGCTTCTCCATCTATCTTAAATAAGCAAGAGAACTGTGTGGAAGTGGGGGGTTTCCTCTTCCACCTATACACTCTTGTATATTAGGAGACCACGTCCTCTAGCTAGCGCTTTCTCCCAGCTCTGATCTGATGAGAGCTCTGATGCCTCCACTGGAATGAAGAATCAGCTGGGCTGTGGAGAATAGAAGGCAGGGCTCCTGGGGCTCTGTGGGTTGCACAGAGAGCTGCTGTGGGCCACATGCGGGCTGCAGGTTGCCCACATGTGAGGTAGAAGTTGAAACAAAAGCAACGTAGATGGTTTCCGTTTAGCTCTGTTTAAAATCCTCCATAGTTACCAAATTGTGTAACCCAAGCTTGACCTGCCATGCAGCAGGGTGAAACAACCTGTTTCATGTGGCATAGCAGGAGTGGGGATAGATGAAGGCAAGAATCAGTGTCTAAATGGTGCAGCTGTTTCCCTGGCTGGCACTATTTTTTTATCAGGCCTGGAGAGGTAGCTGATGCGGTTCTCTCCGCGCCGGCTGCGAGGGGTCAGGGTCAGATCTCCAACTCCCCATTCTGAGGTCAGAGCACTGTCTCTCAGATGGGGGAATCTCTCTGAGCCATCCTATGGTCCCTGGGATGCATGCCCAGAGACCATAGGATTGCTCTCCTATCTAGGGTCTAAAATGACCTAGCTGCACCACTGCCACTTGGGCTCCATGTCAGCCAGCAAAATGTGGCCTGAGGATGTTGCTACTGCTTCATAGAAGAACCTGAACATGACATCATGTCCACCACTTAGATATTCAGGGTTCTTTTTCCCCCCGGTCATATTTTGTATTCTCATGGCGATGACAAGCACAAGTAAGATCTTAATATACAATATAATATAAACATACAGTAAATCCATTATAACATTAATTCAGTTACTTATCAATATTGCATTGTTATATTCATGTATACTATACACTTACCAACCATCTTCATTATGGAACTATGAATGTAGAGGTAACTATCTATGCTAGCCACTGCTCATATTTTCTTATAACACTGTCAGGACTGTATAACTTGCTGTTAGTTAAAGTCTCATTTGTCCAGTTACAGAAGTAGCAGATACATAAATGGATGTGTCATCCTTGGTGATTATATATGTGGAGAAAGCCAACCTAAGCCCCCTGCCTGACACACACACACTCACCAAGGAGGGGGGAAGGAGACCCAGGGGGGGGAGACAACCAGTCTCCACAGATGCCAAAGGGGACAAACAACATCTACATAGAATCACCCCAGGGGGGAAGGCTGGAAGCATCACCAGGTTTGTCAATGCTCTTGCATATCAGCCCCATCTACATAAGACTTGAATACCTCTCCAGGGCAGACGCTTCGGCACCCCTAAGAAATGGCCACTCAACACCATAGGATGGGACCATTAAGCAAGTGGCCTCAAAGGGACCCCATCCCACGGGGGGAAGGCGTCACCCCACCTGATCCAAAAGGCCTCCCCTCAGGGAGGGTGTCAACCCACCTGATCACGGAAGGAGGGGCTACCTGAAACACCAAGGTATAAAACACCCTGCACAAGGGAACTTTTCTCTGGACCTGATCAGCAATCTTGCCCATGCCTGGGGTAAGGGAACGAAGGATCAGCAACCCCGGGTAGCAGAATCCGGCGCGCTCCAGCTAGGTGGAATCACTGGCCGCTTGGGTTGACCGGACCCCCGGGAAACCAAGCTGAAATCACTCACAAGCCGCTTGGGTAGACCGGACCTCCACCGGGAACCCAGCTAGCCGCTTGGGTAGACCGGGCCTCCGCCGGGAACCCAGCTAGCCGCTTGGGTAGACCGGGCCTCCGCCGGAAACCCAGCTAGCCGCTTGGGTAGACCGGGCCTCCGCTGGGAACCCAGCTAGCCGCTTGGGTAGGCCAGGCCTCCGCCGGGAACCCAGCTAGCCGTTTGGGTAGACCGGGCCTCCGCCGGGAACCCAGCTAGCAGTGTGCGGTTGACCGGGCCTCTGCTGGGACCCGAGCTAAACTAACTAGCTGAGAGCCCTGAAATCACGTTGTCCTTGAGGCTTTTGCTTGCTACTTTGCACCGTACTGATAAGCTGTATTGCTGGCGTGGGTCTGAGTTTGTGACGGTAATTTTGTAAATAAACTTGTTTTCTAAAAGATACTTTTGTGGCTATAAGTTATCCCTTTGTTCTGGGCTAAGGCGAGGCGCTGGGGACCTCGGAGAAGGCCCGCCCCAGCACCTGCTACCCCCTTAGCATTGAACCTGCGCAGAGGACCAGGTTGTCGGTCTTCCACTATATAGACCAGTGTTCTCCAACCTTGGGGCATGCTGGGAGTTGTAGGCCAAAAACATCTGGGGACCCAAGGTTGGAGAACACTGATGTAGACTGTCAAGACAACAAAGAGGGTTTTAGCAAGCAACATAAGCCTCCAGAGATACTTATGCATGTCTGGTAGTTCTCTCAATGCCAGTAGTGCAAAGAAACTTTTCAAAATATCTAATATCCAGCTATCCATTCAAAAAGGAAGCCACAGCATTTTAAAAATTATTTTCTCACAAACACAATTTTTGTTTTTTCTAGTTGCATAGCTTTCTTGGGCAAAAGATATGGAAATACCATATTAGCTTATTTCATTTAATTTCTGTTGTACCCATTCCCACAGGCGTGAGGTAGGTAACAAAGGCGAAGCGTGCTTCTTTAGTCCTTTTGTAACTGGATTAGTCGTCAGTCCGTTCTCTCCCCCCCCCCCCCACACACACACACGATATCCATTGCCAGGAATGAACTCAGTGAAACAGCTGTCACCTGGGAGTTAATTTGCCTCTTTGTGACATGCAAATTATCTTTTAAATTAGAGGCCATATCTAGCCATGAATTTTCTCACTGCCTTGCATTCATCATGTTGAAGGCTTTAACCCTGTGGTGCTGGATTTTGTGATTGTAAAATTAAGTTTCAAAATTAATTAAATTTCAAACTGGGCCACAAGAGTAATGCATCCCACCAGATCTAACAGTGTGACACTTCTTGTGCTTCTTATATATGCTAGTCTCTTGTCCCTAGTTCAGTTAATCCATATTAGTTGCAACAGGGACTTGAGCTGTTGCAGCTACTTCAATAACTTATAACTAGCTTCTGTCAGGCAAACCCTATAGCCCAGAGATGGGGAACCTCTGGCCTGGGGATCTGATAATGCCGTGGGGGCTCCCCATCTGGCCTGGCAGTTCCTTGCCCTGGACCTGCCCCCTCTGCCATGGAGGGGAAAGTTCTTATCTCCAATTAGCAGCTGATTGGAGATAAGTGTTTCCCCCTGCTTAGCACTGAAAAAGGCTCCCTTTCTCAGTGCTTAGCAAGTGATCAGCTTAGCTGCTGTGAACAAAGACCGGACAACTGGAAGAGGGACATTCCGGTCTTGTGAACAAAGACCAGACAACTGGAAGAGGGACATTCTCTAGAAGTGCCCACCAGGAGGACACTCCCCACTGGATGCCAGCCTGTTCAGTTGGGGTGCCCACCTAGGGGAACAGGTAGCTCAGAAGGAACATCATAGCATAAACTGGCTGGAGCTGAAAGCTGTACTCCTGGGCCTCCAGGCCTTTCGCTCTCTCCTCAAGGCTGTGTCAGTCAGAACAGACAATACTATGGCCAAGGCATATATCAACAAACGGGGTGGGGGGGACAAAATCTGCATCCCTCCACAAGCTGGCCAAGGAACTGTTGACCTGGACGGAGGATCACACCCAGTCCATAATGGCAGTACTGGGGCAACCAACCTGACCACAGACTGGCTGAGCCAGCAAGTCCTTAGGGATCTGAGTGGGTCCTGAATCCACAGCTATTCCAGGAACTGATTTATTTATTTATTTATTATATTTATACCTCGCCTTTATTCCTGCAAGGAACCCAAGGCGGCTTACATAATCCTCCTCTCCATTTTATCCTCACAACAATCCTGTGAGGTAGGTTAGGCTGAGAGTCAGTGACTGGCCCAAAGTCACCCAGTGAGTTTCATGGCCGAGTGGGGACTAGAACCCGGAACTCCCGAGTCCCAGTCCAACACTCACCACTACACCACACTGGCTCTCTGATTCTCCAGTTCAGCCGACCCAGCCTAGATCTCTTTGCCTCTTAGGAAAACATTCAAGTGCCCCAGTTCTTCTCAAGATTCCCATGTCCAATGGCACCAGGAACAAATCCTCTAGAAAAGAATGGCCACAGGGGCTCCTTTATGCATTTCCACCAATCCCGCTTCTCCCCAGGTCATCTGCAAAGATCAAGGACATGGCAGCACAGGTGATCTTAATCACTCCTCACTGGCCCAGACAGCCCTGGTTTCTGAACCAAGTCAAACTTGTTTGCGGAGCCGAATTCAAGGTGTTGGCGTTGACCTTTAAAACCCTGTACAGCTCCGGTCCAGTATATCTCAAGGAGCGCCTCCAACAACATCAAGTAGGCAGCTCAACAAGATCTGCCATGGATGGCCTTCTCCCTGTCCCATCAGCCAGAGAAACCAGGCTGGTGGGGACTAGGAGGAGGGCCTTTTCTGTGGCAGCCCCCAATTTATGGAAACCTCTCCCAAGTGACCTCCACCATGTCCCTTCCCTGATTAGCTTCCGCCGGGCATTAAAAACGTGGCTTTTCAGGCGGCAATATGGGGTGGGTTAGGATTTTTAAGTTTTGTACTGTTTTTAATTGTGTTTTATACTGTGTGTGTGTGTTCCCCCCCCCCTCTTGTGTTTTATTGGACTGTACATCACTCAGAGTGGCCGGATGTCTGGCCAGATGGGCGATTCATAAATATAATAAATAAATAAATAGCCTGTCCAAACAGAACCCGTGGTGTCAAACACACAGTAGGGACTTACTACTTCAGGGGCCTGTACTTCATCCTCATCCGGCATTGTTCCGGTTGACAGCTTGGAAGCTGAACAGCAGTTGCTAGCCAATCTTGGTTATCCAACAGAGGTTCTAAAAACCTTATTGGCATCTAGATGGAGCTCGACCAACAGGGTCTATAACACTACACGGAAGAGCTTCCTGCAAGTGCAAGGGGAAATCTCCTTCCCCGGGGAGGAATTTGGGAGGTCCTGGGGTTCCTCCAGGTGGGTTTGAACAAAGGCCTCAGTAGTGACGCCATTAAATGACAAACGGCAACACTGAGTAGTATTTTGGGGTGTGAGGGCCAGCCAGCCATTTCCGCCCATCCACATTTGAAAAGATTCCTGATGGGGGTTGCCCTCCTTAACCACCCCGTGATTCATCGGTTCGGTCCTGACTCTGCTCATGGGGAAACCCTTTGAACCCTTGGCCACTTGTTCTCTGAAACTGCTCACACTGACCTGCCAAGTCTCAGAGCTGGGAGCGCTGTCAGCAGACTCTCAACTGTGCATCTTTTATTACGATAAGGTGGTCCTCTGTCTAGAATAGATCCATCCTTTCTCCCTAAACTGAATTCTTTGTTAAATAGGTCCCAGGAGACTTCCTTGCCTCCTTTTATCCTAGGCCCAGCCTCCCCAGGGAAAGAAGCTGGCATACCCTGGATGTGAGGAGGGTACTATGTTTCTACCTTGACAGGATGTTGGCCCCCAGGGATTTGTGAGCCCTTTTTGTTTCTTTTGATTCTGAGACACTGGGGAGCCAGGTGTCTAAATCTTCTATTTCAAGGTGGCTGAAAGAGGTCATAGCGTTGGCCTGTATCAAGCTCTGTGGAAAGAGCCACCAGTTGGGATTACAGCTCACTCCCTAAGAGGGGCAGCAGCTTTAGCAGCCTTTAAAGGGGACCTGCCCATTCTGGACATTTGCAAAGCCTCCACATGGGCCTTGGTGCACACTTTTACAAAACAGTATAAGATAGATTTCCCTGCATCGGATGATGTGACATTTGGGCGAAGCGTTTTACAGAAAGTGGTGGTGCTTTAGAGAACTGTCCCTTCAATCCCACCCTACTGGTTTATTGCTTGTGTATGTCCCAAAGTTAAGAAATGCCCTCCATGAGCCTCTGGACAAAACAGAAATTGGTTTTACCATGAATTTCTGTTCTCAGAGCCTCACAGAGGGCATTCCACCCACCCTTCTTTGGGGACCAGTATTATTCCTGTTGAGTGTAAGGGGCTGATATGGGTTACAGCTTCTGCCACCGCTGCACATGTGGGGAGGTAGCTATGGACTCCTGGGGTTGGTGTCCCTGCCTGTTCTATTCTTACAGTTTGGTTCATGTTCCTTATAATTACGGGGCACTGTGTTTCACTTATTTTCACTGTTACACCCTTGGCATAGTTTCTCTGTTTTCCTTCCCTTCTAGTAGGAGGAGTCATTCTCTGCTCTGCCAGCATGGTCTGGGAGGTCTGGGTGGCTCCTCTTATGAAAGAAGCAACAGTTGGCCTTGCCTACATGCTCCCAAAGGAAGTGATATCCTGGAGTGAAGGAATGCCCTCCATGAGGCTCTGAGAACAGAAATTCATGATAAGACCAATTTCCATTGTCCTTACTTCTGAGTAGTCATGCAGATATTCAAAGGCTTATTTATTTATTTATTATTATATTTATACCCCGCCTTTTTTCCTGCAAGGAACCCAAGGCGGCTTACATAATCCTCCTCCTCCTCCCCATTTTATCCTCACAACAACCCTGTGAGGTAGGTTAGGCTGAGAGTCAGTGACTGGCCCAAAGTCACCCAGTGAGTTTCATGGCCGAGTGGGGACTAGAACCCAGATCTCCGGAGTCCCAGTCCAACACTCTCACCACTATGCCACACTGGTTGTTTACTTATCCTGTTTACTTCTGAGTAGACATGCTCATGCTAACTTCTGTTATCCTGTTTAGATAGGATAGACATGCTCTGAGTAGACATGCTCATGCTAACTTCTGAGTAGACATGCAGAGGCTTGTTGTTTGGGATAATATTTGAAAGTGCTGCAGCTGCTGAGTTATTCATTCCTGCTTACTTCTGAGTAAACATGCAGAGCCTTGATTTTTGGGATGCTCTTTGAAAGTGCTGCTGAGTGATTCAGTCCTGTTCACTGCTGAGTAGACATGCATAGGCTTGGCCTGCTTATTTGTGGGTAGAAATGCTAATCATGCTTACTTCTTTCTTCTGGCATGCGTCCTACTCAAGGCAGTTTGGTGCCCTAGGCAAGATCAGATATTTAGCGCCCCACCCCCCACTTGAGAGCGCTGTATTTTTTTTCAAGGCGTTTCTGGCGCCCTCTTTAGCCCTGCACCTTAGGCAGCTGCCTAGTTGGCCTAATGGTAGCACCGGCCCTGGTCCTACTATAAATTGGTATCTACTGAATTTGCGGGTGGGGGATGGATTTTTCAACCACACCCGCTTTTACCTGTGCCCCGTCCACCACTACAGTGTGGCACCTGAGAGCTTCTCTAAAATGGAATTCGGTCTGTGGGCTGAAAAAGGTTTGTAAACCCTGCTAGTGCTATATCTCATTCTGTGTATCTGGTTTCCTTCTCCATTGTACTTAAAAAGTTAGGGTACAAAGTTTTAAAAAGTAGGTTTTACTTAACATCCCACTATTAAAATCATTCATAAAAATTATAAAACTTCTGCTAAACTTTGTCTTGTGAATTACTGCTTATGACTAAAACTAGACAAACCACAGCTCTTCTTGCAGAATAATAATCAAATATGCACTGAACAATTGCATATTAATACAAAGGAAAAGCTCCCATCACAGGTATGCTTGTGCAAAAATAAAACTTGCTAAATTCTACGAGTAGCAAGACATTTAAAAAATATAGAAATAAAAGGTGGTAAACTCCTGTTTTTCTAGGATTCATGTCTGGAAACACAGAAATGAAAAGCCTTTTGGTATTTAATGGAGCAGGTAATAAAACAGGCATTTCATATAGATGGGGCTTCCCATCAAAGTTATAATAATGCAAGATGACACAACCCACATTGTTAGCACCCACCAGGAAGCAAAAAAGAAACTCACTCTTTTCAGTCCCAACCTGGGAGATGGA
Source organism: Shinisaurus crocodilurus (assembly GCA_021292165.1). Classification (NCBI taxonomy): domain Eukaryota; kingdom Metazoa; phylum Chordata; class Lepidosauria; order Squamata; family Shinisauridae; genus Shinisaurus; species Shinisaurus crocodilurus. Next base: position 104,082,676 of record CM037880.1, read on the forward strand.
TAAACTAATACAGAATGTGAGGATGAAGAAGAAGAAGATGGGAATGAAAATAAAGCTAAAAATAACAGGATTCAAACCACAAGAAAACAGGAAAGGTTCAGCTCTAAATAAAGAACAACCAACCAAACATAGAAAGCCATTTCAGCATTAATCTGAACTTCTGCACATTCCAACAGAAAGATGAAAAGGTACACCAACAATACTTACCACACAGTAAGATCAATAGAAAAAAGTTAAAGTAAATAAGAAATTGGAAATTGTGAAGAAAAAAGTGTCAGAGTTACCTGAAATAAACTTTCCTGGTTTTACCCCACACGGGGGTGTGTGGTTCCTCTGTAGTTCAGTGCTAAATCCAGTGTATAGACAAGGGCAAGGCCCTTTAGAGAATCAAGTCAAGACGGCAGAGCTAAGGCTGGCAGTTTTGCACCTTTGATCTCTGGTCTTGAGAAAAGGCAGAGTTCTTCAGAGTTGGCAGTTCTTCACAGAAATATAACAAACATTTTCTTAAAACGGATGTTGAGGAGCATAATTTACATAGAAGCTACTGGGGGAAGAAGAAAGAACAGTGGTAATATCAGCAGAGTTCACAAAAGGGAGCTCCACTTACCTGTCCTGTTAGCTAGCCTGCTGTTCCGCTGGCGGTCAGTCCCACAGGCATAACAGAATGAGCGGAGGCACAGTGGTGCTATCAGAAACTGCACAGAACAATTGAAATTTGTAATAGAAACTATGCAAAAGCTAAATGATTTTAGAAAATATGAAATGATCATAAGAAGAGATTTTAATATGGTAAGAGACAACAAGCTTGACAGAAGGAAATTCGATAGAAGAAAACAAAACTAATTTAATGACAAAATTAGGATCTGAGCCTTTATTTTTAGAAAATGAATAAATTGATACATGGAGATACATTCATCCACAAGGAGAAGACTTCACTCACTACTCACACACATATGGAACAAATACAAAATTAGACTACATCTTAGTCTCTAGGCAATTAATTCATAATATTTTTATTTTTATTTTTATTTTATAATGTGTGTTTTTATAATTGTTGTAAAACGCCCAGAAAGCTTCGGCTATTGGGTGGTATAGAAGTGGAAATAATAATAATAATAATAATAATAATAATAATAATAATAATAATAACAACAACAACAACAACAACAACAACAACAATAATCAGAACCTTTGACATAGGTCTTATTACTATCTCCAATCATGTTCCAATTTTTACAAGTTTCTAGAAAACAAGAATCATTGTGAACATAGTTTTAACCAATCATCATTGCAAATACAGCATATGGCTAAAACCTAGAAGAAAACATAACTCAATTCTTTGACCACAATATTAAGATGAAATACCTTATGCAACAATATGAGACACAGGGACTGGTTCAGACGATTAAATAAACAACCCATGATTAAATTTGTGAGTGGTTGTGTGCTTTGCTAAACAATCAGGAATGCCCCCATTCCCAAGTTGTTTAGCATGATGTCCAAACCCAGAACTCTGGTTTGTTGAGGGAGAAACAAGCCAGAGTTTTAAGCAGGGGCCTTAAAGCTGCCCATCAGGTTAGCACTTGGACAGCAGACTGAGCAAGCACATAGATCACTTAGTCACAGTCTTCCCAAGTATGATGATATGTATTGCATTTCTATTTTAATTATAGATATTATTTCTAAATTTCCATCTATACATATAAATTAACATGTGCAAATTTTATGCAAATGTCTGTCCCCTTTTGTCCTCTTTTTTAGCAATGTATTTTTTCCTCTTTTGGTGATGTGTATGTGGCCGCCATCCTAGATTCTGTGATATACCAGAAGATACCATTCTCTAATAGGCTTGGATCTTCTGTTTATTCCATCTTCAGTGAGTTCCTGGGCCATTGGTATAATCTCAATACAATATGCATGGGCTTCCTATACCTTGGTTTTTTTTTGGGGGGGGGGGTTGCATTTCCCCTCATTGGTTTCAATGAGAGGGAAATTAACTGTGCCAGTGTGCCAGCTCCAGGCTGGCATAGTTAACAGGCCCAATCCTGGAGCCTCATGGGAGAAGCGGGGGGCTTTGGAGTCAGGCTACTCCCAAGGCCATTCCCAAAATGCCCTGTTTTGAAGCCTGCCACTGGTTCTTTCTGGGGGGCCTCCAGGATGGACATGTCATCCTGCCAACAGAGCTGCTGGCAGAAGAACACTTCCACTCCATTCTAATCCACTTGGATGGCCTTCTGAGGGTACTAGGATTGTTCTGTTCATCAAGTAAAATTTAGCATAAATGTTAACACTGGTAATCTACCAGTACCATAATACAATCAAAACATATGCAAGATAGTATCAAATCATAGCTAACACTTCTTGTTTTAAATCTTCTTCAGATTTAAACTTGTTCTAATAATCTGTAAAAGGAGACCAGGTTACAGAAAAACGATTGAACATATTTTTTCCATCTCACAGATGCCTAAAACATATTCCTTTATTTGTTAAGACAGTCTGCCACATTTTTCTCCACCACTTGACCAAACTCAGAAGCAAGTTACTCTTCCATCCAGTATTTTTTCAACAATACTCTAGCTATGAATAACAAGCTTTCAACTAAAACATGGTGTTTACTTCTAACCACTGGTAGTAGAATATTCAATGGTGTAATTATGTTACAGAACAAAATACAAAGATATCCCAAAAGATAGGAGTAAAGATTGAGTGGCTTTCATTTTATTTTAGAAATACTAGTAAAATATATGCATGAAAAGGGTCTCCAGACAGGATCCTCATGGCAATTCAGGGATTATATGAAACCTGGATGCTGAATATGATTAGATGTAAAGCAGACATTCAAAACATCAAGGTCATTGATTACTCGAAGCCGGAACACAATGTGCAGATTTGTGGAATTTGGTTGTTCAAAAGCATTATCAGGGCATGTTTGTGTTGAAAAGAGTTCCACCTTAATACTCCAGCTCACCCTGCAAACTTACTTAAGATTGTCATCCATTTTCCTTTCTGTGAAAAGCAAGGCAGTGAGCATAGCTGAATGTGCCTAATGCCACTCAGTATACTTTGTGCCCTAATTAGAGGTAAATAGGTGTGCATTTTTGAAGAAGAGAGCCAGAATAAAAGAGAGGGAATACATGAAAGCTCTAACAGCTTTACTCTTTGGCTAGAATTAAATGCTAACCTTGAATCATACTCTTAAAACTGTACTTATATAATAGATCAATAAAAATAGCCAATGAATACTGGGTAGCATTAGAGATTTATTTTATGTATTACATTACTGTTGTTGTTTTTAATGAATAACTGCACTCCTAATGAGCAGCTAGACTACCAAGAAATCTAGGGATTAGAATTTGCAGTGAAAAAGCAGCTCTACAGCTTCCTAATGCTGAAAATGTATTAATTAATCTTTTAATTATTGCTCAGTTGCTTTTGATGTTACTGTTTTTCTACTACTTCAGTGCTAAAGGCCTTGGTGCTCTTACAAATAAGAGGGATAAGAATCCCTTAAGGGCACAGTCCTATTGATTGCATCCTTGATGCTCATAGGCTTCCAAACTCGGAGGTTTATGAGCATCCAGTGCAGAGCAGGAGGAGCAATGGACAATGGAAGTAATCTCCACCTCCCTGCTCCTCCTGCTCTGCAATTCTGAGGTACCGTACTTCAGAGCGGGAGGAAAGGAGGCTGGAGCGCCGTCAGGATACCTTGTATCCTGGCAGCCCCAGTCTCCTCCCCACCCCCTGAAATGTCCCCTTTACCCCCTCTCTGAGGTTGATTTTCCAACCCTGAAGAAGCAGCCGGTGCCGTTCTTTCCGCACTGGCTGCTAGAGGGTAGGGAGGGGAGGGGGATTGGAGCGCAGATCTGTTTCCAACCTCAGATCTGGGAATCTGAAGTATCCTATGGCCCCCTAGATGCTGTCTAGGGGCCATAGAATTGCTCTGTAAATAGGTAGTGTGCACTACAGTATGTTTGCAGTATATGTGGCACTGTATGGCTTTACAATTGGGTTGGACCACAATGCATTCTACATAGGCCTGTCTTTGAAGAGTTACAGAAATTACAGATGAGCAGGATGGTCGCCAGACTCGTGTGTGGTGTTAGCCAGAGGGAGTAACTCTCTCTGCCTTTGAAGACTGTTCGGAAGCTGCAGCTAGTGCAAAATGCGGCAGCCAGGCTTATTGCAGGGACCGGAAGGTCCGAGCATATTACACCAGTTCTGGCCCGCTTGCACTGGCTGCCAATATGCTTCCGAGCCGAATTCAAGGTGCTGGTTTTAACCTATAAAGCCCTACACGGCTTAGGACCACAATACCTGACGGAACGTCTCTCCCAACCGTTATCTACCCGGACACTACGCTCAACATCTGGGGCCCTCCTCCGATTGCCACCTCCAAGAGAGGCTCGGTTGGTGGCAACGAGGAGGAGGGCCTTCTCGGTGGTAGCCCCCCAGTTATGGAATCAGCTCCCCACTGAGACCCGCCTGGCGCCAACCTTACTATCTTTTCGGCGCCAGGTTAAGACTTCCCTCTATGTCAAGGCATTTAGTTAGGAGCTTGGAATAGCACGGAGGGGATTGTCACCTGTAGGCTCAGTTTTATTGGCTTTTTGTATTGTTATTTTAAACTGTGTTTTTAAATTTGGTTTTTAATTTTTTAAACTGTTTTGTATGTTTTAATGTTGTTTTTATGTATAGAGGGTTGTGAACCGCCCAGAGAGCTTCGGCTATGGGGCGGTATATAAATGAAATAAATGAATGAAATGAATGAGTATATAATGCCTTTTCTTAAAGAGCTGCAAAGATCACCAGCCTATTTTGGGGCCCAGTTCAAAGAGCTGACCTTGAAACTCTAAATGGGCTTGGATCAGAGTATCTGAAAAAGTGCCTTCTGTGTTTTCATCTTGGGGTTTCCAACTCTTAAAATGTAAAATCCTGGATATGAATGGCCTACACAGTATAGTGTAGGGCCTGCAAGGAAGAGAAGGATCAAGGATAGCACCCAAATGTTTAACCAGAGGTGCTGGCAAAGTAAAGTTCTCTCAAGCTGGGCTCCGTTTACTCTCCTGGTGTGTGGAAGCAGCAGGGGTAGCAGCAATGCACAGGGGGAGGAGATGTCTGCCATTTCCCCTATCCTCTGTCATCTTGGTACACTACTGTGCAGCTTGCCAAGAGGAAAGGTGTGGAAGGAAAGGGCCACCATGCCTTTTCTCCCGGCATGCTTCACTGCTCTGCCACCACTGCTGAGAATGGGAAAGGGACTGTGTTTGGGGGGTTGGCAGGAAGAACAATACCGGTAATTTCCAAGTGGTGGTGGGGGGGGTTGTGTGGAAAGAAGGATAATTTTCAAGTCAGTGTAAGGTGAGCAGAGAAGAACTCTCCCATCTCTACTTTTGTGAGTAGACTGAAGAGTGATTTTGCTAGTGGAAAGAGAAAAAGAAGGCAAAAGTGAGGATTAAGATCTTCCTGGTTAGGAGGGCCTTTTATTATTGGGAGGATGAGTAAAATGGCTTTTATTGCTCTGCATTTTGGTTTGACTGGTTGGTTTTATAATGTGATGTTTTAGTTTTTTATTTTGTTTTAGTATAGTGACTATGAATTGTTGCATTCTGTTTAACCACTGCAGTTGGGCTGTCAAAATGTAATTTTTTAATTTTTTTCACATTAATAAATATGCAAGTCCTCCCATTCCTAGAGTGGCTTTTCCTATAGTCTACTGAGCCAGGAAGCAGACACCAGTGCATTTCCAGAGTCGTAAGCAGGAGTGTAGTGTTAATGTGTGTCTTCTCCAGATACATGTACAACCTTTCACCCAATCTGAGATACACATGTAAAAGAGACTTTTTCACTTTGGCAGTAGCGTGTCTTAGCAGATTTATCCCAGTGACACATACACACACAGGTTCTGTTCCTTAGGAAGCTAGTTTATTGGTTACACCAAGGGTGGGCAGAAAGTAGATCTCCAGGTGTTTTGGACTTCAACTCCCAGCATTCCTGACCATTGGCCATGCTGGGAGGCTTCTGGGAGTTGAAGTCCAAAACATCTGGAGATCTGCCTTCTGCCCGCCTCAAAGTTACATGTGAAGAAAAAGCCTGATCGGTTGGCAGTCCTTCATATTACACAAGAATAAAAAGCATACACAATGATTATGTTGGGGATTAGCTTGATCATAATGGACACTATATGAATTCCAGTAGGGAATGAATTACTTCATATATAACTGACAAGCCTATGCATCTAAACATATGAGGTAGAAGATGAAATAGAGACCATACAACTCCATACACAGGGCTCAAAGCTGTGGGAAATAGCTTACATGGCACTCGATGTCTAAAGCCGTGGTGCTGGTGGCATTTAGGAACTAGGCCACAGCTGGTTCTCCCCTCGGTGAACTGGATTTTAGTTCCGGGAGCACTATCATGGTTGGGGTTCTTAGAATTTGGAATTCTAAGGCTTATGGGAGAGATAGAGAGATTGGAGAGGGAAGAGGACAACAGAATAGAGAGAGAAGAAGGGTTCTGTAGCACTTCATTTGAAACATGTACATAGCCCAGGGGCTAACTAGTATGCCTGGTCACAGTGACAAAGGGGTGGGTAGAGCTATAGGGTGAAGCTAATCTAATGCATATGCACAGACCTTGGCATCTGATGCACCTTGTCCTAGTCCTTTTCTTCCTTTATTATGAACCATTCCTATCTTATCAAAATCCTCTAAAGCATGGGAGAGCAACCTCCAGCCCACAGGCCTAATCCGACCGGTGAAGGTTGCCTATCAGCTTGACGGGGCTTGGCCTCCAAGCCCTCCTGATGGAGGGAGGAATCCCTCCTATTATCTCCCGTCACAGATCGGAGATGACAGTGCAGAATGTGGTCAGGCAGGGGATTCGCCTCAATGGGGGATTCACTATTGAGGAAGCCACTGTGCAAGCAAAGGGTCTGGGGCTGAGCTGACAGTTGGAGGAGCGCTCCTCCACCTGCCGGCTCAGTCTCAAATGCTTCACCCATGCAGCAACGTCCCCAGTGGCTTGGGGAGGCCACCCTGCTGAGCCAGCGACTGGAAGAGCACTCCTCCAGCCGCTGGATCAGTTGGGAGAGTTTGCCTAACCCGTGTCCTGTCTCCAGTCAGCAAAGCTGGTACATAGTTTGGGGGTAATCCTGGATCCATCTCTGTCACTGGAGGCCCAGGTGACCTCGGTGGCCCGAAGTACCCATTACCAGCTTCGGTTGGTACACCAACTACGCCCATTCCTAGATAGGGATAATCTAGCCACCGTGATCCATGCACTGGTAACCTCAAGGTTAGATTACTGCAATGCACTCTATGTGGGGCTGCCCTTGGGCCTGGTTCAGAAGCTGCAGCTAGTGCAGAATGCAGCAGCTAGGGTGCTCACTGGGACACCCAGCTGTGCTCACATAACACCTGTGCCAAAGAACTGCACTGGCTGCCTATTAGCTACCAAGCCATGTTCAAGGTTATGGTATTGTCATACAAAGCCCAAAACAACTTAGGACCAGGATACCTAGCAGACCGCCTTCCCTTATATACCCCTTCCCTACCCAACTGACCATTAAGATCGTCAGAGGAGGCCTTGCTAGTCATTCCAAACTTATCGGAATGTTCCCATGCAATACCTCGATGGCGGGCTTTCTCGGTAGTGGCACACTCACCTGGTGGAAAAAACTACTTCATGCAGTTCGGGAGGCAGAAAATTTGGCATCCTTTAAACGCCTCCTGAAAACACACCTGTTCACCCAGGCTTTCCCTGGCCCATAATTAAATTTTGCTGTCCCATTTTTACTGCTCCTGTACTGCTGTGTATTTATTATTTTTGTAATATCGTTTTTAAAATTGTATTTTAAATGTCTTTTTAAATGTGATTTTAATTGTGATTTTAATATTTGTATGGAAACCGCTTAGAGATTTTTAAAATATTTAGTGGTATATAAATAGTACAAATAAATAATAATAAATAAAAAGCTGATTCCTGGCGGGCGTGTTGGGGGGGATCATCCTCCCAATGTCCTGCCAAGAGCCAAGTGATGTTAGGGGGCATGGCACACCTTTTACCATCAGCAGGCATGACCATGCCCCTGACATCATTTGGTCTGCAGAGGGCTGGGTGAGGGGGTCATCCAGCCTACCTACCCACTTTTGGTTGCCCTCCCCTTCTCTAGGGCTTTTGGTATGATGGAAAAGCCCACTGAACTGGAAGAAGGGAAGGGGGACCCAAAAGGAAGCCTGGCCACAGTCCTTTCCATTGGTACATCAGGGAAGGGCTGCACTAGGTGGCTAGGCTTTCAACCAAAAGGTGGGCCCAAAAGTAGAGCAAGACTCTCCAAGCACCCACACAGTCACACAATAGGAAAATGGGTAAAAGAGATGGAAGTTACAATTTCCAGATGGAATGTCCAGAAGATGAAGCTGGCATGCAGAGGAATTTTTGCTGCTACTGTGGGGAAGGGGCATTGGGCAAGGCTTCTAGCTACTGTGCGTTGGGCCTCCACTTTAGCAGAAGTGGGGCTCAGACGGCCAGAACTGGGTTTTGTGTGGGGGGGGGGAAGGTTGGCAAGGTGCTCTGGCAAACACCTCTGGTTCTGTAGCTTGGAAAGTGATTTCAGCAAGGAAGCGACAGACTGTGTGCCAATTGGAATGAAGGAACCCACAGAACCAAATGACAGGACAGAACAATGGGCATTAGAGCCTGCGGTTTATATAGTATTTTTAGACAAAGCCAAACAAAAGGGACAAATACCCTGGCCAGGATGAATACTATCCTGAACAGGGTGGATTACCCTGCCAAATCTAATCAGATGTAATCATCCTGGAGTTCTGCACCTAAGGGTGCTGATCTCCACCAGACCACCCTACTTCAAAGTATTTATGCAGCACCTTGGGGTATGCATCTCTTTGACTGGCTGTATTGACACCTAATGCCAGATTAAGGTGCCTCCATTCCCATTGTGGGGCATTTATTTTAGTTGGCTAATTGGGCTATATCACCAAATCTTGTCCTGTGTGCATGACCAGAAGTTCATGACCCGTGACACAGTTGCTTGCTGGAACTCCTCACCCATATCAATTAGAATTGTCAGCCCTTCATGCTTGTGCGTTCACATGGAGCCAAGCTTCTTAAAGTAAAATTTGCCAATAACCGATAATACTGGGGTGAAATATTTCCCAGTTTCTTGTGCCCAGCAGCCTGCCCGCAGTAGGCCTGATTCTGTGTGCCATAGCCAGGCCCAAAGGCCCTCCTGCCCCCTGCCCACAAGCTCCAGCTGCCGGTGCCACTTCAGTCCTATCATGCCACATGTTGGCAACCCATTAAGAAGGCTTATCATGTCATTGGGCTCTGAAACATTTTAAATACTGTAAGTACATATGCCAGGAGTTGTTCTCCAGATGGGTGAGGAGTCACTGAACTTATACTGATAGTCTGCCCACCTCATCTCTGTATGTCAGATCCCTTTATTGGCAAGTCATAAGAGGCTTCAGAAAGTCAGCGTATTAATTCATCTTTAATTGTGTTTTCCATAGCTGTATATGTTATGTGTACTCAGTAAATATGATTTTTATTAATCTTTGGAATTTAATAAAATGTATAAAATACTGTTTTCTTAGGATAAGCACAATGCTATTTTTATGAAATAGGAAATGGGATTTAACATTAAACTTACCGTATTTGTGTATCTCCTATTGAGTGTTATTAATTAATGGGCACATTGGATAAGGCACACCTAAGCATACACATAACTAGAACAGAATAAAATAGAACAGAACAGAATGCAGTAGCCAAAAACTTGGCTTTGACCAACTGCTTAACCACCAAAGTCAAATGCTTCATATTCCTCTCCTTTTTTAATGTTAGTTGCAATCTATGTCAAAACCGGTGTGTGTGTGTGTGTGTGTGTGTGTGTGTGAGAGAGAGAGAGAGAGAGAGAGAGAGAGAATAATATTTAGCATTTATACAGCACTTTAGAGTGTTCAAAACATTTCACATACATTTATCTCAGTAATCCTCAAAACATTCCTGCAAGGCCAGAATTATTATCCCCTATTGGAGATAGCAGACTGAGGCTGAGAGAGAATGCTTATGTGTAGGAGTAGTGATTATTGTGTTCAAAGCTGAGCTGGGATATGAACCAGAGACATCCCAGTTCACATTCTGCATGCTTAGCCACTGAACTACAGTAGCTTCTTGAATGTGTCTGCACTTGTGCACACACAGACCCAAGCAAACAGGCAATTGGGATTTTTCAGACCTTAGAAATATTTAGCTGGTCAAATAGACTACGCTTTAAAAATCCAGCCTATTTCCGTCAAAACATCTCAAAGTCAAGGTGTGACTTGTGAGTGAGATGTGGCTTATGCTGGCTCAGCTTGGCTGAGCGTGGAAAGCTAAGCAGGGTCAGGCCTGGTTATTACTTGGATGGGAGACCCCTCCTCTAGTTTCCTGCATTGAGCAGGGGGTTGGACTCGATAGCCTTGTAGGCTCCTTCCAACTCTATGATCTATGAAATCTATGAAATCTAGGCAGCTGCCTAGGGCGCAGGGCTAAAGAGGGCGCCAGAAACGCCTTGAAAAAAAATACAGCGCTCTCAAGTGGGAGGGGGGGCGCTAAATATCTGATCTTGCCTAGGGCACCAAACTGCCTTGCACCGGCCCTGCATCCATGTTATTTGCCACTGTCGACTGAATGGCCATGCCCAGATGAATGCTTTATTCATTCATGCAGGGCTCGTGTCCATTTTTTTTTTTTTTGCAATAATGACACCTTACCCACCTCTGATAAGCCAGCTTGTTAAATCACCCATGTGTATGATGCACAGAGACCATGAAGAAGAAGAATAGGTTGCTTACCTGTAACTGTGGTTCTTCGAATGGTCATCTGTGCAGTCACACAACCCACCCACCCTCCCCGCTTCGGTGTCAATGCTGAATTTGATGCTAGTACCTGAAGCGGATATATTTTCGGTATCGAAGTTGGTGCCTATACCGATGCTGACACCGAGATTCTCTCGGTTCCAAGGCCACAATAGGCGGTCTCAGAGACCTGAGGGAATGGGAAGGAACCCGTTAGTGAGAAGCGTACTAGGACGGTGGGGGAGGGGTTCCCACCAAAATTCCTCAGCTATAGAAGTTTCCGAAATGAGGCTCCGCACAGGTGCAGAGCCCATATGTATGATGCACAGATGACCACTCAAAGAACCACAGTTACAAGTAAGCCACCTGTTCTTTCCAAGCCTCGCCTCGCCCCCTTGACATCATCTGGCCCTTCCAGGCTTGGTCTGGGGACAATCCAGCCCCCAGACCAGGAAGTTGCCCCCCCAATCTGGTTTAGCAAGTGCTTCTGCATGTGAAAAGATACTGAAGAATTTTGGATAGAGATAGAAAGATGGACCTCTGACAGGAAGGCCAGGTGGAAGAAGGCTGCAGTAGTCAGGTTGAGACATGACCAGATCATGAACCGGAATTTTAACCAAGAGGAATGGGAGGGTTTTTTGTTTGCAGAGTTGTACAAGGAGAAGCAACATGACCTGGCAACAGATTGTATTAGGAAAGCAAATGGGATTATCAAAATTAAAGTCAAGGCAAATGGAATCCACGATAAAGCCAAATAAGCTGTCACTAATAATAACATTCTTGTTAAAAAATATTTTACAATTCATTATCTCAAACACAAATCAGAGATCGTCAGGAAGCCAGTCTCCTCTGGTATCTAGAATATAAGGGTGGGGACCGAAGTAAATCTATTCCATTACTGCTGCATGTTAAATAGAGGGGGGCACCAGTTCAACAAAAGAATGTTAAAAATGTGATTTTTATCCATTATTTTAAATCCCATATTTTCCTGAACTACTTTTGGATTGAGGGAGGCCTCCTAGGTTTTTATTTTCCATCAACTTCAAACTTTACCACGAATTACAGCAACAGTATTGAGTCTCTCCTAGTCTGAGGACTAGAAACTAACACTCCTACATCCCATCAGATGTAGTACATGCATATCTCCACCCAATATATGACAGAAACTACCCATTATTGAAACATGAAAAAAAAAAATCCAGTACAATTGATCCACATGGCTGCTCGTTTTCCTGGCCGTATCCAGCCATGCCATCCGTGAACAAATCCTCTGAATCATTTGCCTTGCACTGAAGCTGCATTTTTTGTCTCCCACCACTTCACCTGCTTCACAAGGTTTGAGTGGTGTCTTATCATAACTTCTAGTTCTGGTGAATGATTCAGACTCCTTTACCATGAGGATGACTGGAGAAAGGTGTGTAGACAGGCTGTGTGAATTGGCCTTCAAAGACAGCAATTTCACTGTTAGTAACTCAGTTGTCATTACATTGCAACACCTAGTTGTAGATTAAGTCCTCACTAAAGTAGATATTTACATTTGTCTATAGTTATACATTATTTTTTAATGTATTCACATTTGTCTCCTGCCCTATTCCAAACGCCTGAGTGACTTACATAAATATTTATTTGCACATAAAATGGTTTTCCATAGATACTGGTGTTTTATTTTTAATTGTGGGAGAATATAAACACTGAGGATTTCCTTGTATGACAAATTCAATTTATCTTCAGTGCACTAGTGCAAGGAACATATTGCAACACTGTTGTGGCCTGTTTTTCTGGCCTTTATTAATCCAGAAACCTTAATGATGAACAACACTTGTGTCATTGTCTACACAAATGTAATTTGTTTATGCAGGAGTTCAGTTAATCCTGCCATCTGCTTTTCTCAAATGAGGACAGATAATGGAGACACAGTTCCTCACAGGTCTTCAGGCTTTTAAATTCTGATAAAATCAGGATTCTTCACTGGCTCTTGCCACAGCTCTGAATTAAGCCACTTTAAATGTAATTACTGAATCTGGCTGTACATCAGGAACATCCATTAAAAGAATTGATTGACCATGCTGTTATGGGAGGCATTTTATGAACAAACTATCCTGATGTGTCCAGAAGTGTAATTTATAAAAGCAAAAAAGCAGGTAAATACTTTATTAGTGGCTAATGAGAGGCTCACTGGTAACTACATTTCTTCTTCTTTTTAACCAGCTACTTGAAGGAACCTTGGGCCTTGGCCATCTATCACGATCGCTTTATCGATCTGAAGAAGGAACTGCGCCAGATTCTAGTATCTGTCCAGGTAAAGAAAATGGCTGCCAAATGCATGTTATCATGTGAGCATTGATTATGCTGCTCATCTAAGAATTTTGCTTTCATCTTCCAGTTTGTTTTCGTTTCCTCTTTATTTTTTTTGTCAAAATCTAAAGATCCAGAACATTAATTATGAACTTTGAGAAGAATACTATACATAATTTACAACTGCTTTTAAAACTGCCATTATTTCTGGTATTCCTGCTTTCACTCTACATACACCTATCCCTCTATTACGTTCTCTAGTATTTAATATCTGCCTGCATTTACCTCGGGTAACTCCCTAGGAAGATAAAAGGAATCCTGCTGGATCAGACCAAAGGCCCATCTAGATCAGCATCCTGTTTTCCACTGATGCCACTGGGAGGCAATCTACACCTAATGGTTATTGCAGTACTGGATCACTTCTGAGACTTGCGTGGCATATGACGCATTGCGTTCTTGTTCTTCTTCTCTTCCATAATTTCCTGGACTACCTTACGATTTTTCCTGTTATTGTGATTCACTATAGCAGTACGTGGCTATGTGTGTTCTCACCGGGCACTGTCATTGCCTATCTCAGTGTGACTGCGAAATTGTCCTAAGTGGTGTTAGACAATTGTTTTCAAGGGGTGGAGAGCATTCAGCTTTTGTCTCCCAAAGCTGGATCAGGGTTTCAGCAAAGCAGAGACTGCTTTCCCGCTTCTCTTCCTCTCCCCCCACGGCTTCTCTCTCTTGCAAAGTGAGCTGGAGAGTAAGTGATTCCTGCTCCCCTCCCTGTTGAAAAAATAAAGTTTTGAATGCCCCTTTCAGCCCCTTGCCCCAAAGAACAACTCACTGTAAATGAGCCCAAATGCATGTCTACTCAGAAGTAAATCACATTATCTTCAATGGCCTTACTCAGAAGTAAATCACAAAGCGAATAGGGCCTATCAGGGCTTCGCAAAACAGCAGCAACTCTGAGGTTGCTTTCCCGCCCCCCCCTCCTTTCCCACGGCTTCTCTCGGCATGTCTACTCAGAAGTACCTTCAGTGGCCTTATGCAGAAGTAAATCACATTGATTTCAATGGAGCTTATGCTTGGGAAACTTAGCAAGGGAGGAAGATTGCTTTGGGAAATTGGTTTTGGGTGGAGGGGAATGGGTGTGCTGATCCTGCTGGCTTCACCCCATGGGAGGATGGCGGTGGCAGCAACAGCACAGCCTCCCATTCTCTTCCCTTCTCCGTGATTTTTTGGGAGGGGCAGGAGGAACTTCCTCCCCCTTTTAAAAAAAAACAATCTTGCTCATTTGTTCAATTGTTCCTTTGCTCCTGCACATAGATGCAGGAGCAAAACACCCCTTTCTCTTAAAGGGTCATTTCCCCTGCTTGTGCGAGGTGACACCCAGTATTACCACTATGGAGTTTAGGTCTGGGCGGCAAAACAGAATGACTGTGGTACATTTAATGAAAGTGTGCACTGTGAGTAGTGACTACGGAACATGCATATATCAGTGCTGTGATGCTAACTCGAGGCTATACCATGTAGTGTAGATCCGGCCTGGGAAGCCCAGCACTGTGCCATAAAGGCAACAGACCTCTCCTGCTGCTTCCTAGCAAATTGTGTTTAGAGGCATAGGGTACTTCCAGACGGACAGCTCCTAAAACCATCAATCAAAAGGCATTGACTGGGTTCACACGACACAACACACTAAACTTCAGTAGGTTAAGTGGCAGAGTGGCTTAGCGTGTTGTCTGAACCCTGCGTGGTGGTTTATAAGCCAACCTGGTGTGGCTTATAAACCACCCTGCTAAGCCATGGTTTGCAGTGGGGTTAAGAAAACCCTAGTAGGTTTAACATGTTGTCTGAACCCAGACAACAGGCTAACCCACTGAGAATCCAAAAAGGCAAGGAGCCTCTTGGCAAGAGTGGCAAAAAAAGGGCTGCCGCTCTTGCCAAGGGACTAGCAAAGGGGGCTTCCCACTCCCCACCAACTTTTTTAAATAAAAAGTTTTTAAAAAATAGCAGCAGGCTAAAAAGTTCCAATTTGGCATGGACACTTGTCTGAATGGACAAAGTTCCATGCCAAATTGGAACTTTGTAGCCCACTGCTATTTCTTTTACATTTTTTTTAAAAGTTGGGGGGAGTGGAAAGCACCCTTTGCAGCAGAATCTTCGGCTTTTGGTGGGGGTTTCATGTCCCCCTGGGCTGCCCTCACTTACCCAAGTGTGGATAATCCAGAGGCACAAGGGCCCCCTCTAAAAAAAAAACCAAGATCCTGCAAAAAAGGGTATTTGGGGAACACCCCCTCATTTCTCCCCCACTTCCACACAGGATCCCGGGGGGGGGGGTTGCTGGGAAGCCCCAACTGTCCCCTCGGTTTTGCCATTTACCCCAAGTCAATAGCACCTCGGGAAGTGGCACAACCAGAGGGAATCCCCTGTGCTGGGGGTGGGGGAGGGATTAGTGCAAATGACAGCTTTGGAGGGGAACTTGGTGCTCCTGTGGTGTACCCTGGGATACCTGCAGGAGGACCAATGAGGGAAGAGGGCGGGGGAGATGGCCAGCGAACCCTGCTGTGCCCAATCATTAGTTGGGCACAGCTGGGGGGCCAGGCAAATTTAAGCCCACAGAGGCTTCAGAGCCTCTGTGGGTTTAAAGTGTTGTGTGAATCCAGCCATTGTGTCTATTTTGTGTTCTGCCTTTCTGTCCTTAACATATTTTTTTAGTAAGAAAAAAAGATGGAAGAAGCAGCGAGAAAATATGGGAGGGTTACAAATGGAAGATGGTATCATCTGGACCCCCATAAAATTCTGTGTTTGAGGCACAGTCATTGAACAATAAAAGCACCCACAATATCTCTGAATCTGGAGGTCCCATTTAGCCATTTTGACTAATAAGCATTGATAGAGCCATCTTTTGTGCTGTGGTCCAGTCCAGATCACACACATAGTTACTTTTTGAAATACACTTGTTACATGCAGTTTGGCCCTAAGCTAGTGGAATAGTGACTTCTATGTATTGTATGAAGGCTTCTCTCTCCCCCCCCTTTATCTGTCCTGAATCTACTGTCACTCTGCTCCATTAGGTGATCCCAATTTCCTCACACTTCTCTCTGTCCACTTTCTCCACACCATGCATGATTTGATAGACCCCTATCACATCTCCCCATAGTTGTCTTTTTTTCAAAATGAAAAAGCCCCAAATGCTTTAGCCTTTCCTTGCAGTGCATGTGCTCCAACACCCTGATCCTTGTGATTGCCCTTTTTGGCACCATTTTCAGCTCTATAATATGTGTGAACTGCCTCCGCTGAAAAGCATGTGTCTGAGGTGATGGGAGATGATATGCAAGTTTATATATTTTTATTTATTACTAAGTTTTATTTAGTTCTATCTGTAGTGCTTGGCCTGTGCTGGCTAATTCACGCGTGCAAGCCTTCGCTTGAAGCTGGAATGATCAAGTGGTGAACTTGCATGTGTGAACCAGCCCTAAGAGAAACAAGACATGAAAGAGACATGAGAGGGTTCAATAAAGGAATAGTGGGGATTACAGTATTTTTCCATGTATAAGACTATACTTTTTCCTAAAATTGTTAGACTAAAAATTGAGGGTCGTCTTATACACGGAAGTAAGCCGAGGAGAGAACCGCACAGTTGTGAAACTGCCCAGTGGGGGGCGTCTTATACATGGGGGGGCGTCTTATACACGGAAAAATACGGTAACAAACAATGGAGAAATGGCGAGGCCGTGTTAGTACAGGACATTTGAAGAAAAACTTGGGTTAAGTAAGTACTGGTACTGGGTTTACCAGGATTACACAAACCATGTCTTCAAGCTAAGGGACCCCTTCAGAATGCGCAGGATTTCATAGAGGAGATGAATGGCTTGATGGATGGGGAAGGGGAGGCTATTCCAGGCATAAGGAGCAGTATGGTATGACGCGTGGGAAGGAGGGTGGGAGACGGTCTCAGTTATTCTCAGTTTGTGGTGTGCATGCTGATCTGCTCCCACCATTGAACTGATTCAGGCAGCACTTTCGCATACAGAATTCGTGCAGGTACATCAGAGCTGTTGCATGTGTGAGAAGTCACTGGATGTGTATAAGGCCAGGGGTGAAAAACCTCTTTCAGACTCGTAGCTGAATTACATTTTGGAGAAGCTTTTGGGGGCCACATTCCAGAGATGTTGAAGAGTCCTTGGTTTCGAGTCACGAGTCGAGTCACGAGTCTTTGGACTCGAGTCTGAGTCCTTGGTCCAAAATGGTGACTCCCGAGTCACTCCCAAAGCTGACTCCACGAGTCCCTATTAAAATCAATGGGGGGGGGGGGTTCCCAACAAAATAAGGCTACTTCAGATGTGTGGCTTAAATAAATTCTAGGCACAAGTGTGCCTTTTTATTTCAAAACTCTGCAACTGATTTTGGCAAGAACAGACCAGGCAGACGAACCCAAAATAACCAGGCAGGCAGAGGAGGCAGGGAACCCCAACGCAGGCAGGCAGAGGCCTTTGTCTTGGACAATTCAAACTGTGGAACTGGTTAAGAAGAGACCAGGCAGGCAGAGGAGGCTGGGAACCCCAAACAGGCAGGCAGAGGCAGCCAAACCCAAAATGTCTGAAAGGTTGCATTTTAGGAAAATGATTTTAAAAAATAAACTTGCTGTACTTCCTAAAACCTATCCATGTTGCATTTGAGGAACACGAGTCCTTGGTCTCGAGTCTCAAGTCGAGTCTCGAGTCCCATTAAAAATATTGGGACTCGAAGTCAGAGGGGGGACTCAGTTCGACTCACGAGTCAAGTCCTGGAGTCCGAGTCCCCATCCCTGCCGCATTCCAGTGGTGGGCAGGGCCAAAAGCAAAAGGGTGAGGCCAAAAAACACACACAAAATACCAGCATATTTTAGGTTAAAGCTCTTACTGTCAGTAACTAAGCCTTAGGAGAGGTGTTTCAACCTTTTAGCATGGGGAAAAACTGCACAAAAGCTGGGAAACCACCAAACAATTGGAGGTTGGGGAGAAAGGAGCGGAATCTGGGGAAGGGGGTGTGGCCATCTGGGGAACTCCAGAGGGCCTGATTGGGACCAAAGGAGGGCTGGCTTTGGTCCCTGGGCCTGAGGTTCCACACCCCTGGATAAAGTTTCTTGTTGTGGTTTTTCAGTTGACTGCCCACCTATTTTTGTGTAGCTTGTTCTTTGTATTTACATTTCTTAAAGCCTCTTATGAGGATGTCACATGGGACAAAGTCAAAAGCTTTGTTGACATCCAGATAGCAATTGCACACACCCACCCTTCTCTATTACTTTATTTGCTTTTACTTTGTGATTCCTTTAACTGGAAAGCTAAAATGACAGAAGATCACCTAGGTTACAGCCTTCACTCTAACATGCTCGCTTTCCATGTGGGTGGGAATTAAACCATAGGATTCCCACCTGTAGTCTGAAGTATTATAATACAGGAAGGGCTGTATGATATGCTGCATCTGCATGTTTGAACTGATTCTCAGTCCTGATTTACATTAGATTGTTATGAATTTTCTCTAATCATCAGTGATCTTGCCACTCTGTAATTAAATAGAGTGAGCACATAAGGGCCCAATAACTTAAGTCATATTCTACAAGCAGAGGATGCAGTATTTCAGCTACCAGGTAACTGAACCATCCATTTCTTTTAATCTTCCAAGAACCTTTGGGTTCAATGTTGGTAATGTCTCTATACCTCATCTTATAATAATTATGTCTGAACCTCCAAATAATGTTACGTTATATCCACTCGGTTTAAGTCAATGGTGGAATCTATTTACATTTTATAAATGTGGAAAGTTTCTTTTATTTATTTTTCTATACCAGAACATCCTTCAAATCATTATAAAGTCATAAATTTATCCTGTATAGATGTCACATTTATGCTCACATAATTAGCCTTCCATCCTCATTTCTGGATTCTGGATTACACCAAAATAACTGGACAACAGTGGCCTTGTCTATATATCCTGCTCTCTAATTTAAGGAGAATAACCATTATACTGGAGTGTAATTTTGCAAAAACATTCCAAACAAGGAAAGTATAAAGCTACAGCACTCTCTAAATGCCTGATTCAGCTACAAAAGGACAGACAGACCCAGTTCCTTGTTTATTCACATGGGATAAGTTGTCAGTAGCCCAAGCACTGAAACCCAGAGAACTTAAGCAAACATTTCCCACTGCTCAACATGATAGAATATGGGTGGGGTGGGGTGGGGGGTCTTTCCTTGGCCCCAGGACTAATCCTTGAGCAATCCACTACTACTTTTCTCCAATGTGAAAGTAAATCCTTTATGCTGCTTTCTTTAACCCAATTGCTTACCTACATTACATTTTATCCAATTTAATCAGTATATAATTTTTTTGGTAATACCATATGTATGAACACACATGCAGCTGCCTGTTTTTCTATCTAGTCCTGTAATGTCTGCTCTGGCTGGCAGTGTTCTTCAAGGACTCAGGTAGAAAGGGGGCGGGGTCTTTCCCAGTTCTGCTACCTGAGATTGTTCAACTAGAATGTTGGGGTTGAACCTGGGACCTTCTGCAGGCAAAGCATATGCTTTGGCCCTGAGCTATGGACCCTTCTCCAAATGCTTTACTGAAATCTAGACTGCAGTCTGCTCAATTTCCCTTATCTAAAAAATGTGCTACGGGGGGGGGGGGGGGCTGAGAATCATCTGGCATGTTTGACCTTTAATGTAGCCATACTTCCTTGGATAGCTTTATTTTTTCTTCATGTAACATTTGTTCTGCAAGCCCTAGAGCTAAGTGCATAAAGAGCTTCAGGTTTCTCCTCTTCTTCAGCCCCAGATGCAATTTTTAACTTCCCAACCCTCATTTACTTCTAGACTCCTTCTCAGCACAGCCCTGCTCAGTATCACTAGCTAGAAAATGAGGCAGGGAGTACTAAGGCATTTGTCCCATGGCTTTGACTTCCACTCTTGGTATTCAGTGGCCTCACTTGTTCTTCTATTGGTATAAAATCCCTTTGCCGTTTGTCTTCATGTTCCATGGAAGATTTAATGCTACCTAAGCTAACATGCAGCACTCCTGACTTTCCCAGCCTGCCCCCCCCCATGCGAAGTGATGAGCGCCTGTAGTGATAACAGCCCTATGGCTTGATCCAGGAACCTGCTGCACAACGACAGCCGCCCACAGGATCAGGTGCAAAGGATCCTGTGCCACTGAAGGATGCCACCTGTCCCCTTGTGCTGCAGTCTGCCTTGGCTCAGGCACAGATTCGGCTGGGTGAGCCATGGCAGAGAAGCTGCCTCCCAGCCTCCTCACCAAGCAGACAGTTTACCCTCTCTAGCGTGATCCTGAGGGCCAGCCAGAACAGCCCCAGATGGGTTGTTTGGGTGCAGTCTTGTGCCCCAGTTTTAGGACAGTCTAGGGGATTTTAGGAGATTTTAATGGCAAATGAGGCAGAGCCAGCCAGCTGCCAAACACAAGGGGACACACTCTGTGTCTGTGCAGTTGCCCCCAAGTGGTTGGTTATGCTATAGCTTATGACTAAGCTGGAAGTCCTATAAGGTATGCAGATGGTGGAATCATTTATTCCTGAATACACAGACATGCATAAAAAAAAATTCTGTGCTACAATTAAGGGTATTTCCAGACAGAGCGCTCCTGGCACTACCAATCAAAAGGCACTGTGCTGCTCTTCTGTCTTTTCCTCCTTAATGGATTTTTTGTGGAAAGAAAAAAAACAGAAGCAGCAATGGGAAAACACAGGAGGGTTATGAGTGGCAGGTGACAACATCTGGACCCCTCGTAACATTCCATGAGTAAGGTAAAGGAATTGCTTAATAAATATGCCTTTTCTGGAAGCACCCAAGTGTTCAAAGCACTCCAAATATATCTGAGCTGTATGTGCACTAATCAGTGCCATGTGCGGATGTGGGATACAGTTTGGAAGAGAAAACAAATGCTTATTTTATTTTATTTGTATATTTTTATTCAGCCCCATTGGTCTAGATCAAGAGTGCACAACCTGTGGGCCCCCCAAAGCCTTTGCTGTGCCGCCGAAGGGTGCCCTGATCCCGCCACCACTGCCACCAGATTACCACCACCACCACCACCAGTTTCCCCGTTGCCTGTACTGTCCACTCTCTTCCCCCAGAGATCCTCATAAAGGTCGCTCTTTCCCCGCCAGTGCTAGCAGCAAGGAAAGAGCAACCTGGATCAGAATCTTGGGCAGTGGGTACACGCATGCATCAGTGTGCACATGTGTGCAGCCCACAAGCCCAAAGCCAGCAACACATGAGCCCCTTGGATCTGAAAAGGTTGTGTACCTCTGGTCTAGATGATGCTTTACAAAGTTACATAAAAACAGATCCCTGCCCCAAGGAGTTGAAAATCTAAATTTGGCTTGGGTGGGAGACAAAGAGAGGAGGGAGGAAGGAAGAAAGGGAGAGAGACTTAGCTGATGTAGGTTTTACATTTGCAATTTAGACTGATTTAAGTTTCACATGTGAAAATATCCTTAGAATGAACTTGTCTTTTCACCAGGGCCGGCGCTACCGCTAGGCAGACCCAGGCGGCTGCCTAGGGCGCGTGGCGGAAGAGGGCGCAGAAACGCTGCGCTCCTTCCTCGCCGCCGGCGCGCTCCTGCCCCGCCTGCCGCCTCGCCTCCCCACCCGCCCGCCGCTGCCGCCGCCGCCGCCGCCACCGCCGCACCTCCCCCCCGCGCCCACCCACCAGCCAGCCAGCCAGCCAGCCAGCCACCTACCTACCTTCGTGTCGTTTCCGGAGCCCCGCCGGCGTTGTTTTGGCGGGAGGAACCAGGGCAACAGGGCTTAAACAGCCCTGTTGCCCTGGTTTCCCCGGCAAAAAAAAAAAGCGCGGGGATCCCGTCGCGTCGGAGGCGGCGGCGGCGGAGGCGGCAGCAGCAGCAGCAGCCGCCAGCAGCAGGGGGGGGAAGGTAGGTGGCAGCGGTGGCGGCGGCGCGGGGGGGGTTGCAGAGCAGGGCTGCTTTGCTCCGGAGCCCCCCCCCCACGGCACAAGAGGGGGGGCGCTAAATATAATTTGGCCTAGGGCGCCAAACAGCCCTGCACCGTTCCTGCTTTTCACACTCTCATTATGGATGCCATGTGGTACATTTCCCACTTGCACTGGTACCAGGCTTCCTTAAGTATTGTAAAGGTGTGTTACCAGCACAAACCCCATGAAAGTGAACAGGGCATGTACAGTCACATTTGACTTCAACAGAGGGAACTTCTCTAAAATGAGAGACCTGGTAAAAAGGAGGTTGAAAGGGGGGGAGTCAAGAGGGTTAAATCCCTTCAAAATGCTTAGGGGTCACTCAAAACCACAATAATAGAAGCTCAGCTAGAATGTATACCACAGGTTAGGAAAGGTAGCACCAAGCCCAAGAGGTCACCACCATGGTTAATGAACAGTGTCAAGGAAGCTATTAGAGAAAAGAAGGCTTTCTTCAGAAAATATAAGTCTTGCCCAAATGAGGAAAACAAAAGGAAGCACAAGCTTACACAAAAGAGATGCAAGCAGACAATATGAGATGCAAAAAAGCATTTTGAGGAGCATATCACTAACAACATCAAGGCCAACAATAAAGAATTCTTTAAATATATCAGAAGCAAACAGCACATAGTTAAGCTATGGAATTCACTTCCACAAGATGTAGTGATGGCCACCAGTTTGGATGGCTTTAAAGGGGGACTGGACAAATTCATGGAGGAGAAGGCTATCAATGGCTACTAGTCCTGATGACTATATGCTAATTCCAGTATCAGAGGCAGTATGCCTATGTACACCAGTTGCTGGGAAACATGGGTGGGAGGGGGCTATTGCACTCATGTCCTGCTTGTGGGTTTCCTGTGTGCAGCTGGTTGGCCACTGTGTGAACAGAATGCTGGACTAGATGGACCCTTGGTCTGATCCATCATGGCTCTTCTTATGTTCTTACTAATGCAGCACTTTGAGGAACAGCCTGCCTGCCCTGCCTGCCTTCCAGGGAATGTGGTGAGCAGCTGCCTCTCTGTATTAGCTGTCAGGGCCTTGGGGATAAGGGAAGGTGAAAGGGAGGCTTAACAGATAGCCTCTGGCTAAAGACACAAAGCAATAAATCCCAGTTTGACTTTTGCCTTAGATTTGAATCCTTTTCCTGGTGCAGCATGTTACCCTTTGCATGTGCTAAATTTATTTATTTGAGGGCTACTCTGATATCTTTTGTGCATTACTTTTACTGATGGGGCAGAAGATGGTGATGCCATTCAGGGCACTTTAATCAAGTTCATGATTATCTTAAATGCTTTCTTTTGTCATTTGTTGCTTACAGGAAGAAAGTGTTCCTTCAATGCAAGAACTTGTTAGCCAAGTAGTGGAGGGTGAACTCACATTACTGGAGAGACCAAAGACATATCTCAAACGGTCCTGTAAGCAAACCATCTACAAGAGCCTGGTTGAGAAAAGCATTCTCAATTATCTGAACTATAACAATTATCACCTACCAATGTATGCCTGGCCAGGGATAGTTTAGGTATGGGTAGCTAAGTATGATTCTTTTTATTCCTTGAAACTAGTCTCTAGCTAAATGCTTTAGTTCTGTTCATGAATGTCCAGTAAACAATATGAAATCTGCCTTATTTAAATATCCCAGCAGATGGAGCATACTCTGATTTTGTAATTCAGCAAGACACCATGTTTGTTTTTAAAGCCATGCAGTTAAGTGATTATACAGAACAATGCCTATAGATTGGCAAAACAAAGTCCTGCTTATCTGATCATAGGCCTTCAATCCAACAACAGTTTGTCTCAATTTCGGTGACTCAGTTAATATTAAAGTAACTCCATTTCATCACACTGACTCAGCTTCTGAGTTTTGCTGCCTTTAAACCCTGTGGCTGCCTGGGCTCTTCTGTGCCAGGGACTCCCTCCCAAGCAGAACCTGACAGATGGCTGGTGAGATTTGCATATTGCATTTTAGCTTTTTAATTGTTCATTCCAAATACGAACTTTGTATCTCTCTGTCTTCCTGGACAGAAGGTACATTGTAGTGGGAGGGAGGTCAATTCTCTAATGTGCTGGCTAGTGACCCAGCAGCTGCGGGGTTAACTCCCTTTCCAGAAGCATCTCAGCAACCCATTGACCAATTGCAGCATATCCTGCTAAGGGGTGTTTGCTAATGGTTCAGCCAATAAGAAAGAAAAATCAGGGCGGGAAAACAAAGTAAATAAAGCAAGTTGTTGAATGAAATCTGGACAGTTTCCATTTATTCCATTAAAATAAGACCTTTCATCTTTATTAAAAGAAGATGGGAGGGGTGGTGCTATATGGAAATTGTCAAAGGAGGAAGGTTGGACCTATCAGTCCCCCCACTTTCACCACAGATATATTCTGCCAAGGAGTGCAGTCTTCTACTCAGAAATCCCATTAAGTTCAATGGGGCTTACTCCCCCTATTGGGTACAGGATTGTAGCCTTCATGTTTCTTTAATTACCTGGGCTTTTGCTACCTTTAGTAAGGTAGATTGGTTCTCATACATAGTACATTCACTGTGCAAGAGGACTAACCAAAAAGTGGGGGGAAAGGTTTGGCTGGTTTTGGACCAACTAAGTATTTTATACTACTGCTAGCAGTGAGGCTTTGAGTTATACATAAAGCTTCAGACACAGATGTTCAGTGCAAAAATGACAAATAAAAGAGGTTACATGCCTACACTATTATCCAAATTGTATGTTCTAACATAACAATAGGCTAGGAGAGTATGCCACCAGCCTTCCTTGAATGAACACCCAAATGTTGTATCATGTATATAAAATCATGCCTTTCTACTGGATTCATATAAGTCTGAATTCTTCTAAGCTTGAATCTAAGCCTGTTTGCAGGCTTAGATTCTAAGCCTGTTTGCAGTCAATTCTGACTGCAAGGGATTGCTAATAAGACAGGCCCATATCCATGGAAATTTATTTATTTATTTTATTTTATTATATTATATTTATACCCCACCTTTTTTCCTGCAAGGAACCCAAGGTGGCTTACATAATCCTCATCCTCCTCTCCATTTTATCCTCACAACAACCCTGTGAGGTAGGTTAGGCTGAGAGTCAGTGACTGGCCCAAAGTCACCCAGTGAGTTTCATGGCCGAGCGGGGACTAGAACCCGGATCTCCCGAGTCCCAGTCCAATTCTCACCACTACGCTACACTGGCTCTCACTGTGCACTACATAAGAAGGGTGACCACCTATTCTAGTTTCAAAGCTATCAACCACCACCTTGGCATGGCTCAGAACACATTCAAGTTTTGCTCAGGGATGGATTAAAAGTCACATTGCTCCAAGGTGTTCAGTGTCTTCCACAAAGGTGCCCTGATGTTCTCCGTTATTGACAAAGTAAAGCCATAAATATTGGCTGACTGACATTTCAAAATTCTCTGCTGGAGTCTGGCCATTGTTTCTAGACACACATACAACTCAATCTACAGTTTACTTAATTCAACTATATAGATTTAATCTGATTCAGTAGGATTAAGGTCAAACTTAAATACATTTATTTGGAAGCCAGTTCCATCAAATTCAATAAAACATTTTCTGTGTTTGGGTGATCTTTTCTTCTTCTTTTTTTAAAAAATTGGGTTTCTATTTGCTCAAATGTGCATTCTTCAGATAAATTGGATTGTGTATGACTGCCAGCCTGTTCCTATGGAACATAAGAAGCTAACTTGTATCTGGCCAGGCTATTTGTCCATGTAGCCCAGCACTGGCAACTCTGCCTGGGAACATTGTCCAATGTCCGTGTCCCCCCCCCCCCCGTCACCTGCCCCCTGACCCTTTCAACTAGAGATGCCTAGGAATGAACATTGGACTTCTGCATGTATGCAAGCATGGCCTCTACTATAGTGTCTCCCCGTGGTCCAGTACTTGAATTACAGGGGGGCGGGGGGGGGGCTTTTGTTAAAGCCCCCTTAGCTAGCGTTTTTTAGGAGGCTGAGACAGATTTGGCTAAATCTGGAAGGAGTAAGGCTGGGACTTCTGGTTTTCATTAACTGGAATAATGCCATGTTCCTATGGCTAGTTAGGCTTTTGGCATAGGATCAAGTTGTGAATAGCACTCGAAATGTGCCACCTCTGTCTCCTCCTTGCCACCTCTGCTGCCTCTGGGCTAGCTGGGCTCCAGCCTTGTTCTCACTGCTTCCAGCCCGGCATGATTCCAAAGAGAGCCTGTGCCAGCCTGGAGCAATCTCTGTACAATCTCTTGTAGATTTGGATTGCAGCAACCTTTTTCCCCCACACCAGGCAGCTGCGAAAATTCACTGGGCCCTGGGAAAGCGCACGGGGGGGGGGGGGACTTTGAGAGTCGGCTCCAGCATATCCCTGGCTCTAGGAGGTTTTTGCCAATGCCAATGAATAGTTGCTGGCATTTTATACCCGTCATGCTGTTGTTGCTGCTGCTGTTCTCCTCCCTTAGTCTTGCAGCTAATAAGGAGGGACACCGAGAGGATGTAAAAATGCTTATCAAAATTCAGACGTGCGTGTGTCAGAAAGAGAGAAAAGGGGTGAGCTGCGAGTGGGTTCAGTCATGTGTGAGAAGCTGTTGATTGTTGTCCTAGTTGAGAGAAGAGATGATAAGGCTTGGATAAAGTGTGCTTTGCCCATAAGAGAGGAGGAGGAACTCGCAGCTGTATGCTAATTGCGTCGAAGCGACGGCCTCCCTCATTAAACGGGGAGGCTGCCCGGCCGGCAGGCAGGCTGGCTGGCAGGCAAGGCACACATCGCTGAGCAAATACACTCACGCCGGACAAATGAAACACGCGCGCCCTCGACGCACCACCCGCACGCACACGCTGCCAGAGAGCAGAGGACAAAGGGCCCCCTGGATCAGCGGGGCTGGCACTCTGGGCGGGCGCCTGGAGGCCGCGCGTTCTCTCCTGCCGTGGCGGGGGGAGGGGGGGCAGGTGGCTCCTTGCCCTTAACTGCCCGATCTTAAGCATGTGTACTCGCAAGTAAGTCTCAACATGGCTTGTCAGTTGGACTTCACTTGCAAATTCACGGCCGCAGCTCTTCTTAGGACCAGGGTTTCTTGAGGCTTCTTGCAAGATTGCATGTGTGGGAAGAGGAGGAGGATGGGCACAAGTGGCAGCCCCATCCACCAGAAGGTCGCCTGCGCCGGCTCCACTGAAGTGAACGGGAGTCGTCCCGAACTTTGCGGGCGGCGGAATGTGTGGCCCAGTATCATTAGGCCGCTTCCCGCTGCGGCTGCTGGTGACGGCGGCGGCAACACATTCCCCCTCGGACGCCTCTCTTCCCCCTTGGCTCCGTGTTTCTCGCTCCAAACGTGCATCTTTCATAGGAGCGTCATCAGACAAGCCCGAGATTCGCCCCAAGATTTTTTTACTGGGCTTTTCGAAATTAATGGCCGCCCTGGAGAGAACCTAGTGCCAGACACAGAAACTGGTAGTGCCCCACCAGTTTCCAAGCGGCAGAATGGGGGCCCAACTTGGCTGCCTCTGTGGCGCTGCGTCCGGGGCGGGAGCGACGGGGAAGCCTGAAAACGGAGCCAGAGAGAATATTTGGGCTCTCTGCTCGGCGGGTGTTTCCCCCCCCCCCTTGTTTTCACTCTTTCATCTCCCCCCCCCTTTTGTGCGTAATTATTTAAACGGGAGATCCATGGCAGCTTTATGCTAATATTGTGGAACAAAGCGAGGCGCGGGGGGGGAGGCAGTGCAGCTTGGATGGTGAATAGAGGCAGAAGCCGGGCGTGGCGGGGGGGGGAGCCGGGGGGGGCGTTCGCGTGTCTCTCGCGTGTCCCTCGGGCAGACACAACAATCGCTAATTCCTGCGAACACAAAGGCCTCTCTCCCGAGGCCCTGCTCGGCCTGGGTCAAATACTACTAAGCAATGCGGCCATTGTTTCCGCCGCGCAGGCAACAAGAAGAGCGGCGGTTCCAAAGCCGGGGAAGGAGCACGCCTGGCGGGGGCGGGGGCGGGGGCGGGGGGAACCGACGGACTGCTCGGATCAATGGGAGGGAAGCGAGCAGGCTTCCAGATCCACCCCGTCCCTACCGGAAGTCACTCACTGCTGAGGTTGGCCAGTTGGTGCATCCTGGGCCTAAACGGCACCCTCCGGACCCGAGATATCCACGGCCAAGGGCCACTTGACGCGTGCCATGTTGATGTGTGCGGGGGGGCCTCACTCCAGCTATTTGCATTCGAAGAACCCCCCCCCTTTCCCCCATGTGGGGAGAACACCACAGATAGCGTTTTATGCTATATGCTGTTTTATTTATATCCCACCTTCCTTTCATAGAACTCAAAGTTGCTGATAGGGCTGCCACCGCCACGCGGCCTCGCATCCTGGCACTGATCTGCTTCGCTTCAGCCACGGTGCTCCGCATCGACGGGAACTTTTCACCTTAAACCACCGCTTTTCATTGGAATCGGTTCACACATTTTCAGCTGCCAGCATCGAAGGATGGATCCAGATTTAATCGTACTTAGAGTAGACCCATTGAAAGCAGTGGGACTTCAGTTACTCATGAGTCATGACTGTCTGAAGCCCCATTGATTTTAATGGGTCTACTGCAGAGAAATCAAGAAAATCAAGCATGTGTGAACCAGGCCTCCCCCCCCCCCCCACTTGAGCATGTACTTGGTGGGAAAGCGGGCTTTAATGTATGAAACGGCCCTGGTCTGTGTGGAAGCGATTAAGGCAGTAAAATCAGGAAGAACAGTTAACTCCAATGGCACTTTCACTCGAAGCACCTGTGAGCCTCCCCCGTCCACCCACCCCCCCGCCGCTCGCTTTTGCTGGTTGTGTGAATGTGTGTTTTAGCTCTAGAGACGTTACATTCAGATGCCAAACTTATTGAAGCAAGAGCTGCTGGAGCGCAATCCTATGCATGTTTACTCAGAAGTAAGTGCCACTGTGTTTAATGAGGCTTACTCCCCGGTAAGTGCTTTAGAATTGCAGCCTAATTTGTGAAAACTTAATCCCTGAATGTACTTCATGTAGGATAGGAAAGCAGACAAAATATATTTTCAAATCGAATGACAGATGTTGTGGATTTTACGCCGAAGCTACAGACTTGTGACTGGAGTGGGAAAAGCAAAAAGTTCGTGTGTGCAGGGTGGCTTGAGTCTGGAGACACAAAAGCCTCTGAGCCGTTGGTTGATTTCTGCCAGGAGTGAA
Organism: Shinisaurus crocodilurus; assembly: GCA_021292165.1. Classification (NCBI taxonomy): domain Eukaryota; kingdom Metazoa; phylum Chordata; class Lepidosauria; order Squamata; family Shinisauridae; genus Shinisaurus; species Shinisaurus crocodilurus. The sequence continues at coordinate 104,111,973 of CM037880.1, forward strand.
TATTTCCAGTAAGGGCCAGAATGCAGAGAAGAAACCGAACGTGCATTACACAGCCGAGGTATTAAGACTGCAACTCTCTACATGCTTACCTGGAAGCAAGTACACCTACTTACTCTAAGCAGACATGACTAGGACTGCGCGGTAAATTGCCTTGGAGGTGCGCTTCGCTTGTTCACGTGATTGTTGTGCGTGTAGGTGAGAAAAGAGGAAGGGCCCAAAACACAGCGAGATGTGACAAAGGCGCCCCTCCCCTGGTGCTGCTGAAGGCCGGTGGCCGCAGCAGGACCTCAGCCAGGCTGTCCGGCCCCTGCGCGGTCCCTAGCTAGAGAAACCTTGCAGGGAGCGGACCCTAAGGCAGCCTTCCCAAACGTGGCGACCTCCAGATGTGTTGGATTACAACTCCCAGCATCCCCAGCTCCCTATCCGCCCCTCCAGCTGTACCCTTGGGCCTCCCCGACTTGGTGCCCTCCGGGTGTGTTGGACCACAACTCCCAGCATCCCCAGCTCCCTATCCGCCCCTCCAGTTGTACCCTTGGGCCTCCCCGACTTGGTGCCCTCCAGGTGTGTTGGACCACAACTCCCAGCCCGGCATTCCCAGCCAGCATGGATGGCTGGGGGCATGCTGGGAGTTGTAGTCCCACGCATCTGGAGGGCACCAAGTCGGGGAAGGCTGCCGCCCTAAGCTAAGGGCACAAGCGGAGGGGCGGATAGAGAGGGAAAGAATCAGTGCAGGAAGTCTAGAACCTAAATACCTGTAGCCTAACATGTCTGGAACGATTTAATTGTACGTAAGTTTAATAAAATGCGGTTTAGTTTTGTAACATTTAAAAAGGAGTGCCTCAAGCTTGTCAGTCATCCCGGCATTGCCTTGGCATCTATTGGCCGGGACGCTAGGCAGGAATCGCAGAGCAGGTCTGCCGCTTCCCTGCTGAGCACGCGGGGAGAACGTGGCCTGCCTGCTCTCCCTGAGATTTCTACGAGTAAAAGGGCCAGGGGCGGAGTTCCTTTTCTAAAAAAAAATGAAGAGGCTTGGATTTCCCCCTGTGGCTACAGCCGCACTCCCCTTGAGAATCCTTTAAACTTCCGCGCGAAATTCACCCTTTGCAGGAAGTAGCGTCAGTGTTCTCCAACCTTGGGTCCCCCAGATGTTTTTGGCCTACGACTCCCAGCATGCTGGCTGGGGGTATGCTGGGAGTCCTAGGCCAAAAACATCTGGGGACCCAAGGTTGGAGAAAACTGAAGGAGGGATTGTGTGTGTTTGCTTTTTTAAAGGATTTGACGGTAATAACCAGAACTTGATTGCAGGGGGTGGGGAGAGAAATCTTCTCTGCTCCCCACTCCTCAACCCACGCCGTGTTTGGGGCGGGTGTAGTTACGGCAGTGTGGCCGTCTCAGTGATTGAGAGGCGTGCCTCGTGCGTCACAGATCCTTGCGTAAGCTCAGAGGCGCCCTCTTTTCTCCCGCTACTTTTCAGATCCCTAGCGCTGGAACTAGCCTAGTCCTTGTTTGTTTCTAAACTTTCCTCCCATACTAGTCCCCGTTGTTGTTGTTGTTGTTTTAACGAAACAAAAAGCAAGCAAATAATCTGGCTCGAATTAAACCCTGCCCGTGCCGCATTTAATCCGTAGTGGTCACGTTGACTTTAACAGGATTGTGAAGTGTTCAATCTTATACGTGTCGACTCAGCAATATGTCCCCTCCGGTTCAATAGGGCTTCCTCCCAAGCAAATGTGATCGCAGCTTTAACGTTCCATAGATTTCAATGGGGGAGTTACGCACGTGCTTAATTTCCGCCGCTGACTGAAGCGTTTAACTGTGGTTGGTTCGGCCCTTTGTTATTATTTTGGGTTACGTGTGCATTGGCGGGGCGGGGGGGGAAGAGCAACCCACTATTCGTCTTACACCGAAGCTTACACTCAAAATACAATCCTTGGACTTCGGCCAACTTTTTTTGTACCGTGCTCTCCGGCCAACAAGTAAATCGGTTCTGAAGCGCAGCCACCGTTTCTAGATCTGAACTAGCCTGCCTATGGCTGCCAGGCGCCTGTGGTCCCGCCTTGGGAGCTTGCTTGCAAGACGGAAGCAACGTGGCTTCTTCAGCATACCCGGAACAGCTCCGAGTACCCCACCCGCCCGCCCTCTCTTACTAGTTGCAAATTAGTGCTGCTGCTCCTTGCACCTGCTTTGCAAGAGGGTGCTTGTGAGGTTTCTTCTTCTTCCCTCCAGTCTGTTGTTGTGAACGTTAGTTTAGAGCAGTGTTCTCCAACCTAAACTGGCTGGGGCATGCTGGGAGTTGTAGGCCAAAAACATCTGGGGACCCAAGGTTGGAGAACACTGGTTTAGAGACTACTTGTGCCTTTCAAGGATCCAATGCATCTGTACTGTATGCGGCCGCTGAAAGCAGCAACCCCACTCCCAATTTCAGCTTGCCATGGATAGCTGGGCGGAAAATTATTAGTAGCAACAACAAGAAGAAACGGATCCTTTGAATCCCAGCGCATCAATCGCTTTCAATAGATTCCCTTTCGCTCACGCAAAGTGCTGTTTCAATCCGCTGCGTCTAAATGAGTTTCGTTTGTTGAGTGAGTGTGTGTGTGTGTGGGGGGGGCGCTTCCATCTTTTGCGTTCAGAGAGGGGTTTAAATAAATAAATAAATAAATAGCCATCCCAAGGTGGGTTGGGTTGTTGTTGTTGTTTTGGCCATCTTATCTGTGGTCTGGAGTAAAAGAATGGAATTGCTTGGGATTTATTTATGTTTTTAAAATTCAGTTAAAAATTGTTGACGAGACCATGGGCATAACATAACTGGGGCAAACAACAGGTGAAAATATGATCTCTGGCGTTTGGGAGCTCTCTCAATCCGAATTAACCGTCTGGGTAAAGGGCATCCATTACCTTTAAATCAATAGGGCTGAATTTCGAGAAGAGCAGTGGCGGGGGGGGGGGATGACTTTGTACGGGAAAGGTGTCTTGGAGCCACTGAATGGACCTGTTGAGAGAATACAAGCGAATCCACAACATCCGAATTACGATTCACAATCCTGAGCATGGTACTTGGATTTAATGGCGACTCTGAGTTCAGCATTAATTTGCTGCTGCTGATACAATTAGGGGAGAGCTGAAAGTTCCATTTTCTCCTCCTCCATTCTTCCTGTCAACTTTAAAAAATACATAGCCAAAAATCAACTGGGAGCAAGTTCTGCGCGAGCCTCCTGAAACGCATGGAGTGCACAATAGGATAAGATCTTCCCTCTAGAGTTTGCTCTGTTGCCCTGTTTTTAGTTTCTAAAGAAGGTCGGGAATTCAAACTACTCCGCGTTTTTCAAGGGACGTTCTTCTGCTGTTTACTGGGATTGACCATTGCTCGAGGAGAGAGAAAGCGGAGAGGCACTGGAGGGAGCCTTCGCCCTCGCAAAGCAGTCTTTGGCCTGGCGGCACCGTCAGACCAGACCAAACCACGACTCACCGACGGCCTTGCTAACTTCAGCACCAGGGAGGAAAACAGCTCTGGGCTCGAGTCGCTCCAGGAAGCATGCGCAGCATAACTTCCAGGCACGCAGATCTGATGCGCGGGAATGGAGGACCAGTTTTAACGAATGTCTTTCTATGGGCAAAGCTTCCGAAAGCTGGAGAAAGGTGGTTCTTCGTTCTTCCCCAAAGACCTCCCGGAGGAGCTGTTTTCTTGGCCTGTTGATCAGAATCTGCTGTGCCTCTACACCGCAACCCCCCCCCCCCCGCTGCTCCCCAGGCTCAGCTGTGACTTTTGCTGGCTGGTGCGTGAGCGGAGGGAGGCCTATCTCGACGCTCTCAGCCGCTGCCTTGGCTAGAGAGGGAGGGGGCAGATCTCTCCCCCCCCCGGATGGTGGGCCCCCAGCAGCACGCGCCTCTTGCTCCTCCAGATTGGCCGCGGTTCGCTTTCAATAACAAGAGGTTAATTTCCTTGACAAAGGTGACAGGGAGGGGGGGGCAGAGGGAGACTCCAGCGGGCAGACAGACTCTTTTCTTCCGCCCCCCCCCCCCGCTACTTGATTAGACCCCTTGATTTAGCATCAGATGTCAAACAGCGAAGTGCACGGACTGGATTAAAATGCATGAGTCCCCTCCGGCCCCGTCCTTTCTCCCCCTCCCTCCCAGGGCGTCTTCATCAACTTTAAAGAAACTGTATCAGAATGGCCGCCCCGCCATCAGCCCACTTAAACCGAATGAGCTGGGTTTGAACCAGCTGGTGCCTTAAGCCCGAACGCACCGGGCTCAATCCGGGGGTTGGGGGTGGATTCTCCTGCGCAGGCTCCTTTGAAATAAAGCCCAATACATTACAAAGAGGTTTTCGCAGGAGAACTTCCTGCTGCTGGATTGCGCCTATAATTTGGAAGAAAAAGCAAACCCTGCTGAGGTGAAGAAAGGTGGAATGAATCAACTCCGTTTCCGAAGGCTTCTGCTTAACTTCTTCATTTGCGCTAGTGTGAAACCCTCAGACCTTCGATTCAAGAAGCCTCTGAAGTAATTTCTACACAGAAGATAGTGGCCCAGATCCAGAGAATGTGATGGCTCCAGAAAGTGTTGCCTGATGTGGCAACAGCAACCTCCCATCCCTAAAAAGAAGGACAGGACACAGGAGAGTACATCTAAGTAATTTTAGACCCTGGCCTTAATGGTCTTATGGGGGCCCTCCTTTAGACAGCCACGAATAGTTCACATCAGTTGTGAAGCACACCATTTTAAGTCATCTCTCCTATCCTCTCCAAACCATCATCCCATGCTTTACAGCAGCTTCCACATTCCTGACACGTCGGGGTGAATTGCCAACCCTGGTTTTGTTTCTTGTTTTGTTTTAAACAAAATACTGTGAGCATATGAAGTTTTGTATTCTAAACTCACCTAAAATAAAATGGAACTCCCCTCTGCTGCTCTGAGGCTAAACACATTTACTTGGGAATAAGCACCATTTTGTTGTAGAAAAGGATAATATTGTAAAATGAGCATCTGTAACCATGCCCAATTGGCTGCTCACCGACTATAAAATGTTCTGTTTTGTTTTAAATTAGAAGGATGCTGAGGCAAGCAGGGTCAGCACTAGTGTGTGTGGCATGCACATTGCCACTACTTCCATCACCTCCATTCTGAGTAGTCATGGGGGGGGGGGCTGGACTACGGGGCTTTGGACTTTGTCTCTAAGGTTCAGCCCTAGCTGCACCCCTGTACATAGTGATCCATGTGGGAGGCAAGCAAGGGTGGAAATCTGGATGGCACTGAAAAGCTGACTGGCCAGTTGCACCTTAGCCTCTGGTTTGGAAGGAAGCCTGCAGTGCTAGGCACATGGGATCTCCCTTGCTGGGCCCCGGCAAATTCTTTTGAGCATCTCTTCACCTCACCACCACTGAGTTACCCTAACCAGCCTCAGGAATCAGAGGGAAGGGAATTGGCCCCCTCTCCTGGGCATCTCACATTCAAAAATCAAATAAAGACCTTCAGATAGGCCTACATACTCTCAGGTGTAGGCCTATCCTGTTACAGCGCAACCTTATGAAAAGTTTGTCCCACTGTGTTCAGTGGGGCTTACTCACAAGTGCTTTGAGCATTGCAGCCTGAAACATGTAAAGGGTCTGGATGTGTCAAACAGATGTTTGAGAACATGTGAATGATTCAGATACCTAGCATCAGGCAAGGCTGGTTACAACAACTACCATGTTCGGATTCGCTTTTGGTAATGCCTGGAAGCGCCACAGGTCCCTCTGGTTTTCTGGCAGTGGTTGTAGCCCGCTGTTTGCAGCTCTCTAGTCAGTGCTAGAGCCGGTAAGGGATCTCTGTGGTCAGCTGCAAATCGGCAGCGCGTGTGTGAGGTTTCCAGCCCCATCTTGCCCTTTTACCAGGTCACCGGACAGAGACCGGTGCAATCGTGGGAGCGCGCTCCACTGAACTCAGCGAGGCTTGGACCAGACACGTCTAGCGATTTGCACTGTCACTTGGGGAAGAAGGAAGGAAGGCTGCAGCGGGGCACGGGAGGCCCACCGCAGTGATGACCTGGTTTCTGTGGACAAAGAGCCCTTCGACACGACACGACACGACGCGACGCGCCTCTGCAAACACAAGCGCTAGGAGGCGCGGCCGGCTGGGCGCGCCCCCGCCAGCCCGCGCGCCGCCCCCTCCCCCTCGAGCTGCGTGTGCCGGTGGCTGCTTCTCTTCTGCCACGGCCAGTTCGTTCGCCTCAGGATTTCTATTTCTAATCCTCAGGATTTTCCTGGCCCAAAGGCGCTTTTAAACAATTGGCGCGTCCTCCTCTTCCTCTTCAGTTTTCATACCTCCCTCCTTTCTCCTCCGCCCTCCCTCCCCGCCTCGCTCTGTTCTGCATTTTGAACACTCTTCTTGACATATTTCGGCCCATTCTTCTCCTTTGTTGCTATTTTGCCCCCGGAGCTGCGGGTAATTCTCTCCCTCCCCCTTCGCCAACACACTGCCCCCCCCCCCTCGTCTCTTATTGTCATGCTGATGGATATTTCGATTTGGCAGCTCTGGTGCCCCCCTGGAGGAGAGACACAAAGGCGAGGCACGTGCGCCTTCCCATAGAAAAGCAGCAGACCGTGAAAGGAGGCGGAGTTGGGCGTGTGCCTTTGGGGTGGGGGGCAGGGAGGGCGAGGGCGAGGGAGAAAGGGAAGGCGTAAGAAAGGCAAGGAAGGGGGGAATAAAGAAAAGGGAAGCGCCAAACCCCTCAGGTACATCTGCTGCGCTCTACCTAGCTGAGCCACCCGCCCGGCGCGCGCCTGCCCCCTTTCCGCCCGCCTCAAAGCCCAGGGAGCAGCCGCGGGAAGCGCTGATTGGCTCCGGGCGGAGCAGGAGGCACGAACAATGCTGTCCTCCCCCCTTAAAAAGCGGGCGGCGAGGCTGGGCGACTGGGGGGGCAACACCACGAGGAGGAGGAGGCGCGCTGGCGGGGGCGCCCGGGGAGCCGGCCGCACAGAGCGAGCGAGCGAGCGAGCGCGCAAACTGAGGAGGCGAGGCCAAGGCCCCCCTCTCTCCCTGGCTGAGCCAAACCCAGCCGAGCTGACAGAGGGAGAACCGACGGACGGAAGGCAGCGAGCTTGATGGTGGTGCCGCGGCTGCCGCTTCGAGGCTGACGCAGGCAGGCGCCTCGGCACCTCCCGCAGCCGCCCGAGGATGCCCCGGGGCTTTCTGGTGAAGAGGAGCCGGCGACCCACGCCCATCTCTTACAGGACGCGCTGCTGCTACCCGGCGGCGGAGGGAGGGGACCCCGTGCAGGTTTTGGTTCCTCCGCCTCCCCCGCCTCAGCTACCGGGCTCGGGCTTTGCCTCGGAGCCCCCCGAGCTGGTGCCTCTGCCTGTCCCCGCGGTGCCGCCGTTCGGAACGCCCGAGGGCCCCTCCTCTCCAGCGCCCCTCCACAGTCCCGCGCGGGCGGTCAGCGAGGAGCGCAGCCTGCACCTGGGCTCGCCTGTCTCGGCCGAGTCCTTTCCGGCGCCAGAGCCGCTGCTCTTGGGCCCCGGCGGAGAGCTCAAGCTCTGGGCAGTCGCCGCCGCCGCCGCCGCCGCCATCGCCACTGGCCCCCCGCCGCCGCCACCGGTCCCCCAGCGCAGCCATGGGCCGAGCCAGGGTGCATCCAAGCGGCCGCAGGGCAGAAAGGCCAAGGCGGCACGCAAGCTGCACTTCGAGGATGAGGTGACGACGTCGCCTGTGCTGGGGCTGCGTATCAAAGAGGGGCCACCGGAGCTGGCCTCGACGGCGGCGCAGCAGCAGCAGCAGCAGGCGGGCACGGCTGGAGGCCCCCGCGCGGGAAGCGCGCAGCCGCTGGGCGAGTTTATCTGCCAGCTGTGCAAGGAGCGCTACCCGGACCCGCTGGCGCTGGCTCAGCACAAGTGCTCGCGCATCGTACGCGTCGAGTACCGCTGCCCCGAGTGCGACAAGCTCTTCAGCTGCCCGGCCAACCTGGCTTCACATCGCCGCTGGCACAAGCCCCGGCCGCCCAGTGTCCCGACTGCCGCCGCCGCCAAGGCCAAGGCCGTTCCGGAGGAGCCTACCAAGGGAGGCGGCGGTGGCAGCGGCAGCGAGCGGGATACGCCGAGCCCCGAGAGCGGCGGTGGAGGCAGTAGCGGAGGAGAACCGGAGGCCGCAGACGAGGGGTTCCCCTGCCCGCGCTGCGCCAAGCGCTTCCGACGCCAGAGCGCCTTGCGCAAGCACCTGCCAGTCCACCACGAGCCCCTCGAAGGGCTGCCCCAGGCGCGGCAGCCTCCCGAGCCCTGCTCCGAGGAGGCACCGGCCGGCCACAGCCCGCTGAGCTTACCCGGGGAATGCCACCCCTGCCCGGTGTGCGGCGAGGCCTTCCCTAGCAAGAGCGGCCAGGAGCGCCACCTCCGCCTGCTCCACGCCGCCCAGGCCTTCCCCTGCAAGTACTGCCCGGCCACCTTCTACAGCTCGCCGGGTCTCACGCGGCACATCAACAAGTGCCACCCGTCGGAGAACCGGCAGGTCATCTTGCTGCAGGTGCCCGTGCGCCCAGCCTGCTAGAGAGAGCCCAGCTGTGCCTTCGCCTCCAGCACCAGCCATCGCCGCCGCCCCGATAGGCCGAGTGGAGGGGACTGCGCAGCCAGCCTCGCCGCCTTTCCCCACCAGTGGACTCCGGGTCAGCCGCCCACCAACGGCCCTCTTCAGCTGCTGCTGCCGCCGCCGCCGCCGCTCCGTGGAACGCTCCCGCCCGTGTTGCCGCGGCACATCTATGGCGTTCCAGGCTTCTCTCCCCTTATGCCTCCTGATTGAAGGCACTGACTCTGGAGCAGTCTCGTCTCCCCACTCACTGCTGCACTCCGCGGGCTGCTCCCGAGTCAAGGGTCTGGGGTTTCAAGATTCCCTTTCTCTCTCCCTCAGTCCCAAGTCAGTCTTGAGGAATGATGATGGGATGCCTTTACATTTCACAGGCTATGAACTGAACCTTTACCCCACTTGATTAGCTTTATTATGGCTTGTGAACCGCTGGGATCTGGCTTTACCGTGTGTGTGTGTGTGTGTGTTTAAATTATTACTGTTATTATTTTGTATGTGAACAAAATCAAAGTGCTTAAAGATATAACTTTGGTTAGTATAGCCACAAATGCCTTGACTTTATTGTTGTTGGTCTCCAGGAAAAAAAAATGTAGAAGCTGCCTTAACACTATGACATGCCAACCTTTTTGTTTTTGTTCCTTTTCGAAGTAGAACCATATCTTGACGCTGTGTGTATATGTTGATTTATGCGTAATTGTTATTTATTGGTTATTTATTATTAATTATGGTGTTTATAATTTTGGATGTGCTTTGCCTCTCGCCCCGCCTCTCCGATGCCTTTCTCCTGCCATTTCACTGTGCATTTAAGTCTGCAATCCTACACGCAATTACCTGGGAGTAAGTCCCACTGAACTCAGTGGGACTCACTTCTGAGTAGGCATGCACAGGATTGCACAATTAGTCCTTTAAAAAAAAAAAAAAGAGATCTGTGGAAAAGGGTTTAACTTTTATACCTAGAATAAACATACAACCGCAACCCTTTTATTCTTGCTTCGAGGGCTATCAGCTTACTTTTAGATGCAATCTCTTTTCTACACACATTATTTTCTTAACTGTTAGTATTTATAGAATGCTTCGATAGAACTGTTTTAACTGTATAACTATTTACTATTCAAATAAAAATATTTTCAAATTCAAATACACATTTTTTTCACGGTTACATAACAATCAGGTGAAGCGCGATTCTGTCCATGTTTACTTGAATGTAAGTCCCACGAGGTTAAATGGGGCTTACTCCCCATTAAGTATGCTAGGATTGCAGCCTTAGCAACGATTACATTTCTAGTTTCCTTTAAAAAAAGAAAATAACAAGAAAACAAAAGGATTTAATAATCTTAAAATTGGTGGACCTGAACTGGCCTGGTAATTATTAATTATCTAGAGATAAAATTCTGATGTTTTATCCGGAATTTTTAACCTAAAGGTCAGGGACTTAATATGGGTCAGAGTTTATCAGGCCTGAGCCCTGACATCTCTTTTCAGTGCCATGGCTCAGCATTGGAACATACTAACAGTAGATGAAAATGCTCTTGAGAGAGTGCAGAGTACATTTCCCCCACTAGTGACGGCAGCACATTAGTGGGAAGATATTTCAGATCAGAATGCGCATGGGCATTTCCAGACACAGAAGATCCCCTGAATTAAACACCACTAAAGGCAGTATGTTGGATTTGCCTTGCAAACGCCCTTTAGAGCTTCGGGGTGGGTTGGGTCGGCATTTTTCGTCTTACCCTGCCGTTCACCGGAGACCCCTCGCATTACTTTCCATCGACAAATTCAGTGTTTAAACTTGTGTTCATCCAGGTAATTTATTGCCTCTTATTACTTTATCATTTACGACAGAAGGACCGAAAAGTCCTGAACTTATCAATATCCTAATGGGGGAAAGCGAATCGGTTTCTCCTCAGGTGCTTTCATGCATACGCTAGGCTAGCATAGCTCCGAAGCTCTTTGTAAGCATAGAAAGCCTGCTGAGCTCGAGGCGTTCACTACGTCTTGGCCAGGTGCCGATGAATGCTGACACCCCCACCCCACCCCGCATTTGTGTTGGGGGGGAGAAATTGGGTTAGGAACAGCCTGTCTGTTCCTGAGAAATAAAACGTACCCAGGTCAGATGTGTGTCAAATCTACAATTTTTCTACATGTTTATTCGAAAGCAAGCCATCTTGAGCTCTGTGGCGCGCATAGGATTACAGGCCGATCCTGAGCATCTTGCTTTAGAGGTAAGTCCCACTCATTTCAGTGGGGCTTGCTTCTCCGTCTTGAGCCTAAGAGAAAAGGAAAGCTGCGGGAGCCCTCTCTCCCTTGCCGAAGCCCCATCCATCCCCGAGCAGTCCGGCTTCTATCCTTTCGCTCAACTCTCCCAGGGAGGTTATCGCCTCCTCAGATCCGCTGCACTGCGCGCGCGCCGCCGCTCTCCCCAAGGCGAGCGACTCTGTCTGCTGGCAGGAGCCGGCGCTCGGGCAGGAGCCAAACCTGCCCGCGGATCGGCCAGAGGTGCTCCTGCCTGGGGGAGCCAGGAACAAGGTGTGAAGTAGGCGCAGCGCAGTCCTTGAGGGCAACCCTCTCGCTCCCTCACGTCTGGGGAAAGTCCCGTGTCGTCGTCGCGCCCCCCCCCCCCCGACGTCTGTGAAGATCATCAGTAGAGGCTTTTAAAAAAAGGAAATAACCTAAAACCACAAAACAGTCCCCCTCCCCAAATGGCCAGCACCCCGACCCCGTCGTAGGTAAGCAGCAGCAGGTCAAAAACCGCCGGCTCTTTTCTCGCTAGGTGCGCCTCAACTGGGAAGGAGAGGAGCCGCGGGAACCAGAATGTATATATATATTTTTACGGACATTTCAGATGCGCCCGGTATAGGGACGGGAAACAGAGCGGCTTCGAAGTAGGCCAAACCAGACTGCCGCCCGCTTGGAGATTCCTGAGAAAGGACTCCCTTACCCAAGACCCCCAGGCTGCAAGCGCAGGTTCATCGAAGGAAGCCTGTGGGGGAGGGGGCTGTTTCTCCAGCGCGGTTGTTGTGTCCAGGCAGGGGCCTCTCTCGCCCTCCTCCCTCGGGCTGCGGCCTCCTTTCTTCCCCGCCTCTCTGGCGCACAGGAGCCAAACTGGATTCTTCCTCCCACACCCTTTCTAAAAAGGTGAATAACGGATGTCGGAATCTCTGCGCTGCGGCTGCCGCCCTTTCTCGGTGCGCTTTTTGCGCCCCCCCCCCCAAAGCTGCTATGTTCGTTCTCCGGGGGGTCAGGTAGCAGATGGCCTCATCCTGTCTCCCTTCTTTCGAGGGGCGGGCTGGAAATGGCTCAGATAAGCATGACAGGCTTGCCCCGGGAGGAGAAACCAGGGCGCCCAGGTCAGCACCCCGCCTACATGGCAGGGAGGAGGGCGCAAGAGCGTTGGCAATGGCAACCAAAGAGGCGGCAAATTCTCTCCTAGGCCAGCGGGAGCGCCATTTTAGCAAGGGGGATTTGCAGCAAGAAGAACTCAAGGCCCACTGCTAAATATATTCAAATGTAAATAATCAGAGGAGGGCTCAAGCCAAAGCATTTTAAGAACAAGTGTGTTGTGGTTACTTCTTTATACCCATCTTGGTGATGGGATATATAGGTACTCCTGAGGAATGATCACCTGTGGTCAGAAATGAAGGTGGAATAGGATTGCCTTTCTTCAGTGGTGCCTCCCCCACCCCCACATCACCACCAATGCTTTTTAAAAGTCTTTGAAGGCACACAAACATAGGCACAACTGTTGGGCACAAACAGGAGGTTCTCTGCAAAGCTCCTTTGAAATGAATGGGAGCTGCACATGCAGCGTTGGCCTGTGACCATTGGTTTGAGAGTTTCCTGTTCAGTGCTGTTTTACTGACCATTTGCAATTTAGTAGCACTAGGCTCAGAGAAGGGAAGACGTGATGAACTTTAGAAGTTTCCCCCGGGGGTTATTTCCTAGTTTGCCAGCAATGCACCACCTCTTGACCTTTTCTGAGATGCCCTTTGTTTTCTTTAGTATCATAGAGAGGATTTTCATGTCACCTCCAATGCAACGTTTTCCCATGGAGTTAGTTCACAAATTCAGCTGTGATGTGAATCATTGAGTGTCAAATCACAGCCATGCATGTGGGTATCCCATTGTAACAGTGCTTTCAAAGTATCCCTAAAAACAATAAGGGTAACATTACTCCTTTTTCCCCCTCAACAAAAGATGAAAATCTTCTTCAAGGGTGTTTTTAAGAGTTTGCACATCTAGGGTATTCCCTCTGTTACAAAGAAGACCAGATAAGCATGCAGGAGCCTGTTTCTTCTTAGTACTACTTAGGAGGAAGAGATTTCAGCAGGTACTGCTTTTCTCAGTTCTGCAGCAAAAAGTGCAGCTGCTTTAATTCTTAAGGTTTACAGGTGCCCTTTTCTCCTATGTGGCACCAGAAAACAGAACCTGCAAGAAGAGAAACAAGCCTCACCCTGTTGCTGAACTGGAAGTTAATTCTTGCAAAATTAAAATCTTCACCAGGGGCAATGGGATATTCTTTTATTAATCTAAAACATTCATATACCCTGCCTTTCCTAATAAAGCTGAAGGCAGCTAACAACAACAATTAAAACTATGATATAACAACAATAACAGTAAAAGCACAAACATAAACACTAAAAAGCAGAATAAAATGATAAAAAAGTAAACTGCCATTAAAACAATTTAGGGTGCAATCCTATTCATGGATAGACAGAAAAAAGTCCTACAACTCCTAGCATGAAACAGCTTTTAGCAAGTTAAAAACAATTCAATGAGAGAGCAACCACTCATATCCCCCAAAGCCTTCCTAAAAATGAAGGTTTGAACAACCTGGTAGAAGAAGGCTATTAAAGGAGGGGCAAGACAAATCCAACCTTGGAAGGGAGTTCCAGAGCCTGGATGCAGCTACTGAAAAGGCCCTCTCCCTGATCCAAACAACCTACTTTTGGGGAACACTGGGACACAGAGGTCCTGGAATCTTCAATGAAGAAATGATTTTAACTGAAATGTGTTTGTCTCTCTCTCTCTCTCTCTTACCATTTTTATCTTGAGAATTAAGCTTCCAATTTAGTACCATCTTGAGTGAGGCTTCATTCTTTTCTTGGGGATTTTTTTCTGCATCTCTAGACATCCTACCTGTGCCATTTTATCAGTGTGGTTTCATATTTTCTTAGCAACAGGGTTAAAATGGCCAGTATTGAGTTATTTTGGAAGTAATGCTATGCACACTTGCCTCGGGGTGAACCCCATGACGTAGGACTTACTTCCAAATAAACATGCATAGGAGGATTGTGTTGTCAGGAGGCTTGACTAATAGATGGAAACTGTTAACTTCTGTTGTAACTGCATGTCATGGCTGTGATATAGTGAACCCTTTTACACATATGTGAGGGGTGGTGTGCCTTATGCATGTATATTACTTAAGTAATCAGCCTCTGTTAAAGAAATAATTATATCCAGAACCACAGATATAATGCTTTGACTGAAATAAGAACATACTTTAAGGCTGCAATTCTATGCACACTTACCTGGGAGTAAGCTCCGTTGAAGTCAGTGGGACTTACTTCTGAGAAAGCACACATAGGATTTTGAAGTGAAAGTGTAGCGCCAGTGTACAGAGCCAGTGTGGCGCAGTAGTGAGAGTGCTGAACTGGGACTCGGGAGATCCGGGTTCTAGTTCCCGCTCGGCATGAAACTCACTGGGTGACTTTGGGCCAGTCACTGACTCTCAGCCTAACCTACCGCACAGGGTTGTTGTGAGGATAAAATGGAGAGGAGGAGGATTGTGTAAACCGCCTTGGGTTCCTTGCAGGAAAAAAGGCGGGGTATAAATATAATAAATAAATAAATGTGATGCACTAAATAATCTGAAGAGATCAGAACATTCCACCAAACTCCTTGCTTTCTTTGCTTCCACCTGTTAGAGACCATAGATCTTTTGAGATATTTCACTGAAGGCATGAAATTCTCTAACTGCATCTGATTCTGTCTGCTATATACCACATATAACTCCTGCTACTTCCTGCTTTCATCCTTTCCTCTCCATATTTTCTCCATGAATCCTTGGTCTACTATGGCAGATGCTAGCCAGCTATAAACTTACTGTAAAATTCTGTGTACTGAATGTGCTGGTTTCCTAATTGGCATAGCTTTCCTCTACAACTAATTCACAACACCTCTCTTACACTATCTGTTTTTAATTCTCTCGGGTTTATGTGTGAGCAGATTCAGAGGTTTGGATCCAAAACTCTGATCTACGGTATATATGGATAGATAGGTGTTACTGGATCCCAGTGCACAGTTTTAGTTACCAAGTAAGGAGGTATATTTAGATTGCACCTCTTTGGCAGTTATCATTATTAAATTTTTATTGTCTATTTAAAAAAAATCAAAGGAGCAATTAAACAATATTGTACAAGCAAAATATCTCCCATTTACCCATCCACATTCTAATCATACAGAGAGAGCAGAAGAAATAAAACCCTATTTGACATGGTATTGCTGCTAAAGTTTTATGGAAAATGACTCCCAAATCTATAGTCACTGAGTAACACCTTTTAACCTGAGCTATATCAATGGCAAGTTTAATTTTAAAGAATTCAAGCAAAGAAAACCATATAGATTGACATTTCTCAGA
Organism: Shinisaurus crocodilurus; assembly: GCA_021292165.1. Classification (NCBI taxonomy): domain Eukaryota; kingdom Metazoa; phylum Chordata; class Lepidosauria; order Squamata; family Shinisauridae; genus Shinisaurus; species Shinisaurus crocodilurus. The sequence continues at coordinate 104,127,157 of CM037880.1, forward strand.
CACCCTGTGCTTGTGAAAAATTGTTCTTTCATTGTTTGCAAAGTACAATATGTCCTCCACCCAAGAGTCAAGTGAGATCTTAGAATTTCCAGTGGAGTAAGATGACTACTTGTTTCACAACCAATACTTTTCTACCTCTTCTTTGTCTTTGTGTTAGCATCCAAATGCATTGTATGTTGTCTAGGACTAGATATAATACACTGAAGGACAGTTTAGTAGAGAGAGTCAAAGTAACTTGTTGAAACACTTCTTTCCAGAATGTAGAGATAGGCCACAGAATTTGCTTGCACACAGACACATCTCCAGCAGTTATAAGGAACTGAGATGCCTATATAAAATCAAAAATAATCAGGGGCATATTCCCCCTTCCCCTGTAGAAAACCAGACTATAACAACTATGTCACTATTTTACTCATTTGTATGGCAGAACTCCATTTGTACTCATTTAATGTTAAGTCCAGTTTCTTCCATTCACTTGAGTCTCAAATGATCCACTTTTTGACAGTTAATACCATCTAATATACCCAGATTGGTTGTTCAGCTATAATGTTTTGTTTGAAATTTCTCTAGAGTTCTGGGATCATGAGCCAAGAGTTCTAGTCATGCGGTACAGAACATTTGGACTCTGCGTCTACATGTTTCATTATTGTGCGTGTATAGGTGATATAATGAAGAGTCAGTCACAAATGTATATGGTTTAAAATCAGGGCCACAATTATTGAATTAAAGATCTGTGAAGGGCGAAGTACGGTACTAATCTACTCCTGGACATTGGCCGGGAAAACCAAGATTTGAGCAAAGCCATCCTAACCGAATCGGAGGCAGGATGCCCTGCCACTGTCCAGTTGCACTCCATGTGGAGCTGGAGGGCCTTACCAGTGTCGCCTCCCATTGACGCCACGAGACAGCCAATGTAGGTGAGAAAGGTAGTACCCAAAAGGCGGCCCAATCTCCCTCCTGCCAAGCCTCAAGACATTAGCGAGGGAAGCCTCGGGTAACCGCCAGTCACCTTGAAAGGTGCCACTGGATGATCACCAGAACCCTATGTCCCGCTGCCTAATCGCGCACTTCCCGCCACAGTGAGAGACAAGCTTTTGTTTAGTCGAATCTCCCCCACCTGCCCGATAAAAAAGCAAGCAGGGCCCTTCGCAGATCCTCAATGAACAAATTATTACCGACATTGGATAGGTGTACTCCATCCGGCCGATAAAGCTCCCTCTGAGCCATGGATATTGCAGGATGGGGTATGCAAAACCCGATCCCACCTCTACAAACCTCGCTGTTCACCTTCCTACAGGCTCTGTTCATGTCCTTGTGGTCGGCACCACCCCACCAACAGAGGTGCGGCAACATAAAATACCAAAGTATCCGTATCCCAGGCCAGTACTGTCGAATGCATGCAATGTCGTAAGACACTTGCAAGATCAGGGTCTTGCCTTTTAACAAGCCCAAATCATTCCCCCCTAAATGGAACACCAACACGTGTAGGGGGAGGAAGCCTGGTCAATCCGGAACAGCGTGTGGAGGAGGTCCCGCCAACTCATACCCCGGCGACCCAGCCACTGGATGTCGACCGAAGGCCCGAGCCCCAAATGAGACCCGAAGCTGGAAGTAACAGCCTGTCTTGCTGCCAGTAAACCATACTGTGCCCACAAATCAGCACGCGGACTGTCCTGCCTCCACTCCGGTGACCTGGAAGAGAAACAAAGTCCACGGCAGAACAATCACGGCAATTCACGAACATAAGACCTGTATGACTGGGACCTCCAATGACCCACAGCTTGGACTCTGTCTGGGGTAAAACCTAGCGTGGCGGCCATCAATGCAGCGCTGATATGGAAGGAGTGGGTCCCAAAACGCAAGTGGTCCAAGCCCAGGGTTGCTAAAGCAGACTTGGTCACTGACCAAAACTGGAACCTGGTCAATGGCGACCCATCCTGATGGCAAAACAAACTGCCCCTTGAAGGTCCACAGTCCGCCACGAAAGCGTGGAGAGCCCGGACTGGACACAGCTCTACTACTGACCCCGCATGTAGCATGATGGCTGTCCCGCTGCCCAACTGGTCTGTCTTAGACCTTCGCACCCGGAGCTTTGCCCAAGAGGCATGCAAGAATAGATCAGAAAATTGAAGGGCACGCGCAGATACATCAAAGCGGGAACACACTACCAGCTCCGAGATGCGGAGAGAGCCAAAAAAGGCAGTCAAGGCAGCTGCATGAAATAGAACCGCCTCATAATGAATTGGCACACAGTAGGCCAAAGCCCATGAAGCTTCAGCAAAACCTCGGGAGACATCGGGACCCTCGGGTCTGGTGGACGGGGACACTCCCTGGACCACCCAGCCAACATACATCTGAGGCGGAAATCATTCGTATGATCAAGAATACCGTGGGCCTTGGCCAGGAAGGACAGAGCAGCAATCTTACCCGTTGCAGTGCAGAGACACTAAACTGCATGAGTTGCTCGACTGGCAGCGACCACAACATAGGAAGGTGGGTGGCTGTTCTGAAGGCATGAAAATCCCTACCTGTACACACATAAGCAACCCGTGTGCTAGGTGCTAGTGAACACCAGATGGCTCGTGCGGCAGCCGCTCACCAATCTGCCAAAGATAATCTGGCATCAAAACGGGACTGGCGAGCCCACAGGGCAAGGGCCCGAAATCTCTGCATCTGGTTCCTGGACAATGCATCAGCGACGCCGTTGTCCAAGCCAGGTATGTGCTGCGCCCTGAACAAGTATTGAATTTCAAAGCGTGTAAAGTGAGGGCCCGAACCAAACCCATAACTCTGAGGTTTTTTGAAGACAAAGTATTCAATACCTGCACTGTAGACTGGTTATCACATGAAAAATGGACTACAGAATTGGACAATTGGTCTGTCCATAAGTAAGCAGCCATGTAAATTGGGAAGAATTTGAGAAAAGTGAGGTCCCTGCATATCCCGGAGTGCAGCCATGTACCTTTGGAAAATCACTCCGAAACCCAGGGAACCTGAGGCATCAGACTGAATCTGAAAATCAGAGTACAGGAGTAGTTCCCGCCTCCTTGCTCTAAAAATTGCAGCCAAACATGGAGATCTGCGCGCATAGATGCAGAAAGACGCACTCTATGATAGGGGCGCTTCAGATCATGCATGGCAGAGCATAAACGACGCAAAAATGCGCGGCCGGGGCAATGACCCGCCAAGCAAAATTGAGATGCCCCACAAGGGCCTGGAAGTCATTCAAAGTAATTTTTTGGTGTTGCAAGACCCCATAAATGCATACCAGTAGCGCCACTAGTTTCTCTTTCGGGAGGCAGGAACACTGCCGCACCAGATCTAACTCTATCCCGAGAAAGCAGAGGGTGGAAACAGGGCCCTCAGTTTTCTCAACTGCCAACAGAACCCCCAACTCCAATGCCAATATGCGAAATTGGTCCATAAAGAATGCACACTGCTCTGAGCCAGCTGGGCCTGCAAACAAAAAGTCATCTAAATAATGGACGACCTGAGAGAGGCCAGTCCGATTCTGTAAGACCCAGTCGAGAAAAGAGCTGAAGCACTCAAAAGCTGAGCACGAAATAGAGCAGCCCATGGGCATTGCTCTGTCAAAATAAAAACAGCCCCGAAAACAAAACCCAAGGAGGTCGAAATCGGCTGGGTGGACAGGCAACAGGCAAAATGCTGATTTAATGTCACATTTTCCCATGAGGGCACCAGGACCACAGCGGCGAACCATAGCCACTGCGGAATCAAATGAGGCATACCGGACGGAACAAAGGTGCTCCTGTATGGCATAATAGACTGAAGCCCTCAGAGGAAAGGACAAATTATGAATCAGGTGAAACTCGCCCAGGGCCTTCTTTGGGACTATGCCCAATGGTGATATTCACAAAGAGGGCAGGGGCAAAGCATCAGATGGGCTGCACACTCTACCTGCCACCACCTCCTTATCAATTTTGGACTAAAGACTCGGCCTCCGCAACAGATTTCAGATTACAGGACATCATGTGAACCCTAGGTACCTGAAATGGAATTCGGAAACCATAGCAGAAACCATCAAGCAAATAATTGGCATCGGACTTGTTGGGGTAAAGTGACAGTAAGGCGGCCAGCCTGTCCAGTTTAACTGGACTGGGGCCCTTTAGGAGGTGGATGCTGGCTTGCCCCGTATTCCCGCCTCCCCTAGAAGCTCCCCTAGAGGCCCACAAACAGAAACAGGATGCTGATGCGTGGGAGCCTCCACAGACTGCACAGACATGTTTGTACAGGCACTCTGCCCGTGCACAGTTCCCCTTATAAGCATAATCCCAGCATACCTGGCGGGGTTGAACCACCTGTCCCGTGGAAGCACGGGAAGCTGGGACGTGAACCACCTTTGACATAACATGCCCGCTTTCCGATCTCTCACCAATAATGGGCCTAGCCAGGACCATAAATTCTAACCATAGGTCATGATCCTTCTCGTCCCAATGAAGGGAATTGTCGAAGGCGGCCCTTTTCAAGAAACCTTCATCTTAAGCTAACCAAGCGCCTCCTTCGAAACCTGAGTAAGCTCGATAAACAATGTCTAGGTACTTTGTAATAATGGCCGCCCGATCGGGGAATCGCTGCTGTATGATACCCATGCATATCAAAAAACCCAGGTAACCAATTAGCCCATGTGCAGGCTGGTTTCTAGTCTGGATAGCCTACAGGTGTACCCATGTGCATGTAGGGCCATGTTACCAAGGGCACAGAATGGAATTTTACTAACCCAGTCCTTCATTCCCACACATAAGACTTTTCTACATAGAACTCAGCAGCTGCCAGGCAACTACTATAGATTTAAATATAAAGGCAAGAAAGTATTTACCATTTCCCCCCAAGACCACAAATTGCAAATTTTAGCAAGCAGCCTTGACAGACAGCATAAAAGCAACAGATGGAACCATATTCATGCATTTGTATCTCAAAAATTGGTGCTGTTTGTCAAAAATCTAACACCATTTATATTTTCTACAATGTTTAAAATAGAGTATAATATCATAGTCTGAACATATTGAAAAAAAATGATGCCCAAGTGTAACTTTCAGTATATGTCTGACATTCCTGATACCTTTATCAGTTTTTAAACTTGTCAATGAATATACATTTAAACAACTGTTCTAGGTTCGCTAGATTCTGGGTTGTTATGTTTGTGAGTTAAAAGGATTCCATTAATCTAAAACTAAACTCCAGCTTTGTTAAAACAAGGACAATTGCATTTTTTCTTTACTTTGCCTTACAAGGAATATGTAAGACCTGATTAGTGCTAGAAACTGTTTTGAATAACTGCTGGTTTTTATATTTACAGAGAGAGAGAGAGAGAGAGAGAGAGAGAGACGCCATTGATTGTAAGCCTGCAGGCAGGGACTGTCTTGTTAATTGCTGTAAATCGCTCAGAGAGCTTCGGCTATTGGGCGGTATAAAAATTAAATAAATAAATATGCTTTGGTGCAATCTGAAATATTTTGTACCTAATTAGTCTGCAAAGAGCATCCTGAGTCTCCATCTTAATATTGTCAGAAACTGTAGACAGGGCTTCTGTTGTTACCAGCAATATCTTTTCCTCCTCTCATCCCACTTTTTGTTTAGTTTATTATCTACTCTGAGGAAGAATTCAGTGAGGCTCAGAAAGCCCATTGGTGCTTTTCAGTTGGTTCTCATAAAGGTATTATGAATATGATACTATTCTTGTTTGGATTTTCAGCAATAGTATGAAACCATGAGAAAGGATGGGACAAGTTGGGAAAGGAATGCAAGCCTTCCCTGCTACACTGAAAACTGCAGTAACTGCAAGCTGAAAATATGATTTTACAGGTGCATGTGTCATTTTTTAACTGAACGCCACCTATTAACAACTGAAACTTTTAGATCCCAATTCTCTCTAATGTCAAGGAGCGATGGAGCTGGATAGGATGTCAAGTTGCACTGGTACAAGAATGTTAGTCTTCACCTTCCACCAGTGGAGATTGCTCCTAAACAGCCTGTCAATAAAATCTTCCCTGAAAGACACTAGATGTCTAATTGCAGCAAGATATGTTTTTTAAAAGTTGCACCAGGTTCAGTAAAGCACAATATACTTGTGTCATTGTCCTAATTTCAGTAGAACTACTGAGGAAAAGTAATAACTTTGCAGTAGTAAATATATTTTAGGAATGGGTCCAAACAAAGTAATTAAGTCCTGATGATTGATCCTCTTCATTAGCCTCTGTGATTATTAAAGCAATAACGACCAGAACAACAGTGTCAACAGGAGAAATTAATGGTCTGAAACACAAGAATGGAGTGCCAGGTGACCATTTAATCTTGAGTAAACAGATTGCTAATTTCACATAAAATGGGGTAGCTTTTGCTGACAGGTTTTGGATTCTTTTGTCTAATCGTTTTAGCCATATTGGAGTACTGTTCAGCTAACTGAATGGAAGAGCAGTGGCTGATTATGCTTCATTAATGACACTAAACGTTTGAGGTCAGAAATGGTCTGCTTTGGCCTAGACAGTGGTGGACCAAGGCATGGATGCCAAAGTTGAGTGCAAATGGACAGTATTCATGAGAGCGAAAGCAACAGAAAGTTTTGCCCTTAATACATATGTGCAAGAAAATCTTGGTAAAACCTTTTGAGAATGGGGATTTCTCCTAAATTTCAGAACTCACTATATTATCAACAGTTAATGGTTATTGTAAATAAATAAATAAATAATAATAATAATGGAGAAAAAGCGTCAAGAGTTTCCTGCACCACACACACACAGTCGGAATATAAAGCACATAGTCTTCTATGTCTATATACTAATGCCCAGAGTATGGGCAACAAACAGAACGAACTTGAACTCTTAAGGACAAATATAACTTGATAGGTATAACTGAAACTTAGTGGGATGACTCCCATGACTGGAATACAGCAATTGAAGGATATAACTTGTTCAAAAGGAACAGAAGCAACAGAAAGGGAGGTGGAGTTGCGTTGTATGTTAAAAATACGTATCTCTGCACAGAGATACAGGAAGATGAGCTTGGCAGCCCCATTGAGAGCATCTGGGTTAAAATAAATGGGGCAAAGAATAAAACGAACGTGGCGGTTGGAGTCTACTACCAACCACCCAATCAAGAAGACGAGGATGAAACTTTTGAAAAGCAAACTGCCTTTGCTTCAAGGAGGCATGATGCAGTAGTGATGGGGGACTTCAATTTCCCCGATATCTGTTGGGAGACAAATTCTGCCAAACATGGCCCCTCCAAGGAATTCCTGACGTGTTACTGATAACTTCCTCCTACAGAAAATGGAGGAAGGAACTAGAGCAGGGGTCCTCAAACTAAGGCCCGCGGGACACATCCGGCCCGCCGGGTCTTTTCATCCAGCTTGGCGGCTGATCGAGGCTCCTTGCGAGGGAAGGGGAGGAGGGGCTGTTGAACCGGCGGCGGCAGTGGGCGGTGAGGCACAGGCTGCCCGCCTGCTCGCCGCCCTGCATCTCCTGCGGGGGGGGGAAGGCGGGGAGGGGCAGCTGAACCGGCGGCAGTGGGCAGCCAGCGAGGTGCGGGCCGCCCGCCCGCTCGCTGTCCTGCATCTCCTTCAGGGGGGAAGGCGGGGAGGGGCGGCTGAACCAGCGGCGGCGGGCGGGTGATGAGGCGTGGGCCGCGCGCCTGCTTGCTGCCCTGCATCTCCTGCGAGGGGGGAAGGCGGGGAGGGGCGGCTGCCGGCTGAACCGGTGGCAGCGGGCGGGCGGGCAGCGCGCCCGCCCGCCTCCCTCCCCCAGCCCGCCTCCCTGCCCTCCCTTTGTGTGCAAAGCCTGCCTGCTTCGCGTCGTCTTTTCCTTTTTTAATCCTAATGGAAGCGAGTGAGCCGGCGAGCTGCTTCCTTGCTTCTCTGCTCCCGTTGGAACGAAGCAAGCTGCCTACTTTCCCTCAGCCAAGGGAAAAGGGGGGGGGGCTGCCTGATGCAACCTCCACCTCCCTTCCCCAGGGCTTTCTTCCTTCCCTGCAGCTGGGGGGATGCAGCTGCCCATGGACCACCCTGCCTGACAGGTGGGTGATGTCCCCTTCCAGGTCCTTCGCCATTCCACAGCCAGCCGAGCGGACGTCTTCGGCGCCGGCCCTGAGGGAGCTCTCCTCCAGCGCCGGTTGGCTTGGCTGGAGCTTGCGAGTGCTGGCTATGTCCACGTGTGGGGCGCAGCCGCAGTAGACTCTGACCTCACCCGAGGAGCAGCCCTGCTTGGAGGTTGGTGTGCATCCTGGGCCTCAGCCTGGCTGGCCACCACCGGCTCAGCCCAGATGTTCCCTGGACCTCCATTGCCCCTGAATGGGATCTGTTTTCCTGGATGGGATCTTTCATCATCAAATGCCTCTGGGTATCTCTAGTTTTTTCTGGATGGTTGGTTCATCCTGGCAGCAGCCCTGAGACTTGTGTTTCTGGTGATGAATTTTGTGCTAGTTCCATTTTACAGATGTGGGAAACTGAGGCCGAGCAAGAGGCGAGTATGTGGCTAGGACCCAGGGGGTGAGGGCAGCTCTTTATTTATTTATTACACGTGTATCCTGCCTTCTTTCCTGCAAGGAATCGAGGCGGTTCACCTCCTCCTCCTCCACCACCTCCTCCTCCTTGCTGTTTTATCCTCGCAACAACAACCCTGTGAGGTAGGTTAGGCTGAGAGTCAGTGACTGGCCCAAAGTCACCCAGTGAGCTTCATGGCTGAGTAGGGACTAGAACCCAGATCTCCCAAGTCCCAGTCCAACACTCTAACTAACCACTATGCCACACTGGCTCTCACTATGTTCTCTGGGTACCAGGTCTTCCTGACCTACCCCAGGGAATGGGTTTGTACTTTTAAGGCTGTGATCCTTGTATTGTTTTTTTCCTGTTTTTTTGCACTACAAATAAGATATGTGCAGTGTGCAAATCAAGCCTTTCTATACGTTTTTATTTAATGTATTTCAATTTTAGACAGCAAATTAATTCACAATTACTTTAGTATTAATTAAATAACTTTCCATTTAATCAAGTAAAAAAAAAAGGACCCAGGTCCTTTTTTTTAACTTGATCCATTTGTTCATTTTTTTTCCAAACTATAATCCGGGTCCCCAACAGTCTGAGGGACAATGAACTGGCCCCCTGTTTAAAAAGTTTGAGGACCCCTGAACTAGAGGATCGGCTATCCTTGACCTGATTCTAACCAACAGAGACGACTTAGTGGATAAAGTAGCAATTACAGGAACTCTGGGAGAAAGTAACCACGTTATACTTGAGTTCTTGATTCTAAAGGAAGAAAAAGCTGAGTGTAGCCAAACGCGTACCCTGGATTTTAGGAAAGCCTATTTTAATAGAAGAATGATAAGTAAGGTCCCATGCAGGACCGGTGCAAGGCAGTTTGGTGCCCTAGGCAAGATCAGATATTTAGCGCCCCCCTTCCCACTTGAGAGCGCTGTATTTTTTTTCAAGGCGTTTCTGGTGCCCCCTTTAGCCCTGCGCCCTAGGCAGCTGCCTAGTTGGCCTAATGGTAGCACTGGCCCTGGTCCCATGGCAAGCGACTCTAATGAGAAAAGGAGTCCAAGACGGGTGGGAGTTTTAAAAAAAGGGAATTCTAAAGGCACAATTACAAACAATTCCCACAAGGAAAAAAAGCAGAGGGCAACAGAAGAAGCCAATGTGGCTTCACAAAAAACTCACAAGATGACCTGAAAACAAAAAAGAGCACATATGGGAAGTAGAAGGAAGCCCAGGCTACAAGGGAAGAGTACAGGCAGGTAGCACAGAATTGCAGGAATAGTGTCAGGAAGGCTAAAGCTGAGAATGAGCTGAGGTTAGCGAAGGATGCTAAAAGCAACAAAAAAGCTTTCTTCAAGTACGTGCGTAGTAAAAGACAGAGGAAAGAAATGATGGTTCAGCTATGCAATCAGGATGGCAAAATGATAACAGATGACAAAGAAAAGGCAGAAGTGTTCAATTCCTACTTTGGCTTGGTCTTCTCCCAAAAGAGGGTCTATGTCCACCCTAGCAAACCTGAAGTACAGGCTGAAGGGGCAGGATTGCAGCTTGAGATTGATAAGCAAATAGCCAGGGAACACCTGATTACTTTGAATGAGTTCAAATCTCCAGGGCCTGACGAACTGCATCCTAGAGTAATAAAGGAACTGGCAGAAGAACTCTCAGAAGCACTGTATTATCTTTGAGAAATCATGGAGGACAGGTGAAGTGCCAGATGACTGGAGGAGGACAAATGTTGTTCCTATCTTCAAAATGGGCAAGGAGGAGGAACCTGTGAACTACAGACTAGTCAGTCTGACATCAATCCCTGGGAAAATTCTGGAGCAGATTATAAAGAAATCAATCTGCAAGCACCTTGAAAACAATGCAGTGAATACTAGAAGCCAATTTGTCAAGAACAAATCATGTCAGACCAATCTGATCTCATTTTTTGATCGGGTAACCTCCCTTGTGGACTGTGGGAATGCTGTGGACATCATATATCTTGACTTCAGCAAAGCTTTCGACAAAGTGCCTCATGATATCCTGATTAGCAAGCTAGCAAAAAAGTGGGCTAGATGGAGTAACTATCAGGTGTTTCCACAGTTGGCTGCAGAATTGGACTCAAAGAGCGTTTATTAATGGTACCTTCTCAAACTGAGGAGAGGTAACCAGTGGGGTACCACAGGGCTTGGTCCTAGGCCAAGTGACCTCAGATGAACAACAACACATGACAGAGTACACCGTGGCATTATTTATTGTACAGAAATACAGTCAAAATGCAGAAGCCATGTGGGAAAAACTAAGTACACGCTTACTGCTGCCATAGGTATGAAGAAGCTAAGGAGCAGCCAGGTGCTGCTAAGCAAATGCCCTTGATGAATTGATCATCAGCAAGTGTGACCACCTCTATAAAAGCTGAAGTGTCAGGAGTTAGCTGGTCTCCAGCAGCCAGGTGTGTGTTACCACAATGCCAAGGAGAATAGACATCAGCAATGATCTTAGGGAAGCAATTGTTGTTGCCCATCAATCCGGGAAGGGTTATAAGGCTATTTCCAAACAATTTAAAGTCCATCATTCTACAGTGAGGAAGATTATTCACAAGTGGAAAACATTCAAGACAGTTGCCAATCTTCCCAGGAGTGGACGTCCCAGCAAATTCACTCCAAGGGCAGACCGTGCAATGCTCAGAAAAATTGCAAAACATCCAAGCGTTACATCTCAGGCGCTACAGGCTGCAGTCAGCAGGTGCAATGTTAAAGTTCATGACAGTACAATTAGAAAAAGACTGAACAAGTATGCTTTGTATGGAAGGGTTGCCAGGAAAAAGCCTCTTCTCTCTAAAAAGAACATGGCAGCATGGCTTGGGTTTGCAAAGTTGCATCTGAACAAAGCACAAGCCTTCTGGAAAATGTCCTTTGGACAGACGAGACCAAAGTGGAGCTGTTTGGCCATAATGCACAGCGCCACGTTTGGCGAAAACCAAACACAGCATATCAGCACAAACATCTCTGACCAACTGTCAAGCACGGTGGTGGAGGGGTGATGATTTGGGCTTGTTTTGCAGCCAGAGGACCTGGGCACCTTGCAGTCATTGGGTCAACCATGACCTCCTCTGTATACCAAGGTATTCTAGAGTCGAATGTGAGGCCATCTGTCCGGCAGCTAAAACTTGGCTGAAATTGGGTCATGCAACAGGACAATGATCCCAAGCACAGCAGCAAATCTACAACAGAATGGCTGACAAAGAAAAGAATCAAGGTGCTGCAATGGCCCAGTCAAAGTCCGGACCTCAACCTGATTGAAATGCTGTGGGAGGACCTTAAGAGAGCTGTGCCAAATGCCCGCAACCCGCAATGAACTGAAGCAATGTTGTAAAGAAGAGTGGGGCAAAATTCCTCCACAATGATGTGAGAGACCGATCACATCATACTGAAAACTATTACTTCAAGTTATTGCTGCTAAAGGTGGTTCTACCAGCTATTGAATCATAAGGTGTACTTAGTTTTTCCCACATGGCTTCTCCATCTTGGCTGTATTTCTGTACAATAAATAATGCCACGGTGTACTCTTGTCATGTGTTGTTCATTTCAATCCTTCACAAGGGCCAGGATCTCTTCTCAATCATCCCAGATTGCAGGAGAGGACACAGAATAATGGGCTCAAGTTACAGGAAGCCAGATTCTGCCTGGACGTCAGGAAAAATTTCCTGACTGTTAGAGCAATACGCCAACGGAACCAACTACCTAGGGAGGTAGTGGGCTCTCCAACACTGGAGGCATTCAAGGTGCAGCTGGACAGTCATCTGTCAGGGATGCTTTGACTTGGATTCCTGTATTGAGCAGGGAATTGGACTCGATAGCTTTATAGGCCCCTTCCAACTCTACTATTCTATGATTCTATGACATTATCTCTGGTAGTAGCAAAGACAAAAATACTCTTTCAGTGTAAATGTCTAGACCAATGTCATTCCCAAGTGCTACCTGAAGACATGCAAAGAATGGCTACTTCCATTGAGAATCTTCTAGAACCTTTGACTACAGCAGAGGTGGAGTCAAGATAACTGATGTACAGCAGGGAGAGTCTTTGTTGCAAGATACACATGGACCCCAAGACATATGCAAACATTCCACAGGTTACACTGAGGAAGTCAAGAACCCAAAGATGGTAACAGATGACTAAGCATCTCAAACCAAGATATGCCTTAAGGAAGGGAATTAACTGCACTGTAAGGTAAAGAACTTACTCTTTGGGGGGAGGGGTGGAATTGGGAGCATCCAAAGCTGTAGGAAGAGAAGAGCATTTCTCTCTTTCCATTTTTGATCATGAACTTCTGGAATAGAATTGCTTTGCATACTTATTTTGTAGTTTTAGTGTTTTAGCAAACACTCAGTATACTTTGATCTTTCTTATAAAGAAAAATCCTGCTTGTGTGGTCTTATATTTGGTTTTTACTACCTGAACACATCTAATTACTACACTACTGTAAAAGAGGGGTAGGGGCACACCCTTCTGATTTGTAATTATTTTAGCCCAGAGGGTCTCTCATGAGTTGGGTCTTTGGCCCAGAGTCAAGTTCTTAGTAGCCTAACACAGGGGTGTTGGCACCTGTATAGTCTCATATGGAGGAAGTTAAATGAACAGGAGAGGCATTCAATCAGATCCAAGTAAAATAAAAGCAGTAAAACAACCAGGGAACATATCCCCAAAATTCCTAAACGACGATACAGTCTGCCAGTCCATTTTTGGACACAATTTAAAAGTGCTAAGTTCTGGGTACCTAAAGGATCACCTTCTTTCACATGAACATGCCGAAATGCTAGTTACCTTCAAAAGCTGTCCTGAGTCCACCTGCCTTTCAACTTAGCAGAGAGGCTGTCACAAATGCTTTCCCGAGGGAGGCTCATCTGGTGCCAAATTTGTTATTTTGATGCCAGGACCAGGTGAAGACCTTTATATTTGTTCAGGCTTTCTAGCATGTACTAACTGGTTTTAGTCTATGGTTAGCATTGGTTTTATCGGTTTTTATTGCTCTGGTTTTGTTTTTACTTCTTGTTTTTTACTTCTACAGGACTTGGCAATGGAACTGTTCAATTATAGTGGCAAGTAGGATCTACTTTTAGATAATCAATTACTAAAGTCAAGACTTCAAGGTGACATGCTTACAAAACATGTTTGAAAGCACTGTAATAAATCACACTAAGGCAAAGACATGGAGTCCTCATGATTTGTATGCTCTTGGGAGTTCATGCTTGCCTACAACGTGCTCAGCTACTTAAGAGTGTATGGCTGGACAAAAAAGCATAGAGCTCTAATTTTGCTTATTTAACTCCAAATTTGCAAGTGGTGCCAGATCACTTGGGGGGAAAGTGAGCAGGATTCTCCAGTATGTGCATGCGTGAAAACACAAAGGCTGCAGTCCTGCTACGGGTACTCCGCTCCTCTGAAATCAGTAAGCTTAAACACATACAGTCATGCCTTGGATTGAGAGCATAATTCGTTCCGGAAACGTGCTTGTAATCCAAAACACTCTTATATCAAAACGAAATCCCCCCAAAAAAATTTGTACAGAGATTTTTAATTTAAGCCGTACTACAGTACTTGTATTGCAAGACGTCGCTTGTATATCAAGTAAAAAATAAATAAATAAATATTTAAAAATTTGCTTGTCTTGCAAAACGCTCTCAAACCAAGTTACTTGCAATCCAAGGTATTACTGTATAACTAATATATTGTGCTGCAGAAAATAATAATTCCACTTCTTTAATAATGTTAAATGCATATAGCTTCCTATAAGAGCCAGTGTGTGATGTAGTGGTGAGAGTGTTGGACTAGGAGTCCGGACATCCTGGTTCTAGTCCTCACTTGGTCATAAAGCTCACTGGGTGACTTTGTGCCAGTCACTGACTCTCAGCCTAACCTACCTCACAGAGCTATTGTGAAGATAAAATGGAGAGGAGGAGGATCATGTAAGCTGCCTTGGGTTCTTTTGAAAGGAAAAAAAAAAGGTGGGATATAAATGTAATAATATATAATAAATAAATGCTGTTATATAGAAGGAAATAAATTCTTATCAAGACAAATTACTTCTAAGCTATTTTGCCCAGTGTATAAATGACATATTTTATTCATCATTAAACTGAGCCTATCTCCTTCAAGCTATTATATGCACACACATGCACCCCACCCCCCAACAAGGCTTGTTTACTTTTCTAATTTACTGTGTAGGTACAATCAGAAAAAGCAGCAATAAGCATATCAGAGAGTTAATGGCAATCAGAAGTGTTACCCATCATGTTGCCTGCACTTTGCTTGAATAATGTGAATTTCAAACTAAGAGAACAACGCTGAGTATCTAATTTTGAGAATGCGCTCCTCAAAAGACAGTTTGCTGACCTGTAACTGTAGTTCTTCCAAGTGGTTATCTGTGCATTCACACATATGGGCTCTGTGTCTGCATGGAGTCTCGATCAGGAACCTTCTATAGCTGAGGAATTTTTGGTGGGAGCCCTCCCCCACTGTTCAGTGTGCATGTCCCTAGTGGGTTCCTGCTTATTCCTGCAGTTCTTTGAGACCACCTAATGCAGCCTTGGAACCACGGGAAACTTTGGTATCAACTTTTAACATTGACACCAACGTGGGGACAATGGGTGGGTTGTGTGAATGCACAGATGGCCACTTGAAGAACTACAGTTACAGGTAAGCAACTGTCTTTCTTCTTTGTGATCTCTGTGCATCACACATATGGGCTAATAGCAAGCTGACTTACCAGAAGTGGGATCTTACTGCAAAACAGCCGGCAAAATGGCACGCCCAAACAAGCAGTCAGCTCTAGTTCAAATGTCTAGTCTGTAGTGGCCAATGAAAGTGGATGGCTTCAACCAAGTAGCTGCCCGACACAGTTCTAGAAGAGGAACATCCCTACCAAATGCCACTGATGTAGCCATCACTTGGGTGAAATGAGTTTGGATTGGGTCCAAGAGTGGAAGGCCTGCCAGCTCATAAGCCAGTTTGATGGTATGTACCACCCAGGAGAAGAGTTTTTGTGAAGACATGGGCAATTTGTGTTGCTTGCTTCCATAGCAGAGGAATAGATGAGTAACTGATGGGTAGACTCAAGTCTGAAATTGGTAAAATGCCAGTGCATGCCAAACATCCAGGGTGCGAAGGGTAGATTCAAGAGGCATTGAAGGCGATGGAAAGAAGGCTGGCAAAAATATGTTTTGATTCAGATGGAACTCAGAGACAACCTTAGGTAAGAAAGCAACATTGATCCGAGTACCACCTTGTCATGATGAAGGGTCATGTAGTGTGTGTCAACGCATAAAGTGCAAATTTCGCTAGACCTCTGTGCTGAGGTAATTGCCACTAGTAATGCTGCCTTCCAGGAAAGTAAGTGAAGGTCCATAGTAGCAAGTGGTTCAAATGGCTTAGTGGATAAGGCCTGCAAGACCACAGGCAGACTCCACGCTGGTATGGGGCGTTGGACTGGCAGGGTGAGATTGCAGACATCCCAGATCAACTGCTTGGCCATCAGGTGTGAGAAAACAGATATCCCATTTACTGGCAGGTGAGAGGCAGAGACTGCTGCCAGATAAACTCTTAAGGACGATAACTTCAAACCCCTTTCATGAAGGGTCAGAAGAAACGATAAAATCTGGTGCAATGGGCACTAAGCTGGATTGGATCAAGCTCGCAGAGGGTCGCAAATGCACAGAAAGACATCCACTTATGCACACAGGAACTCCTCCTGGCCAGCTTGCATGCCACATTCCAGTACTTGAAGGGTTGTCACACAGTGGAGGGCCAGGATCTCTTCTCGATCATCCCAGTTTGCAGGACACGGAATAATGGGCTCAAGTTACAGGAACCCAGATTCCACCTAAACATCAGGAAAAATGTCCTGACTGTTAAGAGCAATAAGACAATGGAACCAACTACCTAGGGAGGTGGTGGGCTCTCCCACTCTGGAGGCATTCAAGGTGCAGCTGGACTTGACCTGGATTCCTGCACTGAGCAGGGGGTTGGACTCGATGGCCTTGTAGGCCCCTTCCAACTCTACTTTTCTATGATTCTATGATCCATCCAGTATCAGGAGGTTCGGGATTGACAAGAAATGAATGTAGTCTCCAAGAGACAGCTGAAGGATGGGAGTGAACCAGGGTTGCCTTGGCCCACCATGGGGTGATGAGTATGCAGTCTGTCCTGTCCACTCTGATCCTAGCCAGTACTCTGGCGAGGAGAGGAAAAGGCAGAAATAGGTAAAAACAGTGGACCCGTCCAATGGTAGAGAGGAAAGCATCCTATAAAGACTCGCTGCAGAATCGCTGGCACTTGCTGTTCTCTGCTTGAGTGAACAGATCTATGTCCAGAGTGCCTCACTAGCGAAGATGACTGGACATGACCAACTGCATCGCCGCCACTTGTGAGGCTCCGAGTATGTCTGGCTGAGGCCACTAGCAATACAACTGTTGACTCCAGTGATATACACTGCTATCAGTCCAATCCGACGAGGGACACACCAGTGAAAGATGCAGAGCATGAGTTTGAGCAGAGGAAGAGACTTTGTTCCACTTTGTTCTACAGGAGATGGTAGTGGTGTTGCTGGATAATTCCTGGACAAGTATCCTCTTAGCTGCATCTCAAACGCCTTCAGTGCCTTTTCAACAACCAGGAGCTCCAGGAAGTTGATGTGAAAAGCAGCTTTTGATTCTGTCCACTTTCCCTGAACCTTTAGGGATTCACAATGTGTGCCCCATCTGTCGTTAACATCTGAGATGGGAAAGGTAGGGCGAAAGGAATGCCCTCCTGAAGATTAGCAGTGTTCATCCACCAGGTTAGCAGTGGCCACAGTATTGGAGAAGTGGAGGCATGTTTGATGGGCGTCCCAAGTCAGGTTGACTGCCTGGATGAACCATTCTGAAGTGTCCACATCTATAGCTATGCTAGTGCTACCACCAAGATAGTAGCTGCCATCAAACCCAGCAGTCTCTGTATGCCGAAAGCATTTCCATTGCTGATAAAAGGACTGCTGACCCGGGACCATTCACCTCACTCTATTTTTGGTCTTCTGGACTGCGTCCATCGCCTCATCTGTCTTGGCATTAAACAAGCCCTCTCCATGATACAGAAGGCCAACAGATCTCAACCATGCATGTGTCCTCAAGGCTATGGAACCCACCATTATCTTTGCTGTCAATCATGTGTCTAGATGTATTTATTTGCTGTCAAGAGAGATGCATTGCCTCACCCTCACGAGTTCCTGTTTGTTCTCTGTGATATGGTCAGGACAACAGGACATTGTGGCTTGATAATTTACTACCAGCAGCAATCCCAGTGCAGCACGATTTCCTACGAGGCTGCCACAATGGCAGTTGAAAGAGAACTGAGGGAATAGATGGGAACCCACTAGGGACATGCACACTGGATGGTGGGGTTCCTGCCAAAAATTCCTCTGCTATAGAAGTTTCCTGATTGAGGCTCTGTGCAGGCGCAGAACCCATATGTATGATAGACAAAGACCATGAAGAAGAACAGTGAATTCCTTGATGCTCAAATAGTTACTTAGTTCTAGCTGCACACACTCTAATTTTATTACTAGCTTTATGTATAAGGTACTATAAAATATCGCTATCAATAGTTTTCAAACAATTTTACTAAGAATAAATAAATAATTTTAGACACAAAAAAACCAGGTAAACTCTAAATTAAAATATTCACAGGATTTAAGTTTAAAAAACAAACAAACAAAAACACCTGAAGTGCTGCCACTGAGGCATACAGCTTGATTTGATTTGTAGAAAATCCCTTCTTATTAAGATATACATATGGGCATCATATATTACAGTTAAAAATTACATCTGAGTGTGAAAGAGAGAAAAATTGACAATTTCTACCTCAGAAACAGTTTAAAGTCAATCTAAGACATCAAAGAAAATTTAGTGATTGGATCTACATCCATCCCACTTTAATTGCTAAAGAAATCAATTTCACAATTTACTAACATATCTCAAAACTCCTAATTAGAAGGACCAAGGGGGAAGACATCATCTTCATCTCAGTGAACCTGCAATAGTCTGTGAAATAACGGTGACACGAGGCCCAGCCCAAGCTGCTGATTCACTTTAGTGTCAGGGAAAGTTCGGCATTTGCTGCAGGCAGCACCAGAGCCACACTGGATTGAGGTCATGTCTTCAAAAGAACAAGAATTTCACACACCACCAGTTCCTAACAATGTTGTTCCCAAATATTGTTGGTTTTATTGCAGAGTTTAATGTGTGTTGGGGGCCTGGAACAAATAAAACCTTCATTATTGAGTGGCTCTGGTGGTACAAAACATTTAGATAAGTTTATATGTTTGATCTAGACTTGGTCATACTTAGTGTAGGCACATAAAAATCAATTATAGTTATGTTAGTCATGATTTCAATGGATTTAGTCAAGTATGACTAAGTCTGGATCAAACCCTATATCTCCAAAAGGTAATATAATATATTTCTCAAAGTCTTACTTTCACTTTGAAACGATGGCTATATGCACGGTTAAAAATCAGTGGTTGGTTACATCAGCTTATTAATTTAAATCATAGTAATTTTATATTTTTTCTCCACACCAGTACAAAAAGAGATTAGCTATTAGCTATAATAACTGGATGCACTGTCTACAGTACAATTTTCCTAACACCAAATTGAGTGCAACAAAACTAAATTCATTATCATAAAAACAGCAGATGAAAACCAAGCAATCCACATCTAACTATACATGACAACATCTAACCTTTAGCGAACAGGCAACGGTTTGATAAAAATGCCTGAGAACAAAGCGCATCTTAATTTGTTTCTGCAGTGATAGAGGAGTCTCTCAAGCCACTGTGGTAATATTTGGAAGCCTAGAATTATGCAGGTGGAGCTGATCACATGGGTCCCTGCCATCCAAATGTCTGGGCTATAATTGGGTGGGATGGAGCAGCATGATTCATTTCATCCACATAGTTCCAGGCTACACACAAAGTATGAAAATAAACGTGGTCCACACTAGCATGTAGCTCATACCGGCACGCAGTTCACACATGCAGCAAGGTGTGAGAGCCACGCTCACATATTCTCAAGCACCATGCTACAAAACCCAAGATGGATTTGACTGCTTAAGCAAGGCCTACTTATGTAAGCATTTCCTTAGATAATACTGAAAGATCGAAGCATGGTGGGAGAGAGAGTGTGATCCTGAACGCGGCTCCTGTGCCCTGCAGAATATATGAAAGACATTCAGGGCTGTGTGTGAACCAGATTTATCTTTGAGCTATACATGTGTAGCTGTTCTGGATTGACTTCATGATAAACATTATGTTGATCCACATTTTTTCAGATGGTCAACTGAATAACCATTCTATACTGATGAAATTAATCAGACAGTCAGAGCACATGGCTAATCATGTTAGTAAGGATGTAACTAACTTTGGTCCAATTTTACCACAAAGGAAATTGAAAGTAGGAACTCTGAGTTGGCATGTGCCACTTTTAACTTACACAGAGGATGATTTAATAGCACAGAAATGTATGTCTTGAATACAAAATAACATTTTAACCAAGCGACTTAAATCTAGGTTTTGCTGTTTTATTCAACTATCAGTGTTTTCCGATATAAGTTGCTCAGAAAAGTCATTGAATGCTTAGTTATTTGCACAAGAATGGACTTTGGAAATAAATAATGGAGAAGAAATAGGATATTTGAAGAAATATTGAAAAGCATAATTCATTCATATTTTTCGTAGTCTGAGCAAAATTCAGCCAAAATTAAGCACTTTTAAGTCCCACTGGTTTCAACAGGAGACAATTAGTCATGTGCTCATCTCCCCATTGGCATCAGTGGGACTTAAATGTGCTTCACTTTGGATAACTTGGGTTCTCCATTAGTTACGTGAAAACAAGCTTCCACCTACTAAGTTTTAAATTATAATAAAATTATAAATGTCCCAATCGGAAAAGTAGTTTTCAGTTATTGTTCTGCACTTTCTTCCAGTGATGTGCAATTGCAGCTACAGTAAAACAAGAAAATCACAATTAAATGGTAAGCTTGCAAAAAGAACTCTTGCCTTCATTGCTCTAGTAGCAGAAATGATCAAGTGAAAGATATATTGCATAATTCAAATGATAGAAATTAACATTTTGAGTTTGAAACTTAAGGAACTATGATTTTATAGCAGAAGGACTTCATTATGCAATCTCCAAAAGTTACCAGTTCCACCGACAAAGTAAATGATTTAATGTAAGAAGACATTTTAAAGAATATGTCTCCCTAATTGTCTTCAGCTTTGAAAGTGCTTTAACTTGAAGATTTGCTGAGAGCACTGGCAGATCGGCGCAACTTCCCAGAGAGCTTGCTTTTTGTGGCACATAGTGTTGGTGACTTCTGGTCTGCTGACACTGTCCCTATACATGCAGCAAGATCTGTGCTCAAGCTTGTAGTGAGACAGCCTAAAAAATAAAGAAAAACTAATTAGAATAAAAAGTTTAAAAAACAAACAAATGCAGCTACATATTGTTAAGAACAATATAAGATGCATAATCCTTGGGGCACGTCCAACGGATCCAAATAAGACTTGAAACTGACCCACTTGTTTTCATGGGTCTTTCCTCATTTTTGCTTCCAGCTTCTCTCTTTACAAGTGATTTCCCCTGAATATAGGAACACGGCATAATACAAGTCTGTGCTGGCATTGTTCCTGCCATTGACGACTCTACCTATTGCTATGCTGGCAATGTACGGTAGTTGTCCTCCTCTGCAGACCAAGCAGGGGTAAGGAAAATTGGTATGGATTGTGGTTGTGTGCATCTGAATGAATCCAATACAAAGCTGATCTCTAAAAAATGGACAAACCTGCAAAGTTATGAGTATGTGTGTGTGTATGTTGCTCACAAAACATACCATTTGTTATTCTTAGATTGAACTGAGATACACGTTCAGAATATCACACATACAGTCTTCTTAAGAGTGCAGGTGAGGGACTGCATGTTCACCCAAGTAAAAATACACACACAGAAAATTAACATGTAAGCAAGGTAATGATAAGGTGGTTCACACATACATGTATATCTTTTGATCACTCAACATCTGATGATTTGAAGTTGAATGTGTGAGCTGACTACATTGAAAACTAATGAACTGGAGATGAAAGTTCTCTCTGTCATAGCTTACTGACACATTCAAATCATCTAGTGTTGGACAAGACTAGAACCCTAGGCTAGAACCCTCCTCCCTAACGTCCCTGTGGGCAACTGCAGATTCTTGTGACATTCGCAGCTGGTTCAGCAGAGCGGTCACAATTGTGGTGAAAGTGGAAATTCCCCCTGCAGCTTGTATCTTCTGGGGAAGACACTATAGTCTTGGCAGGCTTCCACTCCTGCCTCCCATATCAAATCTGTGGCATGGCTGGCCAAGTTCAGTAGCTCTGGCTCTTGGGGAAATGGTGTGCCAAAATCTTGCTGCAACTCTGTCATGAGTTTTTAAAATTGATGATTTTATGGTTTGGGGCAGGGTGGGGGCTGTGGTAAAACAGCACAGCTAGCATAGTTATTCCACGTGTCAAAGTCACACAAATGGTTGGACTGTACACTACCTTCTGAGGACTATTATACCATATACCGCAGTTTAGAAAACTTTTAATAACATAAAATAAATGAGGGCCCTTGGCTGCAGATCACAGCCAGAAAAGCCCAGAATTTGCCTGTGGTATTGCAATGGATTGCTCATAAACAGGCCATATTGTTAGTTGCATCCCTTTGTTTCTTTGTTGTTGTTTTCCTATTTTCAAGCTCTGGATTTGAAGAGCTCCTCCTATATAAAATGCCTTGCCTGTCTCAGGCTTTTGGCAGGTATGATAAGGGGCATCTACTCAGCTGTTGACACTGGCCAAAGTGGCCAGGCCAAGCAGCCATCCATTTGTGTGACTTTGATATGTGGAGTAAATATACCAACTGTGCTGTTTTACAGCCCCCCTAAAAAAAACAACAGCATTCAAGATAGCACTCACTGACAATAATCTAGGGCAGTGTTCTCCAACCTTGGGTCCCCAGATGTTTTTGGCCTACAACTCCCAGCATACCCCAGCCAGCTACGATGGCTGGGGCATGCTGGGAGTTGTAGGCCAAAAACATCTGGGGACCCAAGGTTGGAGAACACTGATCTAGGGGGTGCTTAGCACACAATATTGGCTATTATGCTAGAGTAATGTGCAGAAAATTCAGCAGGGGAAAACTTTAGCTGCTGCCATGTGATGATGCAATATGCCCAAACCCATGGAGCCACAGAAGGAACATCACCAGTGGAATTACCTGTGAGAAGTTAACCATGTATATGTTACTTTTTACATCTGCACAAGCTGTACAATATGTGTATTCAAGTGAACAAGAGTAAGTTGATGCCAGATCCTAGCATGTGCCCTTGGAACATACGTGTGGCAAAATGAAATTCAGGGCAATGTACAAAAAGATACAGTATCTCCAACAGCTATCTTGAGAGGAGTATGCTTCTGATTTCTGCAGATAGCCATGACGTGAAGCTCTTGACTTTCATTTTTATTACAATATTACAGGTTCAAGGTGTCTGCTGTATAGTTCACTTGGTCATTTTATCTGAAGGTAAATGAAGCTCTGATTGACTGATCCCTCAACCATATAAACAAATTTAAGTTGGGGGATAGATGTGAGAGTCACCTTTTAATCATGGGAGTTAAGTGATCATGTAACTTTGTGTTAGAGGGCTGCTGGTTGCTTTCAATACTAGGAATGTTTTGAGATGACAATTGTACTATGTGCTTTATTTACAGAGTTTAAATAAGTACTTAAGTAAGTACTCCCACGTCTGGCTCCCATATTTCATTTCAAAGCTTCATGTAACATTCTGATTCTCTGAAGGACATAAGGCAATGTCTGTTTAAATATTGCTATTCTACATAAGTTCC
This sequence comes from Shinisaurus crocodilurus, assembly GCA_021292165.1. Classification (NCBI taxonomy): domain Eukaryota; kingdom Metazoa; phylum Chordata; class Lepidosauria; order Squamata; family Shinisauridae; genus Shinisaurus; species Shinisaurus crocodilurus. Next base: position 104,150,580 of record CM037880.1, read on the forward strand.
CATTCAGTCATCCCCCAAAGGCACTTATGACTACTACCGGTATTCAATGCTTTTAGTACAATCCTATGCCTATTTACTCAGAAGTAAATCCCACCTTGTTCAGTGGGGCTGAATCTAATAAATGTGTTTAGGATTGCAGCCTTAATCTTATTTCTTCTCATTGAAGATACAGTTATTTAACTCAAAAGCTAGAGAGCACATTTAGAGAGTGTTTGTATGTATGTGTGTACAAAAGAGAGCATGCAACTCCTGTAGTTAGTTCCCTAGCACGATTATAATCAATGCTCCAAGGAACAGAAAAATGCATGCTGCAATCAAGCACAGTTGTTGCTACTGTGGCTTTGACATGTCTCAGGAGACTTCTGCAAATGCAAATGTCATTTCATCAGCTCTTTCCCAGTAAAGAGCTTTTAACCAATGTTGCCCCCACCTGCCGTAACTCTCTCATATTCTTATTAATACTGAACCAAACTTCTGCATACCAATTCCCCTGAGAAAGGAGAGGGAATTGTAAGAATCCCATCAACAGAAGAAAACTCTGATGTGTACTGTTAGAGAAGAGCAACTTGTGGCCCTCCAGATGTTTTGACCTACAACAACTCCCATCGGCCCTTGCAAGTATGGCCAATGGTGACAGATGATGGGAGTTGTAGGCCAAAACATCTGGAAGGCCATAAGTTGCACATCCCTGTGTTAGACACTAAAAGCCTCCATATTTACCACTGCATGTTCCTTAATTTTTTTTCATTCATAAAAAAAAGGTGAATGCAGTTTTATCTATATTATCAATTGATGTTTTCATCCATGTATAATCTCTCATCTTGATGATTCATGGCCCCACTACATTATTTGTTTGCATGACAGCCGCACACGAGAGCCAGTGTTGTGTAGTGGTTAGAGGGTTGGACTGCAACTCGGGAGATCTGGGTTCTAGTCCCCACTCTGCCATGAAGCTCACTGGGTGACTTTGGGCCCGTCACTGACTCTTAGCCTAACCTACCTCACAGGGCTGTTGTGAGGATAAACTGGAGAGGAGGAAGAGGAAGATTATGTACACCGCCTTGGGCTTCTTGCAGGAAAAAAGGTGGGATATAAATAAAATAAAATAAATAAATAAATAAATAAATGGCAACCTGGGATGAGATAACAGAAAAATATTTGGAAAGTATATATACCTTAATGACGTCACATGATCAGGCAACCGTTACACTAGTAACAATTTATCATATGGAAAACTTTTTTAAAAAAATTCATATGAATCAACTGTCAAATACCCCATGCTTTCATTTCTGGGTGAAGATTATGAACCAACTGACTGCACACAGATCACCAGGCCCTTAAACAGTTTGGAACCCAAGGTGAAATATTAAAATGGCCCACTTCTAGCATGGCAGGCTTTCCTTATGCATCCTGCCTGAGCCTGTGGCTTCTCAATCCCTAAAGGGGTGTTTTCCTCGCACCCATTTCCATAGCTCTGTTTCCCAGCCAACTGGCAGCCCCCTTCCCCAAACTGTGTCCCTAGTTAACCTCTTTCCCATCCATGTTGCCAGTTAGCTGAAGGCATGCTCACACTAGCTTTTTCCCCAGGAAAAGCTAATGCTATTTTCACTAGATCCCAGATGGAGTAACTGTCTAGTGCTCCACTTCTAGGTTTGATTGTAGGAAAGAGAAGGCCAATACACACAATTAGTAATTGTGTAAATATTTTTTAAAAGAAAGTATATAGCTGTGGGGGTGTGATGGATGTAGTAGGGATAAAGGCGTAAAAGCCCCTGCTCCCTACACCATGGTCTCGATCCAGATACCCCCTCCCCAGCTATTTACGTCTTCAAAAATTCATGCAATTACTAATTGGATCTCCTGGCTGGGAAAGGCATCTGCTGGTAGATCTATGATAAAGCATCCTAGGTTGCTTACTTAGGTTGGAGGGGCTCTACCCAACTAGTGGATCTGCCACAGCTCTCATGGGTGCAGACTGCCTCACTGGGAAGGGTTCCATTTCATGTGTCAGGCTGGAATTCTTCCTGCCTGTAGATTTACTCATGAGCAAGCACTTCAGAACTAATCTGGAGGTGCCACACTCCACAGCAAGCATTATTAGGTGCTATTTTTCTTATACTGCTTAAGTATTGTAAGAAGCTGGCCAAAATTCCTTTCCATGTGACTACTAAGGGCATATGAACCCAACCTGTATGGCATCTGCCAGCTCTGATGCTGGAGTAATGTGTTTTCATAGCACACTTGTGCTGCTATGATTTCAAAGGGGTGTCTAATATTTCAATGTACGTCTGTCCCTCCATCACACTTTTTCCTGCTCTCTGTCCTGAGGTGACTGATGTGCACTTATCGAACAAATACTATTTTTTAGCTGCAATTTTTACCAGCTCTGTCACGTAACACCCATCCCAACCCTACTTATGATCCTTTCCCAAGATCTGGAAGGCAACAAGCTGCTAGCCCAGCCTTTCCAACCTAGTGTGCCTTTAAAATGTTGTGGACTTCAGCTCTCTTCAGCCCAAGCCAGCATGGCCAATGGTCAGGAATCCTGGGAGTTGGGAGTCCAAAACATCTGGAGGCCACTAGATTGGGGAAGGCTATGCTAGCTTCTTTCAGTTAAGGGGACAGCTTTGAGGGTTAAGAGTGTTCAGTAAGCTTTGGGCAGAACAATAGGAGGATCAGGACATTATCCTGATGGAATAACTGAAAGCAAGTACTAAACGCCATTGTAATGGAAAAAGGTGGGCACTTAATAATAGAAGGTAATCTTATGAAATAGTACACTGGACAGTAACTAAGGCCCCAAAATTACATACACATGTGTATAATGGTAGCCTAATGGTCCATGTAGACATAGCAGGAGATTCACTTCTGGTAAGGGTGATCTGGAATGGAGAACTGTCATTTCCCTGTTCTAACCCTCTCCCCCACAGCAACTTTCTCTCAGGCAAGGTTTAAATATGGGGGAAAACTCATTTAAAGCCCCCAAGGTGGGAGTATTACTGAGGAAGCGGTAATCTGGAGAGGAGAAATAGCAAGCAGGGAAGAGTTAAGCCCACCCCCACCTTCTCTTCTTGACTGCTACCAGAAGTGGCTTTTCTTCCTTTAAATGAGCCATCAGGCCACCATTATACACATCTGCATGTAATCTGCCATTTGGATCTTAAGGCCAGAGTATGAAATGTAGGTTAATGTTGTATCCAGCATTACGCTAGTGGAAAAAGTTACAGAGGTGGCGTTGTTCTGCTAGCACTAGTGTAACTGCTAGTGCTAGCAACCAGTATAACTAGTGCAAGCAACATCTAGCACAGTGAAATTGTAATGAGTTATGCAATGGCTTGTGGAAGCAGAATCAAAATACTGGATTTGACACTTGTACAAGTTTAAAAATGGGATTTTTGCTAGCAGCAGAAGCTTTGCACTAGTGGAATGACACCACTGGATACAACTCTAAACTTATGTTTTAGCCAGAAATACATTTATTTTCACTGCAGCCTTTTTGCTTATTTCTACTTTAAGCCATCCCTTTCTTTCTCAGAACTATAGACCACTTCGTTTGTTCAACATTCCTCCTAAAAAATGCTACTTTTCCTATTTTGTATAAAGAGCAAACTAGGTTTAGGGACTCCTATTCCACTATTGATCATTGTAACTCATTTGATTGAAAAAAATGGTTAAGAATAATGAAAGCTTTGAGGGGGTTTTCCACTTAGCATCAGCTTTTGATTGGATAGGTAGGAACTGTTTGTGGGCTGAACAGTTCATCCTTGATATAGATCCTAGGATGCTGATGCTTCTTCGAAGTCTATATCAAGCTAGAGTGGGCAGGAGGAGGCTTTTGTCAGACCTAATTCCAACTATGAAGGGGGTTAAACAGGCGTGTGTTCTGGCACCCCTTTTAAACCTTTATGTTAATGGTTTGGTTCAACTGTAGAACAAACAGTGATAGAACAAACACTCAGCAAAGAAGATCGATAGTAAGATATTCCGAAGAATGAACCACTCGCAATGGCGGTCGAAGAGGAACTGAGGGAAAGGGCGGGAGCTGCGCTAAGGAGCACGCACGATGGGGGAGGGGCTCCCGCCCGATTTTCCTCAGCTTTTAGAATATTCCGAAATGGCCTCTGCGCAGGCGCAGAGCCCATGTGTGTGATGCACAGAGACCACAAAGAAGAAGCAGATGAATGTGCTTGCTAATTTTTATTGGAAGGAATAACTTAGTATTAATTTTACTAAAACTAAAGTGGTGAAAAATGAATATTTAGTAAAGTGAATATTTAATTGGTCAATTTATAATAACCCCATGCAGCAGGTTAAATAATTTAGAGATCAAAGCCCTCTGCCTTATGCCCTACTGGCAAGAGCCAGGCAGAGCAGGAGGAACAACAGAGGTAATTTTGCCTCCTGTTCCTCCTAAAAGTAAAAAATAAAAAATTCAGCTAGGTGAGCCTCTGAGTGAGTGGAGATTACTCTTCTTTTAACACTTACCAGTATTCATACTTAAACCAACTATTAGAAGGGAACAAACTTTAAAGCAAACAAAAATAGATGCAAATACTTTTGTATATGGAATATATAGATGTGTGATAGAACTGGGAAGGTGCTTTGATTCTCCCTAGGAGAAAAAAGGGAGGGTGCAGTATTTTACATTCCTGCAGGCAAGCAGAGTGGCAGATGGTCAAAATAATACATTTCCCCCCCCAAATGAGCAAGCTCAAGCAATAGTCATGCAAGCACCCAACAAGAGCACTCCTGTGAATATGTAAAGCTGTGCAATGCAAACAGGCAAGCCTGTGTAAGACAGGACAACCACAACTGGATCTTTGTAATTATTTGCACAACATTCCATCAGCCATTCAAAGTTGCACATTCCATCAGTCAAAACTTGTCCTGCCCAGTGCTTTAACTATGCAACCAGCCTCATGGCTCCCTCTGAGCAGGTCTTGATTGATGGAGAGAAAACAGCTGCAGAATGAGCAAATAACGGCAAAAGATACATTCTTTTATATAAATAATTATTTTACGTGGAAGCCACCTGACACAAGTCTGAGTCACTTGGATTTTCTTCTTGTCACAGAGTATAGAGCTTATTATTCATATTCTAGTTCACTTCAGAGAAAAGAAGCAGGGCACCCCCTTCCCATAAAATGAATAGTTAAAAGTATGAGAGTGTTCAGTACAATGCATAGAGGAAATATTTATGCCTGCGTCTAAATCTATGTAAAACATCTAATAAGAACATCTTGACAGGAAGCTGTTCAATAACACAGATCATCCTCTTAGAATAATAAAACAAATTACTAGGAAGTAAGATCCACTGATTTCAAATGAACTATTTCCAAGTAATCTGTTTAAGATCAGAGTTTAAATGGGTGAAAAGTTTATTACTAATGAACGCATATTACCCTTTGATAGACAAATCGTTTGCTTTCCTTAGGGATATCAGTTAGCATAAAACTTAGTAAAAGATAATTAACCCCGAAATGCAAGGAACAAGGCAGGGCACATTTCAGCTGAGTATGGATGCAGTGAAGAATCATCCATCAACCTGATGAGCTAGCCGTTTGGCAGGTTATTCTTTAAGCCCCCTCAGTTCCATTTGGCTGTGAGCTGGCTTTGTAAGAGTTAATTCAGTGCCTCAGTAACCCAGCCAGCCAGCCAGCCAGCAGTGCTTTGCTGCTGGGCAACTTCCTTCCTTTTCTACATAGCACTGGAAATTGCCCAAACAAGCAGAACCAAGCAGACTGCAAAGGTCACACCTGGCGTGTGGCCAGCCTGCTCTCCAGCTCCGAAACGGCACCCCCAATTGCCAGGTTCAGGGCAGCCTGTGTTTTCCCTCCTTTGTTTCCTTTTTCCTCCCCCAGCTGTTCCATTCATAGGCCCAAGCTCAGCAATCTGCCCTTCCCAGAAAAAGAGCCCCTTATTAAGCCGAGCTAACTCAAAGGGCCAGCACAGCACGTGCCGCTCCTTATCAGCACCATCTCAAGATCCTATTCCATGGTGCTTAGGCAACAAAAAAAGTAAATGGACTTAACTCCCATTGGCTCCCCTGCAGCAATTCAAACAAAAGTGCAAAGCAACAAAGACATTTTCCACCATGGCAGGTGTTGGTGTCAGATTCTGCCTGAAGCAAACAGGAGCAGAAGAAAGAAAGAAAAAAGTGCTTTCCAGTGAAGCTTAGACATGCAGTAGGCAGTAGCAAAGAGAGCTAGCAATGGGTTTTTTAGGACTGCAACTTATTGGGGTGGCCATAGCAAGGGGTACTGGTTTCTAGTGCAGCACCCAGTGAGAAAGGAGGGCTGTTTCAGCTTTATGCAAGCAACAGAAAGAATCTGGTTAGTAAATTGAGCATGACGCCATGTGAGCAACCTCTTACCTTTCTCAATTACCGTAATGAGATCTTTACATATTTTAATCTAAAGGGAAAGAACACAAAATCATGTAAATATGGGAATAGCGCACCTGCTGCTCTAATGACAGCCTTGTACACATTACTTACACAGAGTTATTAATGGGGGGGGGGAACACAAGTTGTGTGAGTTAACATGAACTATATTTTCAGCGCCTATCATTTGGAAATGGAACTAATGAACATTAGCACCATTACCCAGCGAGATGTAGGTGATAAATTCCTTCCACAACACTCCCAGCTTCACTGTTGGTTGAAAAACAAGAGGTAGAAAAACATGATTGGAAAAATGGTCTTTCTCTTCCCACACAATACATGTATTACTTGCACATTCCTGTGATAAACAGTACCACATAAATTATATCACACAGAGGAAATTCTCCATGGTTTGACACTTATCAACTTTACATACCTAAGGCACAATACTCTACAGCTTTTTGTTCCCCAAATACTTGCCTCTAGAGAGCTATGGTGGGATTTTTTCTTTCAACACAAATCAACATGTAAAGGATAAATAAGCCCATGGGCTGGTACATAATTGCTTTTTCCAAATCTTGATTTTAATTTGCTTTATGATACATGATTGTAAGATGCCTTGAAGGCCTGCTTGACTCAGAAGACAGGGTATAAATTGGGCAATTAAAAAATCATGTTGGAGGAGAAAGCATGCAATAGTTAATACAAAGAGTGGCACAGGCCACTATAGGTAAACTGATCATGCAACTGCCACCTATAATTGCATTTAACTGCCTAGAAAGGAATTTGGTATGGAACAACCAAGATATTAACTACTTTCTGCACCCCATCTGCTGGAAACTTTTTTTAGAAATTTTAGCAGGCTTAAATTTGCAGCATTCAAGGCCCCCCCCCACCCCCCCATCTTATTCCCTTGTCTCCATTGTTGGATAAATTCATGTTGACCCAAGGGTTTAAATCCTGAATCCAGCAGCATGTCATCCTGCTTTAAATGAAGGATTGTGCAACAACAGTACATTATTTCTCCCCAAGGTGCAAAGCCGCACAATACCCGATGGTACAATAAATAACAACAACAACGACAGCAACAACAATAAATATGTCTATCCTTCTCTATCCACAGAAAATGCTCTATGGTCACAGAATATAAAAATATAATAAAGCCTACACAACTAAAATTAGTATGTCAGCAGAGACATAAATAAAGAACAACATCAGCTATAAGGATATTATATATATGATAAATAAAAAAATCAGGAATTTAGGATTTAAGTTTCTCCATTCCATACTTGATCAAATATTATTTTAGAAGATGCAGAACAAGGCAGGACAAAATAGGAATTTTATACTTACCTACCATTAATTCCTGTTTTTGAGGAAGATAGGAGGCAGTACCTATCTTTCAGGAAATTTCCTCCCTCAAGCTAGAAGGCAGGACCAGCTGCTGATTGACTCCTCCCCTTGTGAGGTGTCATCCTCCCAACTTCCCCAAACCAAATAGAAAACGTGCTAGAAGGACAGGTTCCTTACCTGTAACTGTGGTTCTTCGAGTGGTCATCTGTGCAGTCACACACATGGGCTCTGCGCCTGCACGGAGGCCACTTCGGAATATCCTAAAGCTGAGGAAAATTGGGCGGGAGCCGCTCCCCCATCGCGCGTGTTCCTTAGCGCGGCTCCCCCCCTTTCCCTCAGTTCCCTGAGACCACCTATTGCGAGCCTCAGGACCGAGAGATTTTTACATTTTGACCTCGATTTCGGTCCCAATATTGGACATCGAGGAAGATGTAATCTAAGACCCAGCCGGATATCCATCGAACTCGATGTAGACACTGAAGCGGGGTTGGATGGGTGGGTTGTGTGACTGCACAGATGACCACTCGAAGAACCACAGTTACAGGTAAGCAACCTGTCCTTCTTCTTCGTGGTGTCTGCGCATCACACACATGGGCAGAGTAGCAAGCTGACTTACCGGAGGCGGGTCGGTGTCGATAGTCAGATGAGTCAGAAATGTAGGGATGTAAAGGATTGAGGCCTACACAGGCTTCAGTTTGTTGAAGCCTGAAGGCCCAAACACTTCCCTCGAGTAGTGAAGCCTGAAGGCCCAAACACTTGGATGGGAGGGGGAGTTTGAGAGTTTTAGTTCGCCCAATAGAAGTTAAGAATTAGTTCTCCTGTGCAAGGTCACATGGTTATAACCTTCCAGTCCTGGGAAGACTATATATGTGGGGTGTGGTCAGCTAGCAGTTAGTGTGTGCTGGGAGAGAGCTAGAAGCAGAAGCACAGAAACAGCAGAGAGAAGCAGAGAAAGAGAAAGAGAAACTGGCTGCATAGGAAATAGGTAGTCTGAAGTTATACTAGAGAACATTGGATTGTTTGTTTGTTTGTTTTATTTTATCATACTTGCTTTTGAATTATAACCACTCTATTAAGTAAAGACCCTAATATTATAAGTAAAGTGTTGTTGTTTACCCTGGAGTTTGGAGTGACTTATTCACCACGTCTACAGCCTACACCCATGCTATTGAAAGCTGTAAAAGGACTTGATCTCCTGGAACTGGAGGGGCTTTGAGGAGAGGCAGAGATCTCCCAAAGGAAGGTTAAGGGGTCCCTGCAGTAGCGGAACCTTGACAAGGACTGAAGCCAAGACAGCTCTGCCAAACGCATTCTGTGTCCTGGCCTGGACGTCGAGTCGGTAATGGCGAATGAAAGTTGATGGTGAAGACCAAGTCGCCGCTTGACACAATTCTGGAAGCTGGATTCCTTTTCCAAAAGCAGTTGATGTGGACAGTGCTCTTGTCGAGTGTGCTGTTACCGCATCTGGTAATGGATGTTTCACGAGTTCATATGCCAATTTTATGGTGTCCACAATCCAAGAAGCGAAACGTTGTTTTGAAAGTGGTCTTCCAGTGTTAGACCGGCCATAGCAAACAAATATCTGTTGAGTTTGTCTGATCGACCTCGTACGTTCTTGATAAAAAGCAAGCGCTCTACGAACATCTAGGCAATGCAAAGATGTTTCTAAGGGTGACGTTGGTGATGGAAAGAAAGTTGGAAGGACGATGTCTTGACCTAAGTGGAATTCCGATACCACCTTAGGAAGGAACTGAATATCTGGTCTAAGAATGACTTTGTCATGATGGAATGTAAGGTATGGTGAATCCACGCGCAAGGCACATAGCTCACTAGCCTTCCTTGCCGACATGACTGCAATCAAGAATGCAGTCTTCCACGACAAAAGTCTTAGGTCTATAGTAGCCATAGGCTCAAATGGTTTCTTGGTGAGAGTCTTTAACACCAGTGGTAGGTCCCAACCGGGTATTAGGCTTCGAGTTGGTGGATTTATGTTTTTGAGACCTTTCATAAACTGTTTCACCGTCAAATTCGTGAAGATCGATCCCGCAGTAGTATCCATTCTGTAAGCCGAAATTGCGGCCAAGTAGACTTTGATAGAGGAATATTTTAACCCTCGTACCATTAAAGAATGTAGAAACTCCAGGACTGTCGAGATTGAGCAGAGTTCCGGGTTCTGATGTAGAGTCGTTGCGAATGTAGTGAAGGTAGCCCATTTACGCGAGTAAGAAAGTCTTGTAGAGGGCTTTCTTGCTGCTAAAAGAACTTGTTGGACTGCTGTGGAATACTCCTCAACGTTCGTTAATGGATCCTCCACGCAGTTAGGTTCAGTGATTTCAGATCCGGGTGTAGGATCTTGCCTTGTTGTTGTGTGATCAGGTCTCTTCTGGTTGGAAGCGGTATGTATCGGCCTCAAGATAGATGAAGCAGGTGCGTGAACAAGGGTTGACGTGGCCACCACGGGGCTATCAAGATGCACATTGTTTGGTCTTGATAGATTTTCGATATCACCTGAGTCAACAGTGGAATTGGAGGGTAGAGATAGAACAGTTTCCCGCTCCAATTCACCAGAAAAGCATTGGAGATTGAGCTCAGGTCCGATGCTGCTCGGCTGCAGAATGCCGGGCACACTGTGTTGTTGATGTTGTTGGCAAAGAGGTCTACCTCCAGCTGACCCCACTGCCGGAAAATTGTTCGAAGCAGGCTGCGGTGCATCTCCCATTCGTGAGACTGCATCGATATCCTGCTCAGCATGTCCGCTAACACATTTGACTTTCCTGAAATGTGGATTGAGATGAATGAGATGCCCCGAGGGATCGCCCATTCGAAGATCATTAGGGTGAGGCGGAGTAAGCGTGTCGATCTCGTGCCTCCCTCTTTGTTCAAATATGCAATGACTGTTGTGTTGTTGGTTGCTATTTGGATGTGATGTCCATGTAGATAATCTCTTAGTTACTGGAGGGCCTTCCATACTGCCAGCAACTCAAGGTAATTGATGTGCATCTTCTTTTCTTGGGCTGACCAAGTACCTTGAACAGTACGCCCATTGGAGTGGGCACCCCAGCCTAACAGTGATGCATCTGTCGTTAGCAGGCGTGTCGGCGTCGTCTGATTGAAGGGCATGCCTCCAGTGAGGTTCATTTCTGACATCCACCATCTGAGGGGATCTTTGATCCTTTGAGGTAACCGAAGGCGCTTCAATGGTTTGTCTTTTTCTGGTTTTAAATTGTGAATGAGGTAAGATTGCAGTGGTCGCATTCGAAGTCTTGTGTATCGGACCACTGATATTGTGGAGGCCATGTGACCTAGAAGGCGTTGCATGGCGTGAGCCAAACAAACGTTGAGGCGATTGAGTTTTTTCAATGCGGTAAGTATCTTTTGAACTCTGATTTGGGGCAGGTACGCCCGGCCGTCGATTGCATTCAGTCTTGCTCCAATGAACTAAATGTCTCTTACAGGTCGAAGGATTGACTTCTTTGAATTCAGGCAGAGTCCCAGTTCCTCTTGGAGACAAGAGAGTGTCCATCAATGCATGTCGAAGTGCGGATTCTGACGAGGCTACTATCAACCAGTTGTCGAGATACGGGAAGATGGTGATGCCCCTTGCTCGAAGACTGGCGCAGACTACGGCCATGCATTTCGTGAATACTCTCGGTGCGGTGGAGAGACCGAATGGTAACACGACGAACTGGTAAGTATCTTGTCCGACTCGGAACCAAAGATATTTTTGGCTGTCCTCGTGGATGTCGATGTGGAAGTAGGCATCTTTGAGGTCAATGGATGCAAACCAATCGGTCTTGTGTAGAAGTGGTAAGTTCGACTGGAGTGTGACCATGCGGAACCTCTTGGGTGGAATAAAGAGGTTGACAGTACGAAGATACAAGATTGGTCTGAGTCCTCCGTCCTTTTTCTCCACTGTAAAGTACCTGGAGTAGAGACCCTCCTGCTGGTTTTCTTTGGGAACCAGTTTTATTGCTCCCTTTCAAAGCAGTGTGGAGACCTCTTCCAGCAGTACTGGTGTCGGCTGTGTGGTCTTGACACCGAAGAAAGGAGGGAGGACTCGAAACTCGATCTGGTATCCGTGTTGAATGATGTTCAGCACCCACCGATCCGTGATGTTTCTCCAGGATCGGAAGTGTCGACACAGAGCATAGCCGAAAACAAGATTTAGAGCAGGCGCTGAGATGACGGCCAGATGGCGACAGAAGTCAAACCCGCCGTTTGTTATGGTCACCTCCTCTATGGGAGCCCTGGGACCACTGCTAGAATGATGAATGTTGCAGTGCCTGGGGCTGCTGACTACGAGGCTGACATGTTACACCTCAGAACGGTTGTAAAGGTTGGAAGGCTGGCATGGAGTATGGAGTCCATCCCCAGTGTCTTTGCTGGTAGGGTCCCATTTGGGATTGGTGTGCGAATCCCATCTTTTTTGCATTAGTTAATGCTTTCTGGACTGTGTCCATGGAGTCATCTGTTGTCGCATGGAACAGTCCTTCGCCGTCAAATGGTAAATCTTTTATTTGGGCCCTCGAATCCAGTAATAAGTTTGTGGATCGGAGCCAGGCATGTCTACGTAAAGCGACTGAAGCAATCATTGATCGAGCATGGTAATAAATTACCTCCAACGCAGCAGGTCCAGAAAACAGAGGGTAGCAATGAGTGATTATATATATACAGTTTTATTGTAGAGTAACAGAGTATATAATTGCAGTCTCCCTGTACAAAGGGAGCTTACCATACAGTAGTAGTAGCAGTTGTTTCTATCCAAGGCACAGCAACACGCAGTAGGCTTGCAGCAACAGTAGTAGCTACTGCAGCAACCTAGAGCACAGCTCAGCTGTCTTAAGTAGCAGTAACTAGGCGCCTCACCCTGTTCACAGGTGCAGGCGCTTACATGCCTTCGCTGTGAGTCAAAACTTACCACGTGTGATGTTACACGAAATACTAACATCCCCCTGCTTTTCGTGTACACATCACACCAGCAAAGTTTTTCAATACAACAGCATCAGCTTTGTCAATTTCTGATGCTGCTCTTTTCCGATAGGTTTTGAAAGGAGATCTGCAGGAATTTCATTCCCTGCCAAATATAGGACTTCTATCAAACCATCCCTGATGCATTCCTTTGCATGGTTCGTTTTAATTTGTAAATATTTTGTCCTTTGCTTATTGCTTTCAGTTCTTAGAATTGCAATGCTGGCCTGATTGTCCCGATACACTTTCACAGGTTTAATAACATCAACGTTGGCATCCAACAATACATCAATATTTACAATAGCATAGCTGTTTGGCATTGCCTAAATGTAATTTTTCGATCACATCTTTAATTTTCTTTGTTTGATGCACTAAAACACTGCCTTCTTGGTCTGTCTCCACTTCTAAAGAAAATAATTGGTTACATCACCAAGACATTTTAATTCAAAATGGGTTTGGAGGCCTTGCACCAACTTATCATAATGTTTTTTTCAGGCCAGAAAATCAAAAGGTCATCAACATAACACAGGATATACAATCTATGTTTATGCTCTTCCTTAATAAATAAACACTGGTCTGCTATACCTTGCACAAAACCCAAATTAATTAAAGTTTTAGTCAAAACTGTGTTCCAACACCTGGCAGATTGTTTTAAGCCATACAAAGATTTTCTCAGCTTGCAAACAAAATCCTTTTATTTTGCATCCTCAGTGTATGGTCCTCTAATCTCTTCATCATTGAAGGGATATCTTCTCCTTCAAACTCTCTATAATCCTGAGGCTCAAAAAAAACTGTTCCTGCGAATTCGTCTTGATATCTAACAGGACGTATTTTAACTCGTTTTGTTCTACGCACCCCCCTCCGTTCCTCATCAGAGTTCTCAGGTTCCTTTTTAAGTGAAACAGTACCTATTATGAATAAAGGTTTCTGTTCATCTTCATCACCTGAATTTCTTGGGGTTTCAGTATCAGATTCTTCTGACTGGTATGGGGTATTCTTAACACTTTCATACTCTGATTCTGAATCTGAATCTGTGTCTGAATCTGAATCTGCCTTTGAATTATCAGAGGCAGTACTTCTAATTGGATATGGTTGAAAAATTTCAACACCCTCCCAATTAACGTTGCACTCAACACTCCTGGTTAGTCTTATAGTTTGAGTGTCAGTCATAAGAACACGGTATGATCCTTTCTCATAACCAAGAAATGTTCCTTGCAATCCTCTTTTGTCTAACTTTTGACCTTGGGGTGTGTGTACCCACATGTGTACACCTTGGGGTGTTTGACCTTGGGGTGTGTGTACCCACAGAACCAAAAATTCTGAAATGTTTAACAGAAGGCTTCCTGTTATACATTTTCTCGTATGGTGTACACTTCAAAACAGAACTGAAGCTTCTATTATGAACATAATTGAAACAATTAAGAGCTTCTGCCCAAAAATCATCAGTTTTGCATCATGCAATAGAGTTTTCAAATCTTGCAAAAGAGTTTGATTGGCCCTTTCACACAATCCATTCTGCCATGGAGAACGAGGACTTGCAACCATATGCTCAATTCCTTGCTCACTGAGAAAAGCATTAAATTGTGCTGAACAAAATCCCCCCCCCCCCCATATCTGTGAAGAAACAGGTAACATGGGAACTATGCCTGTTCTTTACCCAGGCACAGAATGCTTTGAACTTGTCCAGAGCTTCTGCTTTCCTTTGTAACATGTACACAAAGGTGTATCTTGTATACTGATCAATGAGCACCATAAAGTAACATGCCCCACCTCTTGAAGTTGTCAGAGGTCCTACGAGATCACCGTGTACATATTGAAATGCCTTTTCAGCTTTTCTCTCAGTTTGAATCCCCTTTCGAGCTTGCTTTACTTTGTTTTGAGCACAGGATATACATTTCATGTGACAATCACATTTCTTTAAATGCATCCCTTCAACTATCTTTTCCATTTGTTTTACAGCTTGGAAATTTAAATGCCCAAACTTTCTATGATAATTATGAATGCAATTATCATGCAATGGTGCATTTGATTTTAAATTCATGGTTGTTGCTTCACAACCTTCATTTTCTTTATCATTGTTACTAACACAATATGATATAAGAAACAAACCATCTTTCAGTTTACCATACAAAAACACTTTACCATTTTTCAGTATTTCACATTTAGTTGCATTAAACCTTACAACAAAACCTTGCTCTGTGAGCTGAGAAATACTTAACAAGTTTTCAGATAAATCAGGAGCATATAAACAATTTCTTATGGTTGTATTCAAACCTTTTAGAAACACAGTCCCATGCCCTTCACTGTTGAACACTTGCTTGTTGGCCAGATGAATAATGCCCTTTTGCCTTGTAATAGACTGGAACAACCACTCATCTTTACAAATATGTCGAGTAGCTCCACTGTCTATTACAAAATGGTCCCATTTCTTCGTTGCAGTGGACCTGGTAAACAGTGCTTTTGTTGCAGAAGAAGAAGAAGGCTTTGAAGACTGTGGTGACCCCTGCTGTTTCTTCTTACTTTTGCAGTTCTTGCGGAAGTGACCGGGTTTGCCACACGCAAAACACCGCCGCACCTTTAAGGCTGTTGCTTGCTCCTCACCCCTGCTGTTTGCTACAGGCTTCTGAGCAACCTCAGAGTTCATTTTACAGTTTGTTGCAGCCCTTCTGTCGACCTCAGCCATGAGCCTAGCTTGAACCAGTTCTACAGTCAATTGTGCTGCAGGCAAAGTAGCCAATTGAGCAGCTACAGACTCAAAGCTGTAGTCCAGGCTGGTCAACACTATGTAGCAAAACTGCAGGTCAGGGATTTCTATGTCTCGGGACAGAAGTTCAGCTCTTAGTGAACGCAGGTGTCTTAAATGATCAGACACATCCCCACCTGGTGATAGTTCAGCCCGATAAAGTCTCTTAAAGTAAATAATAGCTGACCCTGTTTCTCTGCGAAGGTGGATGGTCTGCAAGGCTTGCCACATCTGTTTCGCTGTTGTCTTCCCACGTATGTTCACCAACTGTTGGTCAGACACCGCCAGAGTGATTAAAGCCTTTGCCTTGACATTAGCTGCAGTCCAAGCCGCCGAAACAGCTGCAGGAGGGTCATCAGTTACTGCATGCCAAACATTCTCCAGCCTGAGATAAGCCTCCATCCGATGACTCCACATTGTGAAATTCGAGTCATCCAGCTGAGGGAAGGTGAAACCCTTTTCCCGACGTTCAGCCATACTGCTAACTGCAATTCAGCCAAATAAATTATAGGCTGCTCTGTATTCAAAACAATATACAGTAATATAAATCAAACTGCTTCCTCTCTGGGTCTAGGACCTGTTAAACTGGGCCCATAACCAATGTCAGCAGCAGGAGGAAATAAATTACCTCCAACGCAGCAGGTCCAGAAAACAGAGGGTAGCAATGAGTGATTATATATATATACAGTTTTATTGTAGAGTAACAGAGTATATAATTGCAGTCTCCCTGTATAAAGGGAGCTTACCATACAGTAGTAGTAGCAGTTGTTTCTATCCAAGGCACAGCAACACGCAGTAGGCTTGCAGCAATAGTAGTAGCTACTGCAGCAACCTAGAGCACAGCTCAGCTGTCTTAAGTAGCAGTAACTAGGTGCCTCACCCTGTTCACAGGTGCAGGCGCTTACATGCCTTCGCTGTGAGTCAAAACTTACCACGTGTGATGTTACACGAAATACTAACATCCGCTTGGTGTCTAGCTGTGTTCATCTGAAGCGCAGCCATACTCGTTGCTTCTTTTTGGAAGACTCTTGCATAGGCTTGTACGATCGAGCCTCGCCAGGCAGAAATGAGGCCGAAATTGGCCCTGCTCACGCCCGGCGAGGCCTTACCTTGTTTTTCGGGGCGGCTCGCCCTCTCCGCAGCGAGCCGCCCACGCGGTCCGGTCCGTCCCGTCACTTCCGGGACCGGAAATGACGCAACGGAACCCTGCGCAGGCGCGCTGGACCTCTGTGGTGCGTTCTGCGCCTGCGCAGGGTCCCGTCGCGTCATTTCCAGTCTCGGAAGTGACGGACGGGGAAGAAGACGCCCAATCGAGTGGCGCGGAGAACCTCTCCGTGCCGCTCAGAAGATCGGGTCGGGTTGGCGCCCCCGCAGAAGATCGGGTTGGGGGCGCGACCCAGCCTTGGAGCCACCGCTACTCTTGCAAGTTCTTGTTTCTCGTCAAGCAAATAATCGCACAAATCACCGAGTTTATCTGAGAGGAACATTTGGTACCTAGCCATAATTGCCTGGTAGTTTGCGATCTTTAGCCCCATGGAGTCGGAGGAATAGACCCTACGGCTGTAGGAGTCCAACTTTTCACCCTCTCTATCCGACGGGGTCGAATGTTGCCGTCCTCCATGTGACTGGGCCGATTTTACAATTATCGAATTCGCTGTCAGATGCGAAAAAAGAAATTTTGCATTGTCTTCTTTTACCCTGTACATAGACTCCAGCTTTTTTGCCGTTGGATGGGCAGAGGCTGGTGTCTTCCATGTGGCCTGGACTGTGTCAGACAGAGTAGGTAGAAAAGGTACCAATGTCTTAGATATTTGAGAGTCCTGAAGGATACAAAATATTGGATCCTTGGTCTTCAGTTCCTCTATTTTAGTCTCTATTCTGAGAGCGGAGGTCATTCTCGAAATATGTTCGGCAAAGGATCCCATGTCCTCCGACGGTGAAGCCGCTGCCGTAGACTCGACCTGTGCGTCTGGGGAGACCGAATGTGTCGATTCCGATATAATAGAATCAAAATTGGTCGTATAATCCGTGTCCGACGACGGCTTGGCCTGTGTGTGCTCCACCGTCGCTATGGCAGTTTGTGGTACCGGTGTCTCTGATGTTGGATGCTCCGGAACTGGCGCGGGAGCTGTTTCTGATGGTGCTGGTGGAGGTAGAATTGGTGGAGGTAGAATGGCGTCTGTGAATTGGTGACCGGGACCGATGGCATGGAGACGGTGTAGGTCTGTCTCGGCGCCGAGGGGACTGTTGGTGCCGATAATAATATACGGTCTGACTGGTAGAGCGGCGGCGAGGGTCATCATCGTAGGTATACCTAGAATAATATGACCTCAAAGTAGAAGCCACAGAATATATCGAACCCTCTCTGTAGACTGGAGATCGGGATCGATGGTGAGGCCGGCTGCAGTACCTCCTTGCATTGACTGGGCTACGTCGGGGTGAGAATGAATCCCAATGTTGTGAAGATCCTCGAGACCGAGTACGGGATTGAGAGCATGATCGATCCCATGCTGGCTGCTGTGGCAATTGTAGAGAGACGGTTGGAGACTCCACAATTTCACCGTCTGAGACTGACTGGACCGTCATATGTGTGATGCACAGAGACCACAAAGAAGAACCCTATGTATTAAACTGTCTGAAGACAAACTACTAATAATCAACAAGTGCACACCAACAGGGTCATGTGCTAAAAAGTGCAAATGACTTTGACAGATAAGGCAGAAGGAATACATCCCAGGAGACTACCTATCTCCCCACATATGAAGTGAGCAGTTGGCTGGCAAACAGAAGTGATTGACCATAAAAATACAGTTTTGAGAGTAAGTTCCTTTAGTGGAACTGTGGCCATCGGCGGCTCAAATGGTGGACCCATGAGTGCCTTCAGCACCTAGTTCAGGTTCCAAGTAGAGAAGCAGTGCACTGCAGGTGGCCTAATTAATGCCACCCCTTGTAGAAAACTGAATATGAGGGTGAGATGAGATCAAACACTTCATTTGGTATCCCAGGATACTGTTAAGAGCTGCAGCTAGTATTTGCAGTGTGTTCGTGAGAAATTCCAACACTGTAGAAATGGAGTCTGTCTGAACCTGACCATTTTTAGAGCACCGAGAAATATATGCTTTCCATGTTGAACCAATCAGTGAAGAAGGGCCAGAACCTTGGTATTGTATAAATTTTGTGCGTCTGCAGTCTGTTGACTTACTGTTTATGCTGGCCTTGGACCGTGATAAAGATCTGATCTGATTTGAACCCTAGACCTTATTAGTAGATTGCCATCCAGGGCTGGGGCATGCTGGGAGTTATAGGCCAAAAATATCTGGGGACCCAAGGTTGGAGAACAATGGATTAGAAACTTCTGATGCTCTTGCAGTTCCACCAACAGAGCTTCCAGCAGCTGTTGAGTCAGCCTCTGTTCACAAAAACCTACCTCCAAGGGTTAATGTGTGTCATGTGACATCTGGCTATAATATTGGTGGCCATAACACTTAAGGTCAGCTGAACTACAGCAAGGGATGAATCTCTAGAAAAGCTGCAGAGAGAGATACTTCCTTAAGGCTAACCTTGATACTTACGAGAATATTTGGATCTGCAGAAGCGATGTTCTCTGCCCATCAATAGGTGGCTCCAGCAAAGATGGAATTGGTGATCAATGCACTCAGTGATGCGACTGAGACTCACACAGTGCCTCCTCTATCTGCTTGTTGCAAGTGGGAAGAAGTTGTAGAAGTCTCTGAACACGCTGGAGAAGAAGCCAGAATTGTGTGGACAACTGGCTGGGTGATGGGACCACTGTCTTGTCATGTTGCTGTTAGCCTTCCTTGGTGACACACATTAACCCTTGGAGGCAGGTTTTTGTTAACAGAAGCTAACTCAATAAAGCTCTTTGGAGGAACTGTTAAACTAAACTTCTTTTTTTTGAAGGGCTGGGGGTTTTTAGGGGTTGATTTTAGGGGTGGGTCTCCCACCTGATTGGCGGAAGCAAGGGAGCATGTGCCTCTCCCAGGGAGATAATGGGGGGAGTTCTGGGGGGGGGGCAAAGTATACCAATGTTGAGTGGCAGATGCTGGCAGAGCGCTGGGAGCAGGCCACGCCGATTAAGGGGGACAAGGGATCGATGCTTAATACCTATCCCTTGTTCCGGGCCTGTCCAGAGCCAAGGGATAACTGGGGGATGTGTGGCTCCTCCCCCCACCTTGCGCTTGCTGTTGTGTAATGCCAGGTCCGTTACCCAAAAAACATCTCTCATCCATGACTTGATCCTGGATGAGGGTGCAGACCTGGCATGTATTACGGAAACCTGGCTGGACGAGGCCGCTGCTCCAACTCTGGCAGCCTTGTGTCCGGCTGGTTTCTCGTACGCCCAGCAACCAAGGGTTGGGGGACGGGGAGGGGGAGTGGCTGTTATTTATTGGGAGTCCTTGATCCTTACCAGACTCCCTCTCCGGGAGACCAAGTTTACTGAGTGCATGTATTGGAGGTTGGGTCCAAAGGGCAGCCTGGGGATTCTGCTCATGTACCGTCCACCCCGCTGCACGACAGACTCCCTGGCTGAGGTGCTGCAGATGGTCTCCGATGTGCGTGTGCTGTCCCCCAGGCTATTGGTGCTGGGGGACTTCAACGTGCATTCGGGGGCTACCCTCACGGGGGCACCTCAGGACTTCATGGAGACCATGGCTTCCTGGGAGCTGCACCCTGTATTAACTGGACCTACCCATGTAGCCGGTCAGGCACTGGACTTGGTTTTCGTTTCTGGAGAGGGGGGAAATGATCTGGAAATCGGGGGTATATCCAACCCCCCTTGTCATTGTCAGATCACTATCTGGTGGGGTTGGATTTCTCGGTGCCACAACCCCTCTGCAGGGGTGAGGGACCTATTAGGATGGTCCACCCCAGGCGTCTTATGGATCTGGATGGATTCCTGAACGTGCTTGGGGAATTGTAGCACACAAACAGTAGCTCGGTCGAGACCCTGGTGGACAATTGGAATGCTGCAATCACCAGGGCATTAGACCGAGTTGCCCCGAAGCGCCCTCTTTGCCTAAACAGAGCTCGCACGGCACCATGGTTCACTCCTTCGCTGCGAGCTCTGAAACGAGAGGTGAGAAGGCTAGAGCACCGATGGTGTAAATCCCGCTCCGAAGACGATCAAACACAGGTTAGAGCTGCATCTTCAGCCTACCAGGTGGCGGTGAAGGCAGCAAAAAAGAATTTCTATGCTGCCTCCATTGTGGCGTGCTGGCCCAGGAGGCTGTTCCAAGTGGTCCGGAGTCTGGTCGGTCCAGTTGCTCCAGACCCGATGGAACAGTCAAAAGCCTCCTGTGAGGCTTTAGCGAAGCACTTCACAGATAAAATTGATCGGATTAGGAGTGGGATTTCGTGCGTCGTGGACACAGGGAGTGAGCGGGAGGAGGCCAATGGCAGACCGGTTTTGTGGGATCGGTTCCAGCTTCTTCCTTCTGATATAGTGGACAAGGTGCTCTCATCTGTGAGGCCGACCTCCTGCTTGCTTGATCCTTGCCCACCCTGGCTCATTATGAACTGCAGACAGAGACTGGGTGAGGGGATCAGGGCGGTGGTGAATGCCTCCCTCGGGGAGTGATGATGCCACCAGCCCTTAAGGAGGCAGCAATAAGACCGCTTCTGAAAAAGCCCTCCTTGGATCCCCAAGATCTGAACAACTTCCGCCCAGTCTCCAATTTGCCATTTCTGGGCAAGGTGATTGAGCGAGTGGTGGGGGCTCAGTTGAAGGCACACTTGGATGAAGCCGATTACTTAGATCCATGCCAGGCTTCAGGCCTGGACATGGGACGGAGACGGCCTTGGTCGCCTTGGTGGATGATATGCGGAGGGCTTTGGATAGGGGCGAATGTTCCTTTCTAGTCCTCTTCGATCTCTCAGCAGCTTTTGATACTGTTGACCACAGTATCCTCCTGGATGGCCTGGAGGGGTTGGGCATAGGAGGCACTGTATTGCAGTGGTTCCGGTCCTTCCTCTCTGGAAGGTACCAGAGGGTAGTTCTTGGGGAAGAGGCTTCAGACCCTTGACTGCTCACTTGTGGGGTGCCGCAGGGTCCCATCCTCTCCCCAATGTTATTTAACATCTACCTAAAGCTGCTGGGAGCTATCATCAGGAGGTTTGGGGTGCGGTGTCATCAGTATGCGGATGACACACAGCTCTACCTCTCTTTCAAGTTCTCACCGAGGTTGGCCGTTGAGACCCTGTCCAAGTGCCTGGAGTCAGTGGGTGGCTGGATGGGAAGGAACATGCTGAAACAGAACCCCGACAAGACCGAGGTACTGGTGGGGGACAAGGGGAGGTTAGGGGATGGTGACCTGGTGCTGAATAACTCTGAAGCTGAACCCCGACAAGACCGAGGTACTTCTGGTGGGGGACAAGGAGAGGTTAGGGGATGTTGACCTGGTGGTGAATGGGGTACATCTACCCCTGAAGGACCAGGTCCACAGCTTGGGGGTCATTCTAGACTCCCAGCTGTCCATGGAGGCTCAGGTGTCAGCTGTGAGCCGGGCAGCGCTGTATCAACTCCATCTGATATGGCAGCTGCGCCCCACCTTCCTAATCAGCTGCTCCCATCAGTGGTTCATGCCTTGGTCTCCTCTCGCCTAGACTACTGTAATGCGCTCTACGTGGGGTTACCCTGGAAGATGGTTTGGAAGCTACAGCTGGTACAGAATGCGGTGGCTAGCCTGGTTAAAGGCAGCCGCCGGCGTGATCACATCACTCCAGTGCTGAAGGAGCTGCACTGGCTACCAGTTGCTTGCCGAGCCAAATTCAAGGTGTTGGTTTTGACCTTTAAAACCCTATACAGCTCCGGTCCAGTTTATCTCAAGGAGCATCTCCAGCAACACCAAGTAGGCCGCTCAACAAGATCTGCCACAGACGGGTTTCTCCTTGTCCCTTCAGCCAGAGCAGCTAGACTGGTGGGGACAAGGAAGAGGGCCTTTTCTGTGGCGGCCCCCATACTGTGGAACTCTCTCCCTAGTGACCTCCGCCATGCCCCCTCTCTGCTGAGCTTCTGCCGCTCACTAAAAACATGGCTATTCAGGCGGAAATATGGGGTGGGTTAAGATTTTAAAATTTTATACTGTTTTAAATGTATTTTATATTTCATCATGTTGTACATCACCCAGAGTGGCTGGTTTGCCGGCCAGATGGGCGATTCATAAATACAATAAATAAATAAAAATATAGCTTCTCCTGTGACGTCTATGCTTAAGAGTGTCCATGGGAACATGACCAGCATACCCCATTTGCCTCTAGGGGCACCCCACCCTTGACCTGCCTTGCCATTAGGGATTTGATCCAGGTGAGGAACTCTGGTCCCACTGGTCTCCTTTCATGTCTGACAGTGGTAGGAAGACTCTCTACAGTCTTCTATCTCCCTCATCCGTCTGGTCCCCATCCAGATCTGCCTCAAGCTGGCATTGCTCGTTAGCATCTGAACCAAAGATAGTCATGTCTTCTCTATGAGTCATGCTATAGCTTGGTTGGATTGGGGTTGCCTTATGCCTAACCCCAGGCACCTGGATCAGAGGAAAGGGTGCAACTGGGGCGGACTGAGAGAAACCTGTCTTCCTCTTTCCTTTAAATCATTTTCTTAAAAACATGATTTTTTAAGCACAGTTTGTCCCAGGGAAAAGGTACAGCAGCTGGGGGAGACAGATAAGGCCAGAGGCCTGCCTCCTATCTCTGTATGCCTCTCCCTGAGGAAGTCCAAGCAAATAAAAACTGCTTGGCAGTTCAGGTCTGGGGATACTGGAGGAGGATGGGTCAATCACCGTCTGGCCCTGTTCTCCTAAACAGAATATGCAGTGTTCCTTCCACAGAGAACACTGCATATACAAGAAATTGCACCGAGGCCTCAAAATGATAGACAAAGGGAATATTCCACAGCCTTGCATTCCCATTCATTTCCGTGGGGCTTGTGCAGGAAAATGTCCTGGTGAATTACTCCTAAAGTAACGTATCATTTTCAAGCTTTACCCAAGTTTTGAAATATCATTTTTCAGTTCGTCTTGCTGAGAATATGGCAGTAATTTATATATGGATCTTTCTAAATGATTGGGGATTTTGCATGCAATAAATATAACATTGTTAGTAATTTCTGGTTGGGAATCCAGACATCTTTCCTCATGGTCCCACTTCTGTTGTGGGATACTGTATCCGCCCAGCAGAAAAGCTGCAATGCTTTATTGCTGGAAAAGGTGTTACCCCTGCTTGTGCTAGTATGTCCTTTGCTATTGTGACTCATGAATGGAATATAGCTGTGCAAATGGCATACAAATCTGCTTGGATCATGCCTGTGAAGTCACTAGTAATAAGCAACAACTCTTCTCCCATACAGTTTACTAAAGTTGTTGCTGTTGTTGCTGCTGCTGCTGCTGCTGTTTATTATTACAAATACTAATAATTACTAAGATGATGATGGTGCTGATGATGACGATGTTTACTTCTGCAGAGGCTGCATGCTCTCCTGCTATATCAACCAAACGTTATATCTCCCCCCCCCCATCTTTTTGAAGGGCTAAACACAGGGCCGGATTAAGATAGGGGCTATTGGAGCTGCAGCTCCAGGCCCCTACCAGAAAATAGGCCCACAATCAGGACCGGTGCAGGGCAGTTTGGCGCCCCAGGCGAAATAATATTTAGCGCCCCCCCTCTCCAAAGCAGCCCTGCTCTGCAAAAACAAAACCCCTGCGCCGCCACCACCAATCTACCTTCCCCCCGCCCTGGCTGCTGCTGCTGCTGCTGCCGCCGCCGAGGAGGAGGAAGTGACGCGACGGGACCCCCGCGCTGTTTTTTGCCGGGGAAACCATGGCAACAGGGCTGTTTAAGCCCTGTTGCCCTGGTTCCTCCCGCCAAAACAACGCGGGCGGGGCTCCGGAAGCGACACGACGCGGAGAAGGTAGGTGGCGGGGAGGGGGTTGGGGGGGTGATGGTGGCGGCGGGAGGCGCAGCGGCAGCGAGCGGGAGGGCGGGGGGAGGCGCGGCGGCGAGCGGGACGGGAGGGCGCGGCGGCGGCGGGCGGGAGGGTGGGGAGACGGAGGCCTAGCGGGGGCGGCGCAGCAGAGGCAGAGGCCTGGCGGGGGCGGCGCAGCGGCAGCGAAGAGGAGCGCAGCGTTTCTGCACCCTCTTCAGCCGCGCGCCCTCCTCAGCACCAGGCCCATAATGCTCTTAATCCGGCCCTGGCTAAACATTTGTAGCAATGCCGTATCATTTTGTGGTCATTTTGCTTTTTAAAGGTTGATATATTTTTTTTACATCTTTGATGGCCGTGCATTTCCTTTCTCCAGCACTGGAGTGCAGACCTCCCTCAATTATTATTTTAAAATAAAAAGCTGCAAAAAGGAGTATGGCATCCCTCCCTTTCCATGAAACAGGGATAAGAATCATGCTACTGATGCTGGAGTGGTGCTAACATGAATAAAGCACTAAGAAAAGTGCAGTTTTTATTGCCTGGAATGACCCCAAGGCATTTTTTCCTCTTCTGAGCAGCTGCTGCTTGGTCCTTTAGAGAAGTCATAATTCTATTTGTATCAGTCTGTTGCCATAGAAACGAACATGATCGCACACCTTCACCTTTCTGGACGTAGAAGATGGATAAGAATTACCGTGGGGAGGTGATGGTATCTGGTTTAAATGATCCTAAAGAATCAATTCAACTAGGGAAAAATGACTTTGTCTTTCATCTGTTCAAGTAAAAATATTTTCTCCACTAAACTGCTAAGTTTGCTCCTACTTATGTAATAGCTGGAAAGTCTGATCATGTGTTTGTGGAAGATCTGCAGTTAATAATTGTGACTACTTCAAATGTGGTGACCAAGAATTTTCAGCTGAAGGTGACTAATTGGTTGCTGCTAATTTTGATCAGATACCTGTCAACACTCTGGCTTTGTTATATGGCTGAAAATTTAAGACTAGAAGTATCAAGCAGTCACAGCAAAAAAGAAAAGACTGATGGCTCACTGAAGGATAGTTACTTGAGCAGGTTTCTATCCTTTCTTACTTAAGAATGGTTTTTATTTTCTTTGGCACATGAAATAAGAACATGCACATGACTACTCTGAAGGCCAAACAGCTTGTTGGATGCCACAACTTATACATAATATACAAAGGAAATTTAATCCAGACTGCCTTTAAAACATAATGGTTTAAAGTCTCAAAACAACTGGCAGAGATGGCCCTATCATGAGGCAAGGTGAGCCAGCTGCCTCAGATGCCATTAAGGCTGGCCAAGACAGACAGATCTGACTCATGGAGCACAATCCACAAGGAACTTTTCCTACTGGAGCCCAGGACTGGCCTAAGATAATTTGCTGCCTGAGGCAAAGAACAAGATGGTCCACCTCCCCATACAGAAGCCAAGCAGACTGGAAATTAAATCCATCTTCAACACTTGTGAAGAAACAGTGTCCTCCACTGCACCTGAGGGCAGCAGGCAAGATTGGGGGGCCCAGGGCAGGCTGCTTGGCACACAAAGCTCTGACTTCCAACACCTGACCACTGCTCCCACCCCCAACCCAGTATGTGCTGCCTGAGGCAGCTGCCTCACTCTGACTAATGGCAGGGCTGGCCCTGCACAAGCCTCATCAAAGTGAACAGGAGATGCACAACTTTATTTGTGGGGTGGTGGGGAAATTCATTTGAATTTTTACCTCAGGCACCAAATGTCTTGGTCTGGTTCTGGAAACAGGAATCTAATCCATCGTAATAGAGTGTACATAAAGGGTATACATCCACAAAATGTTCCCTTATGTTACAGTGCTCTTGTGCAACTCTCACACATCTGAATGGGCCTTATGCAAGACAACATCCTGGTGAATTGGGCCCAAAATCCTTTCAAAGGCATCTCTTGATTGGAGCTGTAAGACTGGTCTGATTTTTCTATGTTGGACTGCCCAGTGCCCAAGATATAAAAATACTAGAAATATTTGTCCTACCAAAACACCATTTTGGCAGCAGGAAGTGCAGTTGACATGGGTGTTCCAAAGGGAAAGGGGGCATGTCAGGGGAGATTTTGGATCCAGTGGATCCAACACCCCCTCATTTCCCAGACACGTCTCTGGAATGGGGGGGGGGAATTAAACCAGCCCTGAAGTTAGCATACTTATTTTCCCTCCCATTGCAACCAATGGAAGGAGCAGGGGAGACAGACAGGGAGAAAATGTCCAAAAAAGAAGAACTAGAAAACCTGCCTCCCTGCCCTGTTCCGCCCTGGTTGACACGAGCCCAGCAGGGCTTAGGAAGTGGTGGTTTTTCCACCATACAGTAATACCTTGGATTGCAAGTAACTTGGTTTGAGAGCGTTTTGCAAGACAAGCACATTTTTAAATATTTATTTAATTTTTTTTTACTTGATATACAAGCAACGTCTTGCAATACAAGTACTGTAGTATGGCTTAAATTAAAAATCTCTGTACAATTTTTTTTGGGGGATTTCGTTTTGATATAAGAGTGTTTTGGATTACAAGCATGTTTCCGGAACGAATTATGCTCTCAATCCAAGGCATGACTGTATTCCCTTCCCCATTCCCACAGGATCACTCAGTCCATGTCATATTAAAGCATTTTACAACTTTATGGCTTGCCACTTGTCTCTATTTCATAAGCACCTATATGTCAGATACATGTTTTGGTTACAATGTTCAAATACCTTCCTCTTAATAAAAATATATATCAGATCTACCTATGAATTTGAACATATCTGGACTTCTTATTACCTCTCTTCAGATAAGCCTTTTAAAAACTCGCTCTGACACTTTAAGTTAAAGCAATAATTATTAAACACAGAAGATTTAGAAACAGAGCAGCAGGTAAAATCAAATTCTACCCAGTTAGTAATCTAGCAACAGTATTCTCAGATAAGTAGTTTCTGGGAAGTTTTCAAAGATAGCCCCACATAAAACACATATTTATTTATTATTTTTATTATTTACATTTATTTATCGCCCATCTGGCCGGCAAACCGGCCACCCTGGGCGATGTACATAAGATAAAAACAGGATAAAAAACATTTAAAACAGGATAAAATTTTAAAATCTTAGCCCACCCCATATTCCCGCCTTAACAGCCAAGTTTTTAGTGAGCGGCAGAAGCTCAGCAGAGAGGGGGCATGGCAGAGGTCACTCGGGAGAGAGTTCCACAGTACGGGGGCTGCCACAGAAAAGGCCGCCACATAGTAACCATCTCGTTTGGATATTACCAGGGTACGGATAACTAACTGTGGGCCAGTGGCTAGGCTTTCTTTGTACAGGAGGAGTCACACGTGGCACATTGGCCTTCGCTGGAAGAAGGCATGCTACAACCAGCACCCAAAACAGCAAACCTAATCTTTCAAGATGAATGCACCTGTGGTGCTATGTTATTTGGGTTTAAATTTAAAGTATATAGGTGGTAAGTATAATGTGTTTTGTATTAAGTATATTGTATAAGAATGTATTCCCGCTGTATCTGGGTGGGTGAGTGAGAAAGGATTGGCAGGAAGAATGGTGTATTTGCATACGTGACATGATTGGCTGAGAGAGCGAGAAGGGGGTGGAGCCTGTGTTAAATAAACAGTGGGTGGTGCTATTCAGGCAGAGGTTTGGTGAAGGGGGAGTGCAGGGGTGTGTGGAATGTGAAGTGTTGTTTGGGAGTTTGTGAAGCTGACTGGAGAGGGAGTTGAGTGATTATATTAGGATTTGTTAAGAGATTAGCTAGTGAGTGCAGGGATTGATATTGGGAACAGCTGTTGAGGGAGGATTGGTACTAGGATAAGATAGCACATTACTTAGGAGTAACTGAAACTTACAACAAGTTCTGGAACTAAGTTTTATGTGCATTTTAAAATAAACTTTTCTTTGTTATTTGAAACAGCCTGTGTGGGAAGCTGTGCTTATTGTACTGGTCAAAGAGGTATAAGGTAGGGATTAGACATCCCAAAGTTATTGTGAGAAGTGTAAGGGTTAGAGGAAAAGAAACCCCCAACCTTATGTAAGCGTACCCAGAGATCCCAATAAGGAGGGCAAGCTTGAGGCCCTAATGAGGGGTGGGGTGCTACCACCACCCAGGTGAGATGAACCACCCAGCAACGACACAGATGTCTTGTCTGTTTTGACATTCAATTTATTGATCCTCATCCAGTCCAACACTGATCTCAAGAAGGACAGGTTGCTTACCTGTAACTATAGTTCTTCGAGTGGTCATCTGTGCATTCACACACATATGGGTTCTCTGCGCCTGTGCTGAGATCGTTCGGAAACTTCTTTAGTTGAGATGAGCCGGGCGGGAGCCCCTCCCCCTCATGCGTGCTCCTTAGCGCGGCTCCCGCCCGTCTCCTCAGTTCCCTGAGACCGCCTATTGCGACCCTCGGGACCGAGGTTGATTCAGATTCTCAAATGCATTTGTTCGATCCCGATCGTAATCGAGACCGATAACCAGAAGAAAGAAATTTGGCCCATCCTATTTCCACCAGTGGGTATCCATCGAACTCGATGCAGACACCGAGAGGGGAAGGAGGGCGGGTTGTGTGAATGCACAGATGACCACTCGAAGAACTATAGTTACAGGTAAGCAACCTGTCCTTCTTCGTGGTCTCTGTGCATCACACACATATGGGTATTAGCAAGCTGACTTACCGGAGGTGGGTCGGTGCCGGCAGTCAGACGGGGATCGAGGAGAGAACTGCCCTCCCGAATGCGTTCTGCGCCCTGGCTCGAACGTCGAGGTGGTAGTGCCGGATAAAGGTGGAGGGAGAAGACCAAGTCGCCGCCCTGCATAAGTCCGATATGGAGACGCCTCTCCCGAATGCCGTCGAAGTCGACATGGCTCTGGTAGAATGGGCCCTCACGGAGCCCGGCAAAGTGCGGTCAGCGAGTTGATATGCCAGTTTGATAGTCTACTAGCCAGGAAGATAGCCTTCATTTTGACACTGGACAGCCCTTCTTTGGCGGGCCATAGCATACAAAAAGTTGTTGAGTATGCCTTAGGGGCTCCGTGCGTTCTTTATAAAAGGCTAGGACTCTACGGACATCGAGGCTGTGTAATATTCTCTCGACATCCGACGACGGTGATGGAAAGAAAGCTGGGAGGACAATGTCTTGTCCCAGATGAAATTCAGAAATGACTTTTGGCAGAAAGGTTATGTCTGGCCGCAAAACGACCTTGTCCCTATGAAAGGTTGTATAAGGAGGATCAATTCTGAGCGCGGCTAGTTCGCCGACACGTCTTGCAGATGTAATTGCTATCAGAAATAGAGTTTTTAACGAAAGAAGGCGTAGGTCCGATTTCGCCATGGGCTCGAATGGCGCTTTCGTCAATGCCTTCAAGACCAGTTGGAGGTCCCATCCCGGTATAATAGTTCTCGTTGGAGGACATAAGTTCTTCAGACCTTCCAGGAATTGCTTCACAAGTGGGTGCACAAATAGAGACGTCCCAGTCGAGGTTGTTCAATACTGCCGTAACTGCAGCCAAATAAACTTTGATGAAAATTTTAGGCCACGGGCCATTAATGTGTGGAGAAAGTCAAGAACAGTCGAAACCAAACATGTGACAGGATCCTTACTCGAAGCTGACACAAAGCTGGAGAAAGCTTGCCACTTCCTTGCATAAGAAAGCCTCGTTGAAGGCTTACGTGCTGCTAGCAAGACTTCCTTAACTGCCGAAGATAGGTCTGTACCCATCGTTATCTGATCCTCCAGGCTGTGAGGCTTGGTGAATGCAGATTCGGATGAAGCACCCTGCCCTGATGTTGTGTCAACAAATTGTCCTGGATCGGCAAACGTAGATAGTCTCCCTGTGATAGATTGAGCAGGTGGGAAAACCAAGGCTGTCGCGGCCACCATGGGGATATCAATATGCAATTTGTTTTGTTTAATGATATTTTGGCCAATACTCAAGTTAGTAATGGGATTGGAGGGAACAGGTAATAAAAGTCATCCTTCCAATCCAACAGGAACGCGTCGGTCATCGACTTCGGGTCCGAAGCCGCCCTGCTGCAGAATAGGGGGCAGACCGTGTTCTCGCTGGTTGCAAACAAATCTATGCTTGGCCGACCCCAGCGATGAAACAGAGAAGCTAGTACCTGCCGGTTCATTCTCCACTCGTGTGATTGCAGGGACACCCTGCTCAATGTGTCTGCCAGCACGTCGGTTTTCCCCGCGATATGAATCGCCACGAATGACATTCATCGAGGTAGAGCCCAGTCGTAAAGTTGCATCGTTAGTCGTGTAAGGCGCATAGATTTTGTGCCTCCTTGTTTGTTTAAATACGCCACCACTGTGGTATTGTCTGTCACTACTTGAATGTGGCAGCCGACTAGATGATGCTCCAGCGCTTGCAATGCCTTCCAGACAGCCATCAGTTCCAGCCAATTGATATGCCTGGAGCTCTCCGTCAAGGTCCAGGTGCCTTGTACGACGTGATCGTCAGAGTGGGCTCCCCATCCTAGTAGTGACGCGTCTGTCGTTAGAATACGGCTCGGTATCGGTGGTTGAAACGGCACACCCTCGAGAAGATTTGTTTCTTGCTGCCACCACCTCAAAGACTCTCTTACGGCTCGTGGGACTGGTAGATGAAGAGAAGGTCTGTCCTTTTCCTGTTTGAAGACTCAGACAAACCAGGTCTGCAGAGGTTGCATGCAAAGCCTTGCATAGCGTACGACTGCGATGGTCGAGGCCATGTGCCCCAAGAGTCTTTGTACTGTATGAGCTGATGATATTGTCCGCCCGTATACTTTTCTTGCAAGGGCAATTAGGTTGGTTGCCCTTTCGTTTGGAAGATACGCCCGACCATCGAACGCGCTTAGCCTTGCTCCTATGTATTGAATCTCCCTCATGGGTTGGAGGACAGATTTCTCCGTGTTTAGGCAAAGCCCCAACTCATGCATGAGATGGAGAGTCTCTTCGAGTGTGCTTTGAAGCTCAACCAGTTGTTGAGGTACGGGAAGATGGTAATGCCTCTCACCCTTAGACTTGCGCATACCACCGCCACGCACTTCGTGAATACCCTCGGCGCGGTGGAAAGTCCGAATGGAGGAACTACGAACTGGTAGGTGTCGTCTCCCACTCGAAACCGAAGGTATTTCTGGCTGTCCTCGTGGATGGCGACGTGGAAGTACGCATCCTTGAGGTCGATGGATGCAAACCAATCGGTCCTTCGAAGTACGGGAAGGATCGATTGGAGTGTGACCATGCGGAATCTTTTTGGTGGAATAAAAAGATTTACAGTCCGAAGGTCCAGGATCGGCCTGAGTCCTCCTCCCTTTTTCTTCACGATGAAGTACCTGGAGCACAGGCCGTCCTCCAAGTTTTCTGCGGGAACCGGCTGTATTGCCCCTTTTTGAAGGAGGGTTGAAACTTCCTCCAGCAGCACCCGAGTTGGACGGGTGGTCTTGATCCTGAGAAACGGGGGGAGGACTCTGAACTCGATCCTGTATCCGTGCTCGATGATGCTTAGCACTCATCGATCCGTCGTGATGGCCCTCCAGGATCGGAGGTGGTGGCAGAGTCGAGAGCCGAAGAGAGTGGTCTGAGGTGGTGTAGAGGTGGCGTTTTTGGAGGCGAGAAGCGGCTGCAGCGCTGGTGGTAGACTGGTCGGGTTGGCAAAGGAGTCAAAGACAACGTCGGCCGAAGTCGCCTCCCCTGCTGACGCCTCTGGATCGCTGCTGCTGAAAGGGCCGCTGCGGTGCCTGTGACTGAGGTGCCCGAGGTCGACGGTTCCCACCCCTATACTGTCCCGATGACTGATATTGGGTGGTTGGGTATGGAAACCGTGACCAGCGCCTCGGCCTGAAGGATTGTGGAGGCTGCTGCCGGATGAGCCCTATCTTCTTCGCTGTTGCCAGAGCCTTCTGAGTGGAATCGAGGGAGTTGTCTGTGGTGGCGTTGAACAACCCCTCTCTGTCAAATGGGAGGTCTTCTATCTTCGCTCTATCATTGGGAGTCAAATTGGTAGAGCGAAGCCATGCGTGTCTCCTTAAGGCTATGGACCCGACCATCGACCTGGCGTGGCTGTCGACTTGATGTCGTGCAGTGTTCATCTGAAGGGCACCGATGCTGGTTGCCTCCTTAATGTATTGCGCCGCCAGGTCTCTTTTGTCGTCCGGCAGATAATCACAGAGGTCTCCCAGCTTCTCTGTGATATACATTTGATATCTAGCTAGCAATGCCTCGTAGTTAGATATCTTAAGTCCGAGGGAAGACGAGGAATAGACCCTACGGCCGTAGGAATTACCCTCCTTATCTGCCGGCGTGGTATGCTGCTTTCCCCCACGAGACTGCGCTGACTTGACTATGAGCGAGTTCGGGGTTGGATGGGAAAACAGAAATTTTGCCCCTTCCTCCTGGATCTTGTACATAGACTCCAGCCGCTTGGCAGTTGGCTTAGTAGAGGCTGGGGTCTTCCAGGTCTCTTGCACCATCTCCAGCAATGTTGGCAAGAATGGAAGGAGCAGTTGGTTCAACTGCGTCATTTTGAGGATAGCATAAATGTCATCCTTCGCCTTCCCTTTCGACGTTTTCGCCTCGACTCCCAGAGCTGTCACCATCCGGCTGACATGCTCCGCGAAACTCCCCATGTCCTCTGATGGGGAGACAGCGTCTTTGGATTCCACTTGCGCGTCCGGCGAAGTGGAATGGGAGGAGGAGACCACCTGAGTCCGAGTCCGACAAGTAAGCCGATCCCGATGAAGAGCGGGCAGCAACAGCCGTTGCAACCGGTACTTGCACGAGGGCTTGTGCTGGGGCGGACGAAGTCGATGCGACAGGCACTTCTACAGCTTCGACCGGTGCATGAGACACAGCCGTATCTCGGCGTGGTGAAGGAGAATGCCTTCGGCTATGGTGTCTTTCCGGAAAAACTGAACGTCGATGGTGCGAATAGTGACGTTCCGATCTCATGCATCTTGGGGAATGCCTTGACCTCGAGTAATAGCTCCTTGAACTCGATCCCGAGTAGTAGGAGCGGGACCTCGACCTCTCATCTCGGTAGCGGGAGAGTCGAGATCGAGGGCTTGAAGCCGTGGAGACCAAATCACGAGACCGATAGTGGGGGGATCGTGATTGGCGACGGTATTCCTTGCGGCGCTCGTATCCAACAGACAGAGACAGTCGCGGTGGAGGACCCCTCGAGCCCGAACGGGGTCTAGCCAAAGACATCTGTGAAGGCGCTTGCGTGATAGCAGAGCTCCGCGTGTGCTGGATGGGAGAATTAAAATCCTGTCTGTGCATAGAGGACCATTATTCTACACACAGATCTCCAGATCTCACCCCCCTCTGCGCAGCGTTCCAGCGTGTCAGTTTGCAGCTGCCAGCCAGCTTGCCTGTAATCCGACTCCAGCTTGTAGCTTCCCCGGTTTGCAGATTAATCCAAGTAGCAAGTAAACACTCTGTAAGACCACAGGTCTATTTCTACCTGTTTATTCACTTAGCAAGTAAAGTTCTACAGAGTATACATTTCCTAGTTACAGTCCATGTGCAGATTACAATGCATAGCAAGCATTAATTCCAGTGGAGTAGATTGAGCTTCACTCCACTTCAGCAAAGACGTTACATTGTTGCAAAGTCCAGCAAGTAATAGCCAGAAGAGAGAAAGAATAGAGAAAGCAGTCCTGCTCTTCTCTAAAATGGCTTCAGACAGAAAAACAAGTTAGCACGTCATCAGAACATACAAACCATGTGACTAGCTCATAATGATCCCAGGATCTAGCTTTCCCATGAGAAAGAACATGGGAAAGTAGAAAGACACAACATACTTGTTTACCGCCATTCTGTTCCTCTCCAAGTGTAAACACTGTGCTACAGCTGGTCAATGTGATTCATATCACAACAGTCTGTTCCTCTAGTTGGACTGGCGAAGCCACTAGCTCTCCCTCCGACAGGGAAGCTGCCGCAGTCATTGGCTCTTTCTCGGTATCTCGGCCTCGAGGAGACGTCGTCGAGGCCGGAGCGGACTGGTGGGCAATCGGTCCCGAAGCTCGATCCCGAGCACCAGTCAGAGCCTCCATCATTTCAACCGTTCTCTTCGAAACCACCACAGTGGTCGAAGTCGACAGGCCCGCCATCTCGCCAGCTGTATCCGCCATTTTTTCCTTAAGGCGTTTCGCCTTATCCTTACGGGCCTTCTTGGCGAGTTTTTTAGCCGTTAAGTCCGTTGACAGTTTCTTGGCCGACTGGGATCCCCCAGGCTGCTCTTCTGGAGCAGGGCCTTTCGCCGAGAGAGACTGCTCCCAAAGGAGGGCTCTCAACTTCATCTGGCAGGCCTTTCTGGCCTGCTTGGAAAAGGCCTGGCAATTTTTGCAGGCCTCCACAATGTGCTCCTGCCCGAGGCACAGCAGGCAGAGCGAGTGCTTGTCAGCGGGGGGGATTTTCATCCCACACCGCTGACATTTTCTAAACGGTGCCTTAAGAGGCATAGTTAGAAATTAGATAGAAAGATAGATAGATTATACTAACAAGGACAAGAATGGGGGAGAGATGAGGTTTTAGGTAGAATTTTTTTGGAGAGATTTTTTTAAATTTTTTTTTGGAAAAAAATAGCAGAGATCGAAAGAGAATTAAGAATAAAAGTTTTTATGAGAGAAAAATAGGTTGTTAAAGAGATAGGAATAAGAACAAACTCAGCTTTTCGATAGTAGATAGTGAGGAAAGAAGAACCTAACGACTCGTCGCAAAGGCGTCGAAGAGGAACTGAGGAGACGGGCGGGAGCCGCGCTAAGGAGCACGCGCGAGGGGGAGGGGCTCCCGCCTGGCTCACCTCAGCTAAAGAAGTTTCCAAACGATCTCAGCGCAGGCGCAGAGAACCCATATGTGTGTGATGCACAGAGACCACGAAGAAGAAACAAATTTAGTACTTCTGAATCAGATTAAAATGAGTAAGCGTGTTGGACACCATCAGCATACTAATAGCACCTCACTACAAATCCCTCAAATTCTTATTTTTCTACATACAATTTAAGGCTAAGTATTTATGTTCCATCACTATAGTAAATGGGAAAGCTTTTGAACATGTGGGAACTTGCTGCATGCTGCTGTATCACATCAAAATGCACACATTTTATTTTTATTTATTATTAACAGTTAAGCAAAAATGATATAGCAACCTGGACCATCAAATCTGCATTTAATATAAATTTTCATTAAAGTTCTGTGTGATATGATATTCATAAAAGCAGCTACGGTATTTGATAATGCTGTAATATTAAGCATCCTGTTTACTGACAAACTATATTGGATCCCATGGTTTCTTCTTATGCTTAGTGATAGTCTGAAGGATATAAAGCTAGAATTTGTAGTCAAAGCAAGTATCTTGCTTCTGCAACTGGCAAAAAGTTGCATTAGTTCTATCTTTTCTGATCATTATTCTTTATTTTTCAAATCATTAGCATCCACATGAGTGACCTCATGGTGAACAGATGCACTTGGACATGGCTGTGATTAGATCAGTGCTCCCAGCAGTTAAGTATGCCCATTTCAATTAACCCTTTAAGGAATCAACTGCAACTTAAGATGTTTAAAAATATATGTTTTCCGATATAGATTTTGGGATGCCACATAAACTGAAATTCATAGGTGAATGTCAAACTATGCCTATCATGTAGCTCTGCATTATGTTATTTAAAAACTAAACACTGATTTACTTTTTTTGGAACACTAATACTTATACTAACTAAGGATGTGATCCAATGTCCTCCGCACTCGATGCACATAAGCCTCCGAACACGGAGGCTTCTGTGCATCCAATGCTGGGTGTGAGGTGCGGCGGAGACCTCTGCTGCCCTGTGCCCTGTATTTCATCTAGTGGCTGTTTTAGGCCACCTAGGTGAAGCGCTGCGGAGGGGAAGGAAGTAGGCCAGGATACTGGTTGAATATGGCATAAGACGTTGGCCCCAGCCTCCTCCCCTCTCCGCCCCCCGGCATGCCCCTTTAGTCCTCTCCGAAGCCAATTTCCGACCTCGGAGATGCAGCCGGCATGGTTCTTTCCATGCTGACTGCACGGCCCCCCCTCCGCATTCAGAGTCCCAGCTCCACAGTTGGAGGACCTCAATGCTGGGACTCCAAATAATCCTATGGCCCCCAGACAACATTGGGAGGCCATAGGATTGTGCCCTAAGGAAATGAACTACAACTAGATATATGTGTTTCATTAGTCCAATTCTATTGTATTCATTAGTTGATGCAGAGTAAACAGGCTTTGCACTGTGGGAGCTAAATTAGCATCCTATACTTAACAAATGAGGTAACGATGCTCAAGCACTGAGCCACATGCTATGGAAAGGACCATACTACATGAAAAGCAATGGCAGATTGCCATTTCCCTACTCCAAGGTCTGTAGAGGCCCTATAGGGTGCCATGCACAAGAGATTTATCACCAGATCTGCTTTTTCAAATCATTTCCTTGTCCTTTATCTGGTACTAGGTAACATATTCCTGATTCTGTTTGTCTCTATCTTAACATATTAGCTCATATATGATAGGGTAGACAGATATATGGCACATGCAGAATGATCAAGGTCTGGGTTCAACAACTACGACCATCAAAACTGAGCACTTGTATAAAGCCTAATTATCTGATCTTGAACCACTGTATCCTTCAGCAGTATCCCTTTACATGGCATCCTTAAAGACCAGGCAGCTAGGGAAAGCTTTTCTTCCAGTTTGTGACAATAAAGGTTTGGTAAATGATTTGGTTCATATTCACATGGGAACTAATCCAGTTCATTTTCAGTTCATGTAGGACATGGCTCTCCAACCTTGGGTCCCCAGATGTTGCTGGCCTACAGCTCCCAGCATACCCAGCCAGCATAGTTAATGGCAAGGGATTCTGGGAGCTGTAGTCCAGCAACATCTGGGGACCCAAGGTTGCAGAGCCCTGATGTAGGGAAATCTGACTATAATTCATATTGCAATTCTGATTTGCTTATGAGATAAGACAATTTTGCTGTTGTATTCTACTATAATACTAGATGATTAACCATGCAATCATATAATTGTCTACTCAGAAACAAGTTCCATTGTTCTAGGCACACTTCCAAATAAGTCTAGATAGGAGTGCAGCCTAAACTTACTAGATCCCAATTTCCTATGTATTAGAAATTGAATTATGGACAGAAAAGTGTCACGTGCGTGTGAGAGGAACATAAGGAAAAAGATTGGTTGGAAAAAGCATATCAAATACAAAAACAATAAAAATAATGTGCCATATAGCAAACTGTTACGGAGGTGTAAAACAGACAGATTTAGGCTGTTTTCAAGCTATATTTGTCCTTTTTACTCTTCTGTATCAATTTAATGCTAAAATCCAGCAGCAAACCACCCATTTTTTTTGTCACTGCTGCTATAAAATTTGGTGGCATGGCAGTAGCTGCACTAGGGGGCTGCATCCCACCCATGTGTTGCCCACCTCTGATGTACATAAACACCCGAGAAATAATGAAGGTAAAAGAGGAAACACATTTAGGTTAGTATTTTGTAGGGTTAGATTTAACTGGTCAGCTGAAGTAAAGGGCTGGATTTTTAGAGTTTTCCGCGAGGGGGGGGATTCTCCTTTTGTCTTTTATCATTATTTTCCAGTGGTTCTAATGGGGAGGAAAATAACCATGGTAGCTTAAAGCCACGGGTAGAACTTTCCATTGCTGCTCAGGGGATGGCCTCTGCAGTGGATAGAGAGGCCTGCAGTATCCAATGGTCCATGGGATGCCCTACTATAGGATTACACATTGAGGATAAAATTCTATTATGATGCTTGTAAGCCCCTGAACTTGCAGGCTTACACTCATCCTATGCAGGGTGGGAGGAGCTGCAGAGGTGATCTTTGCCTTCCTGTCCTCCTGCCCTGCATTTTCACTAGATGGGCTTTTTTGCCCCGTCTAGTGACAGCGCTTCAGAGGGGGAAGGAAGGAGGCTGGAAGAGGCTAAGGATAGCTCATATCCTGGCTTCACCAGTCTCCTTCCCTCCCCACCCACTGAAACACCCACTTTTACCCTCTCCAAGGTCAGGAACATGACCTTGGAGAGGCAGCTGGTGTAGTTCTTTCCACACCAGCTGAGAGGAGTGTGTGTGTCAGATCTCCGATTCCCAGCTCCAAGGTCAAAGCGCTATCTCCAACCTTGGAGCTGAGAATCAGAAATATCCTATGTTCCCTCAGATGCTGTCTAGGGGCCATAGGATTGCTCCCTCTCTCTATATATATATTTATAAAACTGTTATACTTTGCTATTATTTTAAATTATAAATTGCCCTGGATATTTTGTTTTAAATTGAAGGATGGGATATTAAATTTTTAAAACAAATTTAAGCTAAGCACAAAAATAGATGCTAATAGTTCTGAGTCATTTATTTTCTGAATATTTTAGGTAGTTGAGGCCCAGT
Organism: Shinisaurus crocodilurus; assembly: GCA_021292165.1. Lineage (NCBI taxonomy): Eukaryota > Metazoa > Chordata > Lepidosauria > Squamata > Shinisauridae > Shinisaurus > Shinisaurus crocodilurus. The sequence goes on from CM037880.1 coordinate 104,189,391, forward strand.
CCATAGGGATCTTTTCCTTGAACCTCAGAATGGGGGGGGGGGGGAATGGCACAAAGCATACAGGTGTGTTCTTCCATTCTTTATATAGTGTCTAGCAGAGTTCAGGGCTGATTCTCAGTCCATTGAGCCCATTCAATATACTTTTACTATTTCACAAATTCCAACTATACTGGAATAACTCAAATAAAAAAAGTTATGATAACTTGATTAAGAGAGTTAAAATGTCTTCAGATTCCTTTATTATTTTTTTCTATTAAGTAACTAGTTAAATTACTTGATAATATTCAAATTAGTATAAAATCTATATTTAAAAAAAATAAATGATAAAATTTTGTCTGTGTTTGGGCAGTATATGTAAAGAATTGAATCCACAGCTGCTACACTTTTTAAATAGAGAAAACATTAATCAAAGCTTTACTTATAAGCTTTTCTAATGTTGTTTAGTATTCCAGTTCAACAAAGATCAATAGAGGCCATTCCCGTCTCTTGATGCCTCTCCAGGAAGCAGAGGTGCGATTATGTAAATAGCGCTGGTTCCTCTATACTTCTGCCAGCTTGCTTATCTCCAAAGCCTTCTGCCTGCTGCTATTGGAGACCAATACAAGTACACATGCATATACCTCTTATCTCTAAACAAAGCTCAGAAAGCTCAAGGACTGAAGCCAGTAATGTTAAACAGTGATGCATGTCTGATTTTATTTGTAAAGTGATTCATTTCAGTAAATTTAATTTCTGCTATATTTCTTAGTTCAGATATAAAGATAGTTGGACAGTCCGAATAAGAGAAAGAAAACAGATGCGCCCAAACATTCACCAGGGTTGGAGATAATCCATCAATTCAACAATCCAACACAGCATCATAATATAATTAGGAAGAGTCAGTTTCACAAAATGGGTATAAACAGGGAATAAAGGAATTTATGTTAAGAAATCCATCTGGTTTGCCTCATGTTCTTCTTGCAAGAGAGAGCAATGACTCATGAAATGGCCCCTCAAAACAAAAGGTTTCTTGTAAAAGCACACATATAAATATAATTAAAATAAACTTATCTTACTAACTTTAAAAGCCCTCTATGTATAGAACACACAAAACATTGGCCTTATGATTGCATGATAAAACACCATCTTTACCCCACACTAGTGTTAATCCTTGGTCCTAGTATTGCAGAAGCATAATCCCCATTTAGCATGAATAGCAATGGCTTATACTGTGAAGAAGTATTTTTCAATAAGTATGCACTGATTCACGAATAGCTTCTGAACAACATATTCTCAGCTCAGCGAGAAGCCTATACTCCTGAATGAACCAGAACACATTAGTGAGAGAAAGTTCATTAACCTTGCTAGATTCAGGGGTTAACAGGATAGCAGAAGAAAGGAACTGAGTGAACAGCTCTGATGCAAAACAAATTAAAATGAATGTCATCATTTCTTTTGATATTCATTAGCTAATTCAGAGGGAGAATGCTCTTCTTAAATTTGCAACCATTTATCAGTGCAAAACAGGTGTACATCTGTCGCTCAAGTGCTTCTTGGTATATAATAATACTGATGATGATGATGATGATGATGATGATGATGATGATGATGATGATACTCACCACATCCACTAAGGGAGTAACTGGGAGAGGGAGAGAAGACCTGAGCAGCAAAATCCTCAAATGTCATTACTTCTTTGTGATTCTGGATTATTGCTTCAAGATACAGCGCTCTTTCCTCATAACTGGAGGAAGCAGGTTAAGGAAGTGCATACTATTACAGAGCCCCAACCATACAAACTTATATTTAACCCATGCAATTTACAAAAAAAACCATACCACAGTTGCCACAGTGTGTTGTCAAAGCCACAGGATTCCAAGAACTGCAATAATTAACATATTTCTAGCAGCTAAATATAGACATTATTAACATAAATGTTGTATTTTTCAGCTTCAGTGCTACACTAATTATTAAAAAGGCTGGTTTCCAAA